>BRXU01000003.1:6715000-7315000 GCA_030267565.1 Pleodorina starrii
GGCACGACCCCGTCAGAAGTGGGGTCCGATCAGGAGTGTTCGAATCTGCCCGCCTACCCCGACAATCGGAGGTAAGCTTGTCAGAGGGCACGACCCCGTCAGAAGTGAGGTCCGATCATAAGTGTTCGAATCTGCCCGCCTACCCCGACAATCGGAGGTAAGCTTGTCAGAAGGCACGACCCCGTCAGAAGTGAGGTCCGATCAGGAGTGTTCGAATCTGCCCGCCTACCCCGACAATCGGAGGTAAGCTTGTCAGAGGGCACGACCCCGTCAGAAGTGAGGTCCGATCATAAGTGTTCGAATCTGCCCGCCTACCCCGACAATCGGAGGTAAGCTTGTCAGAGGGCACGACCCCGTCAGCAGTGGGGTCCGATCAGGAGTGTTCGAATCTGCCCGCCTACCCCGACAATCGGAGGTAAGCTTGTCAGAAGGCACGACCCCGTCAGCAGTGGGGTCCGATCAGGAGTGTTCGAATCTGCCCGCCTACCCCGACATTCGGAGGTAAGCTTGTCAGAGGGCACGACCCCGTCAGAAGTGGGGTCCGATCATAAGTGTTCGAATCTGCCCGCCTACCCCGACATTCGGAGGTAAGCTTGTCAGAGGGCACGACCCCGTCAGAAGTGGGGTCCGATCATAAGTGTTCGAATCTGCCCGCCTACCCCGACAATCGGAGGTAAGCTTGTCAGAGGGCACGACCCCGTCAGCAGTGGGGTCCGATCATAAGTGTTCGAATCTGCCCGCCTACCCCGACAATTGGAGGTAAGCTTGTCAGAGGGCACGACCCCGTCAGCAGTGGGGTCCGATCAGGAGTGTTCGAATCTGCCCGCCTACCCCGACAATCGGAGGTAAGCTTGTCAGAGGGCACGACCCCGTCAGCAGTGGGGTCCGATCAGGAGTGCTCGAATCTGCCCGCCTACCCCGACAATCGGAGGTAAGCTTGTCAGAGGGCACGACCCCGTCAGCAGTGGGGTCCGATCATAAGTGTTCGAATCTGCCCGCCTACCCCGACAATCGGAGGTAAGCTTGTCAGAGGGCACGACCCCGTAAGAAGTGGGGTCCGGTCAGGTGTGTTCGAATCTGCCCGCCTACCCCGACAATCGGAGGTAAGCTTGTCAGAGGGCACGACCCCGTCAGCAGTGGGGTCCGATCAGGAGTGTTCGAATCTGCCCGCCTACCCCGACAATCGGAGGTAAGCTTGTCAGTGGGCACGACCCCGTAAGAAGTGGGGTCCGGTCAGGTGTGTTCGAATCTGCCCGCCTACCCCGACAATCGGAGGTAAGCTTGTCAGAGGGCACGACCCCGTCAGCAGTGGGGTCCGATCAGGAGTGTTCGAATCTGCCCGCCTACCCCGACAATCGGAGGTAAGCTTGTCAGTGGGCACGACCCCGTCAGAAGTGGGGTCCGATCATAAGTGTTCGAATCTGCCCGCCTACCCCGACAATCGGAGGTAAGCTTGTCAGAGGGCACGACCCCGTCAGCAGTGGGGTCCGATCAGGAGTGTTCGAATCTGCCCGCCTACCCCGACAATCGAAGGTAAGCTTGTCAGAGGGCACGACCCCGTCAGCAGTGAGGTCCGATCATAAGTGTTCGAATCTGCCCGCCTACCCCGACAAACGGAGGTAAGCTTGTCAGAGGGCACGACCCCGTCAGAAGTGAGGTCCGATCATAAGTGTTCGAATCTGCCCGCCTACGGTACCCCGACAATCGGAGGTAAGCTTGTCAGAGGGCACGACCCCGTCAGCAGTGGGGTTCGATCAGGTGTGTCGAATCTGCCCGCCTACCCCGACAATCGGAGGTAAGCTTATCAGTGGGCACGACCCCGTCAGAAGTGAGGTCCGATCATAAGTGTTCGAATCTGCCCGCCTACCCCGACGATCGAAGGTAAGCTTATCAGAGGGCACGACCCCGTCAGAAGTGAGGTCCGATCATAAGTGTTCGAATCTGCCCGCCTACCCCGACAATCGGAGGTAAGCTTGTCAGAGGGCACGACCCCGTAAGAAGTGGGGTCCGGTCAGGTGTGTTCGAATCTGCCCGCCTACCCCGACAATCGGAGGTAAGCTTGTCAGAGGGCACGACCCCGTCAGAAGTGGGGTCCGATCATAAGTGTTCGAATCTGCCCGCCTACCCCGACATTCGGAGGTAAGCTTGTCAGAGGGCACGACCCCGTCAGAAGTGGGGTCCGATCATAAGTGTTCGAATCTGCCCGCCTACCCCGACAATCGGAGGTAAGCTTGTCAGAGGGCACGACCCCGTCAGAAGTGAGGTCCGATCATAAGTGTTCGAATCTGCCCGCCTACCCCGACAATTGGAGGTAAGCTTGTCAGAGGGCACGACCCCGTCAGCAGTGGGGTCCGATCAGGAGTGTTCGAATCTGCCCGCCTACCCCGACAATCGGAGGTAAGCTTGTCAGAGGGCACGACCCCGTCAGCAGTGGGGTCCGATCAGGAGTGCTCGAATCTGCCCGCCTACCCCGACAATCGGAGGTAAGCTTGTCAGAGGGCACGACCCCGTCAGCAGTGGGGTCCGATCATAAGTGTTCGAATCTGCCCGCCTACCCCGACAATCGGAGGTAAGCTTGTCAGAGGGCACGACCCCGTAAGAAGTGGGGTCCGGTCAGGTGTGTTCGAATCTGCCCGCCTACCCCGACAATCGGAGGTAAGCTTGTCAGAGGGCACGACCCCGTCAGCAGTGGGGTCCGATCAGGAGTGTTCGAATCTGCCCGCCTACCCCGACAATCGGAGGTAAGCTTGTCAGTGGGCACGACCCCGTAAGAAGTGGGGTCCGGTCAGGTGTGTTCGAATCTGCCCGCCTACCCCGACAATCGGAGGTAAGCTTGTCAGAGGGCACGACCCCGTCAGCAGTGGGGTCCGATCAGGAGTGTTCGAATCTGCCCGCCTACCCCGACAATCGGAGGTAAGCTTGTCAGTGGGCACGACCCCGTCAGAAGTGGGGTCCGATCATAAGTGTTCGAATCTGCCCGCCTACCCCGACAATCGGAGGTAAGCTTGTCAGAGGGCACGACCCCGTCAGCAGTGGGGTCCGATCAGGAGTGTTCGAATCTGCCCGCCTACCCCGACAATCGAAGGTAAGCTTGTCAGAGGGCACGACCCCGTCAGCAGTGGGGTCCGATCATAAGTGTTCGAATCTGCCCGCCTACCCCGACAATCGGAGGTAAGCTTGTCAGAGGGCACGACCCCGTCAGAAGTGAGGTCCGATCATAAGTGTTCGAATCTGCCCGCCTACCCCGACAATCGGAGGTAAGCTTGTCAGAGGGCACGACCCCGTCAGCAGTGGGGTCCGATCAGGAGTGTTCGAATCTGCCCGCCTACCCCGACAATCGGAGGTAAGCTTGTCAGAAGGCACGACCCCGTCAGCAGTGGGGTCCGATCAGGAGTGTTCGAATCTGCCCGCCTACCCCGACATTCGGAGGTAAGCTTGTCAGAGGGCACGACCCCGTCAGAAGTGGGGTCCGATCATAAGTGTTCGAATCTGCCCGCCTACCCCGACATTCGGAGGTAAGCTTGTCAGAGGGCACGACCCCGTCAGAAGTGGGGTCCGATCATAAGTGTTCGAATCTGCCCGCCTACCCCGACAATCGGAGGTAAGCTTGTCAGAGGGCACGACCCCGTCAGCAGTGGGGTCCGATCATAAGTGTTCGAATCTGCCCGCCTACCCCGACAATTGGAGGTAAGCTTGTCAGAGGGCACGACCCCGTCAGCAGTGGGGTCCGATCAGGAGTGTTCGAATCTGCCCGCCTACCCCGACAATCGGAGGTAAGCTTGTCAGAGGGCACGACCCCGTCAGCAGTGGGGTCCGATCAGGAGTGCTCGAATCTGCCCGCCTACCCCGACAATCGGAGGTAAGCTTGTCAGAGGGCACGACCCCGTCAGCAGTGGGGTCCGATCATAAGTGTTCGAATCTGCCCGCCTACCCCGACAATCGGAGGTAAGCTTGTCAGAGGGCACGACCCCGTAAGAAGTGGGGTCCGGTCAGGTGTGTTCGAATCTGCCCGCCTACCCCGACAATCGGAGGTAAGCTTGTCAGAGGGCACGACCCCGTCAGCAGTGGGGTCCGATCAGGAGTGTTCGAATCTGCCCGCCTACCCCGACAATCGGAGGTAAGCTTGTCAGTGGGCACGACCCCGTAAGAAGTGGGGTCCGGTCAGGTGTGTTCGAATCTGCCCGCCTACCCCGACAATCGGAGGTAAGCTTGTCAGAGGGCACGACCCCGTCAGCAGTGGGGTCCGATCAGGAGTGTTCGAATCTGCCCGCCTACCCCGACAATCGGAGGTAAGCTTGTCAGTGGGCACGACCCCGTCAGAAGTGGGGTCCGATCATAAGTGTTCGAATCTGCCCGCCTACCCCGACAATCGGAGGTAAGCTTGTCAGAGGGCACGACCCCGTCAGCAGTGGGGTCCGATCAGGAGTGTTCGAATCTGCCCGCCTACCCCGACAATCGAAGGTAAGCTTGTCAGAGGGCACGACCCCGTCAGCAGTGAGGTCCGATCATAAGTGTTCGAATCTGCCCGCCTACCCCGACAAACGGAGGTAAGCTTGTCAGAGGGCACGACCCCGTCAGAAGTGAGGTCCGATCATAAGTGTTCGAATCTGCCCGCCTACGGTACCCCGACAATCGGAGGTAAGCTTGTCAGAGGGCACGACCCCGTCAGCAGTGGGGTTCGATCAGGTGTGTCGAATCTGCCCGCCTACCCCGACAATCGGAGGTAAGCTTATCAGTGGGCACGACCCCGTCAGAAGTGAGGTCCGATCATAAGTGTTCGAATCTGCCCGCCTACCCCGACGATCGAAGGTAAGCTTATCAGAGGGCACGACCCCGTCAGAAGTGAGGTCCGATCATAAGTGTTCGAATCTGCCCGCCTACCCCGACAATCGGAGGTAAGCTTGTCAGAGGGCACGACCCCGTAAGAAGTGGGGTCCGGTCAGGTGTGTTCGAATCTGCCCGCCTACCCCGACAATCGGAGGTAAGCTTGTCAGAGGGCACGACCCCGTCAGAAGTGGGGTCCGATCATAAGTGTTCGAATCTGCCCGCCTACCCCGACATTCGGAGGTAAGCTTGTCAGAGGGCACGACCCCGTCAGAAGTGGGGTCCGATCATAAGTGTTCGAATCTGCCCGCCTACCCCGACAATCGGAGGTAAGCTTGTCAGAGGGCACGACCCCGTCAGAAGTGAGGTCCGATCATAAGTGTTCGAATCTGCCCGCCTACCCCGACAATTGGAGGTAAGCTTGTCAGAGGGCACGACCCCGTCAGCAGTGGGGTCCGATCAGGAGTGTTCGAATCTGCCCGCCTACCCCGACAATCGGAGGTAAGCTTGTCAGAGGGCACGACCCCGTCAGCAGTGGGGTCCGATCAGGAGTGCTCGAATCTGCCCGCCTACCCCGACAATCGGAGGTAAGCTTGTCAGAGGGCACGACCCCGTCAGCAGTGGGGTCCGATCATAAGTGTTCGAATCTGCCCGCCTACCCCGACAATCGGAGGTAAGCTTGTCAGAGGGCACGACCCCGTAAGAAGTGGGGTCCGGTCAGGTGTGTTCGAATCTGCCCGCCTACCCCGACAATCGGAGGTAAGCTTGTCAGAGGGCACGACCCCGTCAGCAGTGGGGTCCGATCAGGAGTGTTCGAATCTGCCCGCCTACCCCGACAATCGGAGGTAAGCTTGTCAGTGGGCACGACCCCGTAAGAAGTGGGGTCCGGTCAGGTGTGTTCGAATCTGCCCGCCTACCCCGACAATCGGAGGTAAGCTTGTCAGAGGGCACGACCCCGTCAGCAGTGGGGTCCGATCAGGAGTGTTCGAATCTGCCCGCCTACCCCGACAATCGGAGGTAAGCTTGTCAGTGGGCACGACCCCGTCAGAAGTGGGGTCCGATCATAAGTGTTCGAATCTGCCCGCCTACCCCGACAATCGGAGGTAAGCTTGTCAGAGGGCACGACCCCGTCAGCAGTGGGGTCCGATCAGGAGTGTTCGAATCTGCCCGCCTACCCCGACAATCGAAGGTAAGCTTGTCAGAGGGCACGACCCCGTCAGCAGTGGGGTCCGATCATAAGTGTTCGAATCTGCCCGCCTACCCCGACAATCGGAGGTAAGCTTGTCAGAGGGCACGACCCCGTCAGCAGTGAGGTCCGATCATAAGTGTTCGAATCTGCCCGCCTACCCCGACAAACGGAGGTAAGCTTGTCAGAGGGCACGACCCCGTCAGAAGTGAGGTCCGATCATAAGTGTTCGAATCTGCCCGCCTACGGTACCCCGACAATCGGAGGTAAGCTTGTCAGAGGGCACGACCCCGTCAGCAGTGGGGTTCGATCAGGTGTGTCGAATCTGCCCGCCTACCCCGACAATCGGAGGTAAGCTTATCAGTGGGCACGACCCCGTCAGAAGTGAGGTCCGATCATAAGTGTTCGAATCTGCCCGCCTACCCCGACGATCGAAGGTAAGCTTATCAGAGGGCACGACCCCGTCAGAAGTGAGGTCCGATCATAAGTGTTCGAATCTGCCCGCCTACCCCGACAAACGGAGGTAAGCTTGTCAGAGGGCACGACCCCGTAAGAAGTGGGGTCCGGTCAGGTGTGTTCGAATCTGCCCGCCTACCCCGACAATCGGAGGTAAGCTTGTCAGAGGGCACGACCCCGTCAGAAGTGGGGTCCGATCATAAGTGTTCGAATCTGCCCGCCTACCCCGACAATCGGAGGTAAGCTTGTCAGAGGGCACGACCCCGTCAGAAGTGAGGTCCGATCAGGAGTGTTCGAATCTGCCCGCCTACCCCGACAATCGGAGGTAAGCTTGTCAGAGGGCACGACCCCGTCAGAAGTGGGGTCCGATCAGGAGTGTTCGAATCTGCCCGCCTACCCCGACAATCGGAGGTAAGCTTGTCAGAGGGCACGACCCCGTCAGAAGTGGGGTCCGATCCCTACAGCTATCCGGTGGGGTTCCTAACCCAGCCTAACCCGAAGGTACATCCCGCCATGTAAGGTCTCGCGTGAGGCTTGCGTAAGGCAGGGCGAGATGGACGAGCAGGATGGCACTTACCCCGTCAAATATGTGTGTGAAAATGTTGGCGATCATGACCACAGGTGAAAAGTTTCTGCCCGTCGTGGAACTGTCTCTCCCGCCAGAAGCACTCCCCTCTCCTTCTGGATCCCCGCCACAGCTTCTCAAGCAGCAGAAGCACACCATTCGATACAGCTGGAAGCGTAAGAGCCAAGGGCTGCTGGCAGCTCGGTAGGTCGAAAAAAGGTTCAGTGTAATGACCATAGCCAAAAATCCGATGGACAAGGATACCCAGGTCGCAACAACGATTGTTTCCGTCAGAGCGTAGTGATTGAGGCGAAGTCGTCCGGGTAGGGGCTCGCATTGGGGCGCACTGTACTGCTGGTAGATCAGCCGTGTGCCGTACCCATTGCTGGCGATTGTCAGGCCGTAGAAAAACATGGCCGCCAAGATGAGAGGGGCGACACGACGGCGGCGATGGACCTGGAACATGGTTCCTGCAGCGGCAGGTGGGGGGGGGGTTGCGGATACGGTCGACAGATATATCGACGCTGCCAGCGGGGTCGCATCGCGGGCAGGGAGAGCCGCACTTGCAGAGCCTTTACAATACAAGCAAGCATGCAAGTGCAGGCAGCAGCTCGGAGGGGCCGTGCAGGACTTGGTGGGGAGTGCACGCATATCCCGGCGCGAAGCTAGCCCCAAGAAGCAAGTACCTCGGACGCTTTCGAACAGGGTCCACGTGTGCAACATGCTGTTGACGACGAAGCAGCCCACATGGGATGATAAATACACAATGTGGCGCGAACGGTAGGGACACGAAGTATCCAGCTGTTCCACTGTGAAGGCAAGGTCCACGCAGCTCAGGACCAGGATGGAGATGTGCCAAAGAGCGCCGATCAGGCTCGGCACGGGTAGGTCGTCGGCCGCAACGTGCCATCGCCGGCCGAGAAATTCCAAAGCGGGCTGCGAGTGAAGATGAGTGAAATCAGGAAGCTGTGGGAAGTGTTGAAGCGAGCAGACGCCTCAGTCGGTGGCCATACATGTTAAAACTCACCATAATGTAAATGAATACATACGCAGTTACATCGGGATGACACCAAACATTGAGATTAGTGGTGCTTCTGCCGAGGAGTTGTTATACTGTAAACAGAGCAGCCCATCATGGCACGCCAGAGTAATAGTTCAGATGTATTTATGAGATAACATGTTACTCTGGGTTTAAGTGCGGAAAGGCTTTCCGCACGGGTGGAGTTACAGCACTTCAGTGCTCAGCGAGTGAGACCTGAAGCCCTACGACATGATAATCGCTCACTACATTACAGAGCGCAAACTCACGGAACGCTGTATCGCCAGAAGTATTGGTCAGCCTATCGCCCTGACTGGCGTGCACTTGTATAACACCGTATGCTGTACAAAGCGCGAGCAGGCGCGAGTGGCCTGAAGTCATACAGAATTAGGTAAAATATTTAATTTACAAGCTGAAGATTAACAATAATATGCAGTTTGACGGATTTGTCTGCGGCGCCTTCTGCGGTTATCCTTCGTGCGTGACCCATGGGACAAATCCTATGCTGAGGGCGATGAAGGTACACGCAGTGAAGCATCTCACATTTTCACTGCGACTCAGTTGTAAGTACTGTAGCTGCCGTCTCATTTCTCAACCTACCATGTTATTTTTTTCTGTAACAGCACAACCACGACGGAGCGTTGTGAGACAAGCGCCTGACGGTTGTTACAGAAATCCGATCGATTGCTGTGCATTCAGAGAGTGCTGTGCAGTTCCTGCAGTATCGTCTTCTCGGGAGTTGAAATCATACGATTCCGATGGCCTTCGTCTCTAAAGCCAAACTTGGTGGGTGCGGGCGTTCTGAAGGCACGTCGCTGCGGTGCATACATGCATGATGGGCAATCATTTGACGGTTGTCACGCAGTCACAAACCGGTGTCCGCACAAGCTGGTCCACGAGCTCCCAACCAGCATTCCATTGCGGTTGAATGCTAGAGCACAAGTAGGTGCTGTCCCTGCCCATTCGTGCAAGGAGCTGTGCGTTGTGCCAGAAACAGCCAGCCTAGCCAGCTTTGCTATGCACAACTGTCGCAAACGATGCATTCCCCGGGCTCACTCGTCCGGCAGTGGTCGTCTCACTGCCTGGTTTGTTCGGGCTTTCCTCTCCCGGTTGGGAGCTGGCCTGCTGGGTCTGCCCACCAAATGATCCTTCGGGAGAACCTGGAGTACTCAGTGGACCGTGGCGATTAAAATCCCCTGGGGGAAGATCTCCAAAGCAGACGGGGGCACTGTACTAGCGCGATCTGGACTCCTTCACGAGCAGTTCAGCTGAGAGAGGTGATTCGATATGGATGTTGAGTTGTTGACGAATGTTGACGGCCATTGACGGTTTTCCGTCGAACGGAAATTCCACAACCGCGTGCACGCTGCAACGTGCACGCGGTACCGGCAGTGGAATTTCCGCACGCAAGGGGTGGGCGCACAGCAAAATAGCACAGCAGGTAAGCTGCACACGCACGGAACCCGGTGCGTGGATAAACCCCATCGCACAGGGCGCACCGAACCCCATCGGATCGCGCTGGATCGCGAGCTGGGGCTGGTGTGCCCTGCTCCACCGGATGCCCTCCGCTGCCGGATCAGCACATCCAGCACTGCCTTACAAGCAGCACAGACCGAGTACACAACATAAAATTTATATCTGCACTACCAAGCGGTGCCCAGATCGCCACCAGCCACATCGCGACCAGCTCATCCTCAGCTTCCGCATTCTGCAGACATCTTGAACACAGGTGTGCGCTGCAAACATTTCTTGCCAAGATGCTTGAATCGCACGCGTACAGGCGCCGGGAACGGCGCCGAGAGCTGAAAGGCACGACTACCGGAATCCTAGTACGACACGCCGTGGACCCCAACAGAGCTATTGCTTCGCACAAACTTAATATACGGATGATTGTTACCCGTGTACTTTAAGAAGCGTATCGTCCCGCATTTACCCGTTTTGTCGGTGATGCCCACGATGCCTGGGCTTGCACGCGACCCTGGCGCATTCCGCAACTTAGGTACTTGCAACTTAAAGCTTGCGTGTGGAAGCTTTAGGACACGGCGCTTTGCTGGAGCTTGCCGCGCTCAGGGAACCACCGACCTCGCGGCTCTGTCGCCCAGCGAGGCAGTCGTCGCGGATCCCGCTCTTTCAGAACCATCAACAAGCGCTCCTACACCTACCGTCAGGTATATGCCATCGAGCACCGGCGGACCTAATACACGCCGAGCTCAAGCCAGCACGGTTGCCTCCCATGGACGCAGGAGCAAAAACTGGCCAAGGAAATCGTCCTTATACATACTGAGGACCGACGGAAAGAGCTGCTCGCGAGAGCTTGTGACCGGTACGAGTCGACCAGACCGGGCTGCAAGCAGAGCGCCGTTCCATTGATATCGGCAAACCTCCCGTGCACGTCTGACAGGGACTGGAAAGCTCCATTTCGCGTACCCAAGCACGCAACAGCACCTGCTTGTATGGCGGCATCGGCCGAAGAGGTAAGCGCGTAGCTTCCGGCGGTCCATGGTCATGGGTATGGGTACCGGGCCGGGACAAGCGCGCCTGAGCGCTTGAAATTGCCCCTCCGCTCGACGCAGCGTGATGGTCATCATGAAGCTTGGCGACGAGCTCCTTCAGCCATTTCTTGAGGTCATAGACTTCCTGGGGAGAGAGCACAACCTGCGTGTCGTGGTGGAGCCGCACGTCTACGAAACGCACATCCGTGGCCGACCGGGCTTCCCATACGCCTACACGTTCACGGCGAGCGAAAAAGAGAGGTGCGGTGTGAGGCAGGGACAGGGTTGGGTGGTGTCCTGGACAAGGAAGGCAAGGACCGCGGGCTGACAGAGCCCCTTGGCGGCCACCGGCCCACGCCAGCCGCGTCCGATCGCACCCGTCCAGCGGCCATAACAGCAACGCACCTCCTCACCCCATACGTGCGCCCCTTGCCGCCGTGTGGCTGCTCGGTTCTTAGCTTCCTGAAGCGGCTTGGTTGTACGCTTCCACTCGCTCTCCACACCCTCCACCCATACTGTGTATGTCGTCCCGTTTGGCGTCGAAACTGCCCCTCGCGCCCGCAGGCTAGCCGAGTACGTGGACTTCGTGGTGTGCATCGGGGGCGATGGCGTTATCCTGCACTCGTCCAACCTCTTCAACCACAGCATGCCGCCGGTGAGGAAGGGGCGCCGGATGGGCGCACGGGCGGGGGACAAGGGGAGGCTTTGGGGCGGCGGCGGCGGCGGGGCGGTCCGCAAGCCCTCGCTGTGCGGCCCCATAGCGGACAGCAACACGGCGCCACACATGTGACTGGTACCCCGCTAGTCTGGTACTCCGCTGTGTTGCGCACAGAGGCACCCTCCGACCACATGTTACATCGTCCCGCCCCGCCCTTTTTCCCCCGGCATGCTCTTTGGGGGTGGTTTCTGTACCGTATCCGCCCGGCCTGGCGCGCCCACGCCCTTCCCTTCCCTCCCCCGCTCCGTTCGCTAACGCCGTCTCCTTCTCCGCTGCGAAATTGTCTTTATACCCCCGCCCCGCTCCTCTCAGATCATCGCCTTCAACATGGGCTCGATGGGCTTCCTGACCAACCACGACTTTTCCAACTTCAAGGGGGACCTCATGGACGTCATTTACGGGGGCACCAAGCTGGACAGCTGCACGCTGCTGTCGCTGGACTCGGTCAATTCGCTGGACGAGCCGGGGAACAGCCTGGGTGGGTGCAGCAAGGGGGCGGGGGCGGGAAGGAGAACGATACGCGCCGCGGCGATGGAGTGGGGAAAGGGGGGCCGGTCTCGAGAGGGGGAGAGGGAGAGAGAGAGAGAGACCGGGGGAGGGCCGCCAGGGTTGGGCGGTAAGCGCTGGCGTGGGCATGCCGAGGAACAGCCTATGGGGGAGGGTGCAGGAAAGGGAGGGGCGCAAGGAGGGAGGAGCAGAGGGTGCCGGAGAGGGGATGCGTGCCTAGGCGGGCGCGTTGAGGAACAGCCTGGCTGAGCGCTGGGGCGAATGCGTGTCGCGGGGAATAAACGTGAGATGGGGGCATGCGGGCGCTTTGAAGACGAAGAAGCGGGACAGCACTGCAAGAGAGAGTCATTACGCAACGGGGAGATCTACAAGGTGTGCAGTTCAACGAGCACTCGGGCATGTGCCAGCAGCTGGCAGGGTCGGGAGCGACGTGCTGTGGGGCCTGAGTTGTCTGGTCCGTTGCCGGCGGCAGCTGCGGCGCAGCGCTGCCTGGCTGCCTTGCTGCCCAGCGCCGTGGAGCCGCAACCTTCCGCCCCGTCCGTTTGTATCCAGCGGGGCTGTGGCGACCCGGAGGGAGATCCGCCTTGAAGCATGGCGCTGCGGATCAGGACGCAGCCGCGGCCGCAGAGAGACACGCAAACCGCCGGGCGTGTTGACAGCGCCACGCTGCGCTGCTTGGCAATCTCAGCTTTGCCCGAGCTGCCGGCGATACCCCAAATCCCCAAGGGCTGCGATTGCAGTACCTGCGCGCTGCTGCTAGTGCGCGCACCCACGGGACCAGCTGGACCACCAGCTGGGCCTGCTCTTCTGCGCGGCAAGTGGCCGCGTGGGTTCTTGTCGCGGCCCGAATTGCGATGCCGTCAATGGCGGGATGATGACGCGCGGCCCACTCTTCTCTTCTTTTCTCCCTCGCCCCGCCCTCTCACCTCCATTCCCCGCACCCGCGCTCTCGCCTCCAGGCGTGATGGTGACGCTGCGCATGCGGCTGGTGTGTGAGATCTGGCGCAAGGGCGGCGCCAAGCCGGAGCAGGCGGTGGAGGTTCTGAACGAGATGGTCATCGACCGCGGCTCGTCCGCCTTCCTCACCAACATCGAGTGCTACGAGAAGGGGCGCTTCATTGCGCGCGTGCAGGCGGACGGCATCATGCTGGCCACGCCCACGGGTAGGGGCCCACGGGCATGACGCGCTCTACGGGTTCACATCACGCCGTGCTGCGTCGCATCGCGCCACGTACTCGCGTTGCGTGCAGCAGGCCTGGCTATGCCGGACTGCCACCCTCACCTGCGGTGCTTGTACCAGCACCATCCTTGAACCATCGCTCCCAACCTTGCAGGCGTCTGCCTCTGCAAAAACTAAAATCCTCCCTTCCCACCCTTGATATGCAACGCACATCCGGAGCGGTGACGCAACCCAACGCCCAGCGCCCAGGCCAACGCCCCCACGCCCGTTGTCCCCCCCACGCAGGCAGCACCGCCTACTCGGTGGCCGCGGGCGGCAGCATGGTGCACCCCAACGTGCCCGCCATCCTGCTCACGCCCGTCTGCCCCCACTCGCTCAGCTTCCGGCCCATCATACTGCCAGACTATGCGGAGCTGGAGCTGCGCATACCCGATAACGCGCGGTGCACGGCCTGGGTGTGCTTTGACGGCAGGTCGCGCCAGGTGCGTGCGCGTGCGTGCGTGCGTGGCCCCCGGGGTTTCGGGCGCGTCGGAGACATGCGCGCAAGGCAGGGAACGGCGGACGGGCGGTGGGCCGGGAATGGCGGCCGGAGCGGGGAACGGGGCCCACCACCGCGCATGCCGACCTTGCGGCACCTGCCCGGGCGCCCGGAAGCCTCGCCAGCGGCGCTGACGCCTCAACCCTGGCGCCGCTCGAACTCATGACCGTGCTTCAGCCCACTCGCCCTGGCCCCCATTGGCCACGCTTACTGACAGCTACCACGAGTATCACGACTCTCAAAAACACCGCCGGCGGTGCACCGCGGACCGCGGGTGACTTCCCCGTGTCGTCGTCCCGCGCACACCGTCCCCACGGCTGCGGGGGACTGCCCTGCCTTTCCACACCTGGCAACATTTTGTTTTTTCGGGCTGCTGTCTCCATCGTATGTCAGCCCTCCAGAGCGGCTATCCAGACTGGGTTTCCTATCCCCACACCGCCGTCCGCCGTCTCCTCTTGTTCCTCGACCCCGCTCCCTACGGGTACCGTACCTCCCCGCGCAGGAGCTGGGTCGCGGTGACAGCGTCAAGGTGCGCATGTCGGAGAACCCGGTGCCCACCATCAACCGGGCCGACCTCACCGGCGACTGGTTTGACTCGCTGGAGCGGTGCTTCCGCTGGTCCGACCGCACGGTGCAGAAGCCGCTGGAGGCCGCGGCCGTGGAGGGCCGGTCGCCGCTGGAGGGCAGCAGGGGGTGAGCCGGCCAGTCCGGCCAGTCCGGCGGGAAAGCGGGTGCCCGGGGGCAGGGCGGGGCAGGACAGGGCTCGGGCTTAACACGTTTATGACTATGAACGGACTGTCGGCAGCCCAGGGGAGGGCGGATGAGGAAGGGAGAGCCGCGGCCGTGGAGGGCGGGGGCGCGACGCGGCGGACCAGTGCAGCGGCGCAGGGCAGGCAGCACTGCACTTGAGGGGTCGAGGCGGGGGATCACCGGGGACTCGAATACACGCATGTTTCAAGGGCGGGCAGGGGAGCGGAGCGCACATGCGGATGGGTCGCGCACTGGCAATGTCGAGCTCGCGAGCACCAACCGGGGCCGTCGTGGGCGGGCTGGAAAGGGAGCTGGGATGGTGCGGCGGCGGCGGGGTAAGGCTAAAGGAGCGCCCGGGCGCTTGGCGAGCTATGCTGTATGCAGACAGCGGGCGTTGAGAGTTGAATTGTTGGATTAATTGAAACTGCATCGGGAGGGAGGGATAGGGGATCAATCCGAAAACGGGCTGCCGGCTGGGGAGGGCGAGGAAGGGGCGAGGGTGATGAGGATGAGTTTGTTGGGCGTCTGCACAAGTAGACGGTCGCCTCGGGCACGCTCAGGCTGCCGCGGCAGAGGTCTGCCGGCGGCACGCAGAGACATATGGGGATATGGCAGCAGCTGCGGAGAGAGACTCTCTGCTGATGTTGCCGACTCGCTAGTAGACAAGACGTGTTGCGGCTATGGTTGGGCTCCAAGACAGCGCTTCCTACGCCGTCTGCTTCGTGGGCTGTGCTTCAGCGACGCACGACCGCGCCATGTGCCGACCGGGCGAGCCACGGCCGCGCCCCTCTGCTGATTTTGCAGTGGCCAAGCTACGGCCACACCCCGAAAGACTGAACGACACCGTCTCCTGAATCCTGAAGCAGAGAACCGGTCACTGGGGATCGTGGGCCTGGGCCCGTGTGAGGCTGCGCCACATGCTGATGCGAGCCACGGCACCGCCTGGCGGCTGTTATCATTCCGGGTCGACAACCCTCCAAGCTTCGTCGTTCTTCCCCTGTGGGCTGCTGGTGTCCTGTGTGCTGCTGGCTTTGTATGACCGTGAGCTGCCGGATCGATCGGCCGGTTTTTGTGTCTCGCGTCGCAATCGCTGCCGGTTTTTGTGTCCTGTCTTGCGTCGCAATCAGGTCGTGCTGCAGTAAGCGCGAAGGCCAGCACGGCTGATGGTGATGGTTGCGGAGGTGCCGCCGCTTGTGGTGTGTACCCGGTATGTGTGTATTGGTTGGACGGTGACCCTCAAATTTTACAGCCCACGGCGGCCCCAAAATGCTGTTATGTTCTATGCAGCTTTTTATGTACGACTGTCATGGGGGCAAGTTGCAAATGGACTGTTATGTATCGACGTTGCTGCTTGTTTCCCTTGGGCACATTTGCCTGTATGTAAGTATTGACACTCGATGATCTTGCTCTGCTGCGTCTACGCCACCCGAGCTGTCGGCTGCGTCCATCCCGGCTGTCCCCGATCCCTGATCGCCGCAAGCTATTTCCCGTACCCCCACCACGCTTCAGGAAGTGATTTCTGGATTGTGCTTGCTCTTTGCGGTGAATTTAAACAGCGTGACCGTGCCAACGCGGGCCTACGGAGACTAGCTACAGATAGCTAAGGAAAGCTACTTGTGGACAGCTGGGGCCTTGTCACAGGGGAAAGGGGCAAACCTCGCTCTCAGTTACAGCCGCAAAGCTTAGCTTACGCCGGCCGCATTTGATTGCCATGCAGGCTGCAGCATCTTTTTTTCTCCTCGGTTCTGGGTGTTCGCGTGGTCCACTCCAGCCACAACGAAGTGTACAGCACCAACGGGGCGGGCGATGGTGGGGGTAAAAAAACGGATAAATCTATTAAAGTATTCTGAAGCCAACGAAATGAACGAAAACGCGATCAGCAACGCCTGGGATTTATGATTAACAGTTGGCATATCTCGCGAATTTCCTGCATGACTTGCTGGCGAACGCCATAGTTTCGCACAGTCTCCGCACACCCTCGCACACTCTCGCAGGTCCCACATTTACAAAATCAATGCAGGAATGCGCTTTGAGGTTCTGGGACAATGCTGATTATTAGAAAGGACTGACCTTGCTATCTTTGGCAGCGGCACACTGGGCAAACATAGCTCTCTAATGAACGCGGGAAGCAGCCAGAAAATCAGTGAAGAAAAGCTTCAATAATTGCGGCGGAAAAGGCATATTGGAAAGAGCAAGCGTCACGAGGCGCTCGTACTTGATGCAGGAAGGGCGGGAAGGGCCTATCACGCTCCATCAGTCAGAGGGACACCCACAGCATAGAATTACCAATACATTCCATAGATACATTTGCCAGGCAGTCTCGTAGCCCTAAACGGCAGCCGCAATAGTGGTGTTTCCTCCTTCATAACGTAGCTGTGCACTCTCAACGTAATCTGCTGCCCGGTGCATTGTTAATACGGCAATTCTAGACCACCTATGTGCTGACAAGTGGGCTGCGGCCCAAGCCCCAGTGGGCTGCGGCCCGAGCCGAAAACTAGGCGCTCTTACGCTGTTACCCCAGTCGTGGGGCACTGCTCGCCGCCGACGCTGAATAGCCGTGTAATCTCGCAACGATGAGCGAGCCACAGCAGCAGCAGCAGCAACAGCGTGTGGAGCAGCAACAGGATCCCCTCGGACCCCTTGACCGTGCTCACTTTGCACAAGAGCTCCAGGAACTGGTAAGACGAATGAATGTCCAGCATGTTTTATCCTAAATAACGAGCGAAGGTCCGCGTCTGATTCGTGTGCGCGGGAACTTCACGCAATAGGGCTTGCTGGAGTTCGCGGAGGAGGTTAACTTCAGTCGCCTTACCGAGGCGCCAGGTACGAGGCTTGATTTCTTAAGCATGATAAGCATGATCAGATGGCGCCCGGATGGCTCAGACGTGCTGTGCACCCTTATATTTAGGCGATGTCGGCCTGGCGTCGGCATTGGCTCGTCCTGGGGTGGGCCCCTCTGGCCCCGTCGGCCACAACAACCCGCCGCCGCAGCCTACGCAGCCAATCGACATACAGCAGTGCCATATGAAAAACCAGGCGGCCGAGGTGGCGACGGCGCACGCGATACAAGTGCTGCACCTCGCCAAGGTCAGCCTGCACCAGCTCGTAAACTCTTATAACCCCAGGGCGGCGGGGTCGGGCGGCACGGACGGAAGCTCGAAGCGCCGAAAGACGTCGCGGGGCGCGGACGTGTCAGGCAGTCGCTCGGGCAGCAAGGGCCTGCGGCACTTCAGCATGAAGGTTTGCGAAAAGGTGGAGGCCAAGGGCCGTACGACCTACAACGAGGTCGCGGACGAGCTTGTGGGGGAGATGAGCAAGGCGGAGGCTGCGAACAAGAACGGACAGTACGACGAGAAAAACATACGGCGACGCGTGTACGACGCCATTAACGTGCTGATGGCGATGGACATTATCCAGAAGGAGAAGAAGGAGATCACGTGGAAGGGCTTTCCGCGCCTCGGCAACCACTCGGTCGAAAAGTTGAAGGCGGACCGGCTGGCCCGGATAAAGGAGGTGGAGCAGAAGCAGCTCTACTTGCAGGTGCGATACTTGCGGCGCGATGGGACACACTGCAAAACCCTGAGGGCGGGACCGCCGTGTTCCCGCCAAATCAACGCTGGGCCTGCGTACCCGGTGGCCTTTAATTTAATGCGTGGACGGGACTGCCCAGCATACCCGCGGAAAAAGTGCGGCCGGGTTGATGTTTTTTTCGCGATTGTTGTTTTTGTGGTTTGGTTTGTTCCTACTTGGTTGGGCCAAGCCAATTGGGGAACAGCCCGCAAGCGCTCGGGAGCGGACCTGCAGTGCGGGCCGGGTAGTGCCTGTAGAGGTTGAGTGTGTGAAAACGGGCAAGGAGTGACCATGCGGTATGGCCTTGTGGCCTGTGCTCCCCCGGTTGCGGAGTTGAATCCTCACGCCGTAGCCGCCACACGTCGCAGCCGTGGCGGGTACCGCAGTCCCTGGGGCTTTTCTCGGCCGTGCATCTGTCCGTCCACTCGCCGTGCGCGTGGCATACTGTTTACACTGCCGCGTTGCGGCCCCGGTGTGGACCGCTGCCTTCTCCTCCTCCGGAACAGGACATGATCGAACAGCAGAAGGCGATGAAGAAGCTTCTGGAGCGGAGCGCGACGCGCGGCGCCAACACCACGGGGACGCAGCTCTTTCTGCCGTTCATATTGGTGCAGGTGCGCCGAGAGCGAGAAATGGCATGCCGTGGGTGCATGGGTGTGTGTATGTGTGATGAGCCGTCACCGGATGGTGGGACCCCGCGCTTGGCTCTGTGTGTGCTTATCGCGCTGAAAGAGTTTCGGGTTCGAATTATATTTGGTTACCTGAGGTGACGGCACGTTTAGCCATCTGTGGTGTTTCATGGGCACGAAGCAGCGGCCCCAATGCACTGTGCCAAGTTCGAAACAGCCGTGGCAGGGGCGTAGTAAACGGAAGGCATAACATCAGGATGCGGGCGGAATCGAGCTGGAGAAGAGGGCCTGTGATTATTTAAATTGGGAGAGACCGTGGGGACCTTTTAAGAGGGACATCTGAAAGGGGGAGGGAAATCCTGAAGCAACCCCATCATAACTCCCGCGAACACCGCGCCGTGACCTCCCGATCTGGAATCCGCTGTCTCGTAGGCCAAGCCGGATGCGACCGTGGAGGTGAAGATCTCGGAGGACATGATGGACGTGCAGTTTGACTTTTACAAGTGAGTCTGTTTTCGGTTTTTCGAAAGACTTGCGCGTTCGGTTGGGACCAGGGACCAGCACGGCACACTTCCGAGCTTCGACCGCGTCCAGACGCGGAGTGGTGGTGAGGGACGGTACAACGAACAGTCCCCCCTTGCGCACGCTTACAGGCTGACGGGTCGGAGGACGGAGGGAGGGACGGAATGCCTAGCGAAAAACCCATTGGGGGATATGCGCAAATGAACTGCCATTGCCGCAGCGCTGTGCCCAGGAATGGTCGTCTCATACTGGTGACAGGGATTAGTGGTTGTGGCGCGGCAGTTGCAGCGGCGATCCCACATATGGCGTGGCGGCGATTGGGACTGAACGGGATTGCTTGCTTGGGGCCTGCCCTGGCCCTGCCCCTCCCACCGCCCGCCCGCCCGCCCGCCGCGCAGCTCCCCGTTCCAAATACACGATGACAGCCACGTCCTTAAGAAGATGGCGGAGCACCAGGCCCGGCAACAACAACAACAGCAGCAGCAGCAGCCATTTCCAAACCCGCTGGCGCTGCACTGGCCGCCACCGAACGGTAAATTGGGTGCATCAGCGCTCGGGGTCCTATCTCTGCGCCTTGGCAGCTGGGCAGAAATGGGCAACACGGGCAGGAGTCGGGAAGGTTGGGGTGGATTTGTCGAACGCGCCGACATGCGGCCGAGCGAGCGACTTCGACCCGTTTTGGCGAGCGCTTGGACCGCCGCGTTGCGTCCAAACGTGCCACGCTTCTCTACATCCTTCTGTCTCTCTCTCCCCTTCGATGTCTCTAAAACCCTCGGTACGCGAAGCCGCGTCACTGAAAGCACTTTCGCTCGCCTCGCGTGCAAGCAGGCGCGGCAGGCATGGCGGCGGGTCTCGCGGCGGCAGCAGGGCTCTCACCCATCCCGGATCCTGCACTGGCAGCGCAGCTGGCTGCCGCGGCGGCGGCGCAGGCGCAAGGGAACCCGCTGGCTTACGCGTACCCAGCTGCTGCCGCGGCGGCCTATTATCAGCAGCACCAGCAGCTCCTGCAGCAGCAACACCACCACCAGCAGCAGCACCAGCAACAACAGAGCGATAAGCAGCAGATGCCAGCCGGTCAGTCGGCTCAGCCAGGGCAGCAGCAGTCAGGGCAGGGTCAGCAGCAGTCAGGGCAGGGTCAGCAGTCAGGGCAGGCAGGTCAGGCGCCGTCGCAGCAGCAGCAGGGGCAGAAACAGGGACAGCAGCAGCAAGAGCAGCAGGCTCAGACGCAGGGGCAGCAATCACAGCAGCAGCAGGGGCAGACGCAGGCGCAGCAGCAACCACCGCAGCAGCAGGCGCACGCACACCAGCAACAACAGCAATCGGCCCAGACGCAGCAGCAGCAGCAGGGGCAGACGCACGCGCAGCGACAGACTCAGCAGCAGCAGCACCTACAGCAACAGCAACTTCAGACGCTGCAGGCGTTGCAGGCGCTTCAGCACGCGCGGGCCACGTTGCCTGGCCTGGCGTTGCCGCCTCTCGGTGCGCCTCTGGGCCCCCACGCGGGGAGCTTGTCGGGCGGGCCATCTGGGTCGACAGCTGGCGGGCCGTCCTTTGGTGGGCCGCACCACCCCGCGTCCGGGCCACCGCAGCACCTGTCGCAGGCGCCGCATCTAGCGGGGCAGCTGGCGGCCTGCCTCCCGCCCGGGCCGGGGCAGCTGCCTCCGTCGCTGTCGTTTGCGGGGTCATTGGGGACCTTGCCGCAGCACGCGCTGACGGCACTGCCGCCGACGGCAGCGCCGCACTTGTTGCCGCTACAGCACATGCCGCCGGCCTTTGCGGCCGTCCTGGCGGCGGCGGCACCGCCGCAATCTGCGGCGTCAGGGAGCGCTCAGCCACCGGCGCAGGCAGCGACGGCGGCAGGCGCCTCGGCCCCAGCGGGCGGTGTTGGGGAGGTGTCGGGGAGCATGCCGGCGTTGCAACATGGGATGCAGATGGCGGGTCCGGGCCCGGCCACGGCCTTCCCGCTGGTTGCCTAGTGATCAGACTGTGATTGTGACGTGATGGAGGAAGGTGAAGGTCTTTCCCACTTGTGCTGTGGTGTGCGTTCGAAGTCCTGAGTGTGGATGCAGCACATGCATGCGTATGTTGCGTACGGGTAGGCTGTGCGGGACGTTGGATGAGGTGTTCTTAGGGTCCAGCGCGTGCCTAGGGCCCCGTGCTGGAGCCGGGTACGCCGTCGGCGCGCACGTGGGCGGCGGCCCTTTGTTGCAGGTTGCCCATAGAGACTGCGCTCTTTGATTTCGGCCAAGCGATGACGAGCGTTCACAGGCTATCATGCATTACAGGATGACTTTGATAAGGTACGAGACGAGGACGTTAGTCGTTATGGGAGGTTCTCGGAATGGAAGTGTAGAAAGGAAGGCAGGACAGGGCGCGCGCAGATTCGTACTGGTTTCGGAACATTGCTCAGGATGAGTGCGATGTCTTATGGCCAGTTCGTGCTCACGCTGTTTAGCCGTGAAGCTGGCTTCTGGGTTCTGTACTCCTTACTGCGAAGTAGACAGTATGTACTATCATTTGACGTGTGATGCGCTCCACTCTGCCCCATGGCATGATATGGAGACTTAAGTATAATAACTTCCTTGAATAATACTTGTTACTCAGACTTCGAATTTTGGCGTTCGGGTTTGCTTCACCCGGTACCTGCTCTGACATCTTGTTTAGCAGCCCAGTTTGCATACAAAGACAATGAGCAGCCCAGTCGAAGACGACGAGGCTAACAGCATCGAGCAGGTGGTCGAAACTGTGGACTATGAGATTATTCCGTTCCAAAAAGCCAGGACTCAATGCCAGAGAAGTGAGTCTTCGAGGCTCGAAAACATGCCATGAAATGTTATACATGCTTCTTGACTTTGACTGTAAAATTTCACAGTGTTCTATGGAGGCTTCTGCTTCCTGCCATTTCTGTGGGCTGCCAATGTCTGGCTATTTTGGCCAGACTTTCGTTCTCCCCGTGGCGACCCGGTCATCAAACGCTGTAAGTCCATGAGGTATTGAGGAAGTTCGCCCTTGTCGCGGAAATCTCCCTTTCTCTTTCGTAAGGTGACTGTCCTCCTCCTTCTGCGTGCAGATACAAAGCATTCGGCAATCTGCCTCCTTGTTGCAACGGCCTTGTTTCTCCCGTGGTTGCTGGTGTACGCGATCGCGGGCAAGCGGCTCCTCTCGTATAGGGTCTACCATGCGCTTGACGCGGCAGCACTGGATCTTTCCAGTTATGGGATTGGCGTTGTCAGCGCGTAGCGTTGCCCGGTTGCAACATAGCTATCGGGGGGGAGTAGACGCTACCGTATGCATTGTGGGGCGCAGGGGGGATGACAAGTAAGTCGGGGTTTCGAGGGTTCCGCACAGAACATGGTGCCAGTGCCAATGCAAGACGTTCACGGCAAATGCAGCCATGTGAGCACTGCATGCCAGCACGGGGCCATAACAATAGCAATGGAGCGTTAGATGCATGCACCTATGCATCGCTGTCAGCCTTGTGTGCTCCCTTGCACGTTTAACGCGGATGGGCACGAAACTTACGCCAGGGTTCGGCTTAGCAGCAGGCAGGGCGTGGATTCCACACCTTAATGGCAGTCTTACAGATGTGCGGACACGATGTGCAGGTCGTGACGTGGTGTTGGCAGGGCACGCCCACGGAGGCCACCGGGGGGCAAGGCAGTGCTGTTCCAACACGTGGGAATGCTGTGCGTGAGGGTGCACAGTGATAAGACAGTGGAATGAACGTATCTGGAGAACGGATGACTCGTTGATTTTCGTTGGCAGCGTCCTGTAGGTGCACGTGGGGGCAGCTGCTGTCCCTAACCCATTTGACTGAATTTGTATGAGAGGTTCAACCTGGTGCGGCCTTGACCGGGCAGACCGCGACGCGCTGGTTACCAGTATACAAAAACTTGCGTTTTGGATAGCTCACCAGACGATCAGGGCCCCCATCAGGTATGCACCGGCAATCCTCTGGGTCACCGCATTATTCATGTCGTTTACATCGTACTCCGTATGCACAGTTCTTTAATGGGCAGGCAATGCAACCCCTCATCGCACCTCTCCCTTTCCTCCCGTATCGCCACGGCTCTACTGCTTGGTCGCACTTCAATGTGCGGCAGCATGGCTCCCTGCACGGTCTCTGATGCGGATCACGCACACATCCATTCCTGCCCCTCCCCCACACTCCCCACACACAGACAGTGACGCCTGTTGTCCACCTGTCACAGTACCATGTTGGGTCTGCCTTTTCTCCGGGTGCACACAGGTAACGCGCTTACGCGTTAAGCCCGGCTGCGAAATCACGTCACCAAAACTCCCCTCGGCGCTCTTATCTGCTCTATCTGGAGAGAAATTGTCGCTCAAGCGCCACCAGCTGGAACCATCACTCTGGTAGCGCCACCACCCAGATGACATCTGCTGCCTGATATACTCAACGCCCACCCTCTGGCCTGGCCCCACAGCTAGCGCACGTCATGACAGCGTGGATGCAAGAAACCCAAACAGCCCGGGAACACCATTTCGCGGCGCGACCGCCATTTAGTTCGTCCATCCCAGTCCCCACCCGAAACGCAGCAACCCAGCAAGTGCGCTCCTCAGCTGTACAGCACTACACGGAATTCACACGATGTTGTCCCCAGGGCCGGAAGTCTACGTACGTCTATATATCCCGCCCGGCCATTTCCTGCCAACCCGCCCTCAAAACCCGCAGCTGGCCCGTGTTTCGACGTAAAAGCAAAACTGCGCCGCATGCGCGTGCGTTGCCGCACCTCTCGCCCAGCCAGGCAGTTGGCCAAAGCTGATGTAAGACATCCTGGGCCTGCGGGAGCAACCACGCACGTCGCCTTCCCCAAGAACTCCACAAACGCGTGCATCTTCCCAGCGCGCCGAATGTCTACGCATCCCTGGCGGGGCCCCCAAGCTCAGCTCAGCTCAGCTCATAACCAGGCGCCCCACCCCAAACCTCCGCTATGGTATCGTCTTGATTACCCCACCCCTGTCCACAACATAATCAAGTCGGACCTGGCGCCCGCGTCCACAAGATGCATGCACACGGAGGAGGAGGGACAGTGGGTCCATGAATGCACGCGCCGCAACACTAGGCAGCGACGCCCACCAGCCGACAAGCTCCCGGTTTTCAGGCGGTCGCAGTCTTCTCCCCGCCTGCACCCTTGCTCGCTCCATCTGCAGCCGCAGACCAACCAACCAAGCGTGCTTCACGCCAGGTCCTCGTACCGAATCGGCGGATAGATCGCGCTGCCGGAAGGCCGCGATGGCTCTTCGAGGGAGACCTGCGGGAGGCAAGAGGCACGACACGGCGAGACGGGGCGCGGCGGGGTGAAGGTGGGTGCGGCGAGGGCCGGGGGGGGGGGCAACATGGTGGATGGTCAATTGGTCATGGTGGGTGGCTGCGCCGGACGACCAAGGCGGGGCACCGGCGGTGTACCGTACGGGAGCTGCGGCGGTAGCCATCTGGCAAATGCGTGACTTTGATTCGCGAAGGAAGACGGGCACACACAAGCACGCACACTGATTTGTAAACGGGGCTGCGCGAGCGGGTATGGCTCCCGCGACGGAGGCCAGTCCCTCGTCCGGTCCTTCCTCCTCGCCAACCAACAAACCCGCATCCACTCACCCACGGCTCCGCCTCGAACCCCATCGGTGCGAGCGCGCGCCCCGGCGACCCGGGTGCGCCGCCATCGTGGCCACCGCAGCCGCCGCGGCCCGGCGCGTCCTCAACATCGGCGCTGGCCGCAGCAAACCCCGCCCCCCGCGCCGGGGGCCGCGGCGCCCAGCATGCAGTCTGCGCGGCGCCGCTCCCCGGCCGCTGCACTGGCGCAGCGGTAATCGGCTGCTGCTGCTGCGGCCGCGGCGACAGCGGTGGCTCCTGCTGCGGCCGCTGCAGCTTGTAGCCGTCCTGCTGTGGATGCTGCTGGGGCTGCTGCTGCTGTTGTTGTTGCTGGTGCAGCTGCATCAGTGCGCGAAGCTCCGAAGCCAACCGTTGGATCACGGCGCCCTGCGACGCCACGACGCCCTCCAGCTGCCGTACACGGCCGTCCAGATGACCGTTGGCCGACATCAGCCGCTGCACCTGGACCCTGCGGCGGCGCACACGCAACAAGAAGGACAAGAAGAAAAGAACAAGGCGGAGGAGAAAGGAAAGTGTCAGAACATGTGCGTCTGTACAGATACTCCCGGGTCCAGCGGGTCGAGGCGGATCGCGTCTGCGTGCTGAGCTCACAGCCCCTAAGAAAGCGCGCGCGCGAGAGAGAGAGAGAGAGGGAGAGAGAGAGAGACTGCTGCCATGCAGGCATAGCAAGGCAAGGCGGCACCGTTTAGGCCTCAGCGGCCTCATGGGTCCAACACGGCATCAGGCAGTTGCCGTTGCCCTTGCCAATGCCGTTGCAGTTATGCCGTGCTAAGGCAAGAGACGCCCGCAGCAGCGGACAAGGGTATATGCCAAGACGCGACACAGAGCTCGGTAGGATGGCAATGCCACATCCCCACGTGAACCTCGTGCCGTCAAACACACACACACACACCTCAGGCCGTCGACGACCTCCGCAGATCCGCCAGTTGTCGCGAATTCAGACGGGCCGGCCGGGGCCGGCTGTGCGCCGGCGGCGGCGACGGCTGCAGCCGCACTGGGGGCGGCGGCAGAGGCCGGAACCACGACCGCCTCCGGTGCAGCGGCCGGCCGAGGCGCGGAGCCGCTGCTGGCGCTGGCGGCGGCAGCAGCAGCGGCGGCGGCTGCCTCGGGCGGCGGCGCCACCGCCGCTGCGGACACGGACGCGACCCGGGCGGTGTCGGGTGGCAGCGGGGCCGTCATCGACGACGCCGAGGGCGCCGACGCGGTCGGGGGCGAGGGCCCTGTGGCGGCATGTGAGCTCTGGCTGGTGGTGCTGTTAGCGCTGCTGTGCGGAAAGGCGGCGGGCTGGGGTGCGGGGGGCATCCCGGCGGCGTTGGTGGCGATGGCGGCGGGGCTGGTGGCGGCGGCGGCGGCGGCACCTCCGGTCGCGCTGCTGAGCGAGGGCGTGGGGAGGCTGTCTCCCCAGGCCAGCTCCGAAGAGTCAAACTGGTTGTTGTGCAGGGCGGGCAGGGCAGGAAAGGGATGAACGTGGCCAGCCAAAAGCCGAGCCAAGCCAAGCAGAGGATGCAGCGCCTGCACCCCAGGGCCCGCGCATGCACAGCAACACCCTGCTCCAGTCCACCGGCTCCACTGGCTTCCGCTTGCCCTTCGTGTGGACCACGTGTGTCTCCGCAACGAAACTTCGCACCGCACACCTCCCTCCGGAGCACACCCACCACCCAAAAACCCTCGTCACCCGACCTCGTCCCAGCGCGCGGCAGCACCGCCTCCTCCTCCGCTCACCTGCTGCGAATGCACCTGACTGCCTGAAGTGACGAAGGCCGGCTGATCGCCCCAGTCCACATTGTCATCGCCAAAGCCCACGGTGGCATGTGCACCGGGCGACGACGCGGCTGCTGCGGCCGGGACGCCCGCGCGCGGGAGCTCCGAGTGGGAGCCAGTGCGCTTGTGTGGATGGAGCTGAACTGAGCGCGAGTGGGCCGTGGACGAGGAAGCCGGTGCCGACGGTGCCTCCGCCGATCGACTCGCGGTCCCGTTCTGGAAGCCGCCATCCCAGCCCGCGCCCAACGGGCTCGCATCCGACGCCACCGCCGCCGCTGCCGCCGTCGCCGCCACTGGCGGCGCCGCCGGCGGCACCGGCTCCTGTATGGCCGCGTCCATCAGGTTGACCACCTGAGGTACGGCAGGGGAGCCGGGGACGGGCGCCTGCTGTGGCGTCGACGGCTGTGACGGACGCTGCTGCTGCGGCGCCGCCGCCGCAGCCGCCGGCGCTGCCGCCCAGTTGGGGCTGAAGCTGTCCTGGCGGGATGGCACCCGCAGTGCCGGCGGGGCGCCCGCGCCGGCGGGTCGTGGCTGCCCCGGCACCGCCGACCCGGACCCCGCAGCGCCGGGGCCCTGACTTCCGGGCGCCTGTGGCGGTTGTTGCTGTTGTTGTTGTTGTTGCTGCTGGTGTGGCAGGGGCGGATACAGTTGCTGCTGTGGGCCGTGCTGGACCGCCGGATAAGGGCTCGGGTGAGGCTGGTGCACCTGCAGAGGCTGCTGCTGCTGCAAGTGGGCGGCGTGGTGGGGAAGGGCAGGCGGCTGCGGCTGCATATGCGCCGGGACGTGCGCCGACAGCCCGTTGTATGGCTGCTGCTGTTGAGGGTGCGGTGGCGGCCCGGCGCCAGGGCCAGGCACTGGCGCCTGGGGATGCTGCGGGTGCGGTATTTGCCCTCCCGGGTGCGGCGCCTGAGGCCCGACCGGGGCGTGGTGGATTGGCGTGGTGGGTGGGTGCTGGGCGGGGTACGGCAGCGGGGCAGCAGATGGAGCCTGCTGCTGCGGGTGCGGGTGGGGGTGTGGGTGGGCGTGAGGATGGGGGTGCGGGTGCGGGCCGGGTACGAGCGGCTGCGGCTGCGGCAGCAGGGCTTGTGGCGGTGGTGGCGGTGGCGGCAAGTCGCCGTCGGCGGAGAGGACGTTGCGGAGGACGTCGAGTTTGGAAATGACCTGGAAAATGTCGGGCCGATCCTTGGGGTTGACCTGCGGATTGCATTGGGTTGGATTGGATTGGATTGGGTTGACCACGCAGGCGGTGCGCGCGTATACTGCACACGCTAGCTAGCTAGCTATGGAACGATCGAACGCTGAAAGACACGCAAGCGCTTGCAGCGGCTGTGGAGGAGGGGCTGCGAACCGCGGTAATGTGAATGTGTGAGCAGAGCTGCTACAGACGCCATGGTCGCTTGACCCAAGCCAACAGCCCCCGCGCTGCATCCCCTGACCCAGTCAGTCCTCACCAATACAACCCTCAACACATGCATGAACCCACGCACAGACACACAGAAACACGTGTTTCGCATTTCATCACGCGATTCTCTTCGCATCTGCCGGAGCTTTGCCAAATGCTCCACTCTCCCAAGGAACTTTCCCTTTGCTCTTTGCTCTTGCTCTGTGGCCCCCCACCAACATGCACACACGCAACCCCCACGCAACCAGCCGAGCACGCACGCACAGGCCTACCTGGAGCATGTCCTGAATCAAGGACCGCATGGCGGCAGGTCGCCCTGGCGGCATGTCGTACTTTCCGTACAAAATGCTGAGCTTCGAATCGCCCTGGAAGGGCAGCTTGCCAAAGGCCAGGACGTACAGCAGCACGCCCAGTGCCTGAGGGGCAGGTGCGACGATGAGCGGGGACAATAATGACGGGCGTGGACAGCAGCAAGAAAGGCGTTGAGGACAGGTCATGTTACCGTATACGAGACGATGCAAGCCCGGGATCAAACAGGGTTTCGCACTTCGCAGTCTGTAAGGCTCAACACGGTAGCAAACGGACAGCTAGCAACATGCACTTTTTCATCAGAAAAAAGAAAACTCACCCACACGTCAACCGCCGTGTCGATTCGCTGTCGCGAGTAGAGATCCCACATCTGGTGGTGGATTTGGGGGGGGGGTTGACGGCCCCGGGCCAGGACAGCGCCGAAAGCGCGCGGACAAGGACAGGGTTAAGGTGAGGGTCAGCGTCAGGGAGGGGAGATGCGCGGCACGGGGGACCCAGTTGGGGGCGATGCGGAATCGTGCCCTGAACTGGGGAGGATGCGGAATCGGGACCGAGGCCCAACCTACGGCCGCATCTGCCGCACTCGCCATCACGCCATCAGCAGCTGACGGTACCTACCCGGGCGAACCTACCGCACGCTCTCGCCGCCAGCCTTGCGTGATGCGGCCTGGGGACCGCTTAAAACATCCCATCTCCATCCACATACCACGACGCCTGGCCCGCCCCGCCTTAGGCCCTGCCGCGCCGCCGGCAAAACCACACACGCACATCCCAACGCGGCCCAACAGCCCCCAGCCCGCAGCCCACCCACCTCCGGGGCCCGGTAGGCGGGCGTCGTGGTGCGCCGGATGTTTTCCTCTTCCATCGCAATCTCGGCTGGCGTGTCGTACACCTGCGCCCGTGCCGTACTCGACCCAAAGTCGCAGATGACCCAGCGCCCCTCGCCGTTCTTCAGCACGTTCTCCGCCTTGAGGTCCCTGTACGATACGTCGGGCGGCACGTCGGGCGGCACGGCATGTGAATAACCACAAAGCCGGCCGGCACGGCGCGGGGAGGAAGAGCTCCCCTGAAGACCTACGCGCCACTCTGCGGCGCCGAAAATGCTGTCAGCCCGGAACCCCAGGGAACACCCGCGTCAGATCGCGGTACGCGCTGCCACCACCACAGCAACCGCCGCCGCCACCGAAGCCGCCGCCCTCCCGGGAGCCGCCGCACCTGTGCGCCAGCGGCGGGTTGCACTTGTGCATGTGCGCCACGGCCCACACCACGTCCTGGAACACCTCATACACGAGGAAGTCATCCAGCGCAAAGTTTGCCCGCTGCATCACCTCCAGCAGCGTCAGAGGACACAGGTCCAGCAGCATGAAGCCGTCCGTCTCGCCGCCCTTGGGGCCCGCGAAGGCAACCGCGTGGAGCCGCAGGATGTTGGGGTGGCCCTGAAGGTGGCGGAGGGTTGGGGTTTGGGGGGGGGTTTGGGGGGATGGGAGGGAGGGAGGGACGCTGCGGGGGAGGTGGATGGTGAAGGTGATGGGGGGCGCGGGTTGAGGTGGGATGGGGCAGAGGGCAAGCAGGCAGACGGGGGAAGAGGGGGAAATGGTTCAGTGGAGGTCGGCGGCGGGTCAGGGTGTAAGGGCAGGTGGTCGGGGGGCGCGGTGTGGGTGGCGAGGAGAGGGAGGAACCCGGGAGGAACGGGGGAAGGGAAGGACTGGAACGACCCTTCGCCGCACCTTCAGACGTGCCATGGTTTTAGCCTCCTGCTGCACTTCTTTAATGGCTTCTCCATCGGCGCCCAGGCGAAGGTGCTTAAGGGCGAACGTGTGACCGCTCTTTATGTCGACACAACGGTATATGGTCGCAAATCCACCTGCACAGGAGATGTAGGGCAGACTTCTGTGACACAAGGAATCCCGCCTCGTGCCCGCACGAACTTGTTCGCTCTAATCGAGGAGGACGTGCCCGTGTCAACCGTGTCCGATGCTGATCTGGGGGAACAAAGTGTCACAGATGAACTTCTTGCACAATCACCTTCTCCGATTAATGCCTCCACTTTAACAGAGAACTGCCCGACCAAGACCACCTTCCCAACCAGCGAGTTGGTTTCTCGCTTTTTGCCTACTTTGTCAAACAGTTTCTTCATCCTTCATATACTAACTGATACTACCCAAAACGGTAGGCTAACAGACGGTTCTGGATGAGTCCATTCAATAATTTTGCTTCAAGGTAGTGTTAAACAGTGAAAAGGCATATTGAATCCAACAAAAGGTTAGCGTTCAGTGTTCAACTTCTGCTTCAAGTTCAGCGAGCGTCATCATAATCGCGAGCTGGGATCCGTTGTACGTTAGTGCCTCGGATGCGAACACTCCATTTCAGTAGCGGTTTCAGCCAAAACACATCAGGGCATATATGATTTCATAATACCCGCGTCGTCTGCCCGCTTGGGCCCATTCGGCCATCACAAGACAGTCGGAACGGAGCAGCCCTAAACCCCTGTTCGTAGCGAAGTGCGACTCCCGCCGGTACTGCCAGAAGCTGAGCTGCAGCAAACATCTCGTCTCAGTAAGGGCACTACTTGAGCTGCTGCCGCGGCGGGGACCCGCCAAAGGCACAACCGCCGTCTCGAGCACGCAAATGACGTCCGGCGCATCGGCCCGGGATGACGCCGGAAGCCGCACCGAGCTGGCGCGCCGCTTCGTTGAGGGCCTGGTCGGTGGTACGGCACTGGGCGACCGGCCCACCTTCGATCACACCGCACTGCAGGGCCTGACGGTGGTGGAGGTGGCGGAAGGGCGGATCGTATGCGAGATGCCGGTATCGGAACGTGTCCAGAACCGCTATGGCACCCTCCACGGCGGCGCCACAGGTGCGAAGGGGGAAGCGCGCGTGTGCCTGCGGGGCTCGCCGGAAGGGGGGACCTGTGGGACACCTCGTCACCGTTGGCCCACTCTCTTTAGATGCGGTTACCACATGGCCGGCCCCCACGGCACCCCACGTGGGACAAGGCAGCCCCGGGGTCCCCGACCCGCAGCTCCAGCCCTGCAGCTGCGCTTCCTGCATCCGTGCGCGTGTTGCTCACGCCAGAAGGCTGCACCCGCAGCTTCCATTCCATTCCTTGCTGCGGCCCCGTTCCCGGGCTCGAGGACGTAAACCGCCAGCGGGGGATGCGGACCCATGGGTCACCCGGCACCTCCCACCTCGCTGAAGACCTGGTGCTGACACCAGCCCCCCACACCCACCTCCACCTTTCCTTCCCCTTTCCGTGGATAACCCCCTCCCCCCCTCTTCATTGTTATATAAAGGCGCATATCACTCCCTGACCCCCCTCCTCCCTTCCCCTTCCTCCGCCCCCCCCCCCACACACAGCCACGCTGGTCGACACCATCTCCACCGCCGCGCTCCTCACCACCTGCCCCCACTCGGGTGTCAGCGTGCACCTGGCCGTAACCTATCTGGCGCCCATGCCCGGCTCCAGAACCAGTCCCAGCAACAGCCCCGAAACCAAACCCAACTCCCGCCCCAACCCCAGCCCCGGCTCCGGCTCGGGCCCTGGAAGCTCAGACTCCGCCGCCGGCTCCGGAGCCGCGGGTGCCGGCCAGGCTGCCGGCGCGGCCGCGACCTCCGGCCGCGGTCCGGGCACGGCGGGCCATCATCAGCATCAGCAGCAGCAGCAACAGGATGCTGGGGCGGAGGTGGTGGTGATTGACGCGCGGGTGACTCGCGTGGGGCGGCAGCTTGCCTCCATGGCGGTGGAGTTGCGGCGCAAGGCCAGTGGGCAGCTGGTGGCTACGGGCACACACACCAAGTTCCTTCAGGTGGCGGATCCGGCCATGGAAAAGATGAGGGCGAGAGCGGGGGCGGGGGAGGCGCGGGGCGCGACCGGCAAAGGGGCGTCCGCGTCCTTGATGGCGCAGCCGCAGTTGCGGAGCATGCTGTGAGGCGGCCGGCGCGCGGGCTTATAGACGGGGAGGCGCAGGTGGGCGCCTCGCGTAGGGGGTGAGGAGAAGCCGTGAATCAGCCGTGAAAAAGGTGTCGTTGGCGGTGGGGGCCGTGTTGGAAAAGGCACGTGCCGGATTGTGGGTGGACGTGTCGGTAGACGGACGGTCAGCGTCCCACAGTAGCCAGTTGAGGGAGGGGCGCGGGCTCCGCACCGTAACGACGACGACGATCACGACTACGACGACGGTCCGTTTTTCTGAAATTCGGATTGCCGTATTTCGCCCCATTGGGCGCAATCGCTTCGTGCAGCGGCACAGGCAGACAGCACATGGCGACGTGCCCAGCCAGAGATCGCCTCCATTGGGCCCGAGAGGCCCGATCCGCCATCCGCATCCGCCATGCGAATGAACGATGCATCCCCCCTGATACCGCACCTGATCAAATGTCTCACGGGTCACGGCCGGGTTGTCACCAACTCACCCCATGACCGCCACTTGTGGGACCACCGGTTGCTGTCGGCGCGCCGTGCCACGACCAGCGTAGCCATGGCTGTACGCAACCACGGCAGCCAACAGCACCAACAGCGTAAACCCACGACCAGCAACGCCACGCAGCCGCACAGCCGAGCGCGATACCCCCGGCCAAACCCCGCTCTGCATCCTGCCGCCGTTGTCCACTCTGCAGCACACCGCCGCCTTTCCCCTTCACGACTGCGCCTTAAACCCGCCGCAAGCTCCTAGGCCCCTCCCCCCCTTCAAACCTGCCCTGGCCTCACTCCGCCACCTCCCAAGCCGCTGCCACCGCCACTGCCACTTACAAAGCCGCCAAGCTGCTACCGCAGCCGTCATCCCGCTTAGGGTGCATTTGCCACCACCACCTGTAGCAGTAGCGCCAGATTGACCTCCGACAATAACAGTTCCTCCGCTGCCGGCTCGCCGCGCGCCCGCGCCGCCGCCAGCCGCTGCAGCCACGACGTGCCGCCGCCGCCGCTGCTGCCGCCGCCGCCAGGCGCACCCCCCATCGGCGCCACCGCCAGCCGCCGCACCGCCCCGCTCATCTCCGCCAGCTGCGCGCAGGCGCCCAGCAGTCGCTCCCAGCACACCTCACCATCGCCCGGAAAGTCCTCCGCCAGCGCAGCCGGCGTCAGCGTCAGCGTCAGCATCGGCGGAAGGTGCTGGGGGCTGCTGGCGCCGTAAGGCGGCGGCGGCGGCGGCGGCGCCTCCGGCGCCGCAGCGTCATGCAGCTGTGCAGTCTCCAGAGACGCACCTGCTGCGGCCGCCGCTAGTGCCGCCGCGCTGACGCCCTCCACCACGGCGGTGGGAAGGATGACATCGACGGCAGCGGCAGCAGCGGCAGCGGCGGCGGTACCTGGTTCGGCCTGTTGTGGCTGTGGTTGCTGCGGGGAATCGTTGCCGGAGGTGGCGGCGGCGGCAGCCAGGCGGGACATGATCGCCGCCAGGGCGACGGCGGCGAGGCAGGCGGTGCAGAGCAGCGCACGAGTGCCCAGCTGCGCCAGGAACAACTGAGTGGCAGCGGTGCCGTCGCCGCCCTGACCCTGACCCTGACCCTGACCCGGAGCCGGCAGGCGCAGCGGGTCGAGACAGAGGAGGGCCTGCGGCGGCGAGAAGCGGCGTAAACGGGTGGCGGCACTTTCATACTTTTGTACAAGACTCAAAACACACCATGGCATCTGCACTGCACGAGGAGATAAGGACGTGGGCCGAATCGCGGCAAAGGTACCGAGAGAGGCGACGCGGACGGCGAATGGAGGCGGTGGGTATGGCGGGAAGTATGGACTTGAGAACGTTGGAAAGAGCTGGTTCTTGAAGGAGGGCTCTCAGGAGGCAAACGACGACTCGACGGACGACTCACCCGAAGCGCGTCCTCACGTGCCGCCGCCCACCGCTGCACCAGCCAGCACACCGGCAGCAGCTGCGCCAGCAGCGGCGGATGATGCACCGCTGCCGCCGCTGCCGCAGCGGCAGCCGCCTGGCCGCCCTCCCCACCAACGGCCCCAGCGCCAGCCTGGCAGCAGCGCCGGACCACCTCCCAGGCCGCCGACGTTGGCGTCCCGCCCGCCACCGCCGCCGCCGCCGCCTCCGTCCTCCGCTGCCCCGCCGCCAGGCTCCCCATGACCGACGGCTCCAGCAGATTGAGCAGCAGCATGCTGACGTCAGCCATGCCCCTCTCAGACCGTACCAGCGCCGCCAGTGCGGCGGCGCCGCTGGCGCCGCCGGCGCCGGTGGTGGCGCCGCCAGCGGCGGCGGCGGCGGCGAGCAGACGCTTCGCGCGCGGCGCCGCCGCCGCTGCGCATTTGACGCAGTGCGCCAGGTAGGTGACGCAGGCATCCAAGGCGGGTGGGCAGGCGCGGAGGGCTCGCGCGGTTTCGGAGCGGCCGTCGGCGCCGGGGCCGGTGGCCTGCGCGGCAGCGGCAACACCGCCAAGACCCGTGAGCAAAAGCGACTTAAAGCCACTTCCGGAACGCTGACGGCCGCAGGCAACCCCGCAGCCGCAAGCAACATGTGCCCGGTGCATCCTCCCTATCTGATATAGACCACCACAACACCAATGTGCGTCCAGTCAGGGAGGGGACCTCTGACAGTCCCGCGCACACCCTGACTCCCTGGTTTGCCCTAGCTGCCCCACGAACCCTCGACGCCCTTGTTGCGTGAGCACCAACACCTACCTGCAAAAGTCCCGGGAGGAGGAACGGCAGTGCGAAGCTGTCCAGATCCTCCTCCTCCGCCTCCTCCTCCTCCCTCCCCGCCTCCAGGCCGTGGGGGCCCTGGGGACCCGCCAGCGCACCGCCGCTTCTGCGCACCGCCATCACCCGCGGCAGCACTGCCAGCACCCGCCCGCTGCGCACCGCCCCTGGCGCCTCCGCCAGATAGCGACCCAGCACCCGGGCGGCGCCCAGCAGCACCACACCGTCGCCGCCGCCGCCGCAGCAGGGCGCTGTGGACAGGGCCGCGGCGGCGGCGGCGGCGGCCGAAGAGGCCGCCGCTGCCGCAAGCAACGGATCCTGATTCTGCTGCTGCTGCTGCTGTTGTGGCTCCTCCAGGCGCTGCTGCGGTTGCTCTTCGATCGCTGCCTCGAAGAACTGCAGCAGCGTGTCGGCGATGTGCTCCAGGCTGGCCATCAGCTTCTGCAGGGCCGTGGTTTCGGAGAGGCGAGGAGAGACATTTGGGGCGAGGCGTTGAAGTATAGGGGGCGACCCGCAGGGGCCCGGCGCGGGCCGCAGCGCGCTCCGGGCCGCGTTACGAGCCCACTCACCCTCTCCCCTCCCTCCGTCCCACCTACGGCTCCGCCAGCCGCCCCCCATCCGTGCTGTACGCATCCGCACTTGACGTCTCCACGGAGCCTCCACGGAGCCTCCAATAGCTCCCGCCCTCTCCCGGCAGCCGGCACCGTTTCTCCGTATCCCAACATTCCCAAAATGTGTGGATTGATGGGGGACCCAAACTGCAACCAACACATCCACCCACCCACATACACCGCCAGCCACCCCGTTACCTGCAACATCTCATCGGACAGCACGGGCTGCGGCGGCGACGCCAGACGCGTGCCCGCGCCCGCGCCCTCCACCTCCATCTCCATGTGCCGCCCCTCCGCCGCCGCCGCGTCCGCCGCCACCGCCTCCACACAGCCCTCGAGCAGGCGGAAACACGCCGGCAGCAGCGCCAACGCGCGCTGCCCCGCCGGCATGGTCGCCGCCGCCGCCGCCGCCGCCGAGTCGGACGCAGCCGCTGCCCCCGCAGCAGGACGCCCTTCCTCCTCCACCTCCATCTCCATCGCTGTCGCAGTCAACGCGGCGTCGGCGCCGGCGTCGGTCGCCTGCACCTGCGCCGCCGCCGGCTCCGAGCCCGCCGACGCGGCGTCGACGGCCGCCTTCACGGCGGCCTCCTCCGCCGCCTTCCGCTGCGCCGCCCGCGCCGCCAGCTCGTCCAAAAGCCGCTGTGACGGCGCCGGCGGCGCCGGCGGCACCGCGGCTTGGCCTAGCGCGTAGCTCCGGTGCGGGTCGAGGGCTGGCACCGGCCGGTCCGGGTTGAGTGCATCTTGGAGCAGCAGCAGACCCGTCTCGATCTGCGTTGCGTGGTGCGTGGCGTTGCGTTGCGTGGTGCGTTGCGTTGCGTGGTGTGTTGGGACAGGCGGTGTGTAGGGGACAGCAGAAGGGTGCGGGTGCGGGGCTCAGGGGCTCAGGGGCCGGGGTGGGTGGGTGGGTGGGTGGATGTGTGTGTTCTGTCTTGCGGCCCTCCTCCCTGCCCTTCTGCCCCTCCCTCCCTCCCTCCCACACCGCTCCTCCCTCCCTGCGCCGCCTGCTGCCCTAAGATCTAGATCACGTCCTCAGGTCCTCAGGCGCGCCCACCTTTAGCGTCTCCATCAACAACATCAGAAAAGAACCGGGACGCTCCTGCTCCTGCTCCACTACCGCCGCTGCCGCCGCCACCGCGGCACCAGCGGCACCAGCGGCGGCAGTCGGACCTCCCAGCAGCCAGCCCTCCCCCACCAGCTCCGTCACGAGAGCGGCGAGCTGCAGCGCAGAGTGCCGCAGCGCCGCCGGCGCCCGGCTGCGCAGTAGCCAGCCCAGGCCGCGCCGTACGGCAGCGGACCACGCGACCTGCTCGTCCAGTCGTACCAGCTCCCGCGCGGCGGCCGCCGCCGCTGGCTCCTGGCAGGCCCGCAGCATCAGCAGTAGCAGGTGCAGCGACTCAAGCTGCAGTTGCGCAGCGCCGCCGCGGCCGCGACTGCTGCCGGCGGCAACGGTGGCGGCGCCGCCGCCAGTGTCTTTTCCCGCACTGTCGGATGTCGCCGGCGGCGGCTGGGGTTGCGCGGAGGGTCCGGGAGCCGTTGTGGCAGCGGCCGCCGCCGGCAGACGCAGCCTGGGATTTCCGACGAGCGCGGCCAGCGCGGCCATGATGCGCGCCGCCGCCGCCGGGTGCTCGGCCAGTACGGCAATCGCCCGCCCGCCGCCGCCGCCGCCGCCGCTGGTACTGCCAGCCAGCAGCCGCTCCAGGAGCGCCGCAGCCAGCAGCGTGCCGTTGTGCATCTGTGCCTCAGATGCGGCCGCGCCGGCGCCGGCGGGGTCGGTCGGTGAGGGGGGGGCGGACGTCAGGGCCGCGGCCGCTGACGTCAACCAGGCGGCGAGGGCCTCCATGACGGGGAGATGCTCCAGGGTGTTGCACGTCTGCTGGGGTGCGGCGGCGGCCGCACCCAGCAGGCACTCCAGGGCGTCCGAGACGGCTGCGGCGTCGGCAGTGGAGGCGCCGGCGGAGGCGCTGGCGCCCGGCTGCAGCACGCGCGTCACGCCGCCGTACTGTACGACCTGCAAACACCGCACCGCACCGCATCGCACCGCACCGCAACCGCGCAAGGAAGGGCGCTGCGGCACTCTGCAGCCCTCCGCGCCCCTCCGCAAAACCCCAATCCAGCGAAGGCCCGTTTGGGCATTTGGGGGATCAGCCAGTGGTCGTCAGCGCCGCCTTCACCTCATGGCGCGTCCATCAGATCAAAACAAGTCAAATTAAATTCGACAATATCAAAACGCGTGCGGCGTCGTACCTGCAGCAACACCGGGATCAGCTCCCGCACGTCGGGTCCCGATGCAAAGTCCGGCAGTCGGCAGGCGGCGGCCAGGATGGCCAGGGCCAGGCCGCAACACGTGATCTGGTGCGCAGCGGCCTCCGCAGAAAGGAGCTCCGAGACCTGCGGGCCCCGAAACCACGCGAGTGACGAGCGCGGTGCAGGGACGGGGGGTGCGGCGGGCAGGGAGGAGCTGGAAGCGCGTATGTATGTGGGGGGGGGCGGTGGCGGTGGCGCCGGTGGGCCGTCAGTAGGGGGGGCCCTAGGTGCTCCCCGAGGCGGACCCAGGGCCTCACCTGTGGGGTCCTGCGCAGCGGCAGCAGCAGCCGGTGCAGGAACTGGGTCCCGAGCGCGTCAAGGACCCGTCGCACGGCGTCGTCACTGCCTTGCGGAAGCAGCCGGGTCACCAGCAGGAGCCCAACGAACCTGAGGGATTTGCCGGGGGATGGTGCGCTTCTAGAAGGCCAGCGGGGGCGGACAGGCGGGACGGCGGACCCTGACGGACCCAGACGCGGCGGCGTGCATAAGAGGGCCGTGATCAATCTTACCTGCGCTCATCGCCTGGCCCGCGCAGGAGCTCCAGACACTGCTGGAAGTTCTGGCTCCATTCAGGGCCGACACCGCCGGCGCCGGGAGCGTGCTGATCAGGCATAGTACCCAAAAGATATGCTTAAGTGGTGCTTGTTGAAAATTTCATCTCCTTTATGTCAAAGGTACTCTTGGCAGACAGCCCCACAACTCAAAAAGTAGTGAAAAGTAAACCTTGGAACGTAAGCAAAGCTCCAAAACAGCACTTCATTGCCTTTGCAGTATATTCAGGCATAATTATGTAGCGCTTCTCGCATCCTCGGTGTCCAAGAGAGCAAGAATCCAATCAGGAGAGTCCGTTGGGATGGTTGAAGCGGTTGCACAGACGTGGAAGTGATTAGCGCTCCAGGACAAGTATGGAGCTCGTGCAACGGCGGTAAGCCAGCAGTGACGTTTCAGAGCTTAGACCTATGCAAGACATATACCACATATCACAGATCAGCGCTCACAACGTAGCTAGCTACGAGTACATCTGTGAATACCTCGTCTGGGCTCATATTGTCGGCCTGCCGTTAGGTGCCGTTAGTTCGCTCGTCATGTGGCAAATGTATACATCGTCCGGGCCATTCTAACTCTGTTGGCGCATAATGTCAGGAGCGCCGTAATTTGGGCCGGGTCACGGACAAGGGGTGTCGGCCAATCAAGGGGTGTCGGCTTCCTTGAAGCCGGAAAAAGGGCGGGGCCCCATCAAATCCATACTGGTGGAGTAGAGTGCTAGGGACTTGGGCCGAACCGCTGGGTATCCGCTGCATAATAAGCGGGAACGTCTCTGGGGCTCAGTATGTACGCTGACAACGTGGTTTCGGGCACCGCGAGAGGTTCGAGACGCAATCGAACAAAGTCAGCCAGTGGGGCTTCGGCCCTGCCCGGGGAGTGGGCCCCGTGAAAAGTGGCCGTCCAACACGTTGAGATGTAGCTGAAAGGCGGCGCGGAATGTACGTCCAGCTGAGCAGGTTGCCTTCTGTCCATTCATGATCGGTATTCCCACCCTGCATCCTCGGGACTTGGGAGTGTTAGGTAGGCGTGCGAGATGGAAGAGACTAAGTTAAGGGTCCTGTCGCCTATCTACTTGCGCGGGAGACCCAAATGGGGGCAACAGCTTTTCATCAGCTCGACAGCGGATCTCGACAGCCATGACATGGATCCAGCCGTCCATGTTTTTCTCCTGGTGGCTGGGGTTCGGAAGGCCGTACGGTCCGGCCTCCCGAACCCCAGCCCCGCCGCGTGCCATCATCGGGTTTACATCAGATGATTAAAGCCGTCGCGAAGTCGCGTGTCGCAAAGTTATGATATGGTGTCATCATACGCACAGCGTACATTTCATTTCTACGTTCTGCAAAACGGCCGATTGAAGTAATTTATATTTGCGAAAAGATTTTGCGAAATGTCTTGATTATTTTGAAACGCTTATTATTTGCGAAGGATTCTTTCGAGCTTTATGGACACTTTATGAGGTTACAAAAAGATTGCGTCAGTACGGTAGGAGGCGGTAGGCAAGGGAGCCAGGCGGGAGCACCGTCCGTCAGCGCAGGCCGTGTCAAGTGCCTTCAGCAGGATTGAATGGCAGCGACCCCGCCGCCCTGCCCCTTCTTTACTCACGACATAAACACGTCGTGCCACCGGCACGCGACGCACGAAACTAAACATGAGATTGTCAGCGTGCCCCTCTCATGAACAAAAAAACCATACGAGCCGTGGGCCCACGCACGGATACTAAAACGCCTATAAGCACGACAGTAAAAAGCCGCACATGCAGGAGAAGAGGATACTAGCGGCCAGAGGGGACAATTGAGTTGCGGTGGGCCCAGTCGCCCAGATGCGCACAAGCATCCTCGCCAAACGAGGGGGATCCCATTCCATCACTTCCTCCTAGCTTACCCTCAAATTGGGGCCCTTCATCCGCGCGGATGCTACTATAAGCAGGGCACACCATTATGACATGCTTCTCGTCCTCTATTTGACCATCCGCAACGCAGCAGGGGCATTTTGGCTCAGTCCTGGGGACATGAACTCTGCCCACTCGTGATCTGCGTGCTCAGCCAGGCTGGCTGCAACCGCCCAACAGCACAACCTACCGAAACTGCAGAAAATTGCAGTGGGCCGCGCGCGGCATGAAAACGCAGGCATACTGTGGCCACATGATTGCCGCTGCCCGCGCAAAGCGCATATGCCCATCAAGTGTATGTGTCAAACACAGATATGTACGTTATCAACCACAACACTGCCATGCGGCGCCCCAGCCAGACCCAGCCGGTTCGTTCAGCAAGGGCGTCGTGTATTTCCTGCCGTAGCACCACCAAAGCGAGAGAACCAGCCTGCTTTCAAACCAACAACCTGTTTGGCCATGTAGTACGTACTGCAACGGGAGCTGTGCCATTTCATTCGGCGAACAGCAGCCGATGGGCAGGCCTCGCCTCCGCCACTATCTGCCGCATAAGATGATTTGTAGTTGCACCGCATCACCCCGCAAACAAACAAGCTTAGGAAAGGCCGTTAGGTTGTTGTTATCACCGACGCCTCCCAGCGAAAACCTTTTCGAGCGCTTCTGCTATCACAAACGGGCCCCGCGCCTGGCAGCCGTACAACAGAATGGCGCGCACCTTGGTTGTGAAAGGGTCGTGAAACACCGTATGCATCCGAACATCAGCAGAAAACAACTTACCCTTACCAAGCTTAGCACTTATTAGAGCAAACAAAGCATATCACGCCGAATCAAACAGCTGCTGACGGCAAGCGCAAGAGAAACAAGTCGGGTCCGTACATGCGCCTGCCCTAGGTAGCGCGCGCAGTCCTTGGCCGATACGGCTTGCCCCGCGAGTCGAAGTTGATTGCGCATCGCACACCGTGCTAATTTGATAATTTGATCATATGTATCACTCAATACTATTAATGATTAATGATGACCCGTCGGAGCCGCCAACGCAAACATGACGGCCTGCAGAAGGACAGCCGCCCACCCGAGCCGCACTGCGGACGCTGAGCTGGGCGACGCTGAGCTGGGCGACGGTGGTCTGGGCGATGGTGGTCTGGGCGGCGCGGGCGATGGTGGGCTGGGCGGCGCGGGCGACGGGCTGGTCGATGGTGGGCTGCTGGGAAGAGCGGGCGGTGGTGGGTCGACGTAGTACCAAGAAGTCCGCAGCGTGCTGTAGGACTTGAGCACTCCGGTATCATAGGTGAAGCTATACCCTGCGGCGGCGCAGGCTGTAGCATTGTCGGCGGACGCACACGATTTCCATTCAGATTTCAGATATGACATCCAATGGTCGCCGCCCATGTCCAGAATGGAGTCGCCTGCAGTGAGACTGGTGGGCTTGCACACTCCGAACGTGGGGTCCCACTGGCAGGACACCGAGTTGAGGCTGCCTGGGCAGGTCTCCTTGCTGCCGGCGTTGATGCAAACGGAGGCCCAGGCCGTAAACTGCTTGCCCGCCGCACATGTGCCGGTGATGGCCTGACCGGCTGTCCACAGCAGCGCCGCAGCAGATCTCTTCATGCCGTCATAATCGGACAACGCAGCCTGCGTGCGACAGCCATCCAAATAACACGGGAACATTAACGGATGTCACAGTAATATGGGGTCGTCAGCACACATGTATGCTTGTACGTATGCCTTGCACCGCACCAAACAAGGTATCCTGCCCTGCCAAGCCATTCATGCCGCTCTTACCTTCTGCCACCCGCTGAAGCTGTCGTACAGAGATCCCAGGACCGTCTCGTTAATCGTCCACCTGGAACAAACATACACCGGTATCACAGCATTGCACGTACGGATGGCGGCGGGATCCATCGAGCCGAGCGAATGTTGTTGTAGGGGGCCGCAGAACAAGGCCGGTGTCTGGGGCCAAGCCAACAGCAGCAGCGCCAATAGAGTACGAGGAGCATCCTGGGCACAACAGCTCATAGCAGCATAATTTGACCACCCAACAAAACCGGCAGACTCCAAGCAAGCCCGCCCCGCCCCGCCCGCCCGCACACACACGCACATACCTCGCCGCGCAGTACTTGAACGGCATCACCCCCGACTCGCTGTAATAGTTGTCCGCCAGGTCCGTGTCGTGGGGGCCCTTAAGCCAACCGACTGATTCGGAGATGGCGCTGTCCACAGCCGACATCATTGTCGTACTGGCATTCGTCCCGCTACCACTGCCCTGCACTCCGAAGAAGCGGTCAGTCCACATGCACGCTGCGTTGGCCGAGCAGCTGCCCTCGGTGATGGTCTCCAGGCAGGTGATGGCTTGGTCCAGCAGCGAACCGGGGCAGTAGACATAGTTCTGGAGCAACTGCACGTGGGCACGTAAGGCAGCAGCAGAAGACTCTGAAACGTAAGACGACACAACGAAGAACTGCATTAGAAACGATGGCGAGTATGGGTTTGTTACGCACAGTCGTCATGGCTGCTGACGTGCGCGCGGTTGAGAACAACGTGATACAACCGAACGGACAGTTGTGTGAAGCGAGGGGCGCCGAAGCGCCCATAGAAAGAAAGCACTACGCAGGGCCAGCGCCCCTGGCGTGTGTGAAGTAAGGGAGCAGACTGTTGCCACTTTATCCATCCATCCATGGATCACAAGGCAGGTATGTACGTACTATACGTGCCCAAACTCTCAAGCACTTCCTGGATAGCGGACGAAGGCCTTCATGTTTCCCCACATACATGCGTATCCCCATCCCTGAAACCTGAAAACCCCCACAGCCCGTATGCCCTGTTTGAGCTGAAATAGAACGGCAAACCGTTTCGTGCACGACATGAGGGGTAATTTTTCGTTAAGGTAGCCTCGCTAGACGGAATCGCGCGCCGCACAGGGCCGCATCACGCAGCTTACACTGGCATGGAAGATTCTGTCTAATAAGGGGCAGCCCTTTGCAGTGACCTCCGGGTAGCACTGGTCCGCGATGCTCCGCGCCAGCAACCTGCAGCAGGGTGCAGAGCGGATGGACCGACGCAGGGGCAAGTCCGTCAGTCACGGCGGCCGGCAGCAGGTCTCACACATACCGGTACAGCTACTGCACGCATTCCTCACAAGCAGCGAGACGATCCGGCCTTAAATCCGAGTGGAACAGGAAAGCTAATATAACTGTTATGGTGAGGGAAGCTCATGTACTGTATTATGTTCCTGGTTGTCCAACGGCGCGCTTCATCAGTCACATAACACGCGACGCCTGAATATATAAATATATATAATATATAACGTCCGTATATATTATATATGTAAAATTACCACGGCTTTCGCTAATCACCCATGCATAGCCAACGCAGGCCAACGGATACTGCACCCTGTGGCGAAACAAGTAGCCCAACATACTTTTGATGGCCGGTCACCGGAGGATCGTCATATTGGGCGAAATACCGGAGATCAAATGCGCAGATGGAATCGCTGAAGATGCAGGAACTGTTTTGCGTCACAGCATCGAGGAGGCGCCGGTGCCGCCGGGTTGCCTGCACCATCCAAATAATCAAATCAAATAATCAACGAAATCCCGGCAGGTCAGCCACTGGTCAGCACAGACGGCGGCCTGCAATCCTGCGTTCTTACGTCAGACGAAAGCCGCCTTGCGATTGCCGCCTGTGAAGGCGCGGCTACCGCTGTTGCTGCTAGGATTAGTAACAGGAAACAGCAGGACGAGGGCCAAATACTCAAGCCGTTCATGATAAGTACACGTTGCACAAGGATATATGGAAACAGGCAGGAGTTATGCTTGGCTAGAACAAGGCAGGAAGAGTGACTAGTTCGAATGACTAGATCACTCCCTTAACTTGGTGAGGGTCTTTCAATTGGTGGACGGAGTACAATTGCAAGACCAGCAAGTCGCTTATGTACACACATGCGCGTGCGTGCGTACAGATTGCTCGTACGTGGGCCCGATCGGCGCAGGAGGCCCGGGGTGGCAGGAGGCCCAGGGTAATTGGGTCTAAGGGCATTCCAATGTAAAAGCACAGTGTTTTATGAATGTAGCGCTTGCATGTTGGAGTCAGCAAAGCGCCCGGCCCAGGGCCCGGCCCTAAGCGGCCGGCCCAGCCCTGCCCAGCAGGGCCCGGGGCCCGGGGCCCGGGGCCCGGGGCCCGGCCCAGGGCCCGGAACTTCTAAATAGCCAGCAGCTCGTTCACAAACTAGTTCACAACAAAGCTATATAAGCTCCTTGCAACTCAACATTCAGAACCTCGGACCATCATCCCTAGCATCTCAACACATTTACACATCTCGGCCCACCACGCCGTACAACCCGCACAAGTGACCCTCGGTTCCCCTTGTAATCCTTGCATTCTAATTGTAAACAATCACGAAGCTTATCTCACAATGATATATCTGTTAAATATTTTTGGTACCTTAAAACATCGGTCGTTGCAGAACCATACATGCGGTGACAGCCAAACAGCCCAATTGTTTTTAGGAAGCCAGGCCAACCTTCGCGAGCCAACCATGACCACAGTCCCCTACGAGCATGATGATGAAAACCATGATTCACAGCACAGAGCTGCGCTTACGACGGCTCAAAGTATGGAATGCTAACTTCGCGCGAGCACGCCATCGCCAACCACGCGGCGGTCCTGGCCGACCATCAGCTGTTATGATACAACATCGATACATCTTCATCAAGAAGAAACCACAGAACTGGCAACAACCAAACGTAAGCACGGTGCCCTTGGTGCCACCATACGGTCCGGCGGACCCAACTAATTTATTACTAATGTGGTGGCACCAAGGGCGCCGTGCTTACGTTTGGTTGTTGTTTTCATTGTTTGCAAATATTTGCATACGTAGCGAACATTAACACTAAGCGCGTCCGCGAACTGCCACTGGCCGACCTCTTCGGCCGTGTTACCAGGTGTTACGTACAGGATAATTATCAGTGCGAAGTACAGCACTGAAGTAAGTATAGTATAGGAAGGAGGATGTCCTGTTACGTACAGGATACTATACGTAACAGGCAGCGGCAAACGCGAAATTTCGAATGTAAAACAAAATTCCGAGATATGATAGGCCATCATGGCTGAAACGGACGGGCGCGGACCGCGCGAACCTCCGCGCCCCAAAAGCGTTCAAATGAACGGGCGACAGCTTCAGCAACTCACCCACAGCCACATCGGCCCCAGGCTGAGAGGAAATATATTAACAGCGAGGAATTGAAGGGAAGGCTTCCGGCGGGCGCTCAGCTCTTCCTCGAGCAGGACGTCGTCACATTTGAAATCAATTGGCCGCCCGGCGGCTCCGACCCCGCGGGCATACACTCCCAGCTGTTTGGGCCGCTTGGCAAGGTCCTCACGTCGTTTTGGTACCGCCCGAGGAGGCTGGGCCCGTGCTTGGGCCGCGGATCAGCAAGTGCCCCAAACGGAAGCTCTCCAGCGGTACCACAGTGCAAGAGATCAGTGTGCTCCGGAAAGGCGGGCTGGCACAGCTCGCCACCTCGCCAGCAGTCCAGCGGGGACGCCTTCAGCTGGGACCAGTCCGACTCCTCCCCAGCGACCCGGCAGTGGAAGTGCAGCTGCCAATCACAAATCTGCACCAGGTGGAGCGCCCCATGTGGGAGATCAAGGGCGTTCCCGTCAGCCTAAATCCTTGCGCCATCCGCGAGTTCCTCGCGATGTCCTACTCCACCCCGCGGCGCACATGGGACAAGACGGAGTTGCAGGAGCCGCCGCCTCACCTGATGGCGGACACCTGGTGAATAATCAAGCTGGCGCGGGGTACCCCCGGGCCCCGGCCTATTTACCGCGCGAAACGCCGTATGACCTCGGCCGATCGGGCGTGGTGGCCCAGTCCGGCACGTTGGAGGCATACAGGCTCACGCCCGAAGATCAGGAGGGACCATTCACCATGCCCTGCAAACCGCCGCCAGGGAAGGAGCTGGCGTGCCAGATGCAGCAGCTGCATGCAGCGGTTGCGACATACCGTACTGCAACGCCAAGCCGCCCAGACCGCAGCTGCCCCGGCCCAACCAGGCCCCTCGAGCGGGGTGCCGCCACCGTACGCAGCGGCCGTACAGCGGACCAGATGGGGCCCGGAGCCCGAGGTGGGAGCAGGAACGCACCACGTACCCATGGGGACGGGCACCACGCCCGGCATGACCCCACTCATTCCACCCCCACCCGCGCCTCCGGCATCAGCCAACATCACCACCACCACAGCCTGAGCAGACACATGGGACGCCGTGGCGGCCGCGGCACCCAGGCTCCCCAACCCAATGTGGGCAAACCAGGCAGCTGCTGCAGCCAGGGGCTCCACCGGTCACCGTGACCGTAAGCAAGTGGTACAACGACTGACCCCCAGCAGGCCCCGCCAGCGAGGCAGGCCCCACCGCCGCCGCGGACACAGCCGCCACTGCGAGCGCCATCCCCGCCACGGGCCCCGCCATCGAGGCAGGCCCCACCGCCGCCGCGGTCGCTGCCGCCGCCACCAGCCCCACAGCTGCCTATCCCGCCGCCGCCGCAGGCCCAGCCACTGATACAGGCCCCACCACCGCCACCGACTTGACAGCCGCAGCTGCCATCGGCCCCACAGCCGGACCCCACGACGGCGGCAGCCCAACAAGGGGTGGAGGCACAGGCGACTCCAGGGCGACGAAACAGGACATAGACAACTGGATGGAGGCGGCCACCACGTCCACAGCAGCGGTGGCAGCGGCGCCGCAGGAGCGAGACCCATCGGCCGCCGCAGCCGCCACAGCCCCGCCTTTCGATTCACGACATGTCGTATGGGGGCAGGCAGCAGGCGAAAGGCTACAGGGGGCAAAGCGAGGCAGCAGCAGCCGTAGCGGGAGCGCACACAGCCCGATCGACCAGGGCGCAGCAGGCCCCGAGGCCCCAAAGCCCCAAAGCGGAAGCGGCAACGGCTCGAGCATGCACCTGTCCGAAGAGGGGCGAGCCGAGCGGAACAAAGCGCAAACAAAAAAGGCCCTGGAGGCCCGCAAGCAAGAGGAACATGGAGGAGCGGAAGGCTCACAAAGCAGCAGAGGAGGCCACGGCGCAGTTACCGGTAACTGCAATGCTGGCGACCTGTCACGCCAGCTAAAGTGCCGTCGACCAGCTGATGTGGCTAACTGGCAATCTGACGGAAGAGCACGCGCCTTCGGGAGACGAGCTACGCAGCTCTCTCCTAGGGCGACCTGGGCACGATGTCCTCCTCGGAGGACGGATTTACCGAAACGGATCACCGAAAGAACTTACAAAGACTGCGTCACGCGGTCTGTCAATCGCGGATCTGTGACTGTATGCTACTTAGAGTCTTAACACTGCAAAGTGCGAGACACAGATAAGGTGTCTCGCACGGCCGCCGGACTATATCAAGCCCGCGCAATGCACTTTTCGTACCTCCAGGGGAACCCGCACTGTATTGCTTCTTGCTCAGTCGGGGCCCCGTATAATGCCAACAAATAAATGTAATAACAACAAAGTGTCGACGACTCTGTCGTCGCACGGAAACGGTGCACGGAAGCTGACCCGAAGGGGCCACACCCAACGGCTCCTAACTAACCGACAACGGTTCTTACTAATTAGGCAACTGTTCTCAGTATCTGCCACACTCTATGGCAATCACACGAGATAGCGTGACAGCTGTCACGCCAGCTAAAGTGCCGTCGACCAGCTGATGTGGCTAACTGGCAATCCCCCCCCCAGCACGAAGCCGCCGGAAGAGAGCTGGCTGCCAGGCATGTGTCGTGGTACGGCAACAAATGCTCAGTTCAGACAAACAGGATGCTCCTCAGAAGACGGGCATGGGTGCGACGGTGCGCTTGATGAACCCCTGGCGGCGCTTGCCGCTCGCAAACAACACCAACCAGATGCAGGTAGCGCACGGCACTATCATCAAACGCCCTTCGGCCTGCCGGGCTCGGAGCCAGCGCAGGCGCGCCTCCCCGGCGCTCCACAGATACTCACGCGAAACACGCGCCACCGCCGCCTCGCGGGCGTGCGCTGCCGCCAACTCAAGCACTGAACCTACATCAGAGACCACATTCTCCACCATCAATACTCCTATATCAACCCCGTTCTCTCGCGCGCACGCCAGCTCCCCCGCGGTTAGGGCGGCTGGGCCGGCCCCCGTTGCGCCGCGGCGCAGGACGCAGCCCTGCTGTCGTACCCATCCCGCGGTCTGCTCGCTGAGTCCCACGGGCGCGAAGACACTGAGCGCGCTGCCGAGATCCAGCACCTCGGCGAGCGCTGCGCACTCGCTGGCGGTTGCCGCCAGCTGAGCATCGATGACTACGGGCGGCGCCGGCTGCACGGCCGACGCTGCTGCTGCGGGCTCCTGGGCGCCAGGCACGACGAGACGAGGCCGCAAGTCCTTGAGACTCACGAGCTCGGACGTCTTGTCGGGATACTCTATGACAAAATGATGCACGTTGCGTATTTTACCGGCGTACATGACCACGCCCGCCTCCGCCTTGCTGCGCGAGCGTCCGCGCCGGTGCGCCCGCATGGCGAAAGCACCCTGAAGCTTAGCGAGAGAGGGCGGGGGCTGCAGTGATGAAGTGGCGCGTTGCGCGCCGCGAGCCTCCACCTGCTGCTTGGTGATACCCTTGCGTTGACAGTGGCCGCAGATCCAGGTTCCCTGGGGGACCCCTTCCAGCGGCGGCCTCAAGCAGTACGTGTGCCAACCCGTGCCGCACGAGTCGCACAGCAGCATCCACTCCTCGGAGTCGGGCATACGGCAAACCTCGCAGGCCAGGGTAAGCGGCGGCTTGGCCAACCGCGGATCAACTTGCTCGTCGGTGATGGGCAGGTGGCACGGAGCCACGTGAGTGACGTGGGCGGTCAGACGCCCGCCGCACTTGCCCTCCAGCACGACCACCCCTGAGGGGCGCGTCTCTACCACACGCAGGATCTCGGGCCGAGCGTCGGCCTCCAAGCTGCTGCGGGCGGTGGTGTTGCGGTAGTACACGTAGTCACCAATGTCGACCTTGCGCAAAGTGGGATCGAAGCCTCCGCCGCGCAGGCGCGCGTAGTGAAGGCGATCACGGTGCTGGGCCACGGAGAGGTTGCCTCCCGCAATAGCCATGTGCTTTTGAACGGCGGCTGCCCTGACCAGAACCGACCTGGCGACCTCCTCGGGGTTGTCCAGATTGAGGTCGGGGCTGAACCTGTCCTTTATTGCTGGCGGAATGACTGGGTCAACCGCATGCACGATGGTGTAAGGGCACAGCTTGGTGGAATCCTGCACGGAGCAGTTGTAGCCAAGCATGATGGACGGCAGCTGCTCATCCCAGTTGGCGTAGCTGCCGCTGGCGTTGGCCATCTTGGTGAGCGCCTCCTTGACCGAACGAACCGCGCGCTCGCTCAGCCCGTTGGCCTGGGGGTGGTTGGCTGACGTCTGCCGGTGATCGATAAGCGCCTCTTGAAGGCAGCTGGCAAACTCACCCTTCCACTCGCTGCCCTGATCCGTACAGACCTCCGCGCACGCGCCGTAGCGGCCCAAAATGTGCTGACGAAAGGCGAAGGCTGTCTCCGTCGCATGCTTGCTAGGCAATGGAATCAGAACCACAAATTTACTAAAATGCTCCACACACACCATGACGTAACGGCTGCCTTGAGCAGTCGTGTTGAACGGACCACAGAGATCCACGCCCCACCGGTAGAAGAGTCCGCCGATGGGCAACGGGTTAAGCACACCGGACCGCGCAGTGAAGGTAGCCCTCACGCGACTGCACGCGGCGCAGTGCTTCACCGTCTCGGCGACGTCGTTATTGATGCCCCGCCACCAGTAGGTATGAAGAAGGAGAGCCACGGTGCGCTTGACGCCCCAATGGCCTGACTGCTCATGCATTTTCAGCACCAGCTCACCCCGCTCGGCGGGGCGCGGAACGATTCGGGTGCGGCCATCGAGACCCATCACGTAAAGCTGCTCACCCAGCCACCGGTACCGTTGCGAGCGCCGCTTGACGCGCTTCACCTCAGCCTCCGAGAGCCCTTGGGGCAGCTGTCCGGTCTGAAGCAGGGTAAGCAGATTCTGGTCGGCCCACGGCTCCGAGCCAGGGCCTGCATCGGCGCAGCCTTCGGGATCAAGGGCGCCCGTGGCGAAGACGACGAACTCGTTGGGCACGGCTTGACCGCGCTGAGAAAGAGCTGGACAGAAGCTGGCGCCCGGCTGCTGGGCGCTGACGTTGACTGCAGCAATGTGCGCAGGGAGGGCGGAGGTCGCCTCCGCCGCAAGCACCTTGCCCACCGCGATGACACTAGACAAGTAAAACACATCAGTTGCGCTAGCCAACAGCGCTCGGTGCTGCTGGTCGCTGACACGAGACGACTCAGTTGAGCCCTGAAGAAATCCCAACAGCACCTCACTCTCCTCGAGCTTGAGCGAAGTGTAGACACTGGAAGCGCCATCCCTGACAGGACAGGCTGCGCTTGGCGCAGCCCCGGTTGAATCCGCTGAGACGGCGGCGTGCATGACTGCATTGACGGGCTGCCCCTGCGCCTCGGACGCATAGAAGGGCGGCCGCAGCTGCTGCTGCGCCACTGGTGCCGCTCGGCCGGGCAGAAGACGTTGCTGAACACTGGGGCCCGCTGGGCGGGTGGCGACTGACAGAGTCTCCCTCAGCAGCTCCATGTCCGTCAAGTTGCTCCAGGTCCGATACAGCTGATGGACGCCCGACCCCAGGCGGGCCGCGTCAACAAGCACGGGGTTGCCCCATGCCTCGCACACCAAGCTGTCTGAGCGCGGCTGCTCCTGCGAGGGGGCTGGACCCACCCTGACGGCTGCACCGCAACAAAATCTCACACGTTCGGCGCCTGGGGCGCTCTGAGCACTGCTGACAATTCGCAACACGGCCTGCTGAGCCCTGACGTCGTCCGGCTCCCAATAACCAATGATAAGCACCGGAAAGCTGTCGGGAATCGCTGCGCGCAGCTCGGCTGCGGTGATCTTGGTCACGTCTTGCGGAAGACCGATGAGCGCGGAGCCCCAGGCTGTTGGCGGGAAAAAGTCTTCGTGACGATCCGACAACTGCTGGAAACGGCGCAGCGCCAGGCCTCGAGCCTGCTCGCTGACGTCAGAATACAAATACGATCGCACTGGCATGCCGCTGCGGAGGCAGGCCTCGAGCCCTGACGCCAGTCCGCCCAGCGGCTCACAAACAACCACACCCTCCCGCATGGCCTGATCATACCACTGGGCTGCAGCTGCCGCCGACGGTGAGGGGGACCCTGAGCGCGCCGAGCCCGCCGCTGCTTGACAGCGGCGTTTCCACTCGCGGGCCACGCTGCACAGACCGTCTCGCTCAGCCCGTACGTCCTCCGCCGGATCGCTGGGCGGTAGGAACGCCGCCTCGTAAGCCCAGCCATTCCAGCCAAACGCCATCTCCTCGGGAGACGGCAGGAAATCCTCGCAGTGGGAGCCTCCCGTGGCCCCGACGCCCGATGAGAAGGCAATCAGGAGAGCCGCGACAAGGAAGAGCGAGAGCCACGCCGACCACGTGCCCTTGGCGCTCACGATGGTGGCCGGCGGCCGCGTGACACGCTTCTTGCGCTTGCCCTCGCGCCTCGGGCGCTCGGGCTCACTGTGCACCGGCTCCGTCTTGCTCAGCTGCCCGCAGAGCACCTCACCTCCCTTGAGCACCTTGCTGTTGGCCCACGCGACGGGCCTGGTGAGGCTGCTCAGGAATCCGCTGGGCTCCCGTTTGTCTGGCTGCTGGTGATCGCCGCCGTCTGTCGAACTGGGGATGGAGCTCGGAGCCTGGGGCTTCGAACCGAAACAGGGTGAAGGAGCGCCCGCGACGCCGGGCGACCCGCTGCCGTTGGCCGAGCTGGCACTGACACGCGGGGCCTGGGGCTCCGAACCAAAACAGGGTGAGGGAGCGCCCGCGACGCCGGGCGACCCGCTGCCGTTGGCCGGGCTGACGTTGTCCGGGCTGCCGCTGTGCTGTTGATTGCTGCTGTTGCATCCCCCCCCCAGCTTCGCGTCGGTCGCCGAGCAGAAGCTGGTACAGCAGGCAGCGGCGCAATTGACGAAAGCCGGGCGCACGCCTGGTGCGTTGCGCATGGGAACGGTCACCAGCAGGTCCGGGTGCTCCAGCAGGTTGGGCCTGAAGTGCAGCTGCGGCGACGGGTACGTGGTGACAAAGTCCGCGACCGCGTGCATTTGCGGATTCGAGATCAGGAAGTCGAACAGATGCGTCCTTGGGACGACCAGCGTGGGCGTCATGGGCACACGCACCGCGTGTCGCGACCCCGGCAGCAGGCACACGCTGAGCTGCTCGTGCACCAGCTCATGCGTCACCGCCACCTTGACCGCTCCCGTCGCCAGCTGCCTGGACGTTGGCCGCACGGGCAGCCCGTGCGCCTCCACCATCGCTTCGGTGATGAGGTTGATGGTGGCGCTGTGATCCCGCAGGCTCTGCGGGTGGCAAAGCATGCTGCTGCTGCTGTTGGCTGCCACTCCAATGCTGCCGTCGGTGTAATAAAACATGTGGGGCTCAGAGCCAAAGTAGCTCCGCGCCTCCGTGTTGGCCGCCAGAAGTTGCTGCTTGCGCTCCGGTGCCAGGCTGCTGATGGTGGCGAAGGGCCCCTGGGGGTCGCCGCAGACGTAGTATTTGACACCGTTTGCCGCGCGGTGTTGCACCGCCGGGTCAACCGACGTGGCGGCTGCCGCTGCCGTGGGCGCCTCGGCGCCGCTGCTCTGGGTAGCGGGCTGCGGCTGGGCCACCTGCTGGCTGCCGCTGCTGCTGCTTGCACCCGCCGCCGGCTCCTCAAGAGACTCGGTTGGCGCCGCGTCGGCGCCCTCGGACAGGCCGAGCGCGGACATCATGGCTCGCAGCCGGACCGTGAAATCTTGGCCGTAGTCCAGCGGGAAGGGGATCTCCAGCGTGATCTTGCCGGTCAGCCGGTCACCACCTCCCTCGGTGGCCGTCGCTGGCTTTGGCCGCGCCTTGGGCGCGGTGAATCTGATCTCCGGGATGGGCGCCGGCGTGAAGCTGACCGGCACCTGCTGCTGCTTGAGCGTGGCGCAGGCTGCTCCTGAGCCCTCGAGGTTTACGCCGCCGGCCACCTGCTGCCCACAGCAGATCGCTCCGTGGCACGTGATGAGCGCCGGGTGAGCCGGCGCGTAAAGCTCCTCTCCGTAGGCGTCAAAGACCTGCGCCGTCGCCGCCACCGCCGGCGGCTGCACCGGCTGGGTAGGCTGGGCCGGCTGCGCGGGTTGTGCAGGCTGGGCTGGCTGCCGCGCGCGGTACGCCTGCAGGTTGTTGTCAAACGCGGCCTGCAGAACGCCCGACGGTGCCCGGTAGTTGGGCGGCGCCAGCTCCGGGTTGCGGATGAAGCACACGCCGGCGTGGAGCCGCGAGCAGTAGTCGCAGCGCGGGCGCGACTCACCCGCGCCTCCGCCTGCTCCCTGCTGCTGCTGAGCGGACTGCTGCTGTCCCGGGCGCTTGGCGCGGTCCGCCTGCCACTTGGTGGTGGGCGCCGGGGTGGTCACAGCGGCGGCCCCTGTGGGCCCTTGCCCAGTCGCTGCCAAAAATTGCTCAATCAGCCCCTTAAGCTGATCCGCGCCAGGTGCCGCACTCGCCGAGGCCAGCGCGGCTTGACCGCGCCGGCACTGTTCCGTGGTGTGGCCGCCCCAGCCGTGAGTGCTGCAGTAGTACTTGGCACGCGACGACTTGGAGGAGCCTGTGCTGGCGCTGGCACCGGCGCTGGAGCTGGCGCTCTGCTCCGGGAGCGCGCTGACGCTGCTGCTGGGCCGCGCCGCCTTGGGCGGCTGCGATGCCGCCGACGACGACGAAGGGGGCTGGCCGGTTGCCTGCGACACGGCGGGCTGCGTGGAGACGGCAGAGGCGGCGGCAAACCGCTGATTGTTCCAAGCTGTCTCCGCATCAGCAGCGATCTCACTGAGGCGCCCGAACCACTCCTCTTGTGTGACCAGGCCCCATTTGGACAAGACACGGTCGTTGATCGTTGGGTCGAGCCGCTGCACCCAGTTGGTTGCGAACTCGAGGTCGCTGATGCCAAGGTACGGCTTGTAGCTCAGCGCCTCCTGCAGGTAGGCCGTTGGCGCCACGTTGGCCTGAACCAACTTGGCGTAGCGCTGCCGATACTCGCCCTTCTTCTCCGGCTCGAAGTGATGCTGCAGCTGCTCCATGTAGTACTCGGCCAGCAGGTGGCCGTACAGGGTCGCGCCGGCTTGACCGGGCTTGGACCGCAGCCACGCGGTGGCCTTCTCAATCAGGGTGTCCTTGATATCGTTGTGGTAGTGCTCGAACCGCGATGTGAGCCTCGGTGCCTGGTTGAGGAAGTACATCATGGACTCGGCATCAATCAGCGTAAGCGAGCAGCGCTGCTGTCTGCTCGCCTGCATAACTAGGTTGTTCATGAAGCGCCGCATGGCCGGGAGCGACTGATGGCTCCACGGTTCCATGGGCCAGAAGTCCCGAGCCGAGGTGGACGTTGAGTGCTCATCCATGTCGTCGTCTGAGTCGTACGCAGGGTTTACTGCCTGAGGCGGACCAACGTACGGGGGAGGAGGAAGCGGACCGGCAGCCGGGAGATGGCCTGGTGCGACGGGTGCTGCTCCTAAGCCAAGCGGCGGCTGTTGTGCTGCTGCCTGCGCGCTCGCGTTTTCCCCTTGCTGGCTCTCGGCGTCAGACTCGCTGTCACCCACCCCCAGCAGGTGCAACGGGTTGTTGGCTAGATCAGGAAGCTCTCCGCTTTCTAAGCTGTCTGCGCGCGAGTGCGCACGTGACCCAGATCCTCGCTGAGGCGAAAGGGCGCTTGCCGCACCGCGCAGAAGAGAAGCGAGAACCCCTTGAGCACTTGCCCTCCTTGGCAGGGCCTGAACGCCCGCTTGCCCGGACTGCTGCTCTTCTGCCTGCCCTCGATCCCCGAGCTGCAGGAGATTGCCCGCCCCTGACTGACTCCTTGTAACTCTGCCCCGACCCTCCCGCTCACTGATTGGACGCGGCGGAAGCTGCTGATTGGACGTTGCAGGTTGGAGTCGAGGCTCAGGACGGACAGGTGACCGAACGCGTACGCGATTTACAAGAGGGTCTTGGTTGTCCGCCAGCGCAACCAGCCGAGCCTGGGGCTCTTAGTTCCTTACACAGCACGGGTGGGGCCTTGAGCCACCAACACCAGGGGCCTTGAACCCCGAAACACGAACGAACCAGAACGCCTTAAACGGAAGACGTGCAGGGGCCTGGGGCCACCCACAACAAAGGCCTTGAGCCTCAACGACGATGGAAGACCAACCGAACCCTTGGGGCTGACGCGAAGCGGACGAGGGAGAGCTTGACTCCGGCTAACCGCACATGCAGGGGCCTTGGGCCCGACTAATGGCGGCTGTCGCGCTTGACGCGAGGACTCTGACGCAGGGCTTGACCCCGACTATATAGCAGATGATAGAGGCCTTGGGCCTGACGCGAAGCGGACGAGGAGGAACTTGACTCCGGCTAACCGCACATGCGAGGGCCTTGGGCCCGACTGATGGCGGCTGTCGCGCTTGACGCGAGGACTCACTTCTTGAACAAAAGTAATTCGGAATTACTATCTGAAACGGGCTTGACCCGAAGGAGGTGAAGACGGCCGACGATGCCGGCGACAGATCCTGCGGGCGACAGTATCTGTGTCTCGCACTGACGGAAGAGCACGCGCCTTCGGGAGACGAGCTACGCAGCTCTCTCCTAGGGCGACCTGGGCACGATGTCCTCCTCGGAGGACGGATTTACCGAAACGGATCACCGAAAGAACTTACAAAGACTGCGTCACGCGGTCTGTCAATCGCGGATCTGTGACTGTATGCTACTTAGAGTCTTAACACTGCAAAGTGCGAGACACAGATAAGGTGTCTCGCACGGCCGCCGGACTATATCAAGCCCGCGCAATGCACTTTTCGTACCTCCAGGGGAACCCGCACTGTATTGCTTCTTGCTCAGTCGGGGCCCCGTATAATGCCAACAAATAAATGTAATAACAACAAAGTGTCGACGACTCTGTCGTCGCACGGAAACGGTGCACGGAAGCTGACCCGAAGGGGCCACACCCAACGGCTCCTAACTAACCGACAACGGTTCTTACTAATTAGGCAACTGTTCTCAGTATCTGCCACACTCTATGGCAATCACACGAGATAGCGTGACAGACCGGCAGCGAGCCAGGCCCAGATCTATCCCCAGCCTGCAGCTTCAGATGACGGCTGGAGACCCTCCCACCGTCGAACCCCGCACCCAGCACGAAATTGCCCAACGAGGCCGGCAGCAGCAGAGCGCCCACGGGCCAGCATCCAGGCAGGAGGACGAGGAGGATGAAGAATACACCCCCACCGCCATGGAGGCGGAACACTTAAATTAGATGCCAGTCAGGGGGACGGGAAGAAACCAGCAGCGAAACGCTGTGCAAGGCCATCCACTCCGAATCGCCACGCATTACATTCGTGGGCCGCTGGCGTCGCATGGGAACCGTCTGCAGGCAGCAGTACGGCAGTGGGCAGAGCTGCGTCTGGATGTGGTGTGTCTACAGGAGACCCACCATACCAACATCCAGCACCCGTGCCTCTTTGAGCGGGACCTACGCCATGCAGCAATGCAGGCGCACACCCAAGGTTGGCGCGTAGCGGCGCACTCGTGGTCTGGCTCGACCCACTCGGCGGGGGTCCTCATCCTCGTACGTCAGGGGCTCGCGGCCGCCCTGGAGCCGCCTCCGGCCACAACCCTCCCAGCATGCGCGCGGGGCCGGTTTACTGAGTGTGTGCTCCGTTGGGGGGATATCCACGTATAGGCCGGGGGGGCACCGCATTGGGGGGGGGGCCACCGTATAGGCCGGGGGGGGGCCACCGCATGCATATCTGCAACGTCTACCTCCAGACGGGCTCCACCGCTACACGGCGCCTTTTCTTCAGCAACCTCTATATATCCTGGCTGCCACAGCGACGCGCGCTGCAGACAACGAACGACACCACCCTCATCTGGGCGGGCGACTTTAGCTTTGTAGAGGGCCCGGAGCGGGACTCGTCAGGGGGCCCAGGGGGCCGTCGAGGGGACGGGCCGATAGCGGACATGAGACGGCAGGCGGGCCCCGCCATGGTTGACACCCACCGACACCTCCACCCCCAGCGCCACGACTTCACCCACCTGTACCGCGCGCCCACCCCGGGGGGCTTCCGCCTCGACCGCATCTACATCAACCAACCCATGCTGCCGTACATATGCCACACCGCCATCACCTTCCACACACCGTCAGACCACCGCTTCACCTGGGACGACAGGGCCAAGCAAGGGTACCGGTAACCGGCAGGATAAGTGAAGTGTAACTGGCAAGGTACCGGTAGGCAGGATAAATTAGCAGGGTGACTGACGGGTAAAGGGCTAGGGTGACTGGGCGGGCATCCATCACATTAAGTGGGGGTTAACTAGGTCATCAAAGGACTCAGTGACACGGGATCTTGCCATCAAAAGACTTTGCCACCTACGTACCCCAGACAGCCACTTGAGAGGGTTCTTTCAGTCACGTATGTAATCGGTGCTTTTCGCTACCATCGTACTGGATATGCCTCCGGGGATCTGCTGGCGGTGTTTTTAGGGTCGCCGTCTCCTGCGTGATATGCGGTTAGTTTATTTTTGGGCGGGGCCCCAGCGCGAAGCGCCCAGGGGGGCCCCGCCCTGTAGGATTGCCCATGTCCGTGCCTGCGCTGTGTAAGGACGTCAGGCCCAATGGGCCGCTCGTCCATTTGTAATACTCAATTACGACAAGGGCCTTATGGCTCTTGCAACCAACTCAGTTAAATACTGACACTCATACCAAAAAGGTATCTTTCGATACCACCATTCTGTGGCTTCTAACCTATCTAGGTTAGTTATATAACGGCACAGGACCCTATAGGGACCGAGCTCCGTTACACGCTGTCTGATGTCTAATGTCTAATGTAAAAGGGCAAGTGCAGACTTTCGGCCATCGGAAAGGCTGCATAAGTAAAAGATTACATTCTTTATTGCACGGTAAATTTATTATAGGAACCCAACCTCGTATGAGTAAAAGCCAGTTTGGCAGTCTCCATGGACCGAGGCCGAGGTCAAACCAACACCCCTCGGCCTATAATTAATTCCAGAAGATTCATCGTTCCTTAAAGTGGAATTATGACATGACGGCGTGAAATGAATCTTCGTTTCGGCAAGCAACCAACTATGTTTGCATTGCGAACATTCTTCCCGCGACCACACCACAGCAGCTCTGCTAGCCGGTCCGATCGTCTTGACGCATATTGCCATTACAAAGGTTGCAAGGAGCAAACCATGAGGGGCAAACTGTTGGTTGTTGGACGCCAAGCCGCCAATGCACGCATGATGCAGCGGTCTTCTGCGGGCCGCCCAACAAGTCCAGTCGGCAACCTAGGGGATGGACTTCTACATTCCCTGTCCTAATGTTGAAGCAGTCAAGCCTCCTCTATGGCGAATACCTCAGTAGCGAAGCCTGTGCACTCTCGTCGGCAACTGCACGTCGTCGCAACCCTCGCAAACAGTTCCGCTGTCCTTCTATTGGCAAGTCAGCCTGCGTGATGTGTAAATGATACACTCCATGTCTACTGTCAAGTAACTTCAGCCAATGCGCTGGCCGGAAGAGTTGCACACTGCCGAGACGGCGCGCGAATATGGGTCGGATTGCTGAAGCCGCAGGCATTTCAGATATAAAGCTCTGGCTGCCTATCAGCAGGAATGTCGACACTCTCACAGTTGACGCCCTCGCCGCTCGCTTTGGAAATGCCGTATTTCGGTCGATGCGCACATGCGCTCATGCACCCGACGGGATGACGCGCTTCGCGCGGCGCCGGCAGGCCTTGCTAACGACTCGGCTAGCAGGCATTTCGGGAAAAAGCTCTGGCTGTCTATCAGCAGGAATGTCGACACTCTCACACTTCACGCCCTCGCCGCCCTAGCACTCAACTTCACCCGTACGGATTTAGTGGGGCCCCGCCCTTTTTCCGGCTTCAAGGAAGCCGACACCAACCCCTTGTCCGTAGAAACGCTCCGTAGACTCTCAATAAATGCAGCTTACTTTGGGTCGCCGTTACCTTCGTAATATGCGGTTAAATTGAACTCCGTAGAAACTCTCCGTAGACTCTCAGGGACTCTCCGTAAATGCAGCTTTGGGTTGCCGTCACCTCCGTAATGTGCGGTTTATTTTCCGTAAAAACTATTAAGCTTCGCGTAGTCGCTCTCCGTAAATGCAGTTTTGGGGTTGCCGACTCCTCCGTAAAATGCGGCGGTTTCCGTAAGTGGCTCCGTAATTTCGTCGTCACCGGATTGGGAGACTCAACGAAGAGTGTTCTATGGTGTGTTTTACCCCCAGAGTGCTCCCCGCTCAGACTCCTGCGAAAACTTGTTGCGCTGTCACTTTTGGGCAGGGAGGGTAGTTACGGGTTGTTACAAGTGAGACACTAAATATCCGTTCCCCATACATACACTCGTTCTCGTCACACACAGGCACAGCAGGCACGCACATACTTCCATGCTTCACATCGTATCCAAGCACCAGCAGCTCATTTACGTACTTCTGTACGACCGCCGCCGTGATATGCGCGCGCCACACGCAGCTACGTCAGCATTACGCCAGCATCATATCATTTTAATTTACCATCTCAGATGTATGCCTGTCATCACGCACGATTAAAGGTAACTGATAACTGATAACAACGAACGAACCGGAACCACGGCAAAAATTAGACTTACGTGCGTTCGTGCACATACATACATGCAATCATACAAGCAAGCCGGCAGCAGGCAGGCAGCAGGTACCCAAGAACCCAACCATCATCACCAGACGCAATGGCGGGATCTATCTGCTGCGGCGTTCGTTAGTTCAGGGCCCTGATCCCTGCTGCTGCTTGATTGGGGTCTTCCTTACTTGCTGAGTCTCGATACCGGTAGATCGAGCGAACAGCACGGCGGGGCCCCGCGCGGGGCAACCGACGTGCTGCCCCGCCGGCGGGACTGGGTGCCGCCCGTTGCGCACCTCCCGGCGATCCGCAGGTTGTTCGATCGCCCACCGGAAGCCCGCATGCATACGTACGTTCAAGTTCATTGCTTGCGCTCGCGCGCTCCCGCCTATCTACCTAACCCTGCCGCCTCGCTCCATCATCTTGCAGCAGCAGCACCAACGAACGAATAATCATGTTGAGTGATAACGAATGATAAACGAACTAGGTCGTCCATCGGTGCAGGTATGAGAAAGCTAGATAGATAGAGAAACAGATGGATAAATTCTTTTTAATATCAGCAGAAAGATCACGCGTGCGGCGCACTCGCGCGTGCAAGAGGTAGATAGATCATTATAGCCTGTTATAGCGATAACCAGCAGCAGCAGCTAGCGCGCGGTCAAGCAAGTGGACGGACGGACGTGGCGGCGGTTTGTACGGGGTTTACGTAACCGGAGGACGGGGCGGAGGTTACGTAGGCAGCGGCGCGACGGCGGCAGTAGTTATATGCATGTGTGACATATATACATCTGCTGCCCTCCCTGCCAAGCAGCCAGCAGCAGCCAGCCATCCAGCGATACTTGTCCCATCCCCTGCCCCGCAATGCCTGCTATCTCGTCCCAAAACATACATGCGTGTACACACACGCATACACGCACAAGCCGGCGAAGGGCGCAAACCAGCAGGTACGTAGCTAGGCGAAACCACGCACACGTACGTACGCATGCATACCACCCACCAGTCATCAGCGCCCCGCCCGCGCCGCCTCTGTCCCTTCGCTACTCGCTATTCGTTTTCCTTATAATTTACCTACCGCCGGTCAGCAGCGTGATTTAGCTACCCAGCCTGACATGTACAGGTAGGTGGGTGGGTGGATGGGTGGGTGGGTCCAACCTACCAACCAAGCTTGCTCATCGCCGCATCCGCTCCCACGCAGTACCGTCAAACCCCCTCAACAAACGAAACACACCGGCCCAGCCATGCACAACCGCGCGTCGTCCCACAGCGCAGCGCAGCGCAGCCCGTCGTCCCGCAGCAGCAGCAGCAGCAGCAGCAGCAGCAGCAGCAGCAGCAGCAGCAGCTGTCGGACGGATGGAAACGCAGCAGCAGCTTCGTTACTTCCTCTCTCCTTTCAGGTAACAGCCAAACGCATGCGGGATGCAGCTGCAGCTTTCTCAAATTAATAATATATAGACAATTGACGGCTAGCAGCCACGCATTCCCGTCCGTCGAATCCCAGACATGCAACTACGTATTACGTGAAGCGAGCAGCGGGCTCGCCCCGCCTGCCTGCTGCTGTACCCTGCCTGCTGCCCCCAGGGTCGCGCGGATTCATCCTGCACGCGGGCAAGTAAGTAAGCACATGCACCTCGCCTGCCGCCTGAGGGAGCGAGCGAGCACGCAACACACATCAATAAGTAAGGGTCGGCCTCTACGACTCGATCGTCGCTTTCCGTCGCTTCTCATCCCATTTAGCCAATCGTGCGTGTCGGATACGTACGTATGGTACGTATGCGGGACCCGCCCGCCCGCCATCCACATGAAGTTATATTACGAGGCCACACACACAATAATAAGAGCCTACTTCGTTCTCAGCATGCAGGTAGACAGCAGTAAACTCCCTCCTGAGAACACAAGCCGCCGGCAGTTGACCGATCTGCAATGGATTGATCGAGCGCGCGCGCGTGGGCTTCGTTCGTTCCACCCTAGCATCAGCGCAGCTATCTAGCGAGCGGCAAGCGCGCGCTAGCTCGCGCGCGCGCCGCAGTCGCGCACAAGCAACCAGTCCATCTGCAGTAATACCATCCTCCTCAAGCCAGCGATAGATCACGCAGACGGCCTCGCTCCGTTACCCCTTCTCCTCTGCGTTTTGGAAAATGCAACCTTCGTTAACAATGAAGCTCCAATGATAGATGGTACCGCAACACGGCCGCAAATAATCTAATATAATCAATCCGTTGTCGTAACCAGCAGCAGCCGCGTACCAAGTAAGAGCAGCCGGGTACATACGTGCGCCTCCGTCCGGTCAACGAAGCAACCAACAGGCAGCAGCCTCGCGGCCGCACGGCAGCCTCGCTCGCTGCTGCACGCGCACCGACGCATACATGCAAAGTCGAACCCGCACTGCGAAAATGTGTTATATGCTGTTCTTCAACAATAACTTCCGCAGCTTACTAACAATTACTTCCGCAGCGTTTTGCCTGCTTGAAACGTCCCTGCTGTCCGTCCGTCGCTCAATCGTCGCTCCATGTATGCAAACGTTAACACGCACGCCGGCGCGCACATACAGCGGATAGATGGCTGGATCGATCGATCGATGCGCGCTCGCTCGCCCCGCCACATACATACATGCAAACTTGACTGCTCCACAATACCACATACACGTGCCAAGCAAGACATTACCATACGTACGTAGGGAAGCAAGAAAAATTGAAATGATGCACCCACTTTGCCCTCCCTGCTGGCTCCCTCTGGCCCTAATAAGTAGAAGCGCCCAGCATGCACGCACGTCTCTACCTGCCGCCCACCATCTTTTCGTCTCCCCTCAACGCACCGCGACCATGCTCTGAGCTTTTGTTTTTCAGACGCTTCGTTGGACCGCCGCCGCCGTCGCCGTGCGTGAGGTCACGACCCAACCGCCAATCCAATCCAATGGCCATGCAGCAGCGCGGGCCGCGGCCAAGTACCGAACCACACCGAGCTCTTGCTGCTTGCTTCAAGATGATGCACGCACGCCCACCCAACCATCCCAGCGACCCCAACGCGCAAGCCAACACGCACACGTGCGTAGGCTTACCGACTGTAAATCCACTAGGCAATCGACCAGCGTCGCTGTGGCAGCCAGCAGGGCCAGTCGCCGCCGTCAGCCGCGAGGTCGCAAAGTTCCCGTAACAGGTCCGGCGGGTCGCCCTGCCACAACCCTGTTGCCGCTGCCGCTGGCGGCGGCGGCGCTGCCGTGCCCCGCTGCTGCTGCTGCACGGCCGGCGGCGGCGCGCCGCCGTCCCACCAGCAAAGCGGCGTGCGCTCGCAGGGCAAGTTATCATCAAGCCACACGGCGGCGGCGGGGGGGCCGCCGTCATCAGCGGTCGCTGCAGCGACGGCGGCCGCCACCACAACCGCCGCCGGCGACCGGCGGACACTCCCTGCTGCTGCGGCCTCATCAGTCTCCGTGACGCTGTCCCTTATTACCTTCGCCGCCGCCGAGGGGGCCGCCTTGCACGACTGCTCGTGCTGCCTTGCATCGACGCTAGCGGCGGTGACGAAGGCGGCGGCGGCGATGGTTGCAGCGGCGGCGGCGCCCCCGCCGTCGTTGGTCACCTGCTGCTTGGCCGTCACCATCGCCGTATCATCTAGACCCGGTGGCCTCCGGAAGTCGATAACGCAACGCGGCACAAACGCGGCCGCCGCGGCAGGCCCGGCGGCGGCGTACCCCGACCAGCCGCCACCGCCGTCGCCGCCAAAGTCGCCCTCGGGCAGGGCTTGCGCGTGGTCGGGCTGAAGGCAGCAGCGGTCCTCACCAGTCTCCTCGACCACCTCAGCTTCGTCACCAAATGGCAGGAAAATTATCGGCGTGAAATCCGCGAAGCCCGCCTTTGACCGTTGCGACGGCGGTGGCGCAGCCGCGGGTGCAGCCCCGCCGCCGCACCGTGGTGGTCTCACCACCGCCGCCGCCGCCGCCGCGGCGGGAGCCGCCGCGGTTCCAGGGGCGCGGCGCCCTGACTCGCAGTTTCGGAGCGCCGTCGGGGACGCCGCCGGCGCCAGCATGTGCCCCGAATCGTTGCCGTACAGCAGCAGGGCCGCCTCCAGCTCCGTCCCGGCGATCAGATCTGGCACGTCGGCAAAGTACGGCGATCTCAGGATCTTTGCCGCCGTGACGCGGTCGTTGGGGTCTATTCGGAGGCAGGACTCCAACAGCCAGACCAGATGGACGAGGTCGCTACCGGCGGGGCCGCCGTCGTCGTCGTCGGCAGCGGCAGCAGCGGAGAGCTTACTTAACAGGAAGCCGTAGGGATCGAAGGGAGGAAGGCTGCAGGCGAGCGGGCGGGCGGGCGGGGTTACAGTTGGCTCATGCGTACCTCGGCAGCTAACGATGACGCATTGGGGGAAGGTGACGAACGACAGAGATAGAGGAATAACAGTACGTGTGTGCGTGCGTGTGTGCGTGCGTGCGTCCGCAGGGTGGAGTGACACCTCTGTGGTTTCGTGTTTCAAAGCAGTCACACTACTGCCGTACTGTATGTAAGGTTGCACCTCACTGCCGTACTTGCCCGCAGAATCTCATGATCTGTAGGAGTTGGTCGGCATGCGAGCTGCCCGGAAGCAGCGCCGTGCCCATGGCCAGCTCGGCCACCGTACAACCGTACGACCACACGTCTGCGAGCGACGGCAGGGAAATGTCGGTCAGCATCTGTCAGCAGCTCAGCATGATGACGTTGATGACGTGACGGAAACCGCTGCTGGAGAGGTCAGTTGCGCCAATAGGCGCCAATCGATTTGCCCGCACCCATGTATGTATGCATGCCGCTCAATTGCCGCTGCATGCCGGAAAGGATTAAAAAAATAAAAATAATGATGAACGAATGTTCTGCCATTCTCAAGCGAGCAGACCGGACGCGCCACCCTGCGCCACAACGTTGCTTAATTAGTAGACTTCTCTTACTTGACTCTACACGCCCCTGGCGGTCGAAGAACAGTCCTTGCATCCTTATTAATAATGATTAAATTCTTATCATTAGATTTTAAATAAACAAAAATAGAATTCATAATTTTTTTATTATTCAAACATTAATCATCCGCGCGTGTTCTGCGATCCATCGGCAAGCGCAGGTCTGCACCGCCGCGCACAGTCCTGATGCCGCAAGAAACGCCTTCTGACATCGATCTCCCCAACAGACATGGCAGACGCGCACACGCACTGCGATCCGCTCTCTCATCGGTGCTAGCTTCCCCACCTAACCCCAATACACACACAGTCACACACCGACACACGCGCGTTCCATCCATCGCTCACCTGCGGCGCAGCCGCACTGACTGCCCGCGAGCACCTCGGGCGCCTGATACCACCGGGAGGCGATGGCGGCCTGCTTAGCCTGGGGCTGGGGCTGGGTGGGAGGCGACGCGGGCCGGGAGACGTTGGCGCCCCGGGACGGGTGCCGGAGGAACCTGACATGGGGACGGAGGGGGCAGTATGTAGTAATTGGGTGGGGGCAGGAAGGAACGCGGAGAGATGCGAAGGCAGGAAGGGAGATAGAGAGACGGTGGAAGAAAATGGAAGGGAAAGCAAAGCATAGGTGCCGTGCGTACGTGCGTGATGGCGGGCGGGCGGGCGGGCGGGCGGGGAGGATTTACTTGACAGGAAACAATCAAGGTGTCGGCGGGGGGCCACGGGGAGGGAAGTGCTGGATCCTGGTTTGAGGGAATGTGCGACGCGAGAGACCTTGCATGCGCAAATGAACCAAGCGCGTCACAATCTGAGGCTTCTGAGCGCCTGCTGCTGCCTGGCAGACCATTCGTGCCGTATGTACATACCTGGCCGAGCCAAAGTCGGCCAGTTTGAGCACTCCCATGTCGTCCAGCAACACATTGGCGGGGCGGACGTCGCAGTGGGCAATCTGCGTGCGAGGGAAACGAAGAGCGCGGGTGGGTCAGGGTTTTAGGGTACAGCAGGTTCGTGGGTTCTGCACCTGGGTTACCGACCGGAAGGACTCGCGCGCGCGCCGGGTGAAGGTCTGCCGCACACATACACATACCGGTACATACACATACACATACACACATACACGCACATACACGCACAGCCTATATCCCATGCCGTATGGCACCGTACCTTCTTATCGTGCAGGTGCGCCAGCGCCCGTGCCAGCTGCCACGCCATCAGTTTCACCTCCGGGCCGGCTAGGGCCCCGCCGCCGCCGCCACCACCACAGCCGCTGACATCGCCGCACATGGCGCTGACGCGGCTGCGGCAAGCAGCAGCAGCAGCAGCAGCGCCGGCGGCATCGCCGTCGTCGTGTCCAGTCCAAGCCTCAGCCGCGTGATCCCACCGCCGCCGGCACCGGAGCTCCGAAGCCAGAGACCTGTCGGTACGACAGGGGCAGTCGCCAGGCGGGCAGACAGCAGCATCAGGATCAAAATACCGGTACCGTAACGCGTTGGTGCGTGGTCCGCAAGTAAAGTGGGCGGGCCAGGCATTGAGGGAGGCCCAGCAGCAGCAGGGGGCAGCAACCCCTGTAACGGCAGCAGGTGGAGGTGCAACCCTAAAACCCTAAAACCCCAAAACCCTAAGTACCCAGGTAAAGATAGTCAGCTGCGCATCCCCACCCACCCACCCACCCACCCACCCACCCACCCACCCACCCACCCACCCACCCACCCACCCACACCCACCCACCCACCCACCCACCCACCCACCCACCCACCCACCCACCCACCCACCCACCCACCCACCCACCCACCCACCCACCCAAACCCACCTGGGGACAGCCTCCATAACCAGGTGGGGCCGCCGACTGGCGCTGAAGAAGCTCCCCAGCAGGCGCACCACGTTGGGATGTGGCTGGGCGGCGGACAGCACAGCCGCCTCGTGATCGAGGAGCTGGGCGCCCTGCGAGACACCGACCGACCGACACACGATCGAGGTGGCGGGCAATGAGGTGCGGCGCCAGGTGCGGCGGCGGCGCTGTGCGCGTTCGAGCCGGGTCGGAAGTGGCCGCTTGGTCGCGCGGTCGTCTCAACACGCACGATAAATGAACCGTTATATCTCCCTCGGGGGGAGGAGAGAGAGAGAGAGAGGAAGTGCGTGTATGGTCTGGGAGGGTTGGGACTTGCTTGTGTTTGGTGCTTGCTTGTTGGTGTGTACGTGTTTTTGAGTGTGGTGCACAGAAGGTTCACTTCGTATGTTTGCCTGCACAAAACCCTTGGGAAACTCTCCCTCATGTTTGACGTCGGGAAAAAAGCAAAGGCCTCCTCCCCCCCTGGAGCTGAGCCAAGCCGCTTAGCTGGGCTGAAGCTACATACTACACAGCCCCGAACGAAGTGTGGGCGTCTGCCAGACGCGTGAGGATTGGATGAGAGCCACCTCGCTCAGCGTCGTTCCCTCGACTTTAAACTTTTCTCCTTAGCCGGCGTCAGCTTTGTTGTTCGGTTACTAGATTGGCGGTTCGTTGTGACCGCCACCATGCATGCCTCCGCCATCCATGCCTCGCCCACCTGTGCGCCCTTCAGGCTGTCGTGGAAGCGTTTGACTGCTACCAGGTTGCCGGCGACATTTCCTGTTGTTAGCTCTGCATCACCGCCAGTAGCCTCTGTGCGGCACAAAATGACGGTTGCTGAGGAGCCCGACCCCAACAGTCGGACGGACTTGTACTGCGAGCGGGGCAGCGTTTGGAAAGGATCTCGTCACACGTTTTGAATAAATCGCACATGCATGAAGTCGTGAGCGAAGCCTCGGGTGCCTCCGTGCCAAGTTAGCCGATTGTCGGGTCGGTTAGGTTACGAAGCATTCATCGTAATTGCGATGCGGATTGATGTGATAAAGGTTAATGGCAGATGACTCTGAGCATTGTAATATGCGGGCTGTTCACATGGCAAAAGAGCGTGGTCGGACGAGAGCCCTTGCCGTTGGTTCACACTTGTCCCTGTTTTTCAGCGGACACGGTGAAACGTATTAAATTACAGGTGTGCGCCCTACAAATAAGGTCTACAAGTAATTTTGTTAATTAGGCTGCTGGAGCACCAAGCAGCGGTGCTTGGGGGCGGAATCGCCTTCGAAGGAGGCGCTCGGCTGATGTTGCTGCTCCTTTCGCAAAGAAACGCCAAAATCATATGGCTTACCTGGCAGCGAAGTGTCATGATCACCAGAGGTCGCACGAACTCCACAACAGAGTAGCGACACCTCACACCTATTTCACGAATCCTAACGTATCGGCAATATATCACAATTGCAAGGTTTCAATCAGGTACGCATAGTAATAATGTCATGGGGCTTTATATATTCGAGAAATGGATGGTATGGAAGCTATCGGTTCTTAGTGTTCGACGCAGACCGTCTCGTACAGCCGCAGTGGCCCTGTCGTTCCGTGGCCGGGTTATAATCCTTAGTAATTTGAGACGCAAGTCATTATTCGAGGTAACAATTTTGGGGTACGTGTGAGATACCAACGCGGGGTTACGTCTTTGACCGTCGTTGGCGCCCGTAGCAGCGTTGGGGACGACAGAGCGCGACAAATGTACGAAATGCTGTTTGCCTGAGTACAGGTTTCAACCCTGAAGTCGACAGTTGGTCATTACCGCGACAGCGTTCTTATTGTGCAGAGATACGCGATGGATTCGACCCGCAGCCCATAGCATTGGAATGGCATAGTTGGCTCTTCGGATGGATAACATTCACACACGATTAGTCTAGGCAAACGCGCAAGCCTTCTAAAGCCGACTACATCAACGCGCCTCGGTCCGCTCGCACGATTTGCGAAGGAGAATAAAATGCATCTTAAAACAGGTAATATTTGTGTTTTTTATGTGAGATCTCCACAGGCCCCAGCAGAGAAATGACGAAGGTAATGTCGCACTCGACGCCCGACACGGACGACGGACGACTCCCGTCTTTTTCTACGACGCTAGTGCTGCTTCTACGGGTGGCGCTTCTGCTGTTCTACAATGCGCTGGTCCGGTTCCTCGAAAGCCAATCGCAGGAAACGCAAGCACGACCCCAGTGATGGCCTCAAGCGTTCATTGCGAGGACTCAGCGAGGACTGGTTCTGTAAAGGGCTTTCCGGCTTTCCGGCCGTGAAGAATGCACACCGAACAACGCCGTCTGGCGATGCGGAATGATCGTCGAGGCAGCCAGCTGTCGCCGTCCACGGCGCGGCTCTAGACGATCGACAGGCTTCGACCCTGTCCCTGTCGTACGGAACCCTGGAATCTGATATTATTTGCTTGCCCTGGAATCTTACTAGATTATTTGCGTGGCCCTGGCGCGATTGGTCCAGTCCGCTGTACCACAGTTCGGCGCTTCCGCCGAATTTTCAACAGGCCTCTTTACATGCCGGCATCATCATTGCCAGCCAGCCGTCCATACATTCTTATGCCAGCCAGCCAGGAGAACACGCGCGCGCCAGCAGCGCGCACCTCCTTCCGCTAAAAAAGTCCTTTACAGAGACATCACCAAGCAGCATATTTGTCAAAGGAACAGCGAATTGGACCGTCGGCTTGCTCCGTAACAGAGTCAAATGATTAAAAAGCTAAACATACACACACACAAGCGATCAAGTCAGCGGCCGCGCCCTCAAAAACACAAATGCGGGATGTGTCAGGATGGCGCGCCGGATGCCCCCTCAAGACCGGTCAGGACGGACAGACGCACAAAAACAGACGGCTGCGCATCAGGGTAAGGTGTGAGCAGTTGCCAGCCAAGATATGGTACCGTACCCGTACTACACACCCAGGCGCGGCACGCACACACATGTACACACATGTAAAACACACGAGCGCAGGCAGACGCGCGCTAAAAAGCTGGAACGGCGCAAAGCAGCTCCTGCGGAAGCGGACGGCGCTCTGGGCTGCGAGAAAAGCACGCCACGGCCGCCACGCCCCGCAACCCGCCGCGGCCCTACCCGCACGTCCAACGAACTGAGTCCATGTCGCAAAGAACGGTACGGTAAAACACGCACACCGAAATCGTTCCACCCACATCACATCCCATAAACCAGTGAAAAGGCGGGCGGGACGCAGTTGCCTGGCGGCGGCGGCTCGACGCCGCCGCCACAGCCGCGGGTCTGACGCAGGTGCGGCACACGCCAGATTGCCACAAAATCGCGTCTCTCCGACCGTCCAAGTCGCGCAGAGCAGGCTTGTCTCGCCCAGCCTGCAAACGCGGCCGCAGTCACGTCCACAATCCCTGTACCCCCCAACAACCCATCTACAGCGGGGAAAAGGGCCAGGGAGGCTGCGCTGGCAGCGTTCGCGGCGTTGCCGCTTCAGTTCGCCAAGCCCGGCGGCGCCAGCGCCGTTTGATGCCACTCGCAGCTGCGTCCGGGAATCACCTCTGCCCCCTCTTGCTGTCGAGTACCGTATGCCCGGCTCTGCACCCCTCGAACAAGCAACCTGCTCAGCCGACCTCGGTTCCCCCATGGGCGTGAGACACGCGCGGATCCCAACCAACGCACAGTCACGTCAAGTGACCTCTTACGTAGTAGAGACAAGCTGGTAAACGTAAGCACGTGAATACACGCGGACAGACAGACAGACACACACACTACGCACACACGCACATCCCCATGGGGATGGACCCGTTGCGGATGACGCGTGTGGCCGCAGCCCACGAAACCACACATGGAGACGGAGGCCGCTGGCGGGCCGTCCTCTCCGCGTAGAATGCAACTTCCCCTCCGCAATCGTTTTCCTTCAAGAGCCGCGCGGAGGAACCCGCGCCACGGAGACCAAAAACCACCTTCCCAAAAGCCGCCACCGTGACAGCATTCCGCCAAACATGAAGGCTGGCGCCGAGGGGCCGCAGGCGCGCCTGATGTCCGGTGCCCGCGCGCTGCGAGGCCGGCCGCCAGGGGCCGCCAAGGCCCCAGCAAGCCGCCGGCAGCAGCAGCAGCCGCCAGGCAGGGCTGCCAGCGCCACAAACAGAGTGGCATGCACGGCATCGGCAGGCGCGGCCCCGAAGCCCCCACGATCCGAAAGCCGCAAAGCATCGCCCTAATCCCAAACCCCCTCACGCCAAGCCCGCTCAGGTCGCGGGGGCGCTAGGCTAGCGCATACGGCGTGGCACGCAAATGAGAGTCGCATGTACAGGTCCCTTTGGGGCGATTACGGGGTTGAGTGTATTCGTGCTATTGGGCAGGCGCCGAGGATAGGCGACGGAGCACTGCCGCGCCCCTTCACGCCGTCACGACCCCCCCCCGCTCAAAGCTCAATCCACGCCGCCATCGGAGGTCCAGTTATTAGCAGGTGCGGCAAGCCGAATCTTGCAACACGCACATACAAAACATACCTGTGAAACCCAAAAAAAACAACAGACGGCCGGCTGGCAAGGGGCGTCTCCCATGTCCCCAGCGTTTCAACAGGCGCACGGGCAGTGAACGCGCGGCGGTCAGGAAGTCTACCGGCCCTTTCGGCGGGGATGCGACGGAAAGCCTGGTTTGTAGCAACAATTCAGGCAGGCAGGCAGACAGGCAGGCAGGCCAGCGGAGGCGCCCACCCCCCAAAAGCTCCTCATTACCGTACTGCGATGTACATACGTGCGCGGGAAACACACATACACACACAGGAACCGCACCCTCATCGCCTTCTCGCCGGTTTCCACAACATTATCCGCACCCAGGGGCGTAGGGGTGTCCTACCCCTTCCCCCTCTAAATGCGCAGGCCTTACCGTTCTCCTGGATGCATATTCCCCAGAGGCCCAACGAAGAGCCCCCGGCCATAGTTCTCATTCGCAGCTACGAGCCCCGCGGCCACCACCGCTGCCCGCACACACATGCAAGACACCGCATCAACGCGCACCCTCCCGCGACAACATGGCAGGATGGATCGCAGCGGAGGGCTGCCACCCACCCACACAACCACCCACACACCCGCCCACACACACATACACACACATACACACAACCCCCCCTTCGCGGCCGCTCCTCGAGGTCCCCGCATGGCAGCACTGCCCGCAGCACACTACCAGGCGGGCACCCTTCGCCGCGTGCCTGGCACCACCACCCTGCCTTTGCAGCAGGATGCGTGTGCCGCCGCAGCAGCGACCCTCAGGCAGGGCGCCGCGAACCGCGGATACCATAGGGCCGCGTGCCGCGCGCAGCGGAACGCAGGACACCAAAACGCCAGAACGCAGAAAATGCAAACGACCATACGCAGTAGGATGCAATGCAAAACACTGCGCAGTCTTTCTCACAGTGCAGGGCGGGCGCGGTCATTCATCGCCAGCGCTTGCCGCTCCCCCTTGCCAACGCGGCGCGCCCCGGCGCCCCGAGCCATTGCGCCGCATCCCCCGCACGCGACATCCACCGCACACTCCACACAACGCCCCGCGCCCCACGCCGCGGCCGCGCTCTCCACAGCCGGCGCCCTCAACACTCGAAGAAAAGAACAACACCACAACCTGCTCCCCAAACCTCTCTCGAATGCGCGTGGCCGACGCCCTCTGCGATTACGGCTCCCGGGGCCGCACGTCAGTCGGACGGCGCGTTGTGCAGTGCCCGGTCCAGGAGCCCCGCCATGCAGCCGCCTTGGTCCTTGGACACCAACACGAACACAAGGGTTGCCGTCCTCCGCAGCCTCACCGATGCCTTCACCGAGGCCCTCCCTAATCCACGCGGCCTTCACCGATGCCTTCACCGATGCCTTCACCGATGCCCTCCCTAATCCACGCGCAACTCCACGTCAATGATATCCTGCCGCGGCGTCACCAGCCGCCACGCCTCCGCCTCACACACCATCACATCCTTCGCCGCCTCCGCCTCCGCCTCCGCCGCCTCCGCCATCGCCGTGGACTCCGGCCCGCCGCCCGCCGCCGAGTGTGACGGCGACGAGCTGCCGCCGCTGCCGCTGCCGCTGCCGCCGTCGACGCCGCTGCCGCTGCCGTCGCCGTCGTCGTCGCCGTCAATCACAATGGCGCTGGCGGCGGCGGCGCCGCCGCCGCCGCCGACGGCCTGGGCGCGCACGGGCAGCAGCGCGCCCGCCGGCTCCTCCCACACACTGCCGGCCACTGGCCGATACAGCCCGTCGCGCCCCTCCTTGAGCCACCGCAGCAGCACGTTTCCGGGCGTGGGTGCCGGCCGGGCCAGCCTTTGGACCAGGAAGAAGAAGCGCTTGTCGGTGGCGGCCGCCGGCACCGGCGCGGCCGCTGTCGCGGCGCGGCGACCCGACGGCGCGTCGGCGTCTCCGACAATCGCCATTGGCGGGCCCACCACCGGGTCCTGGAAGGGCGTGTTGGTGCGGGCCTTGAGCGCCATTGCGGCCTCCTCCACCGTCGAGCGCGGCTTCACGGCCGTGACCACCAGTCGGCCCTCAGCGTTGAGCTCCAAGACAGTGGGCGGCTCCGCCGGCGCCGCCGCCGCCGGCGGCGCCGGCTCCGCCGCGACGGCCACTGGCGCCGGACCGGCGGCTGCAGCGCCTGGCGGCGGCGCGGTCGCGGCCGCGTCCGCTGCCGGCGCTGCAGCGGCCGCGCCGCGGCCGGTGCTGCGCCCGCCGCGGCCAGCGGCCGCGGCCGCCGGCGCGCCGTTGGCGGCGGCGGCGCCGCCGTCCTCAGCCGCAGCCGCGGGAGCGCTGACACGCGCGCGCTTCCGGGCCCCCGCGGCAGCGGCGGCGGCGGCGGAGACGGCCACAGCCGCCAGCGCGGCGGCCCGGCGCGGCCGCCCGCCTCTGCCCTCGGCCTGGGCAGCGGCCTCCGCCGGAGGCGCCGGCACCGCCGCTGCCGGCGCCGTCACTGGCGCCGGCGCCGCCGCCGGCTCCACCGCGGCCGGCTCTGCCGCCGGCGCCTTCTCCGGCTCCTGCGCGGCCTTGCGCTTGCGTCCACCGCGTGTCGGCGCCGCCGCCGCCGCCGCCGCGGGCGCCGTGGCGGCCTTGCGCGGCCTGCCAGGGCGCGGCTGCGTCGCGACCGGAGCCGCGGCCGTCTTTGCGGCGGTCGTCGTGGAGGCCTTCGCCGCCTTGGCAGCGGTCGCCGCCACCTTGGCGGCTGCGGCAGCCGACTTGGCCTTGCCAGCTGCTGCAGCGGGCTTCGCCGTGCCGCGGCTCTTCGCGATTGCCTTCTTCACAACCGCCGTCGCCGCTTCCGCCTTCTTCGTCGCCGCCGTCTTCGTCGCCGCCTTCTCACCGCGCCCGCCGGCCTTCGTTGCCGTCGTCATCGTTTTGGTCGTCGTCGCCTCTGCCGCCGCCTTTTTGCCTCGGCCGCCGGCCGCCTTCGTCGCCGCCGCCTCCGCCGCCGCCGCGGCCTTCTTCGTCAGCGTCCGCTTTCGCTTGGCCGGCTGCTGCTCCTGCTCCTCCTCCTCCTCCTCCTCAACTTCGTCCTCACTGCTGCTGCCGCTCGCCTCCTCCTCCTGCTCACCATCCTCCTCCTCCTCCTCCTCCTGCGCCTCTTCTTCCTCCTGCTCCTCCTCACTGCTCTCTGCCGAGGCGCGGCCCTTCCCACGCCCGCCGCCTCCCGTCGCCTTCTTCGTCGCCCGCTTCTTCTGCGGCGCCGCAGCCGCCTTCGCGCCCCTGCCGCCGCGCGGCTTCTTCGCGGCGGCGCCCCGACGCCGCTTCGCCACGGGCTGCTCCTCCTCCTCCTCCTCTGAGGACTCCTGCCCCTCCTCCTCCTCCTCCTCCTCCTCCTCCTCCTCCTCCTCCTCTGACTCTTCCTCCTCTTCCGACGACGAGGACGACTCGGAGGGCGTCTCGTAGGGGTCGACCCACTTGGGGTCAAAGAGCTTCATGCTGATGCGCACTCCGTCCCTGAGCGCGGCGCAGCGGCAGGGCACCGCCTCCTTGCCCACGGGGATCCACTCCTTGATGGCGAAGTTGACGGCCTCGGCGCAGTTGAAGCCCGAGTTGAAGCCGGCGTGGTAGGCTGCAGGGAGGGCAGGCGGGAAGAGCGGGAGGAGAGGAGGAAGGGCCCCACTTTGCTTGTTTGTTTGTTCGTTTGTTCGTTTGTTTGTTTGCTTGTTTGATCGCTTGTTTGTTTTGTTTGGGTTTGGGTTTGAACTTGGTACTGGTTGCAGCATCCAGGGAGGCGGGAGGGTTGACGGCACCCGTGCGCCGGGCTGGCGGCACGATCGCACAGGGTCTTTGGGGCCGGTCGCCGCGGCTGCGCCGGCACAACACCACCGTTGCAGCCTCGCACCTACAGATATCCATTTCATATAAAAAAACGCAGCTGTGCCCCTGGGAGCCTTTGGTTGATGTGATTTGCGCCGAGTTGGGTGCGTGGAAGGCCCGGGGCAACGACGCGCGCGACGCATCATCTTGCAGAAGCCGACTCGAGCACCGGGCCCCCTTCCCCTCCGGCATCCCTTCCCCTCCGGAGTCCCTCCCCGATCCCGCCCCGCCCCACCCCGGCCCCGGCCCGGCCCGCCCCAGTGCAACCAAGAGCTCGAGGAGCCGAGAGCCGAGAGCTCGAGGAGCCGAGGAGCCGAGAGGCGGCCCCCCGAACCGAACCGACCCGCTGACCCACCCGCCGCGTTCAGCACCACGAACTCGTTGGCGCGCTGACAGGCCCGCATGTACGGCACGCCGTACATCTTGAGGCAGGAGGGCGACAGCATGACGTCCTTGTGCCGTACGAAGGCGGGGCAGGCCTTGTGCAGGTCGGGGAAGAGGCTCTGCGGAAGAGAGGGGGAAACGGGGGCAGGAAGCGGGGGAGGGGAGGGGAGCCGGAGGCAGGGTTTAGTACAGGCCGGGCGTGTGACAAGGTGTCTCCCGGGGGTTCGCCACATGCGGGCAGCAGCAGGAGGTCCCGGTTGCACCAGCAGCAACTCAGAAGCTGGCAGGCAGGAGGACTGGCCGGAGGGAGAGAGTACGAGACAGCGGGACCCGACAGCAAAAGAAAATCAAACGACAAGAAAGACCCGACTGAAAGGGCAAGAGGCATAGGTCTGCACATCCTGCAGAAGACATGTGTGCGATCGGGCTGATGTCCAGCAGCCGCCCCTCCCTCCGCCCCTCCCTCCCTCCATACACGACCACGCCCGGTCTCTCCCCGTCCCTCGCTCCCTCCCCCTCAAGCCGAGCCAACCAAACTACTAGGAAGAGCGACGCACCACACGAACCGCACATTCCCGCCCTCCTTGCCCCACCCCCGCCCCACCCTCTCAAACCTCCCTTACCCCGCCCCAGCCCCCACCCACCCCGCCGCCCCACGCCCCCGCCTCACCTGCGCCATGCGCTCAAACTTGTGCTTGGCCGAGGGTGCCACGCAGTACCACACCTTGGGCGCCCCCCAGTGCACAAAGTTGACCGACAACAGATCCGCGTCCTCCTTGTGCCACCCGAAGAAGGAGCGCCACATGCCAAAGTAGGTCATGGGAGTCGTGACGCCTGCGCAGCACAGCACGGCGCAGCACAGCACAGCGCAGGACGGCGCAGCACAGCAAAGACAGATGTAGGACGACGGCGACGGCAGAGGCGGCAGCACCAGCACGCGTGCGTGCCCTCCCCTCCAACCCCCCCCCCGTACACACGCACCTGGCACGCTGTCTACCTCGGGGTGGTTCTGGAGCAGGTCGCCCAGGTGCTGCAGGTTCCAGCCGTACGGCAGTTTGTTGTCGAAGAACGACGTGGGCGTGTCGGCGCCGTACATGGGCGGGTTGAGGGTCACATTGGACCAGAAGGCTCGCTCCATATCGGGGTCCACCGCGTCCGGGTCGAAGGAGGGGCCGACAGAGCCCGAGCCGCCGGCGGCGGCGGCGGCGGCGCCGTCGGCCTCGCCGTCGGCCGCAGCGCCGGCGGCGGACGCCTGATGGCAGCGCGAGGAGGGGGCGCGGGCGTAGCGGAGGTTGCGGCGGGTAGGCGGATGGACTGGCGTGCGGCGGCGTCGTGCACCGAAATCCAAAGCCCAGGCCCAAGACCAACCGAGGCCCTTCATCCTTAAAACCCTAAAACCCTAAAACCCAAATCGAACCAACCCCGGCCCCAAACCCGATATCCAAATCCAACCTAACTCACCCAGACGAAGCCCTGCGCATCTCATACCCAAAACCCAAGCCGACGCGGCCCGAACCCTAAAACCAAAACCCAACCCGAGCCATCCCCCCGCCCGACCCGTCCCCCCTGGCCCGGCCCCACCCGCTGGTGCGCCGACGGGTTGGACTCGTACTCGCACGGCGGGCGGTAGAAGCGGGAGGAGGTGGTGCGGCTGCTGGACCGCACAGCGCCGCCTCCCGAGCCGCCGCCCTCGCCGCCGTCGCTGCGGCCGTGGTGTGCGCCGCCGTGGGCTCCCCGGCCCAGCCTGTGCGCCTCCTCGTCCGCGGCCTGCTTGAACTCCGCCACCGACATGGCCTTCTGCTCCACGAAGAGACAGCGGTAGGCGCCCTGGAGGCCGGGGGGCCGAGGGGGTGCGGGGGTGCGGAGGTGCGGGGGGTAAAAAATGATACCGCAGCGGAGACGAAGACGGCGTTAGCGAACGGACCCCGAACGGGCGGGGGGTGCGGGCTGAGGGTAATGGGAATCAGAACGGAGGTAAGTCCTCGGGGGTGAGGTGAGGTGCGGTGCGGTGAGGCCGCAGCGGTGGGGCTCCGGTCCCGACTCGGTCCAGCGGCGCCCGGTCCTGGATCCAGATCTGGATCTGGATCTGCCTCATCCTGCCCCAGCTCAGCTGGTGATCCCTCCCGCGTGTCAGGCCCTTGATTCAGCCCTCCGACAGCAGTGCGACGGGCCCGATCGCCAACGCCGATTCCTGCCCCCTCACTGGAGCTGACACAGTCGTGAAGCCCCCCGACCCACGCCACCAACTGCAGCTCCCGCGCCCCGCGCCCCACCCCTATCCCGACCCCCACCCCTTTCCCTCGCTGCAGGCGCCAGTCCCCAATCAAGTGAGTGTACCAGCTCCGCACGAGTGCGACGGCATCCATCCATCCGGCCAACGCCGGGGACCCCGTGGAAAGTTGATCGTTGGAGTCCCGGGCGGCGCGGTGTCGGGTCAAAACTCGTCCGCATGCCAGCACCTGCCCCTGGCCGCAAGCCCGGCCCATCCCATCCCAGCCTGCCCTGCCCAGCCCAGCAGTGCCGCCCGACCCTAGGGGGGCGGCAAGCCTCCCCTGCCAACGAGCCCACTCCAGCCTCCAGGCCCTCATACCCTCAAACCCTAAGCCCTTCATCCACTTGGGGCCGCTCAACCCCATGGGGGGGAAGGGGGCCAGCGCGCCCGAAGTCTGCCCCCAGCCTCTCGACCCCAGCACCGCCCCGCCCCAGCCCCGCCCCCACGACCCACATCGGAGTACCACATCTTCCTGATCCCCCCTTACATGACTCCCCGCTCCCCCCCCCCAAGAAAAGCCTCCAGCCCCGGCCCCCCAGCTCCTCCCCGCGCCATGCCCTCTCCCCAGCTCCAGCTCCCGCCAGCACTCCTGCCGCATTCCCCAGAGCTCCGGCCGCTGCTGCTGCTGCTGCTGCTGCCGCTCCATCGCCGCACGTGCCGCTGCAGCGCCGCCTCCCACTGCGCCCGCCGCGCCCGCCTCAGTCGCCGCGACCCGTCTCCATCCCCATCCCGGGACCCTGCCGACCTGCCGACCCGCCACGACCCCAAATCCCTCCGAAAAGCAGCACCTGTCGCGACCCGACCTCCCCACGCTTCCCGCGATCGTCCCCAACAGAGTCAGCACCCTGGGGTCCGAGCGGCACGTGCACCTTCCTCACGTGACTACTTGCGGCCAACCAGCCCCGCTCTCCAGCCCGCCCCCTTCTGCACACGTTCCGCCCCGCCCCGCTAAAGAAGCGCCAGACCCACTTCCCCCGCCGGGACTCTGGTCCGCTGCCCCATCCCTTATCCGGCCTTGCCCGCCCGTTCCCCGTCCCCTCCTCCTCCCCAGTCCCCGGCCCGCACCAGCCCACCCCCCTCCGGGAGCCCCCGGCCGTCACCGCCTCTCACCTTGGTCCCAAACACGTGCTGCCGGATCGGCACGTTGATCTGCACCTTTCGCAGGTCCGGGAACGGCGCCCGGCGAGGCCGCCAGCTGCGCGGTGGCACTACCTGCGCTCCAGCGAGGCATGCCCCGAGAGAGAGGGGGGGGCGAGAAGGGCACACTCCGGTCGGTAAGGGAAATGCAAAGCTGCTAGAGCCCGGCGCACCCCGCACCGCCGCCTGCCCACCGCACCGGCCCCTGCCGCCCAACCCTCGGCAGCCGCAGCCCGTATACCCACATGGACAGCCCCAACCCCATGTACCTTCACGCCCACCCATTCGCCCACCCAATCGTCTCCTGCCTTGCAGCCCACCCACTGGTCAGTGCCCCTCGTGATCAACCCATAACCTTAGCGGCAACTCTGCGCGGTCCGCCAACCCAATTCTGCGGTTCCTCCCCACTCCCACGGCCCCGCGGACCCCTCGCCCAGCTAGGTCGCAAGTCCCACACAGAAACCCACTCCCCTTCCCTTTTATAGTTGCACAGAGCGAAGGGCAGAGCGCAAGGCGCGGGGCCCGTCGCACACGCGGCCCGACGCTGCGCCAGTGTGCCCCCTTCCCCGCGCCCAGCTGGTCATGGCGACCCACATGCAACCCACGGTCCACGTCGTATACTGCGCTGTCGTACACAGCGCCGTGTGATGCTCCATCCGGGCACCGGGGCCCGACCCGCCCACAGGCACCTCACGAGCGCTGGGCCCCCTCACCCTCGCTCGCTCGCACCCTCTCGTCCCCACGCCCACCCACACAACCCGACGCGCTTCTTCGCCAACACACCTCCCTATCCCTGTCCCTGTCTCCCTTTCCCTGTCCCCATCCCCACCTTGAACATGGGCAAGTCCGGGTGCTTCCGAAACACCTTCCGAACATATTCACAGAACGGCTGTTCGAACTCCTCCCGCGTGGGCCGGAACACCGGGCACATAGCCCCGTAGTCCCCCATGGCGCCGCCGCGGCTGCTGGCGCCGCTGAGCGAGTCCGGTCAGGTCAGGTCAGGTCAGCTGGGACCAGATCCGCGCCCAGAAGCAGAGGCGGGGCCTCACGCTGTGCCCCGCGGCTCCGCTGCTTATTTGCGCCGCCCGTGGCGCAGGCTAGATGTGGACGCAGCGGCTTACTGCGCCCAGCCTAGGCGTGGGGCCTGGCGCCGAGTCGCAGCCCACACAGCCTGGTTTCCCTGCTGGGTAGTACAAGGCGAGGCGGCCAGAGATCAACGTCGCCCCGGCCGTGTGCCTGTGTCCAAAGGCGGGCACAGCGACTGCAGCGCCGCCCGACGTCGGGGCTGTACAGACGCAGTAAGCGCGCCGGTGACGGTTCCGAGAGAACTGGGACGAAGACGAGCGGCCCATGGACGGTGTGGGAGCCGCGTGGTTCGCGGTGGGGGTAGAATAATGGTGGCCATGGAGCCATGAGAAAAGAGTGTGCGACTGTGAGGGCGTCGCTTGCCTTATGACGTGCTGTACACACGGTTAGAAGGTATATGGCTAAAACGTTATCCATCCATCCGTGCAAACCCAACCTCAGGGGAATACACTCAAGGAACAGCACCCTATCTCACACTCAGCTGCCCCATGCACATGCATCATGCCTTCATAAATTTGCTCCCACTGCAGCGGTTCCCATGGAGACCCAAGTCCTGATCGTTTCAATTCTCCAGTGAGTTCCTGGTAAGGACACCGCCCGTGCCTCGGCCATTAAACATATTGTATCACTTATAAGGTGGAGATAACCGGCCCAAGGCACAGGCCCTTCAGCGCCATACTGCACGCAAACACCCGCCAACTAAGGCGGGACTTCAAACCTTTGGTCGTGCAGATTCAAAGTTTCAATAGTAGACACAATACAGATATTGTCCAACGCTGTATCGCAGCCGGATATCAGACGCTCCCAGTCACGATCGGCGCCCCCATCGAACCTCTGTGGCCTCAGAGGGCACGTAGGAGGCAGCAAGAAGCCCCTCCAACGCATGGTATCAGGACAGAGAGTCAACCCAAAAAACCACAACCCTACACGGAGCTTTGGTCCCGCGCCAGATGCAGATGGCTCACCTCAGAGACGTCGACACCCCGCCCGCTCCTGCTGGAATCCCCAAGCCGCTCAGCCCAAGCTCCTCTCAAGAAGAACTCCCAAAACCCGCTCCAACCTACTCCAAGCAATCCCTTTGTAACTTATCCAGCCAAGGGTGTTCCGTGTTAGGGTACGCTAAGCGCAAAACGTGCCAGACAAGGTTCCTGGCATATGTTGGTACCACTAGGAATTGCAACCGCCTAAAGTTTCCTACTTGCCGCAAACGTGACGTCGCGAAAGACGGAAAGGGGCATGAGTGCGAACGGCGGCGTGTACTAATTTCATTCAGGATAAACAATGTTGTGAAGTATGAAAGTCCACTGCAGTTATTGACTTCTGGGTCATGTCGATTTCGCTGTGCACTACCCGAGGTGCCGTCCATCCTGCCGGTACACCCATTCGGCCACTCGGCCAGTTTTCGGCCACTCTCCGGCATCCAAGTAACTTCAGGCGCTGTGTCTCCTATTATTGTCATTTTTGTAGGCTCAATTTGTAAGGGTTGCTGCGCGTGTCTGGCACTGAAATGCATCAAACTCTGGTCGGAGGCTCCTGGAGGCTTGGCCGGGTCGGGCGCGACGCAGTCTGAAAGCTGCAGCGAGCCGAACTGTCGTTCCGTCAGCCGTTCACTTGCATTGTGTGACCAAGAAATCCTTGCTGAGCTTATAGCATAGCATGGATCTGGCTTGAAGCTGAGCTCGCGTTCCGTCGCCGGCTGGCTCGGACCCGGGCGGGAGGGTCCTGAATCGGGCCTCACGCGCCCCCTGCGCCTCGCGGCATTGCCCCAGAGCTGCTCTCATGTTCGTCACAATCTGCCCATGCGTGTGCATCAAGACGTGCATGATAGACAGGCGCGCAGCTCAGCCACTCGCAAGCGCATACAACTGTGGCCCTAACGCCCTATCGGTCTCCTGCCTCGGGCGGCTGGCAACGACCGGGCGCGCATCCCACGTGCCGGAATACACGCGCGGTTGACCGGCGGAATCAGAACCCACCTATCCCTCCGCCACGTCATTAAATCTGCATGTTCCAATCTCAAGTACCTGCCCACGCGACGAAGTGCGATTCAGTAACGTTGAGCGTGCCCAGTCGAGCCCCGCTCTGCCCGCGCTGAGTGACAGCCCTTGCCCGTACCCATCACCTCCCTGCCCAAGGCGGCCCCCCATTACGGCTCCGGCTGACCTGGCATAGGTATCCTGCTTCATCAGACGGTGATGTGATGGCCCTAGGCGCGCTGCGGCACTGACAGCTTGACCCCCGCCTGTCACCTAAGGCACCCCCATCTGTCAGCGGCCCCGGTGACACGGACGACTCATGCACCAGGCGCCTGTCGTGGATCACCGAGGGTCCCCCCCGAAAACAAGGCCGCCGACTCCCTCGCCGTAGGCTCCAACATTCTCCATTGCTTCAGCATTCACTGCCTACGAATACACGCGCTATAGTAGCCCTCAGTCGGCTTTCCACATTGGGACGGACGGTCCCCGAGAGTGCATCTGACCTGACCTGACCCGACTCGACCCACATGGGATTCCGCGTCCAAGGGCCAGTCGTCCAACGCTGTCCCGCAGCCACTCCATCAGAATAGGAAGAACGTACAAGCGGCCAAACGAATCTCTTCCCCCGACGTTTTAGCGCATTGAGGCACTCTGCCATTGCTCTGTCGTCGTTTGTGTCCTGATTGACCCGTGGGTCGGCGTCAAGCCACGGTTCAGCTGTTGGCGTTTTCGCCAGGCCACAGCGGCGACGAGCGTTCCGGCCACCAAGCCGCGCGGCCACCAGGCTATCAGGGCATCTTGCTCTGCGCCTCATTGTCGCCGGCGCCCGGTTGTCCTGGAGGTGGAAAAGGTCTCAGCGATCAGCGTCAGCGCAAGTCAACAGCGCGGCACGCAACAAGGGCGATACGAGGTGGTGGCGGCGCACATCGGCCTGTCAGACTCAAGACCTCACATAGGACACTCGCGAAGCGGCCCACCACATCGCGCCGCCGCCGTCAGTGACACATCAGCGCAGACCTGCCGGCTCAACCTGGCTGTAGATTGTACTCGGAAGGTCTGCACCACAATTCTTTTGCGGTCATCGCTGGCCCGCCTGCCAAGCAGCCAATCGCGGCACAACTGCTGAATCCCAGGGTTGCCTTAACGCCGTGTGCATCCATCCACCACTCCATGGGTCGCCTGAAAGGTCTGGCTTGGCTGTGCGGCACCCGGCAATTTCATGACCTCGAACAGCCGCAGCTGCAAATCGAAGCGGCGGAGGCGGAGGGGGCGAGGGAGCTGCAGCGCCAACGAAGCAGTCAGCCCCACAAGCGAAAACCCGCCGCCGCCGCCGCCGCCGCAGATGGGTGTAGCAGCGGCCCCGGCAGCGGCCCGGAAGGCGGCCGCGGCAGCAGCAGCACCGGCCTCGCAAGCAGCAGAAACACCCGCACCAGCGCCGCCGCCGCCGCCGCCGCCGCAAGGAGCGGATCCTCCTTTGCGGCGCCAGCGGCGGCGGCCGCCGCCGCCGCCGCCGCCAGCGGCGGCTTGCGGACAACGTTCTCCCTCCCAGAGGACTGCTCTGACAGTCTGTCTTCAGTTCCCGTATCAGAGGCGGTGTTTGGCCTCGCCAGTCGCGCCTCAGCACCCACGATGCCGCTGGGCGCCCTTCATGGCGCCGGCGCCGGCGCCGGCGGTGAGGCCGCATCCTCCCTGGAGGGCCGCTCGATCAGCGGCGTGTTGATTCTGCGGCCAATGGCGACAGGGCCGCAGCCTCCATCGGGCAGCCGCGCCAGCGTCACGCGCAAGTGAGTTTTGGGGGCAGGTGCAGTCAGGGTGCTGGGGCCGGCAGCAGCCGGCGCTGTGCAAGGAGGATACGTCAGGCTGGTCGCGGCAGCTGGCTTTCGGAACCAGTGGAATGCAGCATGTATGGCATCGCCTACCCCACAGGCTCCGTTTGAAGTCTTGGCGGGGTGTGTCCTTGTGTGTGTGTGTGTGTCCATAGCCAGGGGTGGCCACACCTCTCTCGCCCTGCGCCTCCCCTCCAATGCGCGTCATGCATCCTGCTGCCACTGTCCGCCCGCACCTCATCCACGGGCCGCTGTGCCTCTCCTTCCCTCCTGAGCCTCCCGCCCCATGGCGCCCCCGGCTCGACAGGCGATTCAATCCGGTCAAGAGCGTGCCTGCGAACCTCAACAAGGCCGCCAGCAGCGGCAGCACCGCGGCGGCAGCGGCGGCGGCGGCGGCGCCAGGCTCCACCGCCACCACCCTTCCCACGTCACCGTCATCAGGGCTGCGCCGCGAGCCGTCGCTATCGGCGGCTTCGGAGCGGTCGTCGTACAGCAGCAGTTTGCTGCTGGCGGCGTTTGACCGGCATGAGACGCGCAGGTGCGGGGGCGGGGAGCGGGGGCGGGCGTGGCGGACGCGGTAGGTGTGGCGGCGCCGCTGGCTGCTGGTGATTGCTCGAAAATTCCACGTCGGACCCCAGCTCGTATGCCCCACCTCGACGTTTCGTAAACCGACCAACCGACCCAACGACCAACCGACCAACCGACTTCAGGGTGTTCATAACCGACAGCGCGATGGGCGACACTGCCAGCAGCGGCTCCGGAACCTCCTCCTCAGAGGCGGCGCTGCGGGGGCACGGAGGGTTGGTTCGCGGCGCCGCCGCCGGCGGCGGCCGCAGCGCCTCCTTCACGCCAGCGTCGACCTCGACGGCGGCGGCCGCGGCGGCGGCGGCGACGGCAGGGGCTTTCTCCGGGCGGTCTGCACGGTCCGCCTCCGCTTCGTCGCTGCTGGGGGGTGCGGCAGCGGTGGCGGCGAAGCAGGGCGCGGAGGGAGCTGGCGGCAAGGGAGGCGGAGGCGGCGCCGACGGCGCGGAGGCGGCGGCGTTGGCGGCGGCGCGGGAGTTCTGCGAGGCCTTTCTGCGCGCGCTGGCGTCGGGGGATTCCAGGTGCGGTACCTCTGGCACGCTTGGCGGTCGGTCATAACGCCTTGTTTTGGGTTTCTTGCCGGACTGGCCTCTTGCCGCGGCGCCTCGGCTTCACGCACACGGCGGGCGCCGATAGGACCCTTGGACCCGCTTGCATGCCTGCACGAGCAGCACGTGCATCCGATGCGAGCGACTCGTGCCGCAGCTGGCGGAGTTGTGGCACTGCGGACCTGCCGCGGCCGGCGGCGGCTGGCGGCCGACGGCGGGCGCGTCAGCAGGCCCGATCCCGTCTCCGTTTAAGTCCTACCCCGCGCTCCTGACACGGAACGCCGCCTTGACTCGCCTTACTCGTCTGCAGGTGGGGCAGTGACCCGCGGGTCGGCGGTCTCTTCGCGGAGAGCGCCCGCATGCTCACCCACGACGGACAGCTCTTCGTGGGCCGCACCGCCATCATCCGCCGCCTCAATGCAGGTAGAAAAGGCGGTGTGTAGGGCAGTGCACGCAGGCTGTTTTTTGTTGGTCGTTGGGGGTCGTTAGCCGCTCAGGGAACCCCAACGGAAAAGAGTGGTTGTGTTCCCGACAGAGCAGGCATCAGGTAGTCTGATACCTCTTGCGGTAGGCTGATACCTGATACCTGATACCTGATACCTAGTCTGAAACCAACGCGTTCAGTAGAACAGGGAGACTACCCGGGGACTACGTAAGTCTTTGACATAAGCTTAGCTTCTTGGCATCCGGTTCAGCTCCGGGCGCCCCTGCCTCCCCATCGCGCCCCACCCATATCGCCCCCAGGAATGGAGCAGCTGCACAAGATGCTGGGGGCAGTGCCCAACGGCGGCGCGGACGAGGATAAAGCCGCCGGCGGTGCCGCCCCGGAGGCGACGGCCGCGTCCGCGGGAGCGGATGGGGCGGAGCGGACGACGGCTGCGGCTGCGGCTGCCAGCAGCAGCAAGGTGCAGCAGCTGGCGGACAAGGTGCGCACCCCGCGTCGACAAGACCCCCGAGTCGACAAGGGGCTGTGCAGGGGGCAGGCCGCCGTGCAGGGGCCGCCGGCGGAAGTATTACTGTTATTTAGGCCGCAGAGGGCGGAAGGCGGAATGCCGGGCGTGCGTGGCCGCTGCTGCTGCGGAATGACCTTTTCCACAATGCCGCAAGGCAGTTCACCCCTCATACTGCCGCACCGTTTCCCACACCGCCTATCACCGCGCCATCCCTCCACACCGACCGCCGCCGCATCCCCGCACACCCGCCCGCGCTGTTCCTAGTTCCCCCGCTCCGGAACCGCACCGCCCCCTCCGCTCCGCCCTGCCCTGTCTCCACTCCTCTCCTCCCTCTCGGACCGCAGGTTCAGCATTCCCTGGACCTACAGCTCGTCCCCAAGGAGGCCGCTGCCGCCGCCGCAGCCAAGAAGCGTCGTAAGGGCGGCGGCGGCGGCGGCGGCGGCATCCTGCGCCGCTTCCTCAGCATGAAAAGCACCGCCTCCGGCGGCGGCGGCGGCGGCAAGACCGCCGTACACAGCAGCCGCAGCACAGGCAACCTCAGCAGCGTCTCCGGCACCTCAGGCGGCAGCCGCGGCGGCAGCTCCTCGATCGCGGTGGTGGCGACGTACCAGTTCCGATACGGGCTGCGTCGCTTCAAGCTGCAAGACCACTTCGCGCTGCGCGACGGCCTCATCGTTCGCCTGAAGCGCACACGGGGGTGAACTGAGCGGGGCCGCCGGCGCGTGGTATCGTCAGGAGACGAGGTTCGCCCCGGCCTAAGACGAGGGCACCCGCGAACCGGTGGCGATCGGTGGTGGTTGTTATAAGGAAGATGCGGCAGCGGAGGGACGGAGGCGACGGGAGGGGCGCGGGTTGTAGTGGTAGGGGGTGTGACCGGTCGAGGGTGCAAGGTGGGGAAGGGTCGAGGGGCTTCTGGCTGGGGTGGGAGGTGTGGGGTGCGATTCAGGTCGGGAGGGGGAGGGGCGGGGATTGAGCTGTGCCTGGCTTGCCTACCACGTGTGGCTGGGTGTCAGGCAAATGCCGCAGTTGAGGTGCTGGGGGGTGCGAGGATGACGGATCACGGAGTACCGGTAGTTGTTGTAGGGGTGCGCGGCTACACACGGCTTGGCTGTATGTATGTGTGTTTGTGTGCTGCGGTACAAATTGCTGCGCACTGCTGGAATGGTGATACGGTGCTGGGGACTCGCTGGGCGACGGCGGGTTGGTCACTCGGCAGCCGACGGAACGTCATCTGGTCACGCCTCGTCGGAATGGGGGGAGCACTTGAGATCGTTCGTCCAAAAGTGTGTAATCGAAATCTGTCCGCTGTCCACTTGTGCGGGTGGCCGGGTGGCCAGGGGAGAATGATAGTTGGAAATCCAAACGCACCGGTACGTCTACTTGAGAGGAGCAAAGAGCAGGCAGCACCTGCGCTACCTTCAGCATCAGATGTCGTCGCCTCCGTACAGCCCTGCGTCCGTACAACCCTGCGTCCCCGAATGCCGTACATGAGCTCTTGAGCTGCCGCAGCTTCACAGTCTGCAATGGTCGCCGCCGTCCTGGACACACACCGTAAAGCCGGCGCCGCAAGCCACGGTACGGCAGCGAACGCCGCCGCCGCCGCCGCCCCCGCCGTGGCCGCCCGGTGCCCGGGCACTAATTCCCTCCGAGGCGCAACCCTCGCTTGACGCCTCCGGCACGTCCCCACGTCGCGCATCCCCACCCCGCCATTCGACAGCCGCCACCTCCGTCGCCGCCGTCGCCGCCGTCGCCGCCGCCGGATCGCCCCTGCACCTGCCGGCGGCTATGTACGGCAGCATGTCGACCTGCTCCGGAACCCAGCGCGTCCGCGTGTCGCCATGGCCCAGCTGGCCGTGCTCGCCCCAGCCCCACGTGAAGACGCGGCCGTCGTACAGTACGGCAGCGCAGTGCTCCGAGCCGGCGGCCACGCTGCGGCTCGGGCCCGGCAGCGGCACAGGCAGCGGCTCGGAGCTGGCGGCGACCGCCTCCACCACCGCTTCCGCCGCCGCCTCCGCCGCCGCCGCCGCCGCCGCCTGCTTCGGTGCTGCCTGACCTGACGGCGTCAAGAACGTCGACCCGCTCGCCGACCGATCCAGACACAACACCGGCGGTGGTGCCACCGACGCCGGCGCCGGCGCCGGCGGCGGCGGCGGCGGTCTCGCCAGCTGTCCGTTCCTGTTGCTGCCCCAGGTCCACACGACCCCCCGGGAGTCCAGAGCCACCGCGTGGTGCCAACCCAGCGAGACCTGCGGACAGTCACACACAGTCACACACATGAACACAGTCACGAACACACATGAACCACGTACGCACACAGTCACACGGACACACACATACACGAACACAGTCACACGGACACACACACGAACACACAGTCATATACATATACACACGCGCGTCGTGTCATGTCATGTCAACGGCGGCGGCCGCGACGGTGGCGGCAGCATCACGTCAAGGACAGCGGCGGCGGTGGCGACAGGGTTGGGGTGGTGGGCGCACACCCCCGAATTGGGCTGACGGAGGGACGGAGGGACAGAGGTGGATGGAGGGACGGGGTCGGCACCGGAGGGGATACGCATGAGGGAGGGACGCGGCGCACTCACTCACCATGCGCCACACGGGCCCCGCATCGGCCGGCGGGGAGGTGCGCATGGGCCTTGGAGCCGCCACTTCCGTCGGGTACCCGCAATCCGGCGGCGGCATCGCCCGTCCCCACACGAACAGCCGCCCCACGCAGTCGATCACGGCGCTCCGGTCCCCCCCGCCGTACACCTGTGCAACGCGTGTGGCAACGTGCCGCATCGGCGAGAAGCGGCAGCAGCGGCAGCAGCAGCAGAAACAGGCTGACCCAACGAGCGGGGATGAAAGCAAGATGAACGGCCGCGACTGAACGGAGTCGAGCAGCAGTGCAGCGGTGCCGTGCAGTGCAGTGCAGTGCAGTGCAGTGCAGGTTCAATCTCCTGAAAGTCACCCTAATCCTGAAAGCCACCCTAACGACCCAACAAACGGTGCTGATATTATGTCTCCGACGTGGGAGGGAAAACGCCATCGGCTGCGCCCGCCGCGCCCACGTCCTGCCGTACCCTTTGCAATGGTAGGCACCTCCACCGCTCCACCGCTCCCCACTCGACCCCGAATCTCTCCCTTTCCGCACCTCAGCACTCCCGCAGCGCACATACCTGCAGCGGCGGCGCCGCCGTCGGCCCCTCCATCCGATGTACGACAACGGGACGCCAATGAACCGTTGGCGGGCGACCGCCACTGCCACTGCCGCCGCCGCCGCCGCCGCGCCTCACGCGACTGCTTCCGCTGGCGGCGCCGCCGCCGCCGCCGCCGCCGCTGCCTTTGCGCCCCGTCACCCCCATTGCCGCACGCGGCTCTTCCATTTTCGCCCTTGCGGCTGTCGGGCCTGTCTCTCTCCCGCCGCCTCCGCCGCCTCCGCCGCCTCCGCCGCCTCCGCCGCCGCCAGGCTCCACCGCGTGACAGCCCGCAGCGGCGCCCAGCTGCAGCCGCCGGTTGGATCCAAAGCCGTACACCACAGCCGCAGCGACCCACGGGTCATCATCGTCCCCGCGGGGCTCCACATCGTATCTGCCGCCTCCGCCTCCGCTGCCGCCCGCTCCACCATTTCTCGTTCCACCGCTGCCGCCTCCGCTGCCGCCTCCGCTGCCGCCTCCGCTGCCGCTGCCGCTGCCGCCTCCGCTGCCGCTGCCGCTCCCGCAGCCGTCGCCGCCTCGAGCCACCGGCCCCGCGGCTGCCACCAGCGAGTGCCACATCCCGGCTGCCACGGAGGTCACCCGCCAGCGGCGGTGGGGCGGCAGCGGTGGGGCGGCCGGCAGTGGCGGGGCGGGCAGCGACAGCGGCAGCGGGCGTGGTGTGGCTGCTGCGACGACGGCCGGGCCCAGCCCCAGCTGCCCTCGCTCGCCCCTGCCGGCCACCAGCACCTGACCGCAACCTGCGCATGTGTGTGTATGTATATATGTGTATATGTGTGTACGTGCGTATGTGTGTGTACGTGCGTATGTGTGTATATGTGTATATGTGTGTACGTGCGTATGTGTGTGTACGTGCGTATGTGTGTGTATGTGTATGTCCACAACGCAGGAGCAGAAGCGCTGTGCTTGTTTGTTTGTGTTTCGTCCACGATGGGGCAGAATGTGTGTACTGGTATGTGAGAGTACTGGTATTGGTAACTGGTATTGGTAACTGGTACATGGGAGGTCCATGGCAGGGGCGGAAACGAAGCCCTCATGGGCGGAAGAGTGCCTTCACGTGAGCGTGTGTGTGCCTGTGTGGGTAGGTGGGTAGGTGTGCCTGTCCTCCTACGACACCAGCAACAGCCAACTCCTAACTGACTGACTGCGCAACTTCCCAACCGCAAAACCCTTGAGCCGTGTGCCCCCGCCCGCAGCCCACCCGTGAGAAACACGGTGTGCTCCCAGCCACAGGCCACTTGCCGTACTCGCCGTACATCCGCCGGCATGACCAGGCGCCGCGGCGACGGCAGCACGTGAAGGGCCTCCGCCTCCTCCTCCTCCTCCCCGCCGCCCCCACCTCCTCCTCCTCCTCCTCCTCCTCCACCACCTCCGTTGCCGCCGCCGCCGCCGCCGCTGCTGCCCCCCGCCAAGCCAACTGCGGCGCGATGATCCCTGGTGGCCGACGCGGCGGCGGCGGTGGCGGCCACCAGGGGGGCGCTGCGGCTAAAGGCCAGGTCGTTGTGCGGCGGCGGCTGTGGCGGCGGCTGGACCGGCGGCTGGACCGGTGGCAGTTGCGGTCCGGGCCGGGGGGGTCGGAGGGGCCCTTCGGTCTGCGTCGTGCCCCCGGCCGACCCCCAGGCGCCCGCCGCGTCGAGGCCCCAGGTCCAAACGGGGCCGCCGTACACGCTGTCGTTCTGCCCTTCCTCTGCGTCCACATTATCATCATCTTCTTCTTCATTATCATCTTCGTCATCATCATCGTTATTGTCATAACGGTGCGGCCCAACCGGGTGCCGCCACACCCGCTGCTGCTGCCACCAGGCAACTGCGTGATTGCCGCCGCAACTCACGAGCACCCGGGACGATGTCGTGCGTGTCGTACATGCCGGCGACGGGCCGCCGTCGCCGTCGCCGCCGCCGTCGCCGCCACTCCCACCGCCAGCGCGGCTGATCTGATCCCAATCCCGATCCCGATCCGAAACCGAATCCGGATCTGGATCTTGCAACGGCGGTAGCCTGATCGGCACTGGAGTCTCCGAGTCCTCCAGCCGCCCGGTGGCGAGCTGCCCCGAGGTCCCGGCTCCGAAACCCCACAGGGCCGCCCCCGGGAATTCGCGGGACTTCATTCGGGTTGAGACCCTCGGGACCTGATGAGCGATCGCAGGCGCTGCAAGAGAGTCACTGCGCAGCTGTTGCAGCTGTTGTACTGGGCCCCGATCGCGGCAGCGAGTGCAGCGCTCCGAAACCCCACAGGAACCCTAGGGGTAGCGGGAAAAGGGAAGACCGGCCGGCTGGCAGGGAGGCTGGCGGGCACCAGGAGGGGTGGAGGATGGAGGATGGAGGTGTGGGGCCCGCGGAGGAGGGCCAAGCCGGACGAGCGCAGCGTGCGATGTCGGGCTGGGGCGTCTCTGCGCTTTCTTCTTGGGTCGTTGCGGTTGAGGGGATGCGGGAGGGGGGTGTAGGGGTGTAGGGATGTAGGGGGGTGGTTCCACTGGCTGGTGACGGTGAGGAGGCGGCCGCGCGGCTTTACTGGAAGGGAGGGATGGCGATGGGCGTCAATCGCGCGTTGGTGTTGGACGAGGAAGCTGTCATGGGCGTGCTGCGAAGTCGTGACCGCGCAACCGGACGAGCACGCCCTGACGAACGGACTGCGGCGTGTGATATCAGTCAGAATAATTACAGTATAAGAGACGGCAACAAATAAAGTTTAGGTATCATGTGCCTTGGGCTTGCAACAGTATACTTCCTTGGCGAAAAATGATGATGGATACGGCGTTGCGCACGTACTTCATACCGTGACGTTGGGTGGAGGCTTTGGGTGGAGGCTTTTACGCGTTGGGTGGAGGCTTTTATGCGCTCCAAAACCTTGGAGTAGCGGACGCATCCGTTTGTGCGGTGAACTGGTACTGCAGCTTGATAAACTTTTGCACGCAATAATTGGTTCTGAGAGTTATTCGTCGAACGTCACAGCGCTTGCAAACAACAGCTTCTTCACGCCATCTTTTGTGTCAATTCGGCTGGACATCGTGCTTTAATCGGTGATAATTGTATACTATTGAGCACATTAACTCTAGGTGGTGGACGGCGGTGGACCTTGGCTCTATGAAGCAGTCGGCAGTACTCGCCACAGCGCTCGCGTTGGCGCTCTTCTTGCGCGTTTCGCACGTCTCTGGACAATGGGTTCGTGGACTGGGAGAGAATCTTGCCGCAAACATCGCGAGCGACAACATGTACAGGTTCCGTGTGGCGGTCACACCGAGGCGCAACCTGGTCTATGGCATCGACGCCGAGGAGAGCACCGTTGCCCAGTTCACTTTTAACCGCAGCAGCCGCGGCCTCGGAATCCCTGCCTGGTCTTCGCCGCCCATCCCCGGTCTGTCCGTCAAGCAGCCGGTTCTGAACGTAGACACTACTACGGACCAGGTTTACTTTATCCATCCTGCGGACGGAAAGATTTACTGCTACGACGCCAACCTAAACTCATCCAGCCCCGTGTGGGTCTCGGCCTTTGTATGCTCGGCGCCGTCGGACACCGGAGACCAGGTGCGTACGAACGTGCGTGCTCGTCCCATGTGGCCTGTTTCATCATAATGTTGCTTTGGGGCAGCAGTCCTAGCGGCTTTCGTTTGTACGGTTACCATATTTAATTATATAAAAATGTTGAAGGAAGGGGACGATTACGAACCATCCAGAGGTCGGAAGAACCAGCACTCAATCGCGCGCCCAGACGTCCAACCCGCCTGCGGCTTCAGGCTGGCATTCACGGTCCCACCGGCCCCGGGGCTGCAGAACCCCTTAGCGCCCTTAGCGCCCTACAGCAGCAGCCGAAGCTGCGGACGGCGGTGACGGGGGAGAAGTCACCGCAGGCCCGATGCAAGCACTGCTCCCGCCACCGTGTGTCAATCGCACTGGTGGGCTGGGCCGGCTGGCGGCATCATCCCCGCCCCCACCCGCCTGCCCCCAACCCCCAGATCCCAACCCCAGCCGCCTGCCCCCAACCCTAAAACCCTAAAACCCTAAAGCCCCACCCCCCGCTGCCTGCAGCACCTCCAAGCCTTCACCGCCAACGGCCAGCGGCTGCTGGCTCGCTGCAACAACAGTGTGGTGCTGCTGGGGCCCAGGGGCGCGCTCCTGAAGCAGTTCTCCTCGCCGAGCGTGAGGGCCTTTGTGAACGCATCTGACCTGGCGGCGCCACTGCCCGTATTCAGCAACTTCACCCGGGTGGGTGGGTGGGTGGGTGGGTGGGTCGTTCACTGCCCACGCGGCGCTATTGCCTTTCTGCTGCTGCTGCTGCTGCTGCTGCTGCTGTTTTGCTGCTTCGGCTGCTGACACCACGTACGCACGCACGCGCGCATGCACGCGCACCCTCCCCGCCTCCGCATCATGTTGCATAATATAATAGTATTAAAAAAATATTATATAAAATTAATGTTGTATATTTATTATACCGGTATTATTAATATTTGTAATATTTGTAATATAAAATAATATGACGTACAGTGTAGACGATTCAATGACGTTCAGAAACCACCGACCCTATCGACGCACCACAGATGCTGACCTGGTTCAGCAACACCTCGGGGTCGTACCTGGAGATCTGGCCGCTGGACGGCACCGTACGGCAGCCCACCCGGCCCCTCTCCACCATTGCCCTGCCGCCCGGCGCGGAGCCGTCCGGCGTCAACTCCGACTCGGCCTGGTGGACCGTCGTCGCGGACAAGAACGCGCCGGCGGTGCACCTGCTGAGTCCCTTTACCGGGAAGTTCCAGTCGTCGTACAACTTTGCGGGCGTGAAGTCGGTGGTCGAGCTGAAGGCGCAGGTGGATGCTGATGACGTCATGCAGCTGAGCGTGCTGCCCACGCCGGTCATCGTTGACAAGACGATGTACGGCATTCTCCAGGCCGTACTGCCGTCGCCGTACCCGTGGATGGCCGCGGTGCTTCCCGACAAGTACTATTGGTGGATGTTTGCGCTCAACTGCTCCGCACCCAAGGCGCCGACGCTGCAGTGGATCACGCCGCCACAGAACACGTCTGGGCGGCTGGCGCCGCAGGTGCCCTGGGTGACTGCTCGCGCCGTGTTTGTGACGGACTACCAGCAGAACGCCACCCGCGGCTTTGATCGCGCCAACTCGCTGCCCTTCTTCAACTTCCCCTCCAATCCCTACACCCGGGTGCTCACCCAGTTCAGTCTGTCCAGGGGGACATACAAGATGAGGTGCGATGCGGGGATGCGGGGTGGGCGGGGGTGCGGGATGGGTGGGGGTGCGGGGGATGCGGGGTGGGCGGGTGCTGCACCACAGCACCAGTGAGGGAGGCTGGGGGATCTCGGGGGATCTCCACGCTCCTCCTCTCACCGCCCCACTGGTCACCCCGCCGCGGATTTGACCCTGCTGTTGTTGTGTGCATGCGCGGCCTTGCTTTCCGGATGGGCCTTGTGACCCCTCCCCTCCCCTCCCTCCTCCCCTCCCATCCGGGTTTGTGCAGCCTGCCTTGGGTTTCACCCGATGGCTACTTCCAGATGGTTCAGTTCGATGACTGGATGTACGACAATGCGGGTCCCGAGGAGCGCCAGTGGCTGTCCCGGGGAAACATCCGTACGATACTCGGAGCGCCATTCAGCCCCCCGCCGCCGGTATCGCCGTCGCCGCCGCCGCGGCCGCCGCCGCCGCGTCCGTGACCGCATCCGTATATCCGTAATCCGTAATTCCGTAATTCCGTATCCGTATCATTAGGATTAGCGGCAGATCTCACGCGCACACCCGCCCGGGGGGTGCCTCCGATGGATGCGCTCCTTGGATAGCCTGCAGCACACAGTAGCAGGCGGAGCAGCAGGCGGAGTGGGCGGAGTGATGTGAGCGTGCTCGATGCCTGCCAGTGGCCTCTATCCCGGCGGTGTTCCCCTGAGTTGAGCGGTGAGGGAGATGCCGCCGGTACGTACGTTTAAGGGCTGAATTGATTTAAGGACCGGCCGACCTGGAGGGAAGCGTTGAAATGAAGTGAAGGGGCGTTTGTTTGGGTTGGGTTGGGTTGGGAGAGCTGAATCGCCGTCATCCGTGATATATCACACCACTTCGGGAGAACGGCTCTTCCTTGCTTTTCTTTCTTCCTGTTGTGCGGGCAGTTGCAGTTGGGGTGTGTTTGTGTGCCTGTGCCTGTGTGCGTGCGGTGTTTGAAAGGCGGCGAAGGGACAGGAGGCGGGGAGGGGACAGCAGCTTTCGGCCCGCCTCCTGCAGGCTAATACCACTGGCTATACGGTACCCATGCATCCGCTTGAACCAGCACTACTTCCACTACTTATCGCTGCATCTATACCGTATGCTGCAAACTGCGAGCGAAGTGGTGTTCGGTTTTTTTCTGAAGTTTGTGTCGATCGAAGAGCTCGGTGATGAGTAATTGAGTAATTGATGCTGCTGATGTACGGCATGATGGGTGGGGCTTCCCTGCGCTGACGCTTGAATGAACACACGTTACTTGTCCTACACATTGAGCCGCAGAGCGGGGCTGGGATGCGGTTCAGCCCAGCGGGGGCTCGTGCGCGGGCGCCGGAGCGGGCGCCGGATAGGGCGACGATCAAAGAAAAACGGCAAAGGAGTTCGCAAATGACAACCGCTGAATTGTGCGCGCGGAGCGGTTGATTTGTTTTTTTGTCTTTCCATGTTCTTCTTCTTTTTCCGAGATTGCCGTGTCGCCGGCCAGTCCGTGACGACTGCGAAACTGATCTGTGTACCAGATCGGTGTGTACCGAAAATGTGGGATGCCGGGGCTTTGCAACCCTATGATGGGGCGGGGACCATGGGTGCATGGAGTCCCCATCTTCATTGTGACGTGATGGGAAGGGATGGGAGGGGATGGGCTGTGGTCGAGATACGTCCCCGAAATGAGAACGGATGCCTTCGCGCGGAACCTTTAAAGAGGTACTGTCCGCTGTCTAGGGCTGTGTCATTCGTCCCGCATTTGAAAGTTTGAATGCGGGCTTGTTTGCTTTCGCCTAGCTGGCTTTCGAAGTTTTAGCTACTAGTTTATTCGGCGTTCTCTGTCTCCGTTGGCATGTTGCCCGTGTCCGGCCGCACTGTGCCTGACTGTGCGGCGGCTGTGCTAGTACGTTGGTCTCTGGCCGGCCGTGTTAATACGATGGATGAGGGCTCGTTGGCCAGGGGGGTTGAGGCTAGGGGGCGACCACAGTTGCAGCCGGTGGTGTGCGGGAAGGGTGCGATTCCGGGTTGTATCTGCAGGTATCTGCAGTGGCGTGCGTGCGTGGTGTGGGAGCGGCTGCTGGACGGAGCCCCGCATGGCCGTGGAGCCGTCTAATGTGCAACCCCAAGTATTACTAACGCTGTGGCAAACTTAATTGCTTGCGCGGCTTCGGCTTGCACCTGTGCTGGTTGTTGCGCACCTGTTGGAGTTTCGGCGCCTGGGCAGATGTAGCGTGAGTTGACCGTGAGCAGTTCATCGGTTATATTGGCAAAGGGTTGTAGGGTGGTGTGGTCTTGTGGATGATCGGTCTGGTTGTTCAACCCCTGCTGCTCATCCAGCGCCTCATCATACTGCTCAATATTATAATATAGTATCGCTTTGTACCTGGTGGTGCCTACAGGAGATGACTGTTCGCAGCGCCCATGCCCAACCCCTTCAGACGCTCATGGTTGCTCCTCGAGCTCTGAGGAGAGGCGTATCAACTGTAAATGTATTTAATAGCAGGAATGCAGATAACGTACTCGCACCTTCGCCTTTCCAGCATATCACCACGGAGCGCGGCTTTCTGCCGACACCTGACCCAGTGCGCCGGTAGGAACATTGCGGTATCGCCGCCTGCGCCCATACAAATATCTTCATCATCTGAAACTGCATGTCTAAAACATTTCCTACGGTATCTGCTCGACCAGTGGCGGGTGACTCGCGAAAATGCCGATGCCGCAGTTAGGGCTTTTGAAGCTGTCCAGTCCCAGCCGTCTGTTCCACCACATCTATCTTGCAACGACCTTTTACATAGCTCTCCGCCACACCCGGCAGCGCAGCCCCTGCACGAATTAACCCTTCTTTCCTGGCCTCGCTCCGCCCCTCCCGCACCCAGCCACCGCGCTCTACCCGCTCCTCTCCCTCGTGCGATACATCTCTGCGCCCCCGCCTCCCTCCTCCCACAAACCCCACATCCCCCCATACGTCCCTCAACCGCTGGGGGGGGTTTGCCCTGCCGTCTGCGCCCACCTCCGACCACCATCTCAAGACTCGCAATCAGCCACCTTGACCCCGCGGCGGCGGAATGGGAGGCGGCGCTCCAGGACATTCCGAAGCTGGCTGTGGCGGCTGAAGCGGGCGGAGAGCGGACCGCCGCCGGCGCCGCCGCCGCAGCTGCCGCCAGCCGCGGCGCCCTTCGGCGGGCGCTGGAAGCGCTGCCGCCCTTTCCGATCGACAAGCTGCCGCTTCCGCTGTCACCAGCGACCACAGCAGGGCCAGCAGCAGCAATAGGAGCAATAGAAGCAGAAGCTGCGAAAGTGGCTCTGGGTTCGGAGACAGCCGACGAAGCGGCGGCGGGGTCGGGGGAGCTGTGGCGGGCGTACCTGATGTTGTCGTTCCTGGCGCATGTGGGTGGCACGTGACTGGGAAGGTGCTGCTAGGGCGGTGAAGGCGGTTGGGGGCGGTTGGGGCGCTTTGTGTCCGCGTCCCCGGTCGCACTCCTTCGCGTCGCCCCTTTGTGCTTCGCCCGGCCCACCCCGCCCCGGCGCGGTATCGTTTTTTTACCCCGCCCCGGCGCCTCGGCGCCCGCCACAGCCCGACCCCAAGGCGCATCGCTCTTTACCCCAACACCCCAAGGCATACATCAAACATGGCTCTGCTGTTGCCGTCGCCGTTGCCATGGATGCTGCTTGTTGTTGCTGTTGCTGCTATTGCTGCTCTCTACGCTACAGTTTAGGGTTTTAGGGCTTACCTGGTGGTTTTCCCCCGTGTTCCGTTTCGAAGAGGGCCGCGGGAAAACCTCACACAGTACTCGGTCGCCCCATCCTCATCGCCCTGGACCCACCGGCGACCGAAGCGTCTACGACATTCATGCCGTGCCGCCGTACGGCATCCGCAGGCGTACATGTGGTGCGAGCCGGGCCCGCCGCCAGCCGTACTGCCCGCCGTACTGGCCGTCCCTTGGGTCCGCGTCGCCGCCGCTTTGGACATGCCGCCCGTGTTGACGTACGCGTCGTACAATCTGTACAACTGGCGCCGGCTGGATCCAACCGGGCCTGTACGACTGGGCAACATCGTGTGTCTGCAGGTGGGGTGTGGAATCTGTGATCTGGGGAGATCCGGGGGGATCTGGGAAATCTGGGGGATCTGGGGTGTGTGTAGTGGGTTCGGGTGGGTGTGGGTTGCGTCGTTTGCTGGGGGTGGGCGTGTTTTGTAGGGGAAAGGGGGCCCTGGGGGTTGGTGCTGGACGCTGGAGGGCCTGCCTGGGTGGGTGCACTGGGCGCTATGCGCTGTGCTTCCCTCCCCTCCCCTCTTCCGCTACCCGCCCATCCATCCCACCGCCACCGCTGTTGCAGGTTCCAGGCTTCAGGGCCCGTTCGCTAACGCCGTCGCCCACGTCCATTCGCTGCAGTGATATCTTGTTCTTGACACCGCCACTGCCCACCACCTCCCCACCCCCGCGCCCGTCCTGCCATCACCACCTTCGCGCTCCCCCTGGCCCCCCTCCACTCTCTCATTCCTTCCCTCCCAACTGTACACCCACCCACACCCACTCATACACACCCACCCATACACACACACGCACCCACGCACACCCACACACACGCCCCTCTATCAGAACTTCCTGGGCGGTCCGGACGAGGAGTGGTTCCGGCTGGTGCATGTGGAGATTGAGGCACGAGCTGGGTCGGCGGTGGCGGCGGGGGAGGGGGGGCTGGAGGCTATGCAGCGCGCGGCGGAGGCGGTGAGAACATGGGGGAGGGAGGGAAGGGGGTGGAGGGTAAAAAATGATAGGGTGTGGAGGGGCGAGAAGGGGCGGGGAGGGGACGGGGAGGGGAGGGGAAGGTGTGGGGAAAGGCGGGGACGGAGGGGTGGAGGGACGGAGGGGCGGCTGAAACCCCATGCGGCTTTAACCCCGTGGAGGTAAAACCCTAAAACCCCAACCGCACCGCGAAACCCTAAAACCCTGCGTCCCTGCGACCGCTGACCGCCGCCGTGCGCTACTGCCGACCGTAGGGTGACTCGGATGCCGTACTGGCGGGCCTGATCAGGATTGCGGAGGCGTTACGAGACATGCAGGCGACGCTGAGCCGAATGGGTGGGGGCGGGGGTGCAGGAGGGGATGTGTGGGGAGGGGGGAGGGGTTTGTGGGGGAAGGGGATTGGGGGCATGGAAGGGGTAGGGGGAGGGAGGGGAGGGTGTGGCATAGGGGCCGTCGGCCCGGGGGGAAGTGTATCTGGGCGAGAGGCTTGAGGCTTCGTACGCATTTCGATCTGGATCAGGATCAGCAGGATCTGCTTAGCTTTGCTCCTTCATCCCTCTCCACGCTTCCAGGAGCTGGTACCCATGGGCTTTACCCCCCCCCCCCCCCCTATACGTGGATAACCCCCCCCTCCCTCCCTCCCCCTTCCCTCCCCCCTCCCCTCCCCCCTCCTCCCTCCCTCCAAATGCGCTTCCAAACCAAGGACAGGAGAGAAGTGCGATCCGTACATCTACTACCAGCGTGTACGGACGCCCATGTCCGGCTGGCGGAACAACCCGAATCTGCCGCAGGTACGACGTGTACGGCATGGTACGGCGTGATACGGATACGGCGCTGCACAGTGCTCGGCACGCAAGGACATACATGCGGCCCGTTTGCGCGCGTGCACACTCTGCCCTCTTGGCCCCGGCCCGTCTTTGCCCAAATCCGGCCCGCCGTACCCCACCCCACCGACCGTCCCGCCCCAGGGCCTCATTTACGAGGGCGTCAGCCCCGAACCCGTACAACTGTACGGCGAGACGGGCGCGCAGTCGAGTATACTGCACGCCTTCGACGCGGCGCTTGGGGTCCAGCACGAGCAGGTACGTACGGCACCGTGTACGGTGCTGTCGTACAACGTACAGCGGGGCGCTGCAACCATCCAACCAACCGCCCAACTGACCAACCAACCCACAACCGACCAACCCATTTTTAAATATAAATACAAACCGCTCCAGGGTTGGCTCCGCGACTATCTGGACACGATGCAGCTGCACATGCCGCCGCACCACCGCGCCTTCCTGCGCCGCCTCACCGCCGCCAACACCGGCCCCGCCAACGTCCGAGCCTTCGTCCAGCAGCACACAGGGGCAGCATCCGCCTCCATCGCCTCTTCCACCACCTCAGGCGCCGCCGGCGGCGGCGGCGGCGGCGGCGCCTACCTGGCTGGCAACCGTGGAAGCGGCGGCGGCGGCGAGCTGCTGGATGCGTACAACACCGCGATCCAGGAGATGGAGCGGTTTCGGAGCCAGCACCGCGCCTTTGCGGCGTCGTACATCGCCAAGTGGGCCCGACGGGAGACGACGGGCACGGGCGGCAGCGACTTTATGCCGGCGCTGTCGGGATATCGGGACACAACGGGGCGGCACGTGCTGGGGGGGAGTGTGCCACCGCCGGCGGCGGCGGCGGTGCAGTGACGGGTGGAGCACGTTGGCGGAGACCGAAGACGCTGCGTTTGTGTGCTGTTGTTCTTGTTCTTCTTCTTGCTGTTAGGGAGGCTCCAGGGTCCAGGGCTCCAGGCCGTCCGAAGGGCCGTCCCTCGAATGGGTCGTAGCGCTAGCGGGCGTCAGCTCGTGTGGGTGAGTGTGTATTTGTGTGTGTGTGTGTGTGTGTGTGCCGTGTTGTAGTCGGGGAGCGTTTCTTTAGGTTGGGACACGGGAGTCAACCGATTGTGTGGGAGCTGCTGTGGGCTCTGCAGCAGTTTCTCAGCGGCGGGTTGCGATGTGGCCCCGTCCAGCCCCACGCCCGTCCGACCTTTGGCGGCCCCCCAGGGAGAGCAAGTGCGGGGTGAGAAATGATGAGAAAGGGTGAGAAAAGGCAAGCAGTTGCAGACGCCGGCTGGCGGGGTTCGGTTGGGGCGGGCAGGGTAGGTTCATAAGCACCACTTCCGAGGGAAACAGGAAGTACCGGTAAAGTGGTGGGTACGGCACCAACGCAGAGCGGCTGGCTACTCGCAAAGGCCCGCCAGAAAGTCCGGCGGCGCCTTGTGCTGTGTTGTGTTGACGCGAGAGCTTGTCGACGGTGTCGCGGAAGCCGTCGACGAAGTCTGAGGTGTGTCGGATGGCCGAGGCAGCAACCCACCCATTAGTGCATGTGCGAGCATTGGCATTGGTGGACCCTACCGCTATAGCTCCGCACTACCCACCCACGCAAATACCGCACAGTGGGGCCCTCAGTGCCGTCGAGTGCCAACGGGGGCCCCCGGCTCCACCAAAATCCAACACACGCTACCTCCCTCCCGCCCACCCAACCGCCCAGCGCACCCGCCTAGCGCAATCGGGGGGAGGCAAATCTCCAGCCAGCCGCCCGGGCCCCTGGCTCGCAAGCAGGGCAACATGCCACCCGCATGGCGCAAGCATGCTCCCCTGCCCGCTGCCCCCCACCCCCCAGCGAAGGGAGGGCACCACCGCGGCACTCTTTGCGCACACGCCCCAATGTGCCTCCCTGCAGGCGCTGGCCCTGCTTGGGCCCTGATCCCCCTCCTCCTCCCCCTCCTCCTCCGCCCTCCGCCTCCGGCCCCCCAAAAACTCCTCCTCCTGCGCCTCCCGGGCTCCAGCAGACAACCCCTCCCCCTCCCCTCCCCCGCCCGGTGCCGAATGCGCTCATCTGCGCACACATCCCCGTCTGCAGCAGCGACTCCACTCCCCTCCTCGCCCTCATCACTTCTGGCCCCCGTCCCCGAACGCCGAGTCGTAGTTGAGGGTGGTCTCCAGCTTCTTGGCATCGGCCATCTTGCGGACAGCCTTGGAGCGCGGAGGAGGTGGAGCACAAAAGGGGGGAGGGCGGGGAGGGGAGAAGTTGAGTGCAAAACGATAAACGAATGAAACAGCACCAATGCCACCACCACCAGCATTAGCACCACATATACACAGATATACACGAGCATGGCCCACAGCAGCAGCAGCAGCTGCAGCAGCAGCCGCTGCTACCGGGCGCACTGACCTTCATGAAGTCCTCGTGCACCGTGTAGTCTCGCTCGTCCCGGATGGCGAACATGCCCGCCTCGGTGCAGATGTTGCGCAGGTCGGCGCCGTTGAAGCCCTGGGGGAAGACAGGGGGAAAACAGGGGGGGAGACGGGGTGAGGCAGGGGGGAGACGGGGGGGGGGGAGACAGGGGGAGACAAGGCACGGGCACGAGTGCACGGACGTCGGTCATGTGCACCAGCACGGGCGCACGGGCTCACGGAGCACCCCCAGGAGGGTCCAGATTGTTCAAGGATGCTGCGGTGCTGCGGTGCAAGGACGTACAGTGTGCCGAGTGGCGGCGCAGGGGCGGCCCACCCCGACCACGCCTCCCCTCCTGGCCCCCCCGATCTCCCCCACCCTGCCCCTCTCCGTCGCTTCTTTCCGACTCCTTTTCTCCACTGAGCGCAGGTGAGTAAACCGTAAGCCGTTCTTATTGCCCCTCTCCCCACCTCCGCCAGCTTGATGACCGCCTCGTAGTCGATGTCCCCGTGCTTGGCCAGCTTGGAGGCGTGGATCTTGAGGATCTCCATCCTACCAGGCGGAGGAGGTGGGGGTGGGGGAGGAGGAGGTGGTGGAGGAGGTGGGGGTGGTGGGGGTGTTGGCGGCAGGACAGTGTGTGTGGGCTGATGGGCCGGCAGGTGGTGGTGCTGGCAGTGGTGGTAATAGTCGAGAGGTGGTGGTGGTGGGGCAATGGTGGAGGAGGCTACGGCGCCGGCGATTGCGAGGGTGCAACGCGCAGCACCGGCCTCCGGGACCCCTTTCCCTCTATCTCCGGACTCCTCCTTTGCCTTGCCTTGCCTTGCCTCCCCAACCCGGGGATCTCGGCGTCCGCCCTCCGTAGCCCAGTCCCCCTCCCCCGTCCCCGTCCCTGCCAATCGCCTCCCCTCTCCACCAAACCCCTCCAGCACCCCTCCCCCCCCGCCCCCGCGCCAAACACACAAACACGCACACCTGGCATTTTCGTTGGGCAGCGGGATCTCGATCTTGCGGTCCAGTCGGCCGGGTCTCAGCAGTGCGGGGTCCAACACGTCGGGTCGGTTGGTGGCCATGATCATCTTGACCTGCGCGGGGGGGGGGGGGGGCGGAAGGAAGGGGTTGGGCGGAAGAGAAGGATTGGGCGGAAGGGAGGGAGTGGTTGAAGGAGAGATGAGATCCGTGGAGGGAAGGAAGGGAGGTGCCGTGGAGGGAGGGAAGGGAGGAGAGGAGAGAGGAGAGAGGAGAGAGGAGAGAGGAGAGAGGAGAGAGGAGAGAGGAGAGAGGAGAGAGGAGAGAGGAGAGAGGAGAGAGGAGAGAGGAGAGAGGAGAGAGGAGAGAGGAGAGGGAGGAGAGGTGGGGCCTAGGCGGGCTGGGGAGTAGAGTGCGGAAGTGGAACCAGGAACCAGGAAGAAGGAGGAGGATGAGAGCAGGAGACGCGCGCCAAGGATGATGCCTTGATGCGGCGCGGCGTGGCACACACAAACACAGACACACACACATACACAGACACAGTCGTGGGCCCAGGCCGGGGCCGCAATTGACGGCTCAACACCCTTCACCCGCCCGTCTTCTCCACCCACCCTGCCACCCACTCTCCCGCCTCTCGAACTCCCCTCTTCCCCTCCCTCTCTCCCTCTCTCACCTTGCCCACCACATCGAATCCGTCAAGCTGACTGAGCAGTTCCATGAGGGTGCGCTGGATCTCCCGATCAGCGGAGGTGCCCTCACTGAAGCGCCGACCGCCGATGGCATCAACCTGAGGCCGTCGGTAGCAACAACAACAAAATACAACAACTCAGCAACAACAACAAATACAACATTTCGGTAAGAACGATCATTCTACATACTAACAATAGCAAGGAGGTGCACAGGACTCGAGTTTTTTTCCACCGTCCCTCCCTCCCCCCCCCCCACACACATACACACACGCGCGCGCTCGCGCGCAGACATACGCAAGACGCACCCCCCTCCGCAGCCCCCTCCCCCCCAGTCTTCGAGTATCGCCCCCCCCACTACCAAACCCCACCTCGTCCATGAATATGACGCAGGGCTGGTGCTCCCTCGCATATCCAAACATCTCCCGAATGACGCGCGCCGACTCGCCAATGTACTTGTCCACAATGGCGGAGGAGACAACCTTCATATTAGAGGAAGGGCCACAGGGCAAAAGCAAGGGGGGGTTGGAGCATTTGCCAAAGCTCCGGCAGATGCCACCGACCCACCCAGCGACACGGGAGCGAAAGACAGATGCGAAAGTGCAGCTGAGGTGGTGTGTGTGTATGGGGGGGCTCGTTGTGGTTGTGTCCATGTGATTGATACATTGTGGGGGAGACATGGAGATGTATGGATCGCTGACCTCGCTGCCGCCGTGTACGTGTACGTGTGTGTGGGGGTGGGGCTTGTTGTGGTTGTGTCCATGGGACTGATATCTTGTGGAGGAGGTATGGGGATACATGGGCGGAGATATGGAGATACATGGGCGGAGGTATGGGGAGATGTGTGGGTCGCTGTACGCGTGTTGCCCACCCCGGTCCCCACCTTGAGGAAGTTCGCGTCGATGTTGGAAGCGATGGCGCGAGCTAGCAGCGTCTTGCCCGTGCCTTTGGGGAGGGGGGGCGGGGTGGGCAGGGGTAGGGGTAGGGTGTAAAAGAAGACATCCCCGGAGTGGGGGGAAGGGAGGGATCGTGTCGGTGGGGACCAGACCAGAAAGGCTGGTGTCACGCAGCGTCACGTGGTGTCCGTCGTCGTGAGGGAGGTTGGGAGGTTGAACCGGGCCAACGGCACCGGTCTGGCTGGAGGAGCCGAGGAAGAGGGGGGAAAGGGGCGGAACCCCCCACCATCACCACCACCACCACCTTCCCTCCCTCCCTCGCCCCCCCGACCCGCTACCCGCCCGCCCGCCCGCCCACGCGATCACACCCGCCTGGCGCCCCATCCCAGCCCACAGCCCGCCCGCCCGCCCGCCCATGCACCCACCCACCCACGAACCTACCCACCCGCCCCCCCGCCCCGACGCACCCGGTGGCCCGTATAGCAGCACCCCCTTTGGCGGCTTGATCCCCACCCGGAGGAAGAGCTCCGGGTTCATGAGGGGCAGCTCTATGGACTCCCGCAGCTCCCGGATCTGTTCGCTGAGGCCGCCGATGGACGAGTAGTCCACCTTGCCGGGGTCCTCCTGAAGCATGTTGAACACAACGGGGTCCACCTGCGGGGGAGAGACAGGGAGAGAGGGAGAGAGAGAGGGAGAGAGAGGGAGGGAGGGAGAGAGAGAGGGAGAGGGGGGCGGAAGGGGATGGGGATGGGTGTGTGCGGAAGTGCAAGTGGGGCGGGGGTGGGGTGGGGTCAGGGAGTGAGGGTGGGGTGGGGTGGATGGGAGCCACAGGGCCGGGGTTCAGGCGGGGGGTCCTCAGGGGGCTGTCCGGGGCCCGGCTGCGGTGTGGTGTGGTGCGCAGGACGCAGGCCAACCCCCCAAAACGCCCTTGTCTCCGCAACCCCGGGCCTGCACGGCCCCCGCATTTACCAGCAGCACCCCGCCCCTGCCCCCTTCCCCCCTCCCGCGCCCTTACCTCCGCCCCTGGCCCCTGACACCTCCTGTGACGGTACCCTGCCCCTACTCCCAACACCCACTCAGCACCGCATCCCGCCTCCCGGCCCGTCCCACCTCCCCATCCTGCCCCCGCCCGCCCGCCCTCATGCCCTCCCACTCCACCCCACTGGCCCCTCTCCCCCCGGCCTGCTCGTCGCCCCCTAGCGCTCCGCCCCCACGCCCCCTCCCCGTCCAGTCCCACCCTCTCGCTTCGCCCGGTCGCGCCCCCGTCCCGTCCCTTCCTCCCCCCGCTTATCCCGCTTCCCCTGCTCCCCTCCCCTCCACACACACACACACACACATACACATACACACACCTCACGCTTGTCCCGCTTCCCACCCCTACCCCTGGAGGCTCACCTCCCTGGGCAACACGCGCATGATGGTGAGTGTGGTCATGTCCAGCGACACGCGGGTGCCGCTGGTGAGCTTGGTCTTGTCCACCTTGGTGCGCACGCCGACCACGTAGCGGGGGCCGCTGCTGGCCTTGACGATGTCTGCGGGGAGGCCATGGATGATGACGTGCGGGGATGGTCAGGAGAGGGGAAGGACTGGCTTAATATAGAGGTTAAGGTGCGATTTGGGTAGGGGAGGGCGCAGGGGTGCGTGGAGCTCCCTGGGCGACGGCCAAAGGGGGGTGCCGCTGGCGAGGGTTGTTTTGTTGGTTGCGATGGAAGGCACTCACAGCGTTCATCGTCCAGCTGCCGGAGCACCTCGCCGATAATTTGCCCCACGCTTTGCAGCGCTTTCAAGTCGTCCTCCGTCTTCTCGTACTCCTTCTTGAGCTCCTTGACTGTCTCGCGGAGCGAGCGGACTTTTGTGTCGATCTCCTTATGCTTGAGCAGCTTTTTGCGGTAGTCGGCCACGGCCGCCTCCCGCTTGTCCGCCTCCGTAGCCATGGCGGCAAGCTGCTAGCAAGCGAAATGCCTCGCGTCGGCCCTCCTCGTTGCGAGTGGCTCCCGGGTAATCCTAAGTAGTCTTCTGGGCCCTGGCTACACCAGATCTAACTGTAAGTATTCCTATACGCGATGCAAGCAATCCTGGTATTGATGAAGTAAAATGGCTAAGGAATAGGCCACTGGACAGCTGAGTCGATCTGCGCGGGAACTGCCAGCTCGCAACCAGGTAGGAGTATGTTAAGGTATCTTACTTACAATGTAAGTTAATACAATGGATGTCGGGCCAAACGCTTCTGTCGAGGGCTTTGTCGTGCTGTGACATTACCTCATGCCGCAACTGCACCAGGCAGCAAACTCACGTGCCAATTCCATGCAAAACTCGGACCAAATTACCTCAGATGAATAATGCTGGCGGGCATTCAGCTACACGGCGCTCCCCTGAACCCTGGGTCGCAGCGTCAACCGCCCTCCTCCATTTCTACACAGTGCGCCGTCGATTTGCGAAGTGGAATTGTAACTTTTCTGTGACTGTGTGAGAATTTTCATGGCAAACCAAGAGTTACAGAAAAAATTCGCCGACCTTTATATCCATGAACCCAAGGACTTTCGCAACCAAGAATGGTCACTTCCACTCCCGATTTGCCCACTAGCGCGTGCCTTCGGGCCGGGCCTGTGCCGCCCGCACACTAACCAGGCCACCAGCACGCTGGCCTTCCGACCGCAACGCAAACGTCACCTGCTGCCTGGCCCCAGACGCCTTGGCACTGTCCCCGGCCCCCTTGGCGCCATTCCTCCAGCCATCCCGTTGCATCCAGAGGCTCATTTCACCAACAGCCCCATCCCGTACCGTACCGGGATTCCGTCGGAACGACCACCTCCCCGCTACGCGCCTCAAGCCTTGCACGCCCACAGTCGTACTGTGAGACCCGTCACATCCCCATCCTCCCCCTTGCCCCAACCGCAAGGCCATTGCACTCAACAACACACCACGCGAACGAGACCCACACCGCCACGCGCCCGCACCGCACCGCATCACACCCCCGCACCCCTCAAACTTCGCACCCCGCTTCTCCACCTTCCCGCTCCCCCGCCTACCCGCCCGCCCGCGCCTGTCTCTCTTCCCTCCTCCTCCTCCTATTCCTCGGCAGCCGTCTTCGCCTCACTGTGCCCCCGCCAGCGCGCCCTCATTCTCATACAGCCGCAGCTGGCAATCCGAGCCGCCGCTGACCAGGCCCCGGCCCGCCGCCGAGCCGCCACCGCCGGCGGCGGCGCCGCCGCCGCCGCCCAGCCAGCTCACGCACAGCACCTTGTCCTTGTGCCCCGTCAGACTGCCCAGCGGTACCTGCGTCCTCAGATCCCACAGCTTGACGGCGCCGTCGTAGCCGGCGGTCGCGAGGTGATGCTGGCTGGCGGGGCAGAAGGCGACGGCCGAGACCCAGTTTCCGTGTGACCCGTGGGCCGTGACGGCCAGACTCTCGGCGCCCGGCCGCGAGCGCGTGTCCCACAGCCGCAGCGCGCGGTCGGAGCAGCCGAAGGCCACCAGGGCCGGCGCCGACCCGTGGGTCGCCAGACACAGCACCGCCTTGGAGCCGTTATACGTGTCGGCAGCGACGCCGCTGGCCACGTCCCAGCGCCGCACCTGTCAGCGCAGTGGGTTCACGGCGTGGCGTGGCGTGGCGTGGCGTGGCGCGGCGTGGCGCGCTTGTTTCGGGTAATATAACAGATAACACAACAGGTTGAGAGGAAACGGCACGCCTGTCCCGAAACCTATCGCATCGACCCAGCGCAGGGCCTTTTGAGCAGCGGGCTCGGTCTGTGAACGGAGCCTCCACAGTTAGTGGCCGCTGCCGCCCGCCCCTGCGACCCATCAGCTCAACTCGGCCTTTGTGTACACGCACGTGTGTGTACGACATATCGTACACAAGGCACGTGCCTGCGGTTCCACCGAAAGCGCAGGTCTCCCCAGGAACACGTGTGGTACGACACACTGCAGGGGCGGTACGGCACTCACCGAGTGGTCCCAGCCACCGCTGTACAGCGACTCCTCCGTCGGCCACGTCACCGCCGACACGCAGTGCAGGTGCCCCGTCAGCTCCGAAGTCGCCTCAGACACCGTCACACCACCACCGCCACCGACGGCGGCGGCGGCGGCGCCGTGCCCATTGGCGCCGTTGGCGCCCACGCGCCGCTTCTTCTTCGAGCCCTCCGCCGCGGCGCCGCCGTCCGCGGCCTCGGCTTCCGCCGCGGCCGCCGCCACCGAGCGCCCTGCAAGCCAACAAGCGACAGCGTCGGTGGGGGCATGGCGGCGGGCGGTGGGGGCATGGCGGTTGCCAGGGCTGCCCTCCGGGTCAGCTCGCGCACGCTCCAGCGGCGCACCCCACGCAGCAGCCCACGCGCGCGCACGCCCCGACCCCACCACCAAAACACCATTTCCACCTCACCTGTCTCCCACACCATCAGCCGGCCGTCCCACCCGCAACTGGCGAAGCGGCGGCCGCTGGGGCTGGCGGCGAGGTGCTCCACTGAGTCCTTGTGACCACGGTAGGTAGCCAGAAGGTGGCAGCCGGGGCCCGCACCGCCGTCACCGCCACCGCCGCCACCGCCGCTCGAACCAGCGCCACCCTCCTGTCGCAGCAACAGCAGGAGCAACAGCAGCAGCAGCAACAGGAGTGAGTCGGGGTAAATCCACGAACGGGCCGGAGCCCGTGAAGGGTGAAAACGTGCCGGTAATGCGCGTGACCAAGTGATGAATCTTTTACGATTTGGGTCGGGGCTCGGGGGGCCGATAGAGCTGATTCGGGCCTTTGGCTCTCTCGAGGGCCGCGGCTATGCCCCGACACCGCCGCCACCACGGGTGGGTTTTGCCCCCCAACCCGAACCCGAACCCGAACCGGGGGCAAAACCCTTCGCGGTGGCAGTACCGCGTTTCGCTCTTGAGCCCACCGGACCGAACCCTGGGCGCTCCCGGGCGGCACTCACCACGCGCCACAACTTGACGGTGCGGTCCTTGCCCGAAGTGAGCAGCAGGTCGCCCTGCAGCAAGCAGCGGCGGAAGGCGGTGGCAGCGGCAACGGAACGAATGCGGCTTAGTCTTCTTCATCCTCTTCTTATTATTATTCGTATTCTTATTCTTTGACAGGAGCACAATCCACGAGTGGGAGCGTGTGTGTGTGACGTGACAACGGCGACCGATGGCGCCTTCATCACATGCTGCGCGGCGCGGCGAGACACTTCTGCTTTCTGGTAACCACCAGACCGACGGCGCCGTCGGATGCAACACGGCGGGGCCCTCCCCCAGCCCGCCACTCGCCTGGGATTGGGGCAGGAAGCGGACGCAGTTGACGCCCCCCTCGTGCGCTGACACGGTCGCCGTGCACTGCAACTCCCCTGCGATCGGTGAAACAAGGGGGGTTTGGGCTTTCGGGGCGTGGGACGGCCAGAGGCGGGTCCAATAGCCAGGACGCCCTTGCCGGCAATCAACCTGGTTTGCGCCAACCAGCCAGCCAGCCAGCCAGTCATCCAACAACAGCAGCAATAACGGCAACCCCGGACGCCGCCTCCAATCCATCGGCCGGCCTTCGCATGGACCCCAGACCTCGCGCCGCGCCGCACCGTTCCAAAGCCGGACGAGTCCGTCATAGCTGCCTGACACGATGGGCCCCGATGACGACGTCGACGAGGCGGAGGCTGACAGAGAGGATGCCGCCCGGGAGGCGTCCACGGAGCTCACCCTGCGGTCCAACGGTCAACGGTTATAACGGTGGTGGTGGTTGTGGTGGCGGTATCAGCTGGACACTACCCCCACCCTAGGCACTGCCATAGGCCGCCAGCGCCCAGGCAAGAGAGGCCCCACGGCGCGCACTTCAGGGATAAGGGTACAGCGCCCGCCCGCGGCCCGCCCCCCTCTCTCCCCGCGCCGACCCACGGGTCGCACCAGTCGTCGTGCGGCGTGGAGCTCTTCTGCTGCGGCGGCACCACCGCCGGCACATACTCGACCTCCAAGGTGCTCTCCTGCAGGCACAACGATGAAGGACCCGTACAGCCAGGCCGAGGGGCGGTGCGTCAGCACCGGCGCGGAGGGCGGCTGGAGGCCGGCCGGTGTGGGCCTCGGGGATGTGCGGGTGAAGTGCGTCAAATGGGACTGTTAGCAGCAACTAGCCGGGGAGGTAGGTGGGGAGGAGGGTCTCGTCTGCGAGGGGCAGGGGTAGCTGAGGCGGCCCACGCGGTTGCCTCAGGTTGCGAAGGGCAGGGGAAGATGAGGCGGCCCAGCCGAAAGAGCCTCCCGTGTCTCCCGTCTTGGCACCCAATTGCAAACAGCAACTCCTGGTGCACCTGGGAGTTCCCCCTTCCCTAGAGGGCCCACTCCAGTTCTTAATCCTATCCCCCCTTAAAGATTTCGGACGGACTCGAGACGGGAAAGGTCCGCACCGCCGACAGGTTGTGGCCCAGCAGGTGTTGCTCCAGGGACTTGCGGATCAGCTCGCCGTCAGCCAGGAAGTCGAAGGGTCGCGGAGGATCTGCGGGCGGGCCGGGGAGCAGGCGGGGAGGCGCGGGGCGGGGCGGAGCGGGCAAGGGCGGAGCGGGACGCTGCGTGGGGGAGGGTCCGGCAAGCTTGGGCAGGCCCAGGGCCAGGGCCAGGGGCGAGGTGGGGCGAAGCGCCGCGAGCGCAGGCGGATGCGAAGACTTCCCACGTCGGTCTTCTTCAGCACGTGTTGGCGCCTGCCTCCTCCTTGCGCACTGCCTGGGGCTTTGGTTGCCCTCGCCGGAACGGCGGCGGAGCGGGAGTCGCTGATTCAACCCACGGGGCGAGGCCCCAATTCACGGGGAGAGGTCCCCTTGACACTCCCCAGGGTTCAGAGACTCGGCCGGGGGCCGTTTGTGCGGTCACGCCAGGATACTGCGCAGCAGGGCCCCGGCCGGGGCTGCCCCCACTAAACGTATAGCTCTTACCCAGCGCCAGCAAGTGGTTGATGATTTGGGAGAGGCCATAGCGCTTGAGGCTGGTTGGTACGGCCTAAGGCAGTGGGGCGAAGGGTGGGGTGTGGGGAGGGGGGGCGGTGCACGGCTCAGGCAGCGCGGGGCTGGGACGGGCGGTTGCGACAGCGCTGGCCAGGAGGTTGGGAGACTCCGCGCGTTGACGGGGCGGCGGCTGTCGTGCAGTTGAGGTGGCGACACAGGGGCACGGAGGAGAATGGGCCTCTTGGCTCATGAGTTCATGAGCCTCTCGGCTCATGGCTCATGAGCCTCTTGGCTCTAGAGCCTCTTCGCTCGTCTGGGCCGTACAAGCTCGAGAAGCTTGTAACACAAAAGTCCAAAGTCCAAAGAGGAAATATGTGCGCAATATATATGTATCAAAGAATTATGTATTAGGCGGAGATGGACATTCGCCAAGGAAACTTTGCGCACGCCGGCCCCGCCGTCGCGCTGCTCACCACCGGCGTCTCGGGAACTTTGAGGTGTGCTGGAAGCTTGGTAACAAATTTAACAAGAATCTGTGTCTCCTCCGCCATTGTGCCGGTGCCTGTGCAAGCGTCTTTGCAGTCGGTCGCGACAAATTTTGTGCCAAAATCAGCGACGAAAGTGAAATAACAAGTTGTATTGCTTATAACACATACAATTCCTTTTTTCGTTTGCATTAATTCTGGATCAGCTGGATGATGGTTTTGGCAAGCTCGGCCGTTGTAATAGGGCCCCCATTTGTAAGGCTTCCTGAGGAGCCAGCCATTTCCTAAATTCGTTATACAAAGCTATGTAATTGTTCTGGTTTTATGCTATAAAAATGCGGCGCAGACACACAGCGCCTGTTACGCAAAGCAAGAGCCGACAATAATTTCTCGAGCTCACAGACCAGACGCTAAGCGCCCGGTCCTTTATCCTGGGGCAGTTGTTATGGATACATGATTGGTTTAGTAACGGGAGCAAGCATACGGTGCCTCGAACCGGTTCGTTGGCGCGCCGGACGGCAACCAGGATCCGATGGGCGCTTGGGCTTTCCAGGAGGTCGTAAATGTCGGTGAGCCGCAATCCCAACTGACGGGGAGAGGTCGGGGAAAGGTTAAGGTCATAACGACCGGTAGTCAACTCATAACTGACATTTGCAAGGGTTACGCAGCGTTTGAACCTGCTTCCTCCTCCTGCGGCTGGCTTTTCCTGAATCGGTGACATCTGTCACTTGGGGATGCTGCAGATGGGAATTGGCAGCATCCCGGCCGCGAGTGTCGCGCTGCGACATTTGCAACACCATCCAGCGCCGTCAGTGCCGCCCCTGCGCGCAGCGGCATGACTCAGTGCGCCGCCTTGCCGCGCACCACGCATCTTTCCACCCGATCATCGCCGTGGCGTAGGCCAGGCAATTTGCCAGACAGGGCCAAACGGTTTTGCTCGCACCCTTCGCGCCATTCCCCTCCACAACCAACATCGGCCGCTGCTTGGTCCATACTACTTTCTCCCGACAACCCTTGATGGCGTCACGCCCCATGGGCCCGCAGAGGCGTCCCACCCACCAGAACATCTTTTGCTCCGGCGCACGCACGCACGCGGCCACCACCACAACAGGCTCCTCCCACTCCTGTCACGCCCCACGTCGCCCTCGCCCTTCTTCCCTTCATTACCTCCCCCCCCCCCACATTCACAACCCACAAACACGCGCTCACACACATACGCGTCTGCGCCCGCAGGCATCCAGATCGTGCTGATTGTGTTCAGCGGCTGGTGCTTTGCCCGGTTCCGGCTGCTGAGTGGGGAGGCGTTCCTGGGCCAGATCAATGTGCTGCTGCTGCGGGTGGCCTTCCCCACACTCAATATATACCTGCTGGTAGGGTCGGGGTGGTGGTGGTGGTTGGGGGTTGTCCACGTATAAGCCGGAGCCCGTAAACGGAGGGGGGGAAGGGGAAAGAAAGGTAAGGTCGTGGTGGTGGGGAGTGGGGGGAGGGGAAAGAAAGAAGGTACCGCAGGTGGGGGAAGGCGTAAGGGGTAATGGGTAAGTGTGCGTGTGTGTGACTGTGTGTGTGTGCCGTATTCCCGTGGGGAGGGGGCACATGGCAAGAGCAGAAGGGGAGGTTTGTTGCTTGGGGAGAGTGGGAGGCATCCTTGGCATCCTTGGCAAAGCTCCTCGGCAGATGCGCCCAACCCGGCCCTCGACACCACGAGAGAGGCAAAGGACGGAGGCGACAGCGCGGCTCTGAGTTGTGGGGGGTGTGATGGGGCTGATTCGCTGCGGGTTGGTTGGCTGCCCAGCTGCCAGAGACTCAGCTTGTCGCCCACGCCACAATGCTAGTGCGTGCAAGTTAACGCAGCGCGGCGGCGACGGCGGCGTGACATGAGGTGTTAAACCAGGCCGCTGGATGCCCCTCCACCGCCCTCGCCCCTCCCGCCCCTCCGTCCCTCCGCCCCTCCGCCCCTAACTCCGCCCCTACCCCCCCACTCCCCACTCCCCAGGGCATTAAGGTGGACCTCCGCGATGCCGAGGCCTGGAGGTACGACGCTCTGTGCCCAGTCCCCGGGCCCTTGGTGCCGCGCGCCCCCCCCTCTCACCCAACCTTACCCTTACCCCACCCTTTAACCCTAAAACCCTCCCTCCCCTGGAGTGCAGATCGCTCGGGGGCTACATGCTGTGGGTGACCCTGGTGCAGGTGCGGCGGGGTGTGTGTGGTGGCTCTTGGGCGGGCCCCCGTCCACACACACACACACACATCCACACTCCAGGGGGGGAGGGAACGGTTTTCGCGCTCCACCGCATCCACCGTCCACGTCGTTGCTGCAACCGGCCGGGCGGCACCATTGCCGCACCCCTCTCTTGCCCCTGCCCCTGCCCCAGTGCCCCTGCCGTTGAGGTATCTTCTTTTTGCCCCCTGTCCCTCCCCCTGCCCCCTCTGCCCCTCCCCCTGCCCATCTGGGCATTCCTATTGGGCTGCTTGTGTCTTCCACCGACACACGCGCACACACACACACACTCGAGCTGTTCTTGAGGTCATCTCGCCAGCTCGCTCCGCACCATTGGTCTTTGCTTCCCCTGTCCTTCGCCCCTGCCTGGAGCACCCCAACCCTGCCTGAAGCACCCCCCTTGCCTGCCTGCCTCCCTCCCCGGTGTAGTTTGGCATTCTGCTGTACGTGTGGCTGGTTCGGGGCCGGACCATCGGTGACGCGGGGCTGCTCAATTTGGTGCTGACGGTGGGTGGGTGGCTGGCTGGGGGGGGGGGTGTCAGGGAGCCAGGGAGTGATGTGCTCCTTTATATGGTATGGGGTATGGGGTGGGGTGGGGTAGGGAGGGTGCTACCGGCGCTAATGGTCGTGGGGAAGGAGTGGGGGATGGGGAGGTGGGCGAGGGGGTGGGGGTGGGCGGGTGCATGCGTGGGCGACGGTGCGCATGGGTGTGTGGTTGGGAGGGGCTGCGATGCCGGGGGTGGTTGGGTGGGTGGGTCTCGATGGCTGGGTCGCTGGGAAGGTGAGGAAGTGGACACCGGGTGGAGGTGGCGGTGACGGATCGACCCGGCCCCACCCCCGCACCCCAACCCCGCACCCCAACCCCCCCCCCCCCCCGGGATGTCCTTCCTCCCCATCTCCACGCCGCCCCGCCCCCTCACATTGTGTAGGGCTGCCGGCAGTTGCAACCAACGTCTCATTCATCACGTCACTCCACACGGCACCGCACTCAAGAACAACAAAACCCTACAACCCCTCTACTCCCTCCCTCCCTCCCTCCCCCTCCCTCCCCCATCTAACCCCCCCCACCCCCCCGGTGTTGTCAGGCCAACAATACGGTCATCGTGGGTCTCCCGGTCATGGAGGCCACCTTCCCGCAAAGGGGCGGAAGGCTGTCGCTGCTGACGGGTGGGGGCTGAGGGATGGGGTGGGGGCTGAGGGGTGGGGTGGGGGCTGAGGGATGGGGTGGGGGCTGAGGGATGGGGTGGGGGCTGAGGGGTGGGGTGGGGACTGAGGGGTGGAGGGCTGAGGGATGGGGTGGGGGATGGGATGGGGGCTGAGGGGTGGGGGTTGAGGTAGCGGGTAGGCGGGGTGGGGTGCCCGCTTCCCTCCAGGCCCGGCTGACGGGTTGGGTAGGGCAGGGTAGGGCTCGCCAGGGAAGATGCGGTAATGTCATACTCTACCCCCACCAATCCTCCACCCCGCCCCGCCCTGCTCCCCCGCTGGCAGCCTTTGTGTTGTTCCTGCAGGTCATCCCCTTCAGCATCACAGCATTCGAAGTGGAGAAGTGGATGGTGGAGGACCACCGCCGCGCCACCGCCGCCGCCGACGCGGTTTCGGAGCCGCCGTCGACGCCGGGCCGGGAGCTCTCGGGCCGGTGGGTGGAGGAGGCGGGTTGCGAGGGCGGTAGCGACGACGACGGCGGCGACGGCGACGGCGGCGACGGCGGCGCGAATGCGGTCAGAGTGAGTGAGGTGGGGTTGGCGGCTGCGGCGGCGGAGCCGACGATGCCGCGGACCGGCGGCGGCACCGCCGCCGCCGACGGAGTCGGCGGCGGCGGCGCGCGTGCGCGCCGGCGGGAAAGCCTGGCCCGGAGCAGCGGCGGCGGCGGTAGCACGGGAAGCAGCGGCAGCGGGCGGGGCCCGGCGCATGTGCGTAGCCGGCTGGGTCGGCGGCGCGTCGGCAGCGGCGTCGTGGTGGGCGCGGAGGCGCGCGGCTGGGCGCCGGCGACGCCGCTTGACAGTCCGTACAGCAGCAGGGAGGGGAGCAGGCGGCCGTTGGAGGCTGCCGCCGCCGCCGCCGCCGGGCGCCGAGTGGCCGCAGGGGCGCCAGCGCCGGTGCCAGGCCCCAATGCGGCCGTCGCCGGCCGCGAGGTTACGATGTTGCCTAAAGAGGCAACGGCGCCGCGCGACGCGGCGTGTCCTGTGTCGCTCGCCGACGGGCACGTGGCGCAGCAGACGACGCCGACGTGGGCTCCGGCGGCGCAAGACGACGCAGCAGCAGTGGAAAAAGCGACGGAAACAGCGGCGGCGGCGGCGGCGGTGGCGGCGGCGGCGCCGACCCCCGGGTCGGCAGCACTCGCGTGCCTGGACCGCGCGGCCAGCGCGCCGTGCCCGAATAGCTTCACCTCGCTCGACGGCACTGGCACTGGCAATGGCAATGACGTGGGTTGGGCGGCGAGTGGGGCCGCGAACGCCCTTCCGCCCGCCGCCGTAGGCTCGCCCGCCGCCGCGCCGTACCGCCAAAGCTCCTTCTCCGCGGTATCGACCAGCAGCGCCGCCGCCGCCGCCGCCGTCGCCGCAGCGGACACCGCCGCCGCCGCGCCCCTCGGTCCCAGTTTCTCTTTTGCGTTCCGCCCGCCGCCGCCGGCCGCCGCCGCAGCGGACACCGCCGCCGCCTCCGCCGCCGCGAATGATTCGACACGGCCCCTTAAGCAGCCGCCGCCGCCGCCGTCGCCAGCGTCGAATCCGGGATTGCCGTACACTGGCGGAGCAGCGGCTGCGTCGCCGCTGGCGCCCAAATCGCCGCCGTGTGCATTACCTAATTCCGCCGCCGCCGCGGCGCCAGCCGCACAGGCGGCCGGAAGGTCTGGCTGGCGGGTACGCGGCCTAAACAGGCTATCGCCCAACGGCCGTGCCTCCGCCGATCACGACCCAGCGCCGGCGAGCGCCGCCGCCGCCACCGCCGGGTCCCGACCCGTGGGTCGGTTGAGTAACTCCGGCGGCCTCGCGGCGCTCCGCATTGGCATTCAGCGCCGCTCGCTGCCAGCGCATTGGCCGCCGGCGGCGCCTGCGGCGGCAGCGGCGGCGGTAGCTGCCGGTACGACGACGCGGCCGCCGTCGCCGCCGCCGCCGCCGCTGTCGTCGGGGCGGCTGCTGAATCCGCTGGCGGTGGCGTGCCCAGACCTCCCTGTGCCACAGGTACGGCTGTACGACAGTCTTGTCTGCCGTACTTGCCGTCCGTGCGCCGTCCTTTTGGGGTCAAACCACATTTGCGCACCCCGACCCCCACACACTGCCGCATTCTCGAAATCTCGCACACCTCGAATCGAACTGCATCGCAAACCCTTGAGGCGTGTCTTGATGTGTCTTGGGGTGTGTCTCATTGGCTGTTTCGGAGCGCGTCTTCCCCCTCGTCCTCCTGCGCTCCTCCTGGCCTCTACCCCCCCGTCCCCCCGAAAACCCCCATGCCGCCGCTGCTTCGTTGCCGCTGTTGTTGCTGCTGGGCGCCGTTGCCGTTGCCGCCGCAACCCCACAGGCCATAAGTCTGGCACGGGCCCCGATATCAGGTATGTGTGTGTGTGTGGCGGGGGTGTGTGGAAGGGAAGGGAAGGGAAGGGAAGGGAAGGGAAGGGAAGGGAAGGGAAGGGAAGGGAAGGGAAGGGAAGGGAAGGGAAGGGAAGGGAAGGGAAGGGAAGGGAAGGGAAGGGAAGGGAAGGGAAGGGAAGGGAAGGGAAGGGAAGGGAAGGGAAGGGAAGGGAAGGGAAGGGAAGGGAAGGGAAGGGAAGTAGCGCCGTAGTTCAAAAGCGCAGGGGCACGCGGAGATCTGATTGCTCCATCTTTCATGCCGGTTAAAGCACCCTCCGCCTCACGGCGCCCCACGACACACGACGACGCGGCCCGACGCGACGCGACCCGACGCGACCCTTTCGACACCGCTGCCCTCACGGAAGGTCGCCCCAGCTGCAACGGCGGCTACAGCCCCTGTCGTACGGCAATGCCGTACGACACCGTAGTTATCGGCGCTGACGGCGACGCCAGCGGTCGGCTCTCCGGGCCCGCCGGGCGCCGCCAGCCCGCGCCGCCGGCGGTGTCCGCATCCCTGGCCGCGGCCGCCTCTGCCGCCACCGCGGCGGAAGCGGAAGCGGAAGCGGAAGCGGGGGAGCTGGCGGCGGCGCCGCCGCCGGATCGCGCCGCGATGCGCGCCGCCGCCGGCAGCATGACCCGTCGTAACGGCGGCCTGATTCCGGCGGTTGGGCGGTGGGTACGGATGCGGATGGCGCAGTACAGCCGGGCCTGGTCGATCACGTGGGTCATCCTCAAGGTACGTACGGATTGTACGGATTACGCGCTGCTGCGGCGGGTGTATGTGTGTGTATGCGGCACCGTGCATGTTTGTTGCGGGTAGTCGTACTGCGGCGCGGGGGCCACCAACCCGCTCCCCGGCCACCTCCCACCCGCCCTCCAACCCCCGCCCCCTCGTCGTCGTCGTTCATCCGCTGCGGCATCACTTCCAATCCCCTCACCCTCCGCCCCCACTCCCAAAGCGAACACGCTCCCCGCCTCCCGCCCCCCTCCCACTCCACGGCCCCACCCCAAACTCCCGCTCCAGAACCCGCTGCCCTGGTCTCTGGCCTGTCGTACTCTTCCCCAACGCCTCAGCCCACTCCACTCCACGGCCCCAACCCTACCCCCCCCCTACCCCCTTCCATCGCTCCAGAACCCGCTGCTCTGGTCTCTGCTGGTGGGTCTGCTGGTGAACCTGTCCGGCCTTCGCTCGCTGCTGTGGCCCGGCAGTGCCCACTACCGGCCCGAGCTGGGCTGGCTGGCGGGGTCACTCGCCTGGACCTCGGGCATCACAGTGCCGGTCAGCCTGTTCAGCAATGGCGTGTGGCTGTACGGCAAGACGTTTGGGCGGGAGACGCTCGTGCAGGTGCGTGCGTGCGTGCGTGTGCCCCCGCTCCTCCCCGTCCTTCCCCTCCTCCCCCTCCCCCCGACTCCTCTCCCTCCCCTCCCCTCCTCCCCTTTCTCCTCCCTCCCCTCCCACATGCCCCGCCGCGTTCCCCTCCGCTCCTCCCCCCAGGCCGGCTGGATGCTGCTTCTGAAGCTTCTGGTTCTGGCTCCCCTCCAGCTGGCCTGTGCGGCGGCCTTGAAGCTGGAGGCGGAGGTGGCCATGAGCCTGCTGCTGATGTCGCTGTGCCCCGTGGTGAGCAGGCAGAAGGAAGGACGGACGGAAAGACGGACGGACGGACAGACAGATCGACAGACAGGCATCTGCGGCAGCGGCAGCGGCAGCGGGTCTGTATGTTCCTGCCCACCCACCCACCACCCCACCCCACCCCACCCCACCCCACCCCACCCCACCCCACCCCACCCCACCCCACCCCACCCCACCCCACCCCACCCCACCCCACCCCACCCCACCCCACCCCACCCCACCCCAACCCCACCCCACTGTCTCCCTCCCTGCCTCTCTCCAGGCCAGCGCCTCGTTCGTGATCGCCTCGCAGTACGGCCACGGCGCTGACCTCGTGACCGCCATGACCCTGCTGGGTATCGCCCTGCTGGTGCCGGTGGTGCTGGCGGCACTGGCGCTGCCAAGGGCCATTGGGCTGTACAGCTACACCGTCACGACAGCAGCAGCAGCAGCGGCAGCAGCGACGTCGTGACGGGACTGGACGGGAAGGGAAAGAGGCGGGAAAGAGGCGGGAAAGAGGCGGGAAAGAGGAGGGAAAGAGGCGAGAAAGAGGAGGGAAAGAGGCGAGAAAGGGGCAGGGCGGGACACGAGGTGGGGATGGAGCGGTGTGCGTGTGCGTGCAGTGCGTGTGGAAGCGGCGGACGGGGGGTGGGGGGTAAAAAAATGATACCGCAGCGGAGACGAAGACGGCGTTAGCGAACGGACCCCGAACCCAGTAATACTTACCGAACATACCTGTAAACTTACCGAGCTGGGGGGAGGTTGGGCGGGGGTGTGGCTTCCTGGGAGCAGAGTAGCGGGCAGGACAACGGGGGACGCACTGAGCACAGGCGCTGATGTCTGATACCTTGATGTCTGCTGGGGGGGTTCTGTGCTGCGGCTCCAGGCCGCCGGGGGGCCGGGAGGGGCTTTTGGGGGAAGACGTGTGGAGACGGAAGGCGGGCAGGGGGAAGTAAAGGGAATGGCAAAAACCGCAGCGATGGGACGGGGGCGACGTTGGCGAGCGGGCCCAGCACGGGCGAGGGGAAGGGAGGGGAGGGGAGGGCCTGAGGTTGGCTGTCCGTTGGGTCTGGCCCCTCGAAATGGGTGGAGAGGGTTGGGGCTGGAGGAGGGGCCCGTCGGCGCGTCTCACGAGCAGCGGCTGGGGTAGTGGCCGGGTGTTGTACGGCACCTCCTGGCTGCTGCAGAAACACGCGCGTGTGGTGCGTGTTGGCGCTGGATTGGCCCCGGAGAGGGGCAGGGCAGGGGAGGGATTGTGCGCAGGTGTCGCAGACTGGAAAGTTCCCCAGGATGTGCCCTTGGGGGGAAACGGAATGTGCGCGCAGTGGTTGCCAAACCGAATCGAGCTGAACTCATGACGGTTTGTTTGTTTCTTAATTGTTGTATAGGCTTGACAGATGTACTGGCTTATTTGTTGTACTGAAGTAATGTGACGTCGGCTAATGCCGTGGTTTTGCGGAGGGCATTCTTTGTTTTTTTATTCCTCGCTTGAGTTACATGGACTCTGTTCTTTTGCTGACGACAGCTGCCAGTCTCCGGGCCGGGCCGGGTCGGCGGCTTCCATCTTGGGGGTCCCTGCTTGCCCGGTTCATGTTCGCTGGATCGTGACCTCAAAAGACTACGCCTTGGTTTCGGTGTATGGTTCAAAGCTGATCTTGTCTTGTCTCGCCTTGTCTTGTCATCTTGTGGGTTTCAATTTACGCCCGAGGACTGCTTTTGGCTTCTTTGGTCCTGTTTCTGACAGCCATTATTGTGTACTGTGATTGGGGAGGGAGGGTACGGTTGCAGTGGTACAAGGGTATTGCGAAATTGCGCGTGTAACAAAGGCGCGGGTTTGCTGCGACGCGACGCGACGATGGAGTGAGGTGGTGTTTGCCTAGGGCGTGTGTTGGTGTGTGTATGTGTGTATATGAGTGTTGTCGTGCAGAGAAGAGGGGGACAGAGGGACTGAGAGAGAGAAGAGGCGCAGCGGCGGGTGTGTGTGTCCCTTTATTTGCGTCGTCAGGGCGGGAGTGTGTACGGTAACCCGGCCCTGACAAGACCTCATGGGGGGTTGGGGGCAGGCCGTGCCGGGCAGCCAGCGGAAATGGAAACGGAAATGGGCAGAGCAACAGCCAATGGCAGGCCGAGACATCGTGACAGGCCGATGCGGTGCCCGCGGCGGTGCTTGGGGCTTCGGGTAAGGCCTTGCTGCCCCTGCCCCTGGTCCGCGGGAATCAGGAATGTGAAGTACCGGTAGTGGCTTTCGGGCATATTTATTTGCTTGCAGGGGTTCGGCATTTCGGGCTCCGCCGCCTCAACAGTGATGTTTCGAGCAAGGCCCCGACACGCCGGCATTGGTTCAGGCGGTCGTGTCGTCTCTTGTCTTCGCATGTCAACTCCGGTCTGCTGCTCTGGGCTGTGGTCTGGGGTACGGACGCCGTGTCAGCAGTCCGCGGATAACCGAGATGCATCCACTGTTTTACAGAGGAGCCCCGAGGATCGGCGTGCATAAGGTCCGACCAGCCTCAGGGGCGGATCCCTACCTAGTAGACAAAGGTCAAGCAAGATGGAAGGCAACGTGCCAACATGCAATGCGCCATGGCAAAGGTCGAGTAGCCTGTTCAAGCAAGTCGCCATGAAACCTCTTTCCCAAAGTCGCTGCGAAGCTCTCGGCCGGAAAATTAGCCACACGCTTAGGACGTGAGGAGATAACCGTGTCCGTCTGGACCCGGCAGTCCCGCGTAAATCCGCGAGTTGTTAAGAGGGGGACGCGCGTACATAATCACAGTTGCACATGCGCGGGAGTCGTCGCTGTAAGACATTACGCACGCATATTTGCGAAGGTCGCTTGGGGTTCACAGATGGAAACCAAGACGTGGTTGACCACGCGCACGTTACCGGTATCAGGTTTTATCCTGTTCCACCCATGTCTGTTCGATGAAAGCGGCGCGGCTTACTTTGGGTTCAGCGATCCGGGCGCGGCGTGACAAAGGGGCTAAGGCCGGCCCTCACACGGCGAAGGCGACGTCAAGCGGCGACGTCGCCAGGTCGTCTCTTGCGCATAATCTTTGATCAAAAGCCAGAACGGCTCGCAGCTCACAGAACGGCTGTCAAAAGCACATTAGCTGGAGTAAAGGCTACCTGGCCGCAGAGCGACTCGAGCCAGTGTGGTGCCAAGTGGACAAGCGCAAGCCGGCAGGAGCCGGCGCGCAGGCGCCACAGGTGCCTGCGCCACAGGTGATGGGTAATGTAAGGAACTACATCGATTGGACCTCTCGGAAAGCAGTCAACCGCACAAGGGAGGCGTACTAGGCCGTGAGGCAGACAGGCACCTTCGCCACAGTGCGAAAGACGGCGAAAGCTGGGAGCCGTGGTCGTAAAGCGGCCAACTAGCACAACTTTGCCTTATGCAAACGCTATATCAATTACACATTGTAATTTGAAATCGGAATGTAATTTGAAAACCCGAAGCCCCCTGCGCCGATCGGGCCCACGTACCGGTACGAGCAATTTGTATGCGCGCGTGTGTGTATATAAATGAATACGATAATGGATACCTGAGACAAGTTGCTGTTTGTGCGATTTCGCTCATCAAAAAAGAAATACCACGAAGTTATTATAAAAAAAGTGATCTAAATCTTTCGGCCCAGTCATTTGCTTGGTCCAGCCAAACTCGATTCCGATATTCACATCCTTGTGTAACGGGGTGTATTGAACATGAAAGGCTTGTGTTTAGGGCCCTCGTCATGCTGTTTTCTACTACTGATCCTAGCAGCATCAGCGGTAGCCGTGCCTTCACAGGCGGCAATCTCAACCTCCGAAGTAAGAAAGCAGTTGCAGGGCAAGCTGACGTCTTCGATGACCGGGATTTCGTTAAATGGATTTGCTGCCTGCCTGCTGCTGACGCAGGCAACCCGGCCAGCCTGGCAACAGCAGCGGCGCCTCCTCGGCGATGTGAAACAGAACAGTTCCTGCATCTTGAGCAGTTTTACCTGCAAAGTTGACCTCCGTTTTTTCGCCAACCTGACGGCTGCTCCGACGACCGACATTCAAAAGTGTGTTGGGCTATTTATTGCTTCGCCACATGATGCAGTATCCCTAGGCTATACATGAGTGGTTATTGGTGTAACATGAAGCGCCCAGGCGTCGCGTGTGATGTGAAGCGCGCGCCGTTCGACACCCAGCAGGAACCGTTAGCCGGATTGTCTGCTTGTTCGGAATTTGTGCTGTAGCTGTAACGGTATGTGTGAAACCTGCTGCCGACCGGCGCGAATAGCGTATGTACTTGCCCTGCCATCCAATATTTCGCTTCCCACTGCACGTGCACATACGTGCGTGTGGGATGCGCCGTCCCTCCGCGCTGCTGCACCCTGCACCGCAGGTTGCTGGCACGGAGCATCGCGGACCAGTGCTACCCGGAGGACACCGCCAATGTCACTGAAAAGGGCTGCCCCCTTCAATCAGACAGCCGCATCTTCCATGCCAGTGTAAGCTGCTGCGCGCGATTTCTTCCAGGCCACTTCAACAGTGGCCTACTTTCGGCTCAAACAGGGCATACGCACTTTAGGGGGTTTCCAGGGATGGGGATACGCATATTGGGGATACATGAAGGCCTTCGCCCACTAGGAAGTGCTTGAGAGTTTGGGCGCGTAGCCACTGGTCTGCCTGGTGCTCGATCGATTGATTGTTGGTTTGACTTCTGCCTGACGCAAAGTGGGTGATTGGTAGGGGCCCAGATTTGGGGGGCCCCTCTGATGGGGGGGCCCCTTCTGATTTGGGACAAACCGAACCGGCCGAACAGCTCTTCGTCTTGGTCTTGTTAGTGTTCCCCGCACGATGGGTGAACCTCGAATCGGTAAAGGTCAAACAATGATGCGACTGGCATACCTGGAAGGGACGCGCGGGTTACCCGACGGGTATCACCTGAGTGATGCGACGGATGAAGCCCAGATGCGGCGGGGTGCGTGGGCGGTGTGACCCATCGAAGTCGCAACTGGGCAGCGCGATCGTACCCGCCAATGTGCCAACAGTCTGCTCCCTTGCTTCACACGCCACGGGTGCTGGCCCGGCGTAATGCTTTCTTCCTATGGTCGCTTCGGCGCTTGACTCCAGCGCCCCTCGCTTCACGCAACAGTCCGTCGATTGTATCACGCGTTCTTCTCAACCGCGCGCACGTCAGTGCATAACAAACCCATATCCGCCTCGTTTCGAATGCAGTCCTTCGTTGTTTCGTTCGACTTTTCAGAGTCTTCCGCTGTTGCTGTACGTACGTGCCCACGTGTAGTTGCTCCGGAACTACGTCTACTGCCCCGGTTCGCTGCTGGACCAAGCCATCACCTGCCTGGAAACCATCACCGAGGGAAGCTGCTCGGCCAACGCAGCGTGCATGTGGACTGACCGCTTCTTCGGAGTGCAGGGCAGTGGTGTCGGGACGAATGCCAGTACGACAATGATGTCGGCTGTGGACAGCGCCATCTCCAAATCGGTCGGCTGGCTCAAGGGCCCCCACGATACGGATCTGGCCTACAACTATTACAGCGAGTCGGGGGTGATGCCCTTCAAGTACTGCGCGGCGAGGTACGTGCGTGTATGCGGACGGGCGGGGCGGGCTTGCCTGGAGTCTGTCGGTTTGTTGGATGCTCCAATTGTGCTGCTCTGTGGTGCCCTGGATGCTCCGCAGCTCAGTTGCATCACCACCGCCTACTGCTGCTTGGCCCCAGACACCTGCCTTGCTCCCTTTTACAACCTTCGTTCAGCTCGATGAATCCCGCCATCCATCCGTGCAATGCTGTGGTACCGGTGTATGTTTGTTTGTTCCAGGTGGACAATTAACGAGACTGTCCTGGCGTCGCTCTATGACAGCTTCACCGGGTGGCAAAAGGTAGGAGCGAGCGGCACTAATGGCTTGGCAGGGCAGGATACGTTGTTTGATTGGTGCGGTACAAGCATACATGCGTGCTGCCGACCTCCGCTGACTTCGCATATTACCTTTGCGACATCTGCTGATGTTCCCGTGTTACGTATTTGGATGGTCACCGCACGCAGGCTGCGTTTTCGGATTACAACATGCGGACATCTGCTGCGGCGCTGCTGGGGACAGCCGGTCAGGCCATCACCGGCACATGTGCGGCGGGCAAGCAGCTCACGGACTGGGCCGCCTCCGTTTGCACCAATGCCACCAGCGCGCAGACGTGCCCAGGCCGCCGCAACTCGGTGTATTGCCAGTGGGACCCCTCGTTCGGAGTGTGCAAGCCGACCATTCTCTCTGCAGGCGACTCCATTCGGGACCGGTACAGCGACGACCAGTGGATTGGAATGTTGGATAATGCCACAAACACGTGTCCGTACACTATTGATGCTGCAGCCTGCGCCGCGGGGGGGACCACCTTCACCTATGATACCGCAACGCTCGAGTCCTTCAGCACGCTCAGGACCTCGTGGTACTACATCGACCCACCACCGCCCAGCCCACCACCGCCCAGCCCACCACCGCCCAGCCCACCGCCGCCCAGCCCACCGCCGCCCAGCCCACCGCCGCCCCCATCGCCCAGCCCAACGTCGCCCCCGTCGCCCAGCCTACCGCCGCCCCCATCTCCCAGACCACCGCCGCCCCCATCTCCCAGCCCACCGTCGCCCGGCTCAGCGTCCGCACTGCGGCTGGGATCCGCGGCGACCCTTCTGCAGGCCGTGATGTTTGCGTTGGTGGCTCTGACGGGTGCCGTCCTGGTAGCTTAAATTATAAATATAATATAGTGATACGTATAATACCGGCGCTGTGATGAACTGAAATATATAGCGACAATGGGGGCCAGGCTTCCTATGCTTATATCCTCCAAAACCCTAAAACCCTAAAAAACCCCAACCCCTGAGGTAGAGCGAGCGAACCCCCTACATACCATATCCTCACTCGCTGTCAGGACTACTGGATCCCCGCTGGGTGCAGAAGTGCAGTGTTGGTGACGCACGTTGACATTGTGTGTTTCGTGTTGATGATGGCACGACGTGTTTATGCCGTGGGTGATGAAGGGGTGGGGCGGCGGGGTGGCTGCCATCACCCCTGAAGGCGCTTGACGGGCGCTGCTCCCGCCTCGCTCCCTACCTCATTTTGTGAAGACTTGACCGCGCGGGCGCGCACTTCGTTGAACGCTACATACCGAAACGCTACCCGACACCGCGTATATTTAGCACGCGGTGTATGCTGAGGTGACCTGTTCACTGCTTGCTTGTCCAGGTGTTTCTTGTTTTACGTTGGGTTCTTGTACGTTGGGTTCGTTGGGTACGTTGTACGTTGGGTACGTTGGGTTCTTGTTTTACGAAATGGCGAGCTTGAGCTGCCAACCGAGCTTGAGCTGCCAACCGGCATGAAATGGGGTTGAACTGGAATTAAAGATGTTGCGGTCGCTCGATCGGGGGTGTGCATGCACGCCACCGAGCTACTGAAAGGCGAACGGCGGCACAGTGTGCGCGCGCCCCGCACGCACGTGAAGCCCTGCCATGGAACCGGATGAGGGCGCCGCGCGTCCACCCCCTCCCGCGTCCGCAATTCCCAGACCGACACAACAGGAAACCCCTCAACCTGAACTCCGATGCGGAATAGGGATTGGCGTGCGATGACCACAGCGCCGACTAGGATAGTCGCTGCCCTCGCAAACGAATGGCAAGGGTACGGTAATTATTTGAATTAATGCTCCGTATGGCAGGGTCCCGCAAAGCGCTTGTAGTGGACCGCACCGCATGTTTGCTGTTCTCCTGCTGTGCGGCAGCAGTTGACTACGGGGCCTGTAGGCGTTTGAGTCCCTTAGGGCCCCCAGCTCGTATGGGTTTTGGTTCATGTATGGGGCACGCACCCCCGCCCACCCATGTGTAATGAACACACACATGTAAATAGCCTTTGGACGGTATACATCCCTTCGCGTGCCAATGCCTTGCCGCCAACATGGTGCAGACGTGCTTGTAAACAGGCGGTTTGTTAGTTCACATTCGGGTCACCGGCCCGCTGGGGTCGTTGTTCGTGTGTTGGGTTGCCCGCCTACAAACTGCCCGGCTGGCCACTTCGAACAGCCCCCGATATTTATCAGGCCAGCACCACCACCAGCGTGTGCTTGCTGCAGCAAGTAAGGGTTGACGCTAGACGGTCGAAAAATACTGGCTCCACTGAGAGCGGGTGCTTTGTTGGCCACTGCAAAGTTCGTGTGGGCGCAACATGGACTTCACAGGCCGCAGTAATATAAATAACCAAGTAACTACTTCGGGCGTAGACCCTGGCGTGGTGCGATAAGGAGGTGTGGCAGCCGGCGGGTAGAGGCGGGCGGGGTTACGTTTCTGCGTGCCTGCCTGCCCATGCGCCGCATTCCCCGGAGCAAATACTTGCCGTACTTCTGACGGGCGTGCATAGCCTATGAGGTCCCTAAGTTAGTTAGCGGCTCCGCAAGCGCGTCAACACCTGGCATACTGATTCGGATGCGCTCATTTCCATTTCCACAATATGAGTCGCGACAGCGAGTTTCATCATGGTTCGTTCAGCGCGCGTCCTAGTGCGTAATGGCGGCCTCGGGACCGGAAAACAAACAAGTGCTTCCTTCCTTGCTTGTGACCAATAGCTGTCTCTGCACGAACCCTGCACGTTGGCTGGGCGGTTAGTCGTTTGGCAAGCCGCTGGCAGGGCTAGCTTACCGGTATTCGTACTTGTGAGGCAGTCAACTGAGAACGGACATGTCTGCACCACTGCACGACCTCGCCGAGCTGTGAAGATGGCGAGCCAATGCGACTTGTTACTTATTGCTTCCCGCTCAATAGTTTCGGCATTCTGCCTTCACTATTGATTGGAGCTTTAAAAGTTGCTCTTACTTCCCACCCGCCCGCCCTATCGAGGTTACCCGCGTCATAGGCCCCGGAGCTCGGCCCAGGTTGCCTCACATGTCACATCGGGAGCTAGGCGCACGAGCCAGGAGGCGGACGGCAAGCGGGCGATGAATGCGATGATGCCGCACCAGCATACTCGATGGCGTTACAGAGACCCGCTAAGCTTCGCTGCGCGCGACACGTCGGCAGGGGTAGCCCTAGGAATCCAGGCGGCCCCGAGCCTGTCAGTGCTCTGAGCGTCGCTGACACAGCGTCCGCGGGTATAGTTGGTTCCGCTTTTGTTTGGCGTTTCTTGAGTGGGCGTAGAGCCCGCGCGGGTGTTGTTCCCCATCCCGCGGCCCAAGTGCCGCTGTGCCGGTGGTTTCGGTTGAAGAGAGAGGTTTGCCCCCGCGGGCGCCCGCTTGCCCTGTTTGCTTGGACGGCGCAGAGCGCCAGACCGCGCCACGTGGCGCCTGACCGCGCCGGGTGGCGCTAGACCGCGCTGCGGCGCTAGTCAGCGCTGAACGGCGCTGTGAGAGCAACTCCACGCTCCTGCAGTAGGCCCGAGGTCCGAGGCAGAGCAGCATTCCCTCCCTGTTTCAGTCGGCACGGAGCCTGTCCAGTCGCCCTGACCCTGTCCTGTCGCCCTGACCCTGTGTCGTCGGACAACGTCCTAGCTTAGACAGCCGTGAAGGCTACATGCCATTATATATAATAATAGTAATACGCGTCAAGGCGGTCGGACCTTCCGGCCAGCAGGACGGTGGTGTGGTCGCGGCGGGAAGCGGGAACAGGCGGGAACAATGTTCGCGTCGCTATGCAAATATTTGCATAGCGTAAGTACGGCGCCCTTGGTGCCATCATACGGACCCAAGTATATTCCAAATAATATAGTGGGGTCCGTATGACGTCCTTGGTGCGTGCCATCATACGGAAGCCTCACCTATACCGGTACCGTATTATTAATAATTTAGATAGTTGGATGGGTCCGTATGGTGGCAGCAAGGGCGCCGCGCTTACATTTGGTTTTTGCCAGTTCTGTGGTTTCTTATTGATGAAGATGTATCGATGTTGTATCATAACAGCTGATGGTCGGCCAGGACCGCGTGGTTGGCAATGGCGTGCTCGCGCGAAGTTAGCATTCCTAACTTTGATCCGTCGTAAGTGCAGCTCTGCGCTGCCCATCTTCGTTTTTTTCATGCTTGTTTCGGACTGTGGTAACGGTTTGTTCGCAAAGGTTGGTCTGGCTTCTTACAATTGTTTGGCTGTCACCGCGTGTATGGTTCTCCACCGACCGATGTTTTGGCACCAAAATTATTTGACAGATACATCACGGCGCGATACGCTTCGTGCATGCTTACAATTGGGCTTGTGCGGGTTGTACGGCGTGGTTGGCCAGGATGTGTAAATGTTTTGAGATGCTAGGGATAATCATCGATGATGGTCCGAGGTTCTGAATGCTGAGATGCAAGGAGGTTGTATAGCTTTGCTGTGAACTAGTTTTTGAACGAGCTGCTGGCTATAAGTAGCCCCGGGCCCCGGGCCCCGGGCCCCGGGCGGGCCCCGGGCCCCGGGCCCTGCTGGGCCGGGCGCTTAGGTCCGGACCCTGGGCCGGGCGCTTTGCCGACTTCAACATTCAAGCGCTATAACAATAAAACACTCTTCTTTCACATCAGAATGCCCTTACACGCACACAATCACCCTGGATGGGCCTCCTGCCACCCTGCCTGGGCCTCCTGCGCCGATCGGGCCCACGTACGAGCAATCTGTACGCACGCAAGCGCAAGTGTATATAAACGGCCTGCTGGTCTTGCAGCTGTACACCACCAATTGAAAGACCCCCACCAAGTTAAAAAGAGTGACCTAGTCATTCGAACCAGACGCTCTATCTTATTCTAGCAAAGCTGATCTCCTATTTCCATATCCTCGTGTATTTACGATGAACGGCTTGCGTATTGGGCCCTCGTCCTGCTGTTTTCTGTTACTAATCCTAGCAGCAACAGCGGTAGCCGTGCCTTTACAGGCGGCAATCGCAACCTCTAGTGTAAGAACGCAGGATTGCAAGCCGCCGTCTGTGCTGACCTACCGGGATTTCGTTGATTTTTGGATATGCTTCCTGCCTGTCTGCTGCTGGTGCAGGCAACCCGGCACCGGCGCCTCCTCGGCGCTGTGAAGCAAAACAGTTCCTGCGTCTTCAGCGATTCCACCTGCACAGTTGATCTCCGGTATTTCGCCGACCTGCCGTCGGGTATTATTCCGGAGACCGACATTCACAAGTATGTATCATGTTGGGCTAATTCTTTCGCCATAGATAGGCTGCAGTATCTATCCCTTGGCTATGCATGGGTGATCAACGAAAGCCGTAGTACTTATTAGGCATAGGTACATGCCAAATAAGTACGGGTGCCCGTGCGTCGGTCCCTCCGCGCTGCTGCACCCTGCACCGCAGGTTGCTGGCACGGAGCATCGCGGACCAGTGCTACCCGGAGGACACCGCCAATGTCACTGAAAAGGGCTGCCCCCTTGATTCATACCGCATCTTCCATGCCAGTGTAAGCTGCTGCAGCGCGCGATTCCGTCCAGCGAGGCTACCTCGACAAACAAATTACCCGTCATGCTGTGCACGAAACGGTTTGAGCCCGTTTTATTTCAGCTCAAACAGGACATACGGGCTGTGGGGGCTTCCAGGTTTCAGGCAGGGATGGGGATACGCATGTATGTGGGACATAGTTTGGGCATGTGCAGTACGTACCTGCCTTGTGATCCATGGATGGATGGATAAAGTGGCAACAGTCTGCTCCCTTTTTTTCACACACGCCAGGGGCGCTGGCCCGGCGTAGTGCTTTCTTCCTATGGATGGGCGCTTCGGCGCCCCTCGCTTCACACGACTGTCCGTCCGGTTGTATCGTGTTGTTCTCAACCGCCCGCACGTCAGCCATCCATGACGACTGTGCGTAACAAACCCATATTCGCCATCGTTTCTAATGCAGTTCTTCGTTGTTGCGGCTAGGTTTCTGAGTCTTCCGCTGCTGATGTACGTGCCCACGTGCAGTTGCTCCGGAACTACGTCTACTGCCCCGGTTCGTTGCTGGACCAAGCCATCACCTGCCTGGAGACCACAACCGAGGGCAGCTGCTCGGCCAACGCAGCGTGCGTGTGGACTGACCGCTTCTTCGGCGTGTGGGACAAGGCTACAGGGACCAATGATGCCAGTAGGATAATGATGTCGGCTGTGGACAGAACCATCTCCGAATCAGTCGGTTGGCTTAAGGGCCCCCACGACACGGTCCTGGCGGACAAATATTACAGCGATTCCGTGGTGATGCCGTTCAAGTACTGCGCGGCGAGGTATGTGCATGTGTACGGGCGGGCGGGGCGGGGCGGGCTTGCTTGGAGTCTTCCGGTTTTGTTGGGTGGTCGAATAATTGTGCTGCTATGCATGAGCTGTTGTGCTCAGGATGCTCCGCGTACTGTGTTGGCTCGCATCTGTCAGCTGTTGCTGCTGCTGTTGGCTTGGCCCCAGACGCCGGCCTTGTTCTGCGGCCCCCTACAACAATATTCGTTCGGCTCGATGGATCCCGCCACGCATCCATCCGTGCAATGCTGTAAAACCGGTGTATGTTTGTTCCAGGTGGACGATTAACGAGACGGCCCTGGTATCGCTGTACGACGGCTTCAGCGGATGGCAAAAGGTAAGAGCGGCTCTAATGGCTTGATTGCCAGGGCAGGATACATTGTTTGGTGCGGTGCAATTTATACAAGCATACATGCGTGCTGACGACCCCGTGGTTCAGCCCACTACCTACCGCGGTGACCGCCTTTTTGACTAAGATGGGTTGCTTCTCCCACCCACTCCGTGTCTGGGCTCCGTCTCACTCAGAACATATCTGGGTACCCGCACGCATCCTTCCCATAAAGGTCAAATATTTCATTGTTGATCATGTCATGGCTAGGATGTTCTTTCCCACACTAGAGCCCCCAGCCCTCTGCGAAGGACAGGACCGAACTGACAACCTTACGGTCACCAATTCATTACCCTAACTCTCAGGCACTTCCCATCCATATTAATTTGACATCTTTTAATAATATTTTCATGTTATTTGGATGGCTGTCGCACGTAGGTTGCGTTGCCTGATGACACCACCATGCTGAGATCTGCTGCGGCGCTGCTGGGGACAGCCGGTCAGGCCATCACCGGCACATGTGCGGCGGGCAAGCAGTTCACGGACTGGGCCTCCGTTTGCACCAACGCCGGCAGCAAGGAGACCTGCCCAGGCAGCCTCAACTCGGTGTCCTGCCAGTGGGACCCCACGTTCGGAGTGTGCAAGCCGTACATTCTGTCTGCAGGCGACTCCATTCGGGACCGGTACAGCTACAACCAATGGATGCAATTGCTGAACTCTCAAATGATTACTTGTAATTCCACCGCCAACAACGCTGCAGCCTGCGCCGCCGAGGGCGCCACCTTCACCTATGATACCGCAACGCTCGAGTCCTTCAGCACGCTCAGGACCTCGTGGTACTACAGTGACCCACCATTGCCCCCGCCGCCCAGCCCACCATCGCCCACTTCGTCGCCCGCGCCGTCCAGCCCACCATCGACCGCGCCGCCCAGCCCACCGCCCAGGCCACTATTGCCTAGACCACCATCGCCCAGCCCACGATCGTCCGGCTCATCAGCATCCGCACTGCGGCTCGGGTGGGCGGCTGTCCTTCTGCAGGCCGTGATGTTTGCGCTGGCGGCTCTGACGGGCCATCATCATTAATCATTAATATTATCAGGTGATGCATATTATCAATTAGCAAATAAGCACGGCGTGCGATGCGCAATCAACTTCGACTCGCAGGGCAAGCCGTACCGGCCAAGGACAGCGCGCGCTACCTAGGGCAGGTGTACGTACAACAGCAGGTGATCGCATGGCTCTTTAGCCATGTCCCTGTCCCCTGCACTGGTAGAACTCATCACGGTTGAATGTTCAACAATGATGTGTCTGGCATATCTGGGAAAAGTGCGTGCGGGTACCCAGATGTGATCCGAGTGAGACGGAGCCCAGACACGGAGTGGGTGGGAGAAGCAACCCATCTTAGTCAAAAAGGCGGTCACCGCGGTAATGGGCTGAAAGTACCCGCCGAAGAGGCATCAGTCTGTTCCCTTAACCCACGCTCGGGCTTACGGTCCAGTGTAAACTTTCTTTCTTTTCTTTTCTTTCTTTCTTTCTTTCAGGTGTACGTACGGACCCGACCTGTCTTTTTTGCGCTTGCCGCCAGCACTTGTATGATTCGGCGCGATCTGCTTTGTTTGCTCTCAGTGCTACGCTTCATAAGTTCAAATTGTCTTCTGCTGATGTTCGGATGCGGTGCTTCACGACCCAGGTGCGCGCCATTCTGTTATACGGCTGCTGCCAGGCGTAGGGCCCGTTTGTGCGTGACAGCAGAAGCGCTTGAAAGGGTTTCCTCTGCTCTGGGCGGCGTGTTTGCGGGATGATGCGGTGCAACTACAAATCTTTTTATGCGGCAAATAGTGGCGGCGGCGAGGCCTGCCCATCGGCTGCTGTTTGCCGGAATGGCACAGCTCCCGTTGCAATACTACATGGCCAAACACAGGCTGTGGTCGTAACGTATTTTGAATTTGACACATACACTGGATGGGCATATGCCATTTGCGCGGGCAGCGGCAATCGTGTGGCCAGCCATCCGCAGTATGCTATGCATGCTAGCGTTTTCACACCACGCGCGGCTCACTGCAATTTTTTGCAGTTTCGGTTGTGCTGTATGGTTGGGCGGTTGCGGCAAGCAGATCACGAGTTGGCAGAGTTCATGTCCCCAGGACTGAGCGAAAATGCCCCTGCTGTGTTGCGGATGGTCAAATAGAGGTCGAGAAGCATGTCCTAATGCCGCAACTCAATTGTCCCCTTTGGCCGCTAGTGCCCTCTTCTCCTGCATGTGCGGTTTTCTAATGTCGTGCTTTTAGGCGTTTTGGTGCCTGTGGGCCCTCGGCTCGTATGGGGTTTTTTGTTCATGAGAGGGGCACGCACCCCCACTCCCCGGACTCCCCCCCCCCCCGCACGCAGCCTGTAAGACTGGCGAGGTGCCGGTTTGTGCTTCGCACACGCCAGTGTTGGGCCGCAGTGTCTGCGTTGGCCGCTTGGCCCAGTGCCAAGGTTCGCCCCGCCGCTCGCGCAACGCCGCCGGTCGTCCAGGTGTTCCAGGGAAAGCCGAAGTCATGCAACTCCGAACGTCTCAAGTTCTGCACCCTGCCGCACGCCCGTGAGATAGCACCGCACGGTGGGCAGATGATCGCACCACGACACAACAACCGAGGCCACAACCAGAGCGCTCTGGCCAGCAACGAAGACCCCTAACACCGCAGCAAAACCAGCAGCAACCCTACAAAGGAAGCCGTGCCACCCTGCATGGGGCCGGGTTCAAACACCAACGAGCTACATCCACGCTACAACAGCACCGGCTACGAAGCGCCAACAAACAGCAAGGCGCGCTACAGTCTAAGGGCTTCGAGCATGCTTGGGAGGGTCGCCTACTGGGTCGGACACGTGCTACACAAACGCTGTTTCAAGCCTGCCGGTTAGCCGATCCTGCGCTGGTGATCTGCTACATACGACGCATGCGGCGGCAATACGCAACTACCATAAACACACTAAATGCCAAACTCTGCCACACATCACATGCAACTATGCCACCCGCTGGCAAGAAGGCAGGTCCAGACGGGCAGGCCGGCCTAACGGCCGTCTTCAAGCCCCCCCCGATCCTTGCCAGGCCCTTCATGGGCCCCACAACACCGACGACACTGAACCCTTCGGACAACCCCAAGGCCGCAAGGCGGCGCGCTGCGAAGGCGCCAACGGCTGATTCCTTGAGTGTCGCTTCTCCGCGTCCCTTGTTGGATCCCTCGAGAGTTGGTTCCGATGCCACCAATTCCCCTAAACCGCTGTGCGGCACCCCGTCCCTTCGCCGAAGCCCGTTCGACGAGGCTCCAGAGAAACCAACCGCCTAAGCCGCTGTGCGGCACCCCGCCCCTCCGCCGAAGCCCGTTCGCCGAGGCTCCGGAGAAACCAGTCCCTTGCGGTGCATCGCTGCAGTCCGCACATGTCACAGCCCCCCACGTGGTGGGCCACAAAGAGTCATGCGTCCTGCGCTGCCATCGTGGTAGTCCGTCCTTGCGCTGAGGCCCGTGGCGGTGGCTCCATGGAGGAATGCATTTTCCCTGCTCCTAGCTACTCAGTCACGTCACCAGCAGGCGCCTTCTGGCGGCCGCGAGGCCAATCAGCTCCGCCGACCCCCCATCCCAATCGAGGGAGAGGTAGTGCGGCCGCGCCAGGGTCCCACGGTAACGCAACGTGCCCCATACAACAACCCGCCGGCGCTGCCCAGCCTGACCCGTGTTGACAACACGCTTGACCCGCTTGCCGTCGGGGGCCGCGGCCTCGTTGTCCCGCCACTTGGTGGCGGCGTTGGGAAAGAGGACAGCCGCAGGCTCCGGCAGAGCCATTTCTGGCCCTGCCGGTGCGTCGCGCCGGAGCTTGACGCACTCGGGGCAGACCCAATGGCCGGCCGGCACGACGCTGAGTGGTGGGGACAGCAGGAACCGCAGGTCCCAGCCGGTCCCGCACACATCGCACAGCAGCATGCGCGCCTCATCGTGTAGCAATCCGCAGACCTCGCAGTTGAGGTCCGCGGGTGGCCGCTGCAGCCGGGGGTCGACGATTGGGTCAAGGTTGGCCAGGTGGCAGGGCACCAGCTGCTCGATCCGCCTCCTTATGCGCGACGCATCCCTACCGATAACAACCGCAACCCCCACCCGCTCTACCCGCAGCACCTCGTAAACCGGCATCAGCAGCATGCTGTGCATCGCCGAGCGCCTGACGTACACATAGTCGCCAGGGGCAAACTCGATGGTGGGCGGCCGGTACTTGAACGACCGCGCGTGCGCGTAGCGCGGTATGTCCCGGAGCTGGACGATGAGCAGGTTCGCCGCGGCGATTGGCGCGTGCGGCCGCAGCAGGGCGGCACGCTCATCGAGCGCCGCCGTGTAGCCCTCCGCCGACTCGGTATCCGCAAAGCCCAGCGGCGCCGCCATACGCTCCCGCACGGCCGGCGGTACTACCGGCGGCACGCCGAACATGATTTCGTACGGCGAGTACCGGGTCGACGCCTGCGGCGAGCAGCGGTAGGCGAGCGCCAGCCAAGGCAGGTGTAGGCCCCCGCAGGCGTCCGTGCGCCCCGTCTCGTTGCAGTGCTTTCGCAGCGCCGCCTTCACCACCTGCACCAGCCTTTCGGCCGCACCGTCGGCCTGTAGCTAGGTGGCCGGCGGAGGTGAGGCGGTGATCGATGACGGAAGCACTGCTGCAGCAACTGCTGAATGAATTGGCCCTTGGAATTCGCAGTCCGCCGACGTCCGTCAGAACTTCGGCTGGAGCCGAGATGAGAGCGATGACCTCCAATAGACCGCGGGACGTCTCCTCCGTCAGGCTGCTGCTGGAGATGGTGGAAAGCCGTCTTCACAATGCTTGGACTGTCGGACAGGCCATCGGTTGGCGACAGCCCCGACATCGTGTCGGTTCCGATGCACTGTCTTGGAGCGGCGACTACCGAGACGACTTGATCCGCCTTCGCGGCTGCCGTCGCGGCCTGTGGATGCATCCTCGCTGCGTGCGACACGTCGGCAGGGGTAGCCCTAGGAATCCAGGCGGCCCCGAGCCTGTCAGTGCTCTGAGCGTCGCTGACACAGCGTCCGCGGGTATGGTTGGTTCCGCTTTTGTTTGGCGTTTCTTGAGTGGGCGTAGAGCCCGCGCGGGTGTTGTTCCCCATCCCGCGGCCCAAGTGCCGCTGTGCCGGTGGTTTCGGTTGAAGAGAGAGGTTTGCCCCCGCGGGCGCCCGCTTGCCCTGTTTGCTTGGACGGCGCAGAGCGCCAGACCGCGCCACGTGGCGCGCGCCTGACCGCGCCGGGTGGCGCTAGACCGCGCTGCGGCGCTAGTCAGCGCTGAACGGCGCTGTGAGAGCAACTCCACGCTCCTGCAGTAGGCCCGAGGCCCGAGGCAGAGCAGCATTCCCTCCCCGTTTCAGTCGGCACGGAGCCTGTCCAGTCGCCCTGACCCTGTCCTGTCGCCCTGACCCTGTGTCGTCGGACAACGTCCTAGCTTAGACAGCCGTGAAGGCTACATGCCATTATATATAATAGTAATACGCGTCAAGGCGGTCGGACCTTCCGGCCAGCAGGACGGTGGTGTGGTCGCGGCGGGAAGCGGGAATAATAATGTTCGCTGTACAAATATTTGCATAGCGTAAGCACGGCGCCGTTGGTGCCACCATACGGATTCCAAGTATATTATTAAAATTTAGTTGGGTCCGTATGGTGGCACCAAGGGCGCCGCGCTTACGTTTGGTTGTTGCCAGTTCTGTGGTTTCTTCTTGATGAAGATGTGAAGATGTGGACGGCGTGGTTGGCGACGGCGTGCTCGCCCGAAGTTATCATTCCATCCGTCGTAGCTCCAAAGGTGTCTAATTATGGGGTGCGCCTGAATTCGGCCAGTTAGCGTTTTTCGCGATTGTCGCACTCAAATCGTTTCCGTACACCCTTGGCCTTTGTAACTAACATTGTTTGTACATATTAATCGAATTGTTATGGGCGCCAGCTGCGCTAACCTTCTGGACTGGGCCAGCCGGCCGAAATGACCTATCTTGATTTCGGCCAGTTGTCTTAACCGCGACAGGCCGCGACGAGCGAACTGCGACAACGCACATTCAACTGGACGGGTCGGAACCTTGGCTTAACTTCATAATAATGCTCTGTGAACGTTTGTATATAGTCAAACATGCGATTGGGCGACACTAATCCTGGCCGAATTTAAGCACCATGGCCGAAACGGCGGATCCCCAGTCGTGCATCGTCGTAGCTCCAGGGCCATTTCTATCACGGTCACATCATCTAATACACAAAGAAAAGTAATTAGCACAAATTAAGAGGCGTCGCGGCCGTCGATTTTAATCCCAGTGTAAACACCTTCTAAGGGCCTTTTATTTTATGCCCAGAATGACATCTGGCCGAAGTATGGCACTTTTGGAGCTAAGCGTAGCTCTGCGCTGTGCATCTTCGTTTTTTCATGCTTGTTTGGTATTGTGGTCATGGACTCATGGTTTGCTCGCGAAGGTTGCTTGGTCTGACTTCCTACAATTGTTTGGCTGCTGTCACCGCATGTATGGTTCTTGTTACGTGCGTTCTCTTGAGCCATGTGTGGAACCCGAGGTGCGGGTTCGATTCCTGGTGGGAGCGGGGTCTCTCAGCCAGAAGACTGGGTCCGAGCGCGGTGCGCTGCCCAGTATGATGGGAGAATTGGGCTCGCCTGGCGTCAGGGCACCGGTCGGTCACCAGGGAGGTGGCCGGGTACGTTGCCTCAGAGAGCGCACGTATTGTTGGAGAATTGGCTCACTGCCATACTGGCGCCATTCTCCATCCTTAAGTGCTCTACTGCGCACCGATATTTGGTATCGAAATCCGGGTTCGAATTCTCCCAGGATCCTTACTTCGTACTTCCGAACGGGGACGTTCGGTTTAAGTCGGGGAGAATGTTACGTACCGGTATAAAATCCTGAACGTAGCTAGCAGGACATCCTCCTTCCTATACTATACCTTCTACCTTCCTTCAGTGCTCTACTTACTTCGCACCGATACATAACATGCAGTATCCCTTGGCTATGCATGGGTGATCAGCGAAAGCCGTCGGTGGTACTTCTATATAATTTTCCAGGCGTCGCGTGATGTGACTGATGAAGCGCGCCGGTTGCATTGACAACCAGGAACTGGTACATGATCTTTCATCACAATAATTGGTATGTTAGCTTTCTGGTTCCACTCGGCTTTAAGGCCGGATCGTCTCGCTGCTTGTTTAGGAATGTGTGCTGTAGCTGTACCGGTATGTGTGAGACCTGCTAGCTGCAGGCCGCCGCGACTAACGGACTCACCCGTGCGTCGGTCCCTCCGCGCTGCACCCTGCACCGCAGGTTGATGGCGCGGAGCATCGCGGACCAGTGCTACCCGGAGGACACCGCCAATGTCACTGAAAAGGGCTGCCCCCTTGATTCAGACCGCATCTTCCATGCCAGTGTAAGCTGCTGCATCGCGCGATTCCGTCCAGCAAGGCTACCTCAACAAAACATTACCCGTCATGTCGTGCACGAAACGGTTTGAGACCGTTCTATTGCAGCTCAAGCTGGGCATATAGGCTGTGGGGGCTCCAGGTTTCAGGGATGGGGATACGCATGTATGTGGGGAAACAGATTGGGCACGTGCAGTACGTACCTGCCTTGTGATCCATGGATGGATGGATAAAGTGGCAACAGTCTGCACCCTTACTTCACACACGCCAGGGGCGCTGGCCCGGCGTAGTGCCTTATTCCTATGGGCGCTTCGGCGCCCCTCGCTTCACACAACAGTCCATCCGATCGTATCACGCGTTGTTCTCAACCGCCCGCACGTCAGCCATGACGACTGTGCGTAACATACCCATATTCGTCTCGTTTCGAATGCAGCAGTCCTTCGTTGTTTCGTCCAGTTTTCAAACTTGTCCGATGCTGCTGTATGTGCCCACGTGCAGTTGCTCCGGAACTACGTCTACTGCCCCGGTTCGCTGCTGGACCAAGCCATCACCTGCTTCGAGACCACAACCGAGAGCAGCTGCTCGGCCAACGCAGCGTGCGTGTGGACTGACCGCTTCTTCGGCGTGTATGGTGGTAACGCGGCCAATGCCAGTACGAGAATGATGTGGGCTGTGGACAGCGCCATCTCCGGATCAATCGGTTGGCTTAAGGGCCCCCACGATACGGACCTGGCGAACAACGCTGAGATCAAGTCGGGGGTGATGCCGTTCCAGTACTGCGCGGCGAGGTACGTGCATGTCGGTGTGCGGGCGGGCGGGGCGGGGCGGGCTTGCTTGGAGTCTGCCGGTATTGTTGGGTGCTGCTATGAGCTGTTGTGCCCAGGATGCTCCGCGTACTCTGTTGGCTCGCAAGAAACCGTCTGCTGCTGCTGCTGGCTTGACCCCAGACACCGGCGGTGTTCTGCGGCCCCCTACAACAATATTCGTTCGGCTCGATGGATCCCGCCACGCATCCATCCGTGCAATGCTGTGAAACCGGTGTATGTTTGTTCCAGGTGGACAATTAACGAGACGGCCCTGGTATCGCTCTACGACAACTTCAGCGGGTGGCAAAAGGTAAGAGCAGCACTATGGCTTGATTGCCAGGGCAGGATACATTGTTTGGTGCGGTGCAAGGCATACAAGCATACATGCGTACTGACGACCCCATAGTACTTTGACATCCCCCTTGTTATTTGGATGGTCACCGCACGCAGGCTGTTTTCACGAAGATACCTGCTGCGGCGCTGCTGGGGACAGCCGGTCAGGCCATCACCGGCACATGTGCGGCGGGCAAGCAATTCACGGACTGGGCATCCGTTTGCACCAACGCCACCAGCGAGGAGACGTGCCCAATCACGCTTATAAACTTTGTGTCCTGCCGGTGGGAATCCACGTTCGGAGTGTGCAGGCCGGTCTTGCTCTCTGCAGGCCGCTCAATTCGCGACCTGTACAGCAACGACTCGTGGATTGGAATGTTGGATAATGCCGCGAACACGTGTCTGGCCACCATGGATGCTGCAGCCTGCGCCGCCGCGGGGACCACCTTCACCTATGATACCGCAACGCTCGAGTCCTTCAGCACACTCAGGATCTCGTGGTACTACATCGACCCTGTTGCGTCGCCCCGACCACCATCGCCCAGCCCACTGCGCCCGTCGCCCGGCTCAGCGTCCGCACTGCGGCTCGGGTGGGCGGCTGTCCTTCTGCAGGCCGTGATGTTTGCGTTGGCAGCTCGGACGGGTGCCGTTGTGGTAGCTTAAAACAAATGTGATACTTATTATGTCGGCTGTGATGGACTGAGATAGGTAGCGACAATGTGGGCCAGCCTTCCTTTAGAATCCTAAAAAATCCCCAACCCTAAAACCCGTGAATGGTGGAGCGAGCTAATCCCCTACAATACCCTCGCTGTCAGGATTACTGGGTGCCCGCTGGGTGCAGTGTTGGTGACGCACTCTGACAATCTCATGTTTCGTACGTCGCGTGCCGGTAGGTGGCACGACGTTTATGTGGTGTGGGTAATAAAGGGCCGAGGCGGCGGGCGGGGTCGCTGCCGCCATTCACCCACCTCGCTCCCTCGCGCGCTTATCTACCTCATATACCTGTTGTAATAAACGACTGGCTGACTCGACGGCGCCGGAGTACTGGCTTGTGCAAAATTGAAAAATGGGTAGAAGGGGACCCTACGCACGGGCACTTCTATTGTTGTAAACGACTGGCTGACTCGCCGAGCGCACTGTGAAGACAAGACCGCGCGAGGGTGCCATGCACTTGAACGCTACATACCGGAACGCTACCATACACCGCGTATTGAGCACGCGGTGTAAGCCGAGGTGGAGCTGTCCACTGCTTCTCCAGGTGCGTTGCGAAATTTGCGCACGCCGCAGTAAAATCTTCAGTTTCAAACTGGCATGCATTGGGAGTAAACTCGACGTGATACGGTGGGTGTTACGGTCGATCGGGCATCGGGGATGTGTGCGCGCCACCGAGCTACCGACAGGCTACCGGCACAGCTTGCGCGCCCCGCACGCACGCACCTGAAGCCCAGCTGCCATGGAACCCGGGGGGCGTTGCGCGCGCGCCCCCTCCCACGCCCTCCCACGCCCGCGATTCCCAGATGCGCTGGGACCTCGCCCAGACAATGGGGGTTGGCTTCCGTGAAGCCGGAAAAGGGGCGGGGCCCCGTTAAATCCGTACAGGTGGAGTTGAGTGCTAGGGACTTGGGCCGAACCGCTGGATGCCCGCTGTTTAAGCGAGAACGCCTCTGGGGCTCTGACAACGTGGTTTCGGGCAGTTTCACCTACCGCGAGAGGTTGCAGATGCAGTCGAACTGAGTCAGCTGGTGGGGCTTTGGCCCTGTCCGGGGAGTGGGTCCCGTGAACAAAGTCGCCGCCGTCTGTCACGTGGGAGATGTAGCCGGAAGGCGGCGCGGATGTAAGTCCGGCGGCACAGGCAGGTAGGATCCTGTCCACTCAATACCGCGCGGTATTCCCGCCCCGCATCCTAGGGACTTAGGGTTAGGTAGGCATGCGAGTCGGAAGAGACTAAGTTAAGGGTCCTCTCGTCTATCTACTTGCACGGGAGACCCAAGTGGGGGCAACAGCTCTTCAGCAGCTCTTGACAGCGGATCTCGACAGCTATGACTTGGGTCCGTCCCTGGTAGGTAGATAGAACCCGTACGGTCCGCGCGGCCTTCCCAACGTAACGTCACTATACTGCACAGCAAACATACATACAACGGTAACGCTTGCTGACTGGACCTACCTGCTGTTGGGTGGCCGCTTCATTATTTGTAATTTAAGATTGCGGATCCCCTCGACCACCAGGGACCACCCGGGCCCGCAATCTTGTTGGGTGGCCGCTTCATTATTTGTAATTTAAGATTAATTCTTATCGTAAGCGTAGCTCTGCATGCGCTATGCATCTTTGTTTTTTTCCATGCTTGTTCGGGACTGTGGTCATGGTTTGCTCGCGAAGGTTGGTCTGGCTGCGCTTCCTACAGTTGTTTGGCTGTCACCGCATCGGTTCTCCACTGACCGATGTTATGGTACCAAAATTATTTGACAGATACACCACGGTGAGACACGCTTCGTGCTTACTTACAATCAATTAGGCTTACTTGTGCGGGCTGTGCGGCGTGGTGGGCCGGGGTGTGTAAAAATGTTGAGATCCTATCTAGGGATAGATGATGGTTCGAGGTTCTGAATGTTGAGGTGCAAGGAGCTTTCATAGCTTTGTTATGAATTCGTTTTTGAACGAGCTGCTGGCTATAAGTAGCCCCGGGCCCCGGGCCCCGGGCCCCTGCCTGCGCCTCCTGCGCCAATCGGGCCCACGTATGTACGAGCAATCTGTACACGCACGCACGCGCATGTGTCTGTAAAAGACTTGCTGGTCTTGCGATTGTACACCATCAATTGAAAGGCCCCCACTAAGTCACAAAGAGTGATTTAGTCATCTGAACGTACTAGACGCTCTATCTACCTTGTTCTAGCAAAGCTGATCTCCTATATATTTCCACATCCCCGTGTAACAACGTGTATATACTATGAAAGGCTTGAATATTGGGCCCTCGTCCTGCTGTTTTCTGTTACTCATCCTTGCAGCAACAGCGGTAGCCGTGCCTTCATCACAGGCGGCAATCGCAACCTCTAAAGTAAGAAAGCAAGCAGGATTGCAGGCCGCCGTCTGTGCTGCTGACCTACCGTGAATTAGTTGATTATTGGATATGCTGCCTGCCTGCGTGCTGCTGGTGCAGGCAACCCGGCAGCGGCGCCTCCTCGGCGCTGTGAAGCTTGTGAAGCAGGCTAATTCCTGCATCTTCAGCAATTCCACCTGTGCATTTGATCTCCGGTTTTTCGCCAACGAGCTGGAGACTCCCGAGACCGACATTCAAAAGTATGTGTCATGTTGGGCTAATTATTTCGCCACAGGGTGCAGTATCTATCCCTTGGCTATGCATGGCTGGGTGATCAGCGAAAGCAAGCCGTAGTATGTGATGAAGCGCGCCGTTGGACAACCAGGAAACAGAAGGAATGAGCTTTCCTCACCATACATAATAGGCAGGCGGGTATATATGCTTTCTTGTTCCACTCGGCTTTATTAAGGCCGGATCGTCTCGCTGCTGCTGGTTAGGAATGTGTGCAGTAGCTGTACCGGTACGTGTGAGACCTGCTGCCGGGCCGGGCCGCCGCGACTGACGTACTTGCCCGTGCGTCGGTCTATCTATCCGCGCTGCACCCTGCACCGCAGGTTGATGGCGCGGAGCATCGCGGACCAGTGCTACCCGGAGGACACCGCCAATGTCACTGAAAAGGGCTGCCCCTATACATATGACAGCCGCCTCTTCCATGCCAGTGTAAGCTGTTGCGGGGCGCGATTCCGTCCAGCGAGGCTACCTCAACAAATAACAAAAAATCACCCCTTATGTCGTGCACGAAACGGTTCGAGATCGTTCTATTGCAGCTCAAACAGGGCATACGAGCTGTGGGGGTTTCCAGGTTTCAGGGATGGGGATACGCATGCGGGGAAACATGAAGGCCTTCGTCCGCTATCCAGGAACGAAGTGCTTCGTTGAGAGTTTGGGCACGTACGTACCTGCCTTGTGATTAGGGTTGGCCGGCATACTATACTAGAAAAGAGTATTAGTATAGTATAGTACTATTATAGTACTATTTCCTAGTTGGAGGCCGAAAAATGACACTATTTACGACAGCCGTACAGAGTATTATAGTATACTATAATATAGTACTATGTAGTACTATCGGGACCCCGGAATAGTACGTTTTACTATATGTGGCAACCGGCAGGTCGGCCGCCGCCGTCTTATACTTAGAATTCAAAGTGTGTAACGACAGACAGCACATCGATTGTGCACCCTTTTAGTTGTTGAAATGCCTCCGAGGGCAGACCCAGCGAAAAGGGGCCTGCAACCTGGTCCTGATGTGCCAGCTGAAGTCGCTGCTGCGCGTAGGAAGCAATATGATAAGCTGAAAAGCCAAAAGGCGAACGCAAAGACCGGTAGCCTGTGGGAGAATTTTACAGTAGAGTGGGTTGACGGCGAGGTCAAGCTGATCTGCATCATCTGCGACGTCGTCTTCAGCGCCTCGAACCCCTCGTATACGAACAATCATCACGTGGTATCGGGCGCTTGCAAGTCATATGCGCAGCTGAAGCAGGTGCAGCAGCTCAGCCAGCAGCCGAGCGCGACAGGGTCAGCTGCCGGACCGAGCACCACGACCGGCAGTGAGGCGGTCCAGCAGACGGTGACGAAGCGGCGCCGTGCGGCGGACGGCCAGACGGTCCTCCCCGTCATCCTGGACGGGGGACTCCCGAGGGCGTCCGACTCTAAACGGGCCTTAAGGTACCCCAGAGGGCTCCCTTTCAGAAAGTAAAATTATATTTAGGAAGCATTAACAAAGAGGATTCCAATGGTGTTACTTTTAGCCAAAACGGGTGGGTGTACGGGTCCCCTACCCAAGAGACTCCCATGGGCGTCCGACTCTGAAGGGGCTGTAAGGTGCCCCAGACCGCTCCCTTTCAGGAAGTAAAATTATATTTAGGAAGTATTAATAAAGAGGATTCCAATGGTGTTATTTTGAGCCAAAACGGGTGGGTGTACGGGACCCCTACCCAAGAGAATGTTCCCCAGAGTAAATAGTAATCTAGTACTATTTACTATATATAGTACTATGTAGTACTACATATTACTATACGTCCTCGGGAAAATAGTATTTTTGCCAACCCTACTTGTGATCCATGGATGGATGGATAAAGTGGCAACAGTCTGCTCCCTTATTTCACACACGCCAGGGGCGCTGGCCCGGCGTAGTGCCTTATTCCTATGGGCGCTTCGGCGCCCCTCGCTTCACACAACTGTCCGTCCGGTTGTATCGTGTTGTTCTAAACCGCCCGCACGTCAGCCATGACGACTGCTGTGCGTCACAAACCCATATTCGCCATCGTTTCTTCGTTGTTTCGGCTAGGTTTCAGAGTCTTCCGCTGCTGATTACGTGCCCACGTGCAGTTGCTCCGGAACTACACCTACTGCCCCGGTTCGTTGCTGGATCAAGCCATCACCTGCCTGGAGACCACAACGGAGGGCAACTGCTCGGCCAACGCAGCGTGCGTGTGGACTGATCGCTTTTTCGGCGTCAAGGGCAGTGGTTTCGGGGCCAATGCCAGTATGACAATGATGTGGGCTGTGGACAGCGCCATCTCCATAGTCGGTTGGCTTAAGGGCCCCCACGACACGGTCCTGGCGGGGCACCGTAACAGCGATTCCGTGGTGATGCCGATCAAGTACTGCGCGGCGAGGTATGTGCGTGTGTGCGGGCGGGCGGGGCGGGCTATCCTGCAATCTGCCGGTTTTGTTGGGTGGTCGAACAATTGTGTTGCTCTGAAGGGTTGTACCCAGGATGCTCCGCGTACTCTATGGTCTCACAACCGCCTACTGCTGCTGCTGCTGCTGTTTGCTTGGCCCCAGACACTGGCCTTGTTTGTTCTGCAGCCCCCTACAACAACATTCGCTCGGCTCGATGGATCCCGCACGCCGCCATCCATCCGTGCACGCAATACTGTGATACCGCGCGGTGTACGTTTGTTCCAGGTGGACGATTAACAATGCTGTCCTTTCATCGCTCTACGACAGCTTCAGCGGGTGGCAAAAGGTAAGAGCGGCATGAATGGCTTGCCAGGGGCAAGATACCTTGTTTGGTGCGGTGCAATACTGCATGCGTACAAGCATATATGCGTACGTACTGCCGACCCCATATTACTTTGACATCCGTTAATGTTCCCGTGTTTTCATGAGTAGTTGCGTGCCTTACCGCTTGATGAAGACGGGGATGGACTCGAGTACCTGCGAGCAGACGAGTGTGCTTGCTTCCGTGGGAGGAGGCGAGCCTGGTTACCGACTGCGCTATCTGCCGCGGGGCAGTGTAATGGGCAGACGGCGCAGCGGAAACCTGTCAGAACTGACTATATAAGCTCGCGAATATGGAAATTACTCTTTCCGTCGCGCTCGCAGCGACTTGCACTTCGCTCTCACCGGTACGGACCCGCCGTACCACCACCGACGAGCCGATTAGGCTCTCGGCAAATACACAAAAAAAACCTTGGTTTTCTTCGTTTCACTCAGAAGACCTTCATCAGTTATTACTTGGATGGTCACCGCACGCAGGCTGCGTTGTACGATTATCACGGCATGGAGAGCTCTGCTGCGGCGCTGCTGGGGACAGCCGGTCAGGCCATCACCGGCACATGTGCGGCGGGCAAGCAGTTTACGGCCTGGGCCTCCTTTTGCACCAACGCCACCAGCGAGGAGACGTGCCCAAGCGGCCGCCACCCGGTGTCCTGTCGCTGGGACTCCACGTTCGGAGTGTGCAAGCCGACCTCACTCATTGCTGGCGACGCAATTTGGGGCCAGTACGGCAGCGACTGGTGGTTTTCAAGTCTGGATTATTTCACGAGTGATTGTGTGTCCGCCGCCGACAATAATGCTATAGCCTGCGCCGCCGCGGGGACCAACTTCACCTATCATATCGCAACGCTCGAGTCCTACAGCAAGCTCACGACCTCGTGGTATTACATCGACCCTGTTGCGTCGCCCAGCCCACCATCGCCCCCGCCGCCCAGCCCACCGCCCAGCCCACCGCCCAGCCCACCGTCGCCCAGCCCACCATCGCCCAGCTCAGCGTCCGCATTGCGGCTCGGGTGGGCGGCTGTCCTTCTGCAGGCCGTGATGTTTGCGTTGGCGGCTCTGACGGGTCATCATTAATATTATTAGGTGATACATATAGCGATCTGCTTTATTTGCTCTAAGCGCTAAGCTTGATAAGTTGAAGATGTTTCCTGCTGATGTTCGGATGCGGTGTTTCACGACCCAGGTGCGCGCCATTCTATGTGTTGTACGGCTGCCAGGCGTGGGGCCCGTTAGTGATAACAGAAGCGCTCGAAATGGTTTCCTCTGGGAGGCTTCGTGAAAACAACAACCTAGCGAAGAACCTTTTCGAAGCTTGTTTGTGGGATGATGCGATGCAACTACAAATAATGGTGGCGGCGAGGCCGGCCCATCGGCTGCTCGCTGTTTGCCGAAATGGCACAGCTCCCGTTGCAGTACATACTACATGGCCAAACAGCAGGTTGTTGGTATCTGGAATCATGTCCAAGATCAGGCTGGTTCTCTCGCTTTGGCATTACTACGCCAGGAAATACGTACACGACGCACATGCTGACCCAGCTGGGTCTGGCTGGGGCACCGCAGTGTTGCGGTTGCTAACGTATCTTGTGTGTATGTGTTTATTACATGAGAGGGGCACGCACCCCCAACCATGTAACACACACATACACACACACGTCGAGTCGGCACTAACTTCACCGGAAGACGTGGGATCATACCCCACCGCTGGTCCCCCGGGTGAAAAAGATTGGGGTGTCGAAGGCTGGAGTCACCGAGGTCCTCCAGTGCGCGGGGCGGCTGGAGTGGGAGCTCATCTTGAGACGCTGCCGCAGAGCAGCGGTGGAGGACCGAGTCTGCATAGGGCCTGGACCAGACTGAATACCAGATGGTGGTTGGATAACTAAGATCGGGCAACAGCAGACTTCAGAAGGATCTAGGAGGAGGCAATGGCACCGGTGTGAGTGCCCTGGTAGATTACGCAGCTGTAGAGCTTGCGTCTGGCGGACCGACGGAGGACTGTATGTTCCTGGGGCTAGTAGAGCTAGCGAATCAGATGATCGCAGCCTCTGACGATTACGCGGCGCAGCGGTTAGCACTTCCCGGTGCAGTGTGCGGACAAGGTGGTACGCCCCTCCTCATCTGAGGAGTGCTTCGGCGGTCTCCCGTATGGGGGCGGGTTAGCGCCCCCGGCCAGTGTCGGCCCGTCAGATATGTAACAATCACACACACAGGGACATGGACAGGGACATGGCTCCCAACCTTCCTCGGCCAGGACTAGAGAGCCGCCACAGGCGACTGGCGGCATGCAGGGCGTTGCGCACGGTGGGTGACCTAATGAGGGTGACGCAGGCCGCCGCAGCCGCCCCGCGAGCAGCTGGCGAGTGGGAGGCCTGGGTAACAGCCAACCTGGACCCCAGCGACCTGGCAGGCTTCAGGCGGGCGACGACCATCGATGCCATCAACCGCCTCACGGCGGATATTAGCCCGGAATGGCGTGCAGCAGCAGCGACGGTGCTGGCGCACCCGGAACGCGCGGCAGGGCAGGATACGGAGGAGACGCTATGAGCTCGGTTCGTGGGGCGGGTGGGCTGGCGGCTTGCTTGGGGGGTCACTCAGCATCAAGCTGCGCGACCTCTCCGTCCGCCAAGCCACTCAACTGCAGATGCAGCCGGTAACGGAGCGCCGAGCCCGCCTGCTGCACGCAGCCTACGAGCGGGAAGCCCGGGAGCAGCCCGCAGCGGCGGCAGCAGCAGCAGGAGCCCACCCGCCGGGACCTCAGCCAGCCGCCGCCGAAGTGGCGCCAGCAGCAGGCGTACTGGCAATGCTGCGGCGAATGTGGCCCATCAAATGGGACGGAGCGCGAACACTTTGAGACGTTTTGGCGGCTGGCACAGGACTGCGTGCCGCTTCCCGGCAACAGCCACATCAGGGGAGTGGCACAGTGACCTTGGGGGCCGTAGACAATCAAGTGCCAGCCCGATGGCCTGCAATCCTTCAGGTATGTCCCCGCATGAAGGGTTCCCGTTCTGCCATCAATAACCCCGCCATGAAGAGAGCCGGAAGACAAACGAGTGCCTCCTTGCGACTGATAGCTGCCACTGCACAAGTAAGCCCTGCTCGTTGGTGGGGTGGGCAGGGGTGGGTGGTTGGCTGGGTGGTTAGTCGGTTGGCAAGCCGCTGGCAGGGCTATTGTTTGTACGGCAGCCAACTGAGAACGGACATGTCTGCATGCTCTTGGTGGGCTGTGAAGATGGCGGGTCGGCCTGCTGGTTGCGGTGACGAGCGGCGGGTTGCCAATGGACGCGAACTTTTGCGTACGCATGTGTGTGTGTGTGTGTGCGTGTGTATGTGACACAGCATGTGCGGCTGTCGGAACGCTGCCGTGGACAAGCGACATGCCACGATATGTCCAGAGTGATGGGTGCGGTATGTACGCGCCGGCGATCCTCTGGGTCTGCCATAATACCGGTAATACAGTTTTGATTCGCCCAAGATGCCGAGGATGCAAGGCTGCTGACGGCGGGCACCCTGTTGGCACGCGAAGAAGGGGCAACAGGGACGCCGGAAGCAAGAGCGCTGACATGTTTGATCTCTACGGGCCTTGCTGCGGTTAGTTAGTTCCGGTTTCGCGAATCGAGCGCTGGGCTGAAACAGCGGTCTGCCAGGGAGCGTGCGCGTGCGTGTGTATGTGCGATAGGCACAGGTCTGTGCGCTACAGGGTGCTGGGAAAGTTGCTCTTGTGCTTGCACCGTGTTGCCGTGTGCCTGACGCCAAGACGGCGCGACGCGACACCGCATGGTTCGCAGGACGCCTCGATCGGTTGACTTCATAGCGTTTCAGCAAGAAACATTTCACTTGGTTGCTGCGCGTGGTTGGCCGTTTGATTGGAGATTGTTACACGGAAGCCGGAAACAGGTTCACGGTGCGGCTGAACCAGGAGAAGCTCGGGATCCTGGTTCATATAACTTCGCCTTTGGTCGATTTTAAGCCAAGTTAACTGAAGCGGAATTTGGATGTCTCAACTGCGTTTTCCTGGCCTCCATGCGTCGCGCGGCCAGGCGCCTGAGACGCGCGGGTGCAGGGGTTGACTAAATGCACGCTCCTGTCCATTCAATATAGACCCCCACCCCGCATCCTAAACGCTGGATCGGTCGGGCACTGTCCTGCTAGGCTACTGATAAATTAAAATGCATTGGCTATATGAAAGAGGAAAGGCTGAGACCGAGGCTGGATCGGAGTCCGTACTACCAGATACCAGGCCCGTTTTGCGAATATTGTGTAGCAATCCACAGCACGACAGCATAATTTAATTCAAAATGCCTTTGATTCATATAAAGAATTATTGTCCGCGACTTTCACCTAAACCTGCGGCGCTTCCCGTCACATACCTTTCATCCGCTGGCTTCATTGGCTCAGGTCACATAATTCAAATCTAAAATTAATGCTTCAATCATAACTTGCCAAAGTTTGAGGCGCATACCATTCCTGCAAGGGCCCGCGCTCGTCAGGGCTACGCGGCTACTGCGTCGTCATCTTTGGAGCGGGCAAATATGAACTCTCGGTGGCTTCTAGCTTTCTGCCTGGTGTTAACAGCAGCTGCTTGTAAGTGCGGGCTGGGAAGGCGTCTTACGATTGGGAATGCAATTAATCCACGTCGACGGTCTGGGTAGGTGAGAAACATCGTCCGTCCTGGTCTGTGACACAGCTTCCATCGATAGAATTCACTTTCAAGAAATGCGTGCATGCGGGGTTGTGGATGGGGATGCTTTCCGGCAACGCCAGCGTTTTGATGCGACGCGACGCGCGCGCCGGGGGGTTTAGGTGTGACGGGGGGGATCAGGTCCTCTCAGCGGCGGCCCCTGGTTTAGGTGCCAGCGACGTCAGCCGAACGGAGCAGACGCACATTACAGTCAACCACTGCCGTCATAAACGCCTTTACCGGCCCTGCGACCGGGCACAGAGACGACTGCTGCACCACTGATCTTCCTCAATTTGTGGATCGCGCCCCTGGATCCAGAGTTAGACACCGTAGTTAGTTTGAAGTCTTTTATAAAATTATCTCTGATTTTACATTTCGCTTATGTCTCTATTCCAATCACCACAGGCACTGACTGCCGCAAGAGCGCTGCGAAACCCGCCCGTAAGGGCCGCGCGGCGTCGCTGGCGGCCGGCAGCCGGAACCCTCCGCCTCCACCCCCGCTGCACGCCATCAAGTATTCCCCCGCAAGTAAGAGACTCGAACCCCCAAGTCGCTGCAGTCACGCGCATACTTTTTGAGAACGCGGAAAGAACCCGCACCGGCCAGCCGCAGCGGTTACTGGCCCAGCATGGCACGGAGCTCACGGACCCATCGAGCTGCGCTCCAAACAAAAGGCGCGCGCCGCGCCCTCCTGGTTCTGTGCGCTACACGCCCCTATCACGCGGGACAGGCCACGTCTGGGTGGCTCGTGCTACCTGGCCTGTTGGCGCCTTATTTCGCCCCCTTGTTCCTACCACAGTACACGGTCAGCCGGCCGGATGGCCGGCTCTACCTTCCAAAAGGCCCTCCAAAAGGAGGGGGAGGGCTCTAGATTCCCATTGTAGCCATGTTTTCCACTGCCGGAGGATTCGGCCGCCACGATCGCACCGATCTATCCCTCCCCCATGCCGCAACGTGCCAACACCGCACTTCGAGCTTGCGGCTCTAGCCCCTCCTCCTCCCAGAGCAGCACCCCACTCGGGGCTTGCGGCTCTCAACTCCCCTCAACCCTCGTGCCATTCCGCCTCGAAAACCATCGAGGCGGTAGCAGCCAACCAGCCCCAGCAGCGGCGGCCCAGTGCCCGTGCCCGCCCTCCCCTGTGCCTGAGTGACCCCTTTCCATCCCCACCACATTCTTTGAGAGGAGAGGGTGACGACCTGAAGGCGGCAGGCCCGTGGGGTTGGCTGGGCCATGGAGCCCTTTGCGCGCGTCTAACCCGACTAAGAACCCCTGTACGGAACCTCATTGTGTATGTGTGTGCGTAAAACGCACTTCCTGCTGCTCACACGCCTCCCCGCCTTTGTTGCCTCTGCCCGTCACGCGCTCCGTAACGCACAGAGCTGCCGACACCGCCGTCTCCCAGCGTGACATCGACCATCCGAGTGTATGGGGACGTCTACGCCGCGACGGGCCCGCTGGAGGGCAACATGTGCTCCATCCTGGGTGGCTCCTGCGGCGTGGGTGCGCGCGTAGAGCTTCTGGTGTCGCCCTCCGCCACCTCCTCCGCCTCAGCCGCAGCCAGCTCATCAGGTACGTCTTCACGACTGGCCCGGCGTAATGCCTGTCTTCACGTCAAGCGTCAATGTTTTGGGATTCCGCCGCGGCGGCGTCGGGTGCGGACTGTATCATCAACCGGCGATCCTCAGCTTGGTCCGCTGCAGTTCGATCCATTCACGGCTCCGTTGGCGGGGACTCTGCTCTCCATCAGTGCGTCCCGGCTCCTGTTCATCTTCGAACCCGAACCCCATTTCGCCGGCTTTTGCCCCGCCCCCCTCCGTCCTTATCAGGCCGCGTCTGGGCACCGCTGTGCTTCAAGAACTCGCGCAACATCTCACAGGACATTGCTGACTTGGCCTGCCACCAGGTCAGTTGATTGGTCCTATGCATTCTTTGTGCCCTGCTGAGTGTGGGTTGCACGTCATACGACATGTACGGCCCCTGTGCATCTGCCGTACGCCCTGCCTCCCTCGACAGACAGCCCTGGCCTGTGCCTACCCCGATGTCTTTTGGTTGTTACCTAGATCCGTCCTATCTAGCACATGGAGTCATGGACATGCTGGCGGTTGACGGACGTTGCGCTTCAACTGTACGGCATTCTCCATGTGTCATCAGTCGCACGGTTTGTCCGTACTCATTGCATTCTAACGAGGTATAATGACCCTTTTATGCTGCGCTGTGTATGCGTGCAGTTTTACGGCTGGCCGTCCCGTCGCGAGGTGTACTCCATCCGGGGATCGTTCAGCGACAGTTTCCTCATCCCCTCGCCGGGCACGTCGCTCCCCGGTAAGTTGTGCCAAGAAGAAATGGGAGCGCCCGCCTTTGCGAATCGGCTCGGCCCGGCTTGCATTCGCACGCTTTGCGTGCGCAGGCGCGGGCCGCACCATGACAGTGGATGATAGCGGTTGCGCGTGGAATAGTGAGAATGGCGCTGCCAAGACAGACCCTGTGCCTCGTCATGTTGCACACGCACACACACATACACACACGGACACACACGGACACACACGGACACCAGCGCATACCCCGCTCGTGCAAAGTCCGTCTCCTGCGCGACGCATACATGCGCGTCGATCGTCTCGAAGCTCTGCAACCCTGCTGCCCGCGCGCCCACAGGCCCTGTGAAGGCGGGCGCTCCCCTGTTCAACGTCTCCAGCCACACGCATTGGGTGACGGTGCTGGGGCTGGGTAAGGCTGGCGGCCGGAAGCCGCGCTCGGTCCAGAAGCTCAAGTTCCAGGTGGGTGGGGTGCGGACTGCTGGGCCGTCAGGCAGGGAGGCAGGGTGTCTCTTGATTGGGCAGGGGAGATGGCTGGCGGACCAGCGGACACGCAGGAAGGCGGACAGGGTCTTGCATGAGCAGGCAGGCAGGCGGGAAGGCAGGCGGGAAGGCAGGCGGGAAGTAAAAAAGGATACCGCAGCGGAGACGAAGACGGCGTTAGGCAGGCGGGAAGCGTCTTTCGTGGGCCGATGGGTGGAGCGCCCGAAGGTGCAAACCTTGCAAATACGTGGTTGCCTCAGCCCATCCACGCGTGCTGCATACTTGCCTCGCTTGCTCTGAGCGCGCAGGTGTCGACGAAGCCCTGCGATAGCAGCCTCCTTTTCAACCTGCAGTGCGACGTTCTGATGACGGCGGCAGGGCAGCAGCGGTAGCGGCGCCAAAGAAAGAGCGCAGCTCAGCGGATGGTCAGCCGGGCGCAGGGCGTGGTTGGTAACGGGTGTTGAATCTCCGTAGTCCGTGCCGGTACCTTTTTCGCGGTGCAGTGCACGGCCAGCTGGCCCGCTGGCTCTACCAGGCTCTTCCGATACTCGTTTCATGTCAGGAACCCACGGCAAATAACAATCCCACACACCATTTCGGTTTCGTTGATGACAGAAATGCGTTGTTTCGAGAGGCCTTCTTCTAGGAATTCTTGTTGCAAAAGGTGGTGCAAGTAAGGGCAGAGAGATGGAGCTCATCGATCGGGCGTTTGGGCCACATGCCGTCTTGCCGTGTAGGCGAGAGCCAGCGTGGGACAACTGTCGGGCAGACGGGCACCGTTACCCTTGCCGACGTTTGCTTGAGGCGCGGCGACCGCGCGGTGAATAACATCTCCCAAAACTGTAACTGAAGCCATCAACCCACACTCAGGCCGTGTCCCTGGTATGACGTAGAGCCTGAAGGTATTGTACCTGCACATTGTGCTCAGGGTTGTATCCCTTTGCGATGTTATAAAGATCAGACCTGATCAGACCAGACGAGTCTGGTTTCGGTGCCCTTGACAAGGGAGCTGAAGATGGCTGTGGGCCCGAAAGCCTTGGGCCCTTAACCTCATCCAGGTCGCGTTCCCGATCCCCTCGAGCGATCAGCGCTTCACCTTCTGGTCTAGCTTTGCCCGAGGTGTGAGTGAGCTAATTACTGAGAAGACGGTTGGCGTGCACGTCAGTCCACGTGCTTCGCACACGTTGCCACGTGGGCCACTGGGGCGTTCTACGCTGTAACTGAAGAATGCACCCCATGGCTGTCCATCGTCAGCCGGTCAGGGAAGCTGAAAAGCATACGTAATATAAATAATATATATACTATATTCACTTTGCTTATTTGTCATCCAAGTCCCTATCGTATAGTGGTTAGTACATCACGTTGTGGCCGTGAAGACCCCGGCTCGAATCCGGGTAGGGACATACCGCTCATAGTTTTGTTTGGAAAGTGGGGATTCCGGGGGCACCAGCCTTACTGCAACCTCTGCAAGGGGATCTTCAGTCGTACTTTCATACGAATCTCAGTCCCTATGTGTGCGAGGCAAGAAGATTCCCAGTGCGAAGAGGAAGTCCTTGCACAGGGTCGATGCTATGGGTCTGTCATCGTGGCCGCAGCACCGCCGACCCGCGAGGAGCTGTGTCTGCAGCACTGAAGAGAGTGGAGAGGTGGCTGGTGAGGGCCCGGGTGGGAGGCGGGGGTAGGGGTAAGGAAGGATACGATACGGTAGCCGCAGTGAAGGAGCCCAGGCGACGTTCGGGGGGGGGGGGGCAGTTGGGCTGCGCTCCGAGAGCTGCCAAGTCGAGGCAAAAGTGGGGCAATGCAAGAGAGAAGGTTGCGGGCATGAATGAGCCAGTTCACGATGGACCCAGAGGAAATTGAACGGGGGCGTGTCGCGCTCGGGATTGGGTTTTAGATGGGGAGTGGATCGCGGTGTTCGCGCGTGGCTGTGTCTTTGTGCGGTTGGCGCTTGGCGGTGCGGTGTATGCCTAAGCGCGGTATGCCTAAGCGCGGTATGCTCCTAGCATTATTGGACAACGTGTTGAACATTTTAGAGAGGATTGGCACATGAGAGCCGCGCATGAAAGCCGCGGAGTGTCTGCGTCTCTGGCTTGCATGCCGCGGCTGCTGGTTGGGAAAGAATGTGGCGGAAACGGTGCGTGGGATGCCGTTGCATGGTCGAATCAAGAGGTTTCGCCTGTCGCCCGTCTTCGGTCGATCGCCTTGACGTAAGGAGAGGCCGTGTCACATGGGGGCAACGATTGGCGCTTTCCCCCATGACAGAGGCTGCTGGAGAGCCCATGGTTTCCTGGGGCTACCTGCCACGGCCTTGATCCTTGCTTTGGCAGTAGTTCGGCGGTAACTTTGGGCTGAGGAGGCGACGAGCAAAAGTCCGAAAAGGATTGCCGCGGGAGCCGGAGCGGCCGTGAGGGGCCCTGACCTCGCCACGCAAAATCTGGAGGCGCGTTGGCTATCACTTTTTATTTGAGGGATTGAAAGTCGCTACAGGTACCGAAAGCAAGGGTGAGGGTGCTTGAGAGAACAGAATTCAGCGCCCCACCGCTTACCGACTTGCCACGAGGTACTTACTGCCTCGCACGAACTAACTGCACGAATCAGGTTGCATTGTCAGCAGGAAATCTGCCCGCAGGCGTATTATTGTCTTGAAATTTACTGCTTGGGAATTGAGTGAGTGGATCTCATGGCCACGAACAAAATGAAAGTTAAGTGCGCCCCGACCAGCCCGGATCAATTACCTCGTTGCTCCAACTTTTCAATTTCGGCATAACACGTGAATAATAAAAATCTTAGCTTTATTTCAGGCTCGTATGCTTAGGCGGGGTCCGTCGTCTGTAAGGGCTTGTGCAAGGACGGAAGCACACGCACGACCGCCCACCATACCTTTAACAAGTATGGGCCTTTAATAAGCGACTATCAGTGTTTAAAATTCCAAGCTAATATTCGTGTCAATCCTTAATGAATTGATTGTATGCTTGCTGTGAGCCTCTGGTTTCAAATCCTTTGGGCGTGCGTTCGACAGTTGACTTGGTTGTTAACGGCGGTCCGAACCCCTGCAAGCTGCACAAAGCTTGTAATGCAGATAGATATAATTCGAAGTCGTTACCAAGCTCTTCAGCAGGATTGACGAATGCAAAATGGAAATGACAAGCTGTCGTACATAGGCTACAGCTTGAAATACCCGATTCCACAATAAAGCCTCAATCAAAAGACATCGTGAGTAATTTTCAGATAAAGTTCTTCGTTCTTCACTTCTGTGTCCACAACGACGGTGTGCAAAAATCACCACCGACCGATTGTTCTTCTGGGACACCCCTGCCGCATATTCCCCAAAGTAACACACTACATCATAGTCGTTCATAATTTCATGCTTGCTGCAGCGCAATTCCGCTCATTGGTCAGGGTCAATCAGCTCGCAACTGTTTAGAAACCACCGTTCGCACGGTCGCCATTCTAGGCTTAGGTGTAAAAGCTATTCAGCACAGTAAGTGGGTCTGTTTGTTTCTTGCTGCGATGGCGGCGAGATGTCTTTGGCTGAGCCCGGACATCCATCTGCCTGTCGCCTGCCCGACCCAAAACGTAGCATCAACCGATACATGCACCAAAGGGTGATGTTGCGCATAAATGGTCATTCAAAGGCATTGTCGTCTTCCACGCGCAATGCTTCCAACGACTCCTTTGTGTCGCTCATTACACAATTCTGCAAACCCTCTGATCACTTGGTCCGAGGAGCAGGGACCCGAACGCATGGTATCACACCCTTCAAACACTGCAAACCAATCATCATCTGACGGCTGCGTGCAAACTTGAAAAATGTTGAACGTGCCCCATCGCCCTCTTCGCAGGGAGCCAAACATTGTCTGGTTGCCAAGGCTCAATATTGACAGGTTTACTCTCATTGAGAAAGAAACCCAGCTTACTCTTGAGTAATGTCCCCGCGGAAGTTGAGGACCGGCCAGCGGATCAGTTGCCACTTCTTGGAGGTGCGAGCACGACACGTGGCGGCTCCAAGGTCACTGGAGGGGCGCCATGGCATACGCACTCACAACCCACGGCTGTCCTCAGAGCCTTCAAGGGGGGCGGGGAAGCTCTCGGATGCCCAGGGAGGGAGGGCAACCAGCGCCAGGGCACCTCGGTTTCCCTTCGCTTAGGGGAATCGAGGTGCCCATGGTCATGGGCTTGCTCCGTTCAAAAGTCCAATCCGAATTATATAGTTGAAGTTGTCGTTTGACTATTCGAATAAAACTGCAACACCGCCCGTCCTTCCATATAGGGACGATGTCGGGGCATGGGTTGCCCCCAACGTCCTGAATACTCATAAGTTGCATTGTGATATGCGCAGCGTAGAACAAGTCGTATATGTTATTTATTTCCTCGACTATTCAACCCGATATTCGGTTGCATGATGGAACTAGTGCATTTACCTTGTTCCGTCGTTCGTTCCGGACCCCGGGGGCCGAGCCGTCGGAGGCCCAAAACCGGGGAGCATGAACAATACGAATGCGTTACAATACACTGCAGTAACGACCGCTATTTCAGCAAATCTAGTCTAACTTTCCGACGATCAATGAAAGACTGCGGAAAAGGAAACTTCCGTTACTGCATACGTAAACGTATCAACAAATTGGATTCATGATGTAATTTACACTATATAACAACGATGCATACAAATATTCGTTGCGCCGTAGTCCCACGGCAACGGGGTGCCGTTGGTGCGGTTCTTTGTTGGTTAGCTAAAATTCAATTAGGGTATCTGCACAGGCCTTAAAGCTGTATTATCATAAACCACAAAGATGGGTTTCAATATGCCGCGTTGCATGATTTCAAAGTTACACTCGGTCATCAGTTGCTCACCTAACGTACAAAAGGGCCCCACCGCATCCAGCCTGTCCCCGAGCCCCTGTTTGGAACTCCAACCACGAACCGCCGCCATGCGGGAATGACACACCCTACCTCACACCAGCTGAAGGTGCCATCCAGGCGTTCCCGTGCCTTACAGTCACGGCCACGCACACCGACCACACGCCCTGAATAACTCCCACTGCCCAACCATCTCACATTCCCCGCCACCGCAGGCCGACTATGGTGAAGACGTCGCCCAGGAGGCGCCCGACGTCGCCCGACGTCGCCCAGCGTCGCTCGACGGCGGATACCGCTGGCTTCCTCCGCCGCTGCCGAGCAGCGGTGCCGCCGGTGCCGCCGGCAGCCTGACCGGCGGCGCCGGCGGTGGTCCCAACCACGCCTGCGGCCTAGTGTACGGCACGGCGCCGCCAGACCGCTCAGCTGTCATCCCGCCCATGAAGCGCCGCCTCATCACGCTCTCCACCGCCGGCAATCTCAAGATCTCCCCGCTCTCCAATCAACAACTATACCACCAGCGGATCTACCCGGTTCGCCGCCCGTCCGATTTTGACGGTGGCGCCGGCGGCGCCGCCGCGGCGGCGGCGCACGACGCCGTCGGCATCCGCGAAGGCGGCCTGCTCCACCAATTCCTGCCGCCACCGCCGCCCGGCACACCGTCCCGCCACCCCCAGCCGCCCAGCAGCCACCACTTCCTAGAGCGTCGGGAGCTCAGTCCTCGAGATGACAACATCCTCCTGGGAGGCGGCTTCCACTCACACCATAGTCGCCGCTCGTCGTCCCCAGAGCCGCCGCCGCTGCCGCCCGTCACGCCGCGCGGCACCGGCTCGCGCGCCGCTGGTGGCGGCGGCGGCAACGGCGGTGGCAGCTTCGCCACGCCGCGCCTCGTGCTGCGGCCGGTGCGACCCTTCCATGAGCGCTCCGTGGGCGGCTGCAGCGGGCCGGCGACGGTTGTGTTGGAGGCGGCGACGGCCGCGATTTGGCGCGAGAACCTCACACCGGCTGCAACCGGGCAGCAGCAGCAGCAGTCATCGCAGTCAGCTATGGCGGAGATTGCTGCTGCTGCTGCGCCGGGCTGCGTTTCCATGGGCGGCATCGGCAGAGCAGCCGCCGCCGCCGACGCACAAGCGGGCGAGGCCTTTGACGCCGCCGCGGCGGGCGGCTTCGGCCCCAGGGGCGACACCCCAATGCAGATGGACTCGTGCTCCGGACAGCGCCGGTATTGGTCGGCGGCACACGGGGAGGCGGCGGCCGCGGCAGCTGCGCCACCTGACGCAGCCGTCACCGCTGCCGACGGAGACGGCGCGGATGAAGAATACTTGGCCACAGCCGCCGCAGCCGCCGCTGCCGCTGCCGCCGGGGGCATGGCCTGGTCGACGATCGAGGTCACCGTCGCAGTTCGGCCGAAGAACGTCGCGGTGCGGCGTTACCAGCATGGACACATCGGTGTGGACGGGGCGGAGGTGGAGGCGGTGCATAACGGCTACGTGCGGGGGCCGGCGTGCGGCGTGTTCGACCTCACCAGGTACCTGACTGGCCGCGACTGCGTACGGCACGGCGGGCGCTGGATCTCACGCTCGCAGTTTGAAAAGGTTGGTGCAGGGCAGGGCAGTGCAGGGCAGGGCAGGGCAGGGCAGGGCAGGGCAGGGCAGGGCAGGGCAGGGCAGGGCAGGGCAGGGCAGGGCAGGGCAGGGCAGGGCAGGGCAGGGCAGGGCAGGGCAGGGCAGGGCAGGGCAGGGCAGGGCAGGGCAGGGCAGGGCAGGGCAGTTGGGACTTTTTCTCAACGGCAGCTCGTGCCTTGCAGGGTCTGCAAACGCGGGCTCATGTCGTCGAAGCACGCATGTGTGCAGTTACGCTGGCTCCTGGCTGTGTCGTTGCCATTGATGTTGAAGTAGTTGCAGCTCCAGAGTTCAGAGTTCAGACCCGTCGTGTGCATTGCCATTGGACTGTATGCGTAGCGAGGCGCGTTCCGGTAGCATCTGCTCCCCAAGTTGCCAATTGCCTGTTCTCCCAACTTCTCTGCACGGCAACGGCAAAGCAAGGCGAGCATCCAGCGTGTCCTGTTCTTCCCGCTTACCCCCCGCCGCGCAACGCCTTGCTATCCTGTGACCCTGTGGCCTTGATCCATAGCTGGGCGGCAGTACCATGGCCAAGTGGTACCGCTCCATCCGCGTGCTGCCCGATCTGGAACCGTTGGGCGAGTGGCTGGAGCGACACGGCATGCCCGTGCTGCGTGGCCCCGCGCGGCGCAGCCGCAAACGCTCTGCGGCGGACAGCGGAGATGAGCTGGGCTTCGGCTTTGGCGGTGGCGGCGGCGGCGGCTGGGACGCCGCGGACGATGACCTCGCCGGCGCGTCTCCTTGGGCTAGCGGCGCCGCCACCTCGGCGGCGGAGGGCGGCCAGGGTGCCGCCGCGGCGCCCGACACCTGGGCGAACCGGATGCTGCTGCAGCACCGCGACGGCGGCGGCGGTGACGACTTATTGGTTCAGCGCCTGTTGAGCACCTGGCCGCTGTCGCAGCCCTTCCTGCGGCCGCAACCCACCGCCGCCACCGCCGGCGGTGGCGGCAGCGGCGGCGAGCTTACGGCCGCCACCACGGCGTCAAGGCCCGCGCGTTGCTTTCCTGACGTGTACGGCATCGTGAGGTCGCAGCAGGAGAACCCCCAGCACCGGTCCGCCATGTCGGCCGCAGGAGGCACCACAGCTGCGGTTGGGGCTGCTGCCGCCCCTGCCGCAACGGCGGTCGTAGCCGGGGGCGGCCCTGTGTCTCCCGAGGACGCCGACGCTGCCATGCTGGCGCGTGTGCCGCCCATAAAGTGCCCGCCCCCCTCCTCCGGACATCCAGCACCGCTGCCGCAAAGCCTGGCGCTCCACACACCCCTCGGCGGCATGGGTATCGTATCCGCTCAGCTGACGGCGGCACCGCCGGCGCCGCAGCTGGCGTCCGGGGAAGCCGCACGGAAGGCGGCCGCCGAGGGGCCGCTGGGGTCGCACCCGTGGCCGCAGGAACCGGCGGGGGCCGCTGCGGCACCGGCGGGCGGATCGACGCCGCCACCGCTGAAGCGCCCGCGCCTGCTGCTGCATAGGACCAACGGCTCCGCGTCAACGGATGGCCGCGGAGCGGGCCAGCCGTACCTTTTTGCCGTACAGGCTCCTCCCGCGATGTTGTACCGGGAGGGAGGGGCGGCGTCGCCGTCGGACGCCATGGAAACGGAGTCGGGACCCCAGGCGATGGAGGAGTGAAGGGGATATGGGGCATCTGACCCGCCCTTGCTCTTGCCATTATTGCCCTCCACTTCTGCCGTCAGGGCCGGGGTCCCCTACAGGGCCGGGATCCCCCGAATCCTACAGCCTGAAGGCTGCGAAGCCTTTGCTGACGATTAGGTGCGGGAGCGAGGGAGCGATGCGATCGGGAGCGCGGCGATGGGGCATGTGGGCATGAAGCGTTGTTGCTGGCGCTGCGGCGGATCTGAAACATGTCAATCATGACTCGAAACGGTGTACTGGTGTTGCCACTTGCGCCTTCGCCGGGATCCGCCTCCGCGCCTGCTCTCTGCCCGCACGTGGTCATCGACAGAGCCCGATGGCGGCGCCAGCGGATCGACCTGCGGTCGGAGTTTGCGGTCGTCCCGCGTTTTGCGGCAATGCCTGTCCGGTGGCGGCAGCAGTCTGTTCGGAAAGCGCATTGATGAACGCATGAGTCTACTGACCAGGCAATCTTGATGAAGCACTGCGCTGCTGCCGTACGGTACTACGTCGTCGTTTCGAAGAACCTTTGGGGCTTCCGCAAGGATTCGAGACGGATTGACCTGGGGCGGACGGGGCTTGTTGTTGGCGCCGCGATCTGGCGGGCTGCTTGGGCCACGGCCCACCACCAGCCGTCTACGGCGACTCTCATGTGTTACGGCTTTGAGACGCACAAAGATGTCTGGTTCACATAGCAAGGCCGCGCCACCGACGGCCTCCGGAGGGTGGCGCATACGCGAGCTAGGCGCACTGCAGGGCGGCCGGCCCTTCATCTTCCCTTTGGCATCCTCTCGTCTCCAAACGGCCAAATTTGACAATGCCGTGCATCATACTCATCGTGGGGGAAATGTATGGGACCCATCTTGGCTGTATGTTTGCAACCCGACTGGCGCCTGCAAAGGCTCCCAATTGAGCTTGGTTGGTTTGGCCCTTGTGCAGCGGCGGGGACTCTTGTGGCCTATGACCTACATCCCCTTCATTAACAAGGGAGTTGGCTGGGCTGAATCTGCGACTCCCGCTCCGTGTTGTATGACGCGGGGGTTAGGGTTGCGACGTCAAACTGTGAATGATGACGGTGCTCGCGACTTGCCAGCCTGGCAGGGTTGTGAGCAGCCTGGCGAGGTTTAAGATGTTGATCTCACTGCTCGGTTAAGGTAACAACTGGAGCTACGCTGACCTTTAACGAACTGCGCGCTGTGTTCCCTTCGCTTCTGGGCTTCCACGACGCCACTTTTAGAAACCGGCACATAGTAGGATGACGAGTCTACTTCTGCATTGCTGCTGTTCCTTCCGTCGCGTCTCCAGCATGGCGACAGTCAAGGACCGAACGCGCATGAAGCAGGGTGAAGCTACGCCGCAGGGCGCCGTTGTCGCAACCAATTGCCTCCCTAATTTTAAAACCTGTGGTGACATTAGCGGAACGAGTGCACCGAAATATGGGGTCGAAGAACACTCCTCGTAACACGATTTACTTTAATTGCACCCTCCAAGCCCGACACGATGCGTACAGGCCAGGTTCAACGTACAAGGTAACATGTTGTACACTCTTCGGGACATGTAATTAATCTACACAGCTGGACTTACTCTTGGCACATTGGTCCAAAATGCCCCGCTTCGTATAACAGTTAGTGGTTGCTCACGCGAGGAGGGCAAGGACACAGAACGCCCGAGTTTTAGGCCCGCTTCGGCGAAGTTACTGCATTTCATGTTGTATCCTTCTGTTTAGCAGACGCTGTTCGCCGTGCGCTACTCTACAGACACCGCTCCGCAATGGTAACGTAAAATAACCATTTATTACGGGCTACATCCGGAGATGCGCTCCAGTTTCCTCGGAGGAATTGGCCGCATATCATATATTCTTCATTCTTCCTCGGATTAAGCATCTGGAGCATCGGTATCATGGAGCGCCATTTAGCTCGGAGGTAGGTTCAGCTATGTCGCCCTTGTGTGCCGCAACACCCGGCTAATTAGCTGGCGCTCTACAAATAGCACAAAACTATTTTGGTCTTACTGCAAACACTAATTGGCGCCGTGGAAGAAATTTAAGCAAAATGGGGTTTAGCCATTTTCTGCCCATCTGCGAGGTTTTTATGATATTTTAGTATAACATGTGCATATATAGAGTATCTTTATTTTTTATCTACGGAATTCGTGGGATTTCCTGTTCCACCCAAATTCTGTGCATATGGCGGTGCCACCGCTACGTCAATACGAAATTTCACTCCGTTTTTCCTGGTGTTTATGTATGTGGCAATATTGTGGACATAGATACTTCTGCACAAATGTACTTTACTGGTGGGCGCAGAGCCAGCAACGCCCACCCATATCGCCATAGCTTTACGAGGGTTCACCGTTTGTAGAGGTCAATGTTTCTGAGGAAAGTTTGGCACATGTCCGAGAAGGTAAGTACCAGCGTCCAAAATCTGCGCAAGGGACTTGTACGCCAACGACCAACAGTCACCAAAAATTCCGCCTCCGTGTTGTGTTAAAAAAAATAAACTTTTATGAAAAAGCGACAAACGTTACTCCATATAAAAGAGTTTCTAAGCCGTATAACTCTTTTTGCTTGGCAAGGTGTCGGCGACTCGACGGACTGAGCAATTTGACGTTTTCTCTAACGAAAGCTCATTACAACGCATGACAGTGTGATTCTCGTTTGTTTTCGGGGAAGTAACCTTGGGTTCCGGCAACAGTGACCGTCAACAAGCAGTGGCCTCATCTGCCAGCGTTGTGACAAGGCTCCTGCGCTGAGACAAACATTAACCTGCAGCATAACCGTTGCATTACTGATTTTCCAACGGTAAGTTCCTCTTACCCTGTAAGGAAACTCCGCAGTGCTATTGGTAACACTACTGACAGCTCTCCTGCAGAGCTTGGGGGGACGATTTTAACACGCAGCGAAGGCGCTTTTGCAGGGCATACACATAACATTATCAATGGAATTAAGCAAGGCCCGATACATGCATGACCTTATCCCTGTTAAGAGCCCTCGTCCGGGCCCGTATTGCAGCCACTCCCTCGCGCGCATTCCCGCATCCCTGCCTCACTGCCGGCCTCATACGTAATAATGCGAAACTTTGTCCGTGAAGAGGTCAAGGGCCTGGGACGAGCGCCGCCCGAACCCAAGCCCAGGACGCCCCCGGACCCGCCCCATTTTCTCCACTCAATATCACTTGGAAATATCCTCTGCCACAGCCATCAGGCAATAGTGCCCCACAACAAATACGACTTCACATACCCCGTTGGGCGCCCGCTGCAACACTGGCCCGAACCGCCTTGGACTCCTTTCCATTCCACATCTTCCCCTCTCCGCGCTCCGTTGCTATGTTACGCAACCTGTCCTAGCCCGACGATCCTGGCCAAGCGCACCGGCAACCACCAAACCCCAAGCGCCCCAAGGCCTTCTTTACACCCGTCACTGTTGCCACCGCCCATTGACAGCGCCCCCAACAACCAACCACAGCAGCTGCTACCGCACTGGACGGGTAACCCCCCACCCTCATCGTGCCCCCGTTCCTACTTCCGGACAGGCAGCCCCCAAGATTCACCAGAGCGGTTCCGACAGCATATGTGACGAGGTGTGTACGCCCACGCTGCCGCACGCCGAGCCGCGTCTCTACCCGCGTGCATGCACGCACGAGCTTGTGGGCAACCACTTACCAGGCTTCTGAACAGACTTCCTTGGTGAAGGTGGAGGCGGAGGCGGAGGCGGAGGCGGAGGCGGAGGCGGCCCGCGCTTCGGTTACCGATTTCTGCGCTGCGTTGTGCCCGCGCTACGCATGTTGGCGCCCCTTGTTGGCCTTTTCTTCTGAAGTGTGGTCTTGTGACATCATCATGCCCGATCCCGGCTCCGGAACCTTCACGCACCGCACCGCACCCTGCCGCGCGTGCCGCCACGGTTCATGCAGGACTCCCGTGGAAGGCCTCGCTGCTGCAGCGGTCTCATGGAGGTGAGGGACGAGTGAAAAGGGAGAGATATGCAGTGAGATAGCGCAGGGTAGCAAGCGCGGTGGTCGTGGGTGCGGGAGGTCATCTGGGTGTGGGCGCAGGGATGGGCGAGGGCGCGGAAGGAGGCGTGGGTGCGGCAGCGGGCGTGTGTGCGGGGAGGTACACAATGAGGACCATTGGAAGCAGCGGCAGCGGCGCCAGCACCAGCCCAAAGACTCCCTATGGCCCTTAACAACCGGGTGTCCCACCCAACTCGCACACGCACGGCTGCTGCAAAACGCGTTACACGCCCACGCGGTTGTCAGCGATGCGCTCGCTCCTGCCCAGAGAGTGGAGAGCAGTTTGTACGGCGGCCTGCGCAGCGCAGTGTTCAGTGGCCCCGCGGGCTTATCGTGCGGTGGCGCCAGGGGTAAAACATTGATTCCGTACTGCTCTGGATGTTGACAAGATCGTATTGCATAGAGCAGTGATAAAGAAATCGCAGCTGAGGGACGCGGGTGGCCTTTTTCTCATTCCGCGATCCCGAACCCACCCACCCATCGGGCCGGCGCTATCCCGACTCGCAACACCTATATCCAGAATGAGGCCCTAAAAGACTAAACCCCCATCTCCCCCGAAGGTCGACTCCAGTGAAGATGCCAACGACGGCGCGCCACCCACAGAGCCGGAGGGCCAGCCGCCACAGCGGCAGCAACAACAGCCGCAACAGGGGCAGCCACAACAGCAGCAGCCGCAGCCGCAGGCCCCCCCCGCCACCGCCGAACCTTCGCAACCCCAACCGCATCAGCAATCGGTCCGCCAGCCCCCCTTCGCCCGGACCACACCTGCTGACCAGGAAGCACTGCTGATGGGAGCCCCAGCTGCCGACGCTGCCGACGCCGCCACCACGGGTGCCGCCGGCGCCTCAGCGGCTGGCCCTGGCGGCGCTAGCCCCGGTGGCGGCGCTAGCCCCGGTGGCGGCGGTAGCCCCGGTGGCGGTTCCCCGCCGGGCGTCCGGACCCTCTGGATCTCCTCGCCGGCCCGTGGAACGCCGCTGGCGCTCCGGCCCATCCTGTACTCAAGTGCCGCCCGCAACCCAGATGGCACACCCAGGACGCCACTTCAACCGCCGCAGCCGCAGCCCCCGCATCCCCTGGGTTCGTCCGGCCCTGGGCCCGCTGGAGGCGCAGCGTACACGGAGTTTGCCGGTCCCCCGACCATCGTCCCTGTGTTCCCGGGTGCCGCCGGTGGTGGTGGTGGTGGTGGTGGCGGCGGCGTCAGCAACGGCGGCGGTGCCAGCGGCGAGGTCGCAGGCGATGATAAGGGCGTCGGCAGCGGCGCTGCAGGTGCTGTCCCCGGCGGCGCCGCTGAGACTCCTCGGCAGCCACCGCTGGAGAATCCACATTCGGGTCTTCGTCGGACCCTGACTGCGCCGCAGCTCGCGTCTCATGGTTTACGGGTACTGCAGGACCAAGCGCCAGACAGCCTCGCTACAAGCGAGGGTGACGTGTTGTGTGGTGGTGGCGGCCAGCCCGCCGACGCGACATCTGACCCCCAGCAACAGCAGCAGCCCAGGCAACGAAACATGTCAGCACCGGCGGCGATCACGACGGCAGCGGCAGCAACGACGACGGGGTTGCCGCAGCAGGGCATGACATGGCTGACCACGACGGTGGCGGCGCAGCCGCCGTTGCTGCTGCTGCCGCCGTTTCCCCAACAGCCGCCGGATGGCCACTACCACGACTACATGCTTCTACCGCAGGCGCAGCAGCAGCAGAGTCTGATGGCGCCCCCGGGGGCTTTGCTCTCGGCCGGCGCAGCCGCCGTCGGCGCCCTTGGGCAGCGGACCGACGACTCGGGTGCGGGTGCGGGTGCAGAAGCAGGCGGCAGCGAAGGTGACGGCGAAGGCGGCGGCGGCGACGGCGGCGAAACCGAGACGCTGAACCTTGAGGAGATACTGGCGAGGTTGCCGCCAGGTCCGATTCACGTGACGGTTGCCGTGCGCGTCGGCGGCAACGGCGGCCGGCGGCCACGCGGCGGCGCCGCGCGCCTGGCGGAGGTAGACACGCGGTCGGGCTACACGCGCGGGCACGCGTGCGGCGTGTTCGACATGCAACGCTACCTGGCGGGGCGCGATTGCATCCATAACGGCAGCCGCTGGATGTCGCGTTCGCATTTCGAAAAGGTGAGGCTGGAGGCGCGCTTTGTTGTGCCGGCGGCGGTGGGTTGACATCGGCCGGGCCAGCGATGCAGCGAGTTCCAGGCTTGTGCATTTTGGTGGTGCTGTACCTGCCGGGGCGTCATGTTGTGCGCGCATGGCTTTCGAAAGCGGCCGCGACGCGCGAGGCGCCGCCCGCGTTGTCGCAATGCCCAATTGGTGCTTGGTGCGTAACCTGTATGTCTTGCTCTCATTGGAGGTAATGGAAATTTTGAAATTGATAACATAATGAAATTGGGAGACGAGCGAAAAGGATTCAGGAGGCTGGGGAGATGCTACGCAGGTGCCGCGCTGTTAAAACGGGCTGCCGATTCGGCTGAGCTTCGCATCGTCGAGCGCCTCGACGAGCGCCCTTCTTGTTCGCAACAGTTGTGACTTATGCAGATCCATGACCATCGAAACCCTTAGAAAGGTCTTTGTATTTGTATATCTGAGTTAAATGAGGGCAGGCGGACGTCGCAGACAACAGCTCGAACGTCCGAGATGCGCGCCCGCCAGAGCATCTTCAGAGCACAAAACCATAACCATATTTATGCAAATACATATATAATTCATGTGATACTATTATAACATTAGCTCCGCACAAGAAAGTGTGGCAGTACGATGGCGCCCTTGTGCAACAAATGAGGGCGGCCCCGAACTTGATGACCCTTGTGCTCATCTAAAGGAAGTATCGATGCACGCGCCCCTCCTTACAACTCTTCTTCTTCTACTTCTGCAGCAGTTTAAGGCTTGATCCGTGGGCCGGAAATCTGATATGAGCCTTACAAGGTCCTTTGCCAATGCCCACATGCCGGCGATCTGTGCACAAATGTCTTGCAATCCCTGTGACAGTCTTGCGAGCTGTGCCTCAGCCTCACTCCTACATCTCGCGCGTGCCCTCGGTAACCCACCACTTCACTGCCACACACTTACTGTATGCCGGACACTATGAAATGGGACCATGCCTGTTTGACAAAGATGCTTGCGCGCATTTGGGCTCACCGCAACTCAATCAACCGTGCTGTCCGGAACCGAGAGAACGCACTTATCAACCTTGGCGCACACACACATACACACATACGCACACACATTCGCACTCACTGCCCCTCCTCGCTCCTCCCCGTCCGTCCGTCCGTCCGTCCTCGCTCCCCAGGTTGGTGGCAGCAAGATGGCCAAGTGGTACCGCTCCATCCGCGTGCTGCCCGATCTGGAACCGCTGGGCGAGTGGCTGGAGCGCCACGGCGTGCCCCTTACCAGGGGCCCTCCAAGGCGAAGCCGCAAACGGTCGGCGGCTGACTACGGCGACGAAGCGGGCCATGGGCCCGAGCCGGACACAGCAGCGGGCAGCCCTGATGCGGAGCCAGGCATGGGCTCCGGCCCCATGCTGGTCGATTCAGCTGGGCCTTCCGCGGCACCACCGGTACCCACACCCGCACCCATGCATGACGCAGCGGCCGCAGCTGCGGCGGCGGCGGCGGCGGCGGCGGCGGCGGCGGCGGCGACGTTTGCGCCGCCGTTTATGAGCCTGCCGCACCTGCTGCATCTGCAGCCGCTCGCCCTGTCGGCGCTGACGCCGCTGCCGCAGCCGCCATCCGCAGTCGCAGGCAGCGCCGTGGCAATGCAAACAGCTTTGCCAGCTACTGCGCCATCAGCCGCCGCCGCCTTGGCCGCTGCCGCTGCGCCTGCAGCGGCCGCGGATGCGCCTCCGGACCTCAGCCGTATGCAGGCGCTGGAGGAGCGCCTGTTGCAGCAGCCCCGCCAACTCCTCAGCGGTGGCAGCAAGTTTGAGCGGGTCCTGTGGAACACACTGTCCCCCCCCGAGCAAGTCCGCCGGGCCCACAGCACCGAAGAGGCCGCTGCACTGGCCGCCGCCACGCCCCAGGGCGCACAGGGCCGGACGCCGCGCGCCGACATAGCCCTCGACCAGGACACTATGTACGGCATGTACGGTGCGAGCAGCGCGCAGCCACCGGCGAACCGGGGTCCCGCCGCCGCGCGCGGTGAGCAGTTGCTACCGGGCGACGGCGCTGGCGGGAAGGGCAGCCCGACAGTGGCGGCGCCGGAGATGGCGGAGCGGGCGCTGGGGGGCGGCGACGCCGCCGCGGCGGCGGCGGCGGCGGCTCGGTTTCAGCGCGCAGGTGACGTGCCCATGATGGGACCCAGGCAGCGCTGGCTTGGCTCGCCGCAGCAGGCGAGGTTGGAGCGTGGGAGGTTATCCAGTGGAGGACTGCAGGCGGCGTCAGCGGCGCAGTTGGGACTCTGGGGCGCGCAGCAGCCCCGAGGGGATATGCCGATCAATATTGAGGAAGCCGGCAGCCGGCACGGCGGCCTAGCGCCGTCCGTGCCGCGATCGGAACAACAGTTGCGCCTACGGCGTAGACCGGCGCAGCAGTGGATGGAGCACGCGGGCTATGGTGGTGGCGGTGGCGGTGGTGATGATTGCGGTGGTGAGGCAGGGGAGGAGGAGGAGGGGCCGGAGGAGGTCGGCGGTGGGCGTGGCATGAGCGGCCGCGGCCGGGGATGGGGCCGCTCGTGGCTGGGCGCCGGCAGGGCAGCGGCGGCGGCGACGCGGCCGCCAGAGCATCCACAGCCACTGCAAGCACCTCAGCAGCCGCGGCCGCCGATTCAAAGAACCCGCTCGGGCTTGCCGACGCTGCCGTCAGCTCAGCTGGCACGCATTCAATATCTGGAGGCGCTGGTTGCTGAGGCCGAAGCCGCCGACGCCGATGCCATGAACGCGGGCCTGGGCGTCGACTTTGGGGGCCGTAGCCCTCCTGGTGCGGCGGCAGCAGCAGTGGCGGCTGCTGCTGCGGCGGCGGCGGCAGCACGGACGACGGCTGCGTGGCTTCCGATGCAACAGGGGCAGGAGCGCCGGCGGGCGGCACCGCCGCCGTCGACGGTGATGTCGCCACTGACGCAGGAAGGTGCCCACCTTGCCCGTGGCCTGGCCGCCCTGCGCAGCCTGGATGCGGCCACCACCGGATTCGAACCGGGGTTTGCGCTTGGCGCCGTGCGCGGAGATCACTTTGCCCGGGCACGGTTGCAGCCGCACCGCTACACCATCGGTGCGTTCCCCGGGGTGTCGACCGCCGTGTACCGCCCTGCACTGGATCCAGAATCTGGGGCCCAAGGCGGCTACCGTGTGGCCCTGGAACACGATCCGGATCCAGAACAAGATCTGGACGAGCGTCCGGAATCGGATCTGGGACCCCAAGAGGTGCGGCGCCTGGGTGGGGCCGGCGCGCTGGAAGGGCGGCGGACGGCGCACAGGCGCACGGACGACAGCGGGAAGACTGACGCGGCCGCCGGTGGCGGCGCGGCCGCTGAGGCAGAGGCGCCGCCGCCGCGGCAGCGGTGGCAGCGGCCCCGCTGGATGGCCAGGGAGGAGAGCAAGGCTGCGGCGGCGGCGGCGGAGGAGGAGGCAGAAGTGGGGGCGCAGGAGCGCGCGTGGTGGCAGGAGGGGATGGCTATGGGCGTGCAGCAGCAGCCTGCGGCCCCTGCGCGAGGCCTGGCGAGGATGCCACCGTCGCAGCAGCAGGGGCAGGGGCAGGGCTTTGGCGCGCAGGAACCTATGGATATGGACCATTACGATGCGGTGCAAAGGCGTGCGGCGCTGCTGCATGACCTGCAGCGGCGGCAGGGTGGCGCCTCGATGGAGGGGCATATGGAGGAGGAGGAGGGCGGAGGGGAGGTAGCGGGCATGGGGCCTGAGGCGTTCTGGCCAGACAACCAGCCACGGCAGCGGCGCCGTGGCCTGGGACACCGCAGCAGCACAGCGGACAACCTGGCCTCTGAGCCGCAGCCGCTGGCGCAGCGGAGGCCGACTTTCTTCGCTCCGGTGCCGGTGCATCAGCGAGGTCCTGCTTCGACGGTCGGCCGCAAGGGGCAGCGGGGAGCCTGGAGGGGCATCCGGGCGGCTCCGCAGGATGATCCGCGGGTCGGGTCGCATCCGGACTGGTCGCAGTCACCTGGGGACGACCCGGCTTTCGGTTGACTGCCGGATGTGAGGCCTCAGCTGTGCAAGCCTGGAATGTTTTCGGAAGGGTTACACTGCAAGCGACAATCGTGTTGAATCTCGGGGGTGTTTATAATCCGCTTAGGGTGGCTGTCGTTGTGACTTGACACTTCGCGGCCCCGCGCGTGTGCATTTTTACCAAGCCTTTTACCAACGAAGCGGTCAATCGGACCCCTGCCAGCCTACACGCAGCTCTGTTTGCCTGCCTGCCTGCCCACCTGCCCACCTGCCGGCGCGCCGCACTGCCTCAACTGGGTTCTGAGCGCGCCGCGGACTCTCCGCCGCCCCGCAATACCGCAACCTCCAGGCAGTGCAATCGGGGCGGGTGCAGTGCATGTGCCCGGGTATGACGTGTTTCTTCCTTGTTCCCGAAATCAACTCGGCCGCCGTCCGCTGCCCACATGAGACTGAGTGCCAGCGGGTTGACACCGAGAGCAGGATCAGATAGCCCATGGGCCCAAAGGCCGCATAGCGTTTGACTTCCGGAGTTTTATTGAGGATTTCCAAGCAGCAGCCTGGCTTTGTGTTTGCTGCTTTTATTTTACAACGGCTTGGCCGTTCCAATGCATGGCTGCTGAAGTGGCGGGCGCTGCGCGGTTGCGACTCCCCCATGTTCAATTCTTGACGTGTGATGAGGAGCGTGCCGCGCGTGGGTTTGGGGTTGGAGAACTTGCCGTCTTGCCTTTTGGCATGGCGTTATAATTTTCAAGTTGAGCTGCGCAGGAAGCGAATGTACGGCAGTGATGCCGTAAACTTGTTTTACTTGTCACTTAATACCGCAGGAAGGAGGCAGGTGTGGGTGAGCATGCGAAGCGGTGGGCAGCTCGCGTGCGCCTGGCCACTCGCTGGGTGGAGGTAGCGGGCAAGGTGTCGCGGCCGTTCTGATGCGCGCGTCGGCCGGTGGGTTGTTGCGTGCGTGAAGGCGTGCAGGGTGCGGAATGAGCTGTCGCGGACCAGTTGAACAGTGCGTGGGGCGTTTGCCCGGGTGAACCAGTTACACGGACTCCTTACACAAGAAGAAAACAACTTTGGGTCACCTGTCAAACGGTGCGGTTTACTTACGTGAAGCACCAAGTGTGCCTAGATGTGATCAACCTGCAATGAAGCACGTGGGAGGGAGTGCGCGTTGGCAGGATGATGGGACGAGGGCGGGAAGGAGAGAGGTCTTGGACACACACGCACTTGCGCGCAGTTCATACTGAATCGCGGAACCAAAATAAGAGGCTATCGGGGGGGGTCACATCCGAGCGGTCCCGTAGCCCCGGCTGTCGGGCACGACATGGCACCGACTGTCTCTGCCTCCGAGAGACGCGGCGTTTTTTCGGGCACTCCAGGCCTGGTCGGTTCAGGACTGGTTCGACACGATATGCCAGGTGCGGCACTCTCGGGAAGGAGCTCGCGTGAAAGCCGTCTGTCCTGTGCTGTCCGGTCCTTTGTGTTGTTGTTACGATGGGCTCCAGGCCCTGTCCTGACAGTTGGTCGGTTGGTCGGTTGGTCAGTTGGTCGGTTGGTCGGTCGGTTTGGCCAGCCAGTTGAGCAGGTGGTCAGCTGGGTAGTACATGTTTGTGGATGTTTGTGGATGATGGCAAACCTCGCGAGTGGGACGGAAGCGTGAGGAGGAAGCCGGTCCCGCTAGTCCGGAGTGGAGACAGCGGGAAGGGGTGCAGTCTGCAGTGTCTAACGTAGCTTAGCACGGCGTGACGTGGGACGGCGCGTTGCGACGTGCCTGGCGTGGCGTGGCGTGGCGTGGCGTGCAGCACGGGTGTTTGCTCACCCGGGTTGCCTGTTGGTTTCAGGGTGTGTAATCGGACCATCTTGTAGCGGATCGAGAGGAGCCCCCGGCGCAGAACGCCTCTAACGCTGTCGCGGCCGATGCGGCGGTCCTATGGGTGTTATGGACATGTCTGAGGTTCGTTTACCACCCTGAGCGAGTCGGGATCTGTCTGGTTCTGGCCGTTGGCATCGTTGCCCAATGAGGCTCCGTTCGGCGCAGCGGCATCGTTGTGAGGGCAGCGGATGTCATATTTGACGGTGATGGCCGTGCGTGCACTGGCAGGGGCAGGGGCAAGGGCGCCGAGTCTTCGGGCCAGCGAACTGTGATGGGTCATGTCATCGCAGCTTGTAACGACTTTCCGCTGACTGCTGGGAGTGGTGGGTGATTGCGATGTAAGGGAGCGCCGGGACACGCCGAACTAGGCCCGAACTAGGCACTGAGGGGTGTGTGTTCGTTGCAGGGAACCAACCCCATACGGATTGAGGCAAGGATCAAGTATAGCGCTGGCACGCCGCAACGCCCGCAACCCCCGCTGGCACATGCGCACACGCGCGCGCATACCCCAGCCAGGGCCAAGGCCAGCGTCCGACATGCTGAATGTGCGCTGTCAGACGTCGCGAAAAGGGTCATGCCACCCCGTGTTATGATTTGTGTCCGGCAAGTTGGTGCTCGAGGCCACCGCGGACACAGATGGAAGGTTAGCTTCATGCTGATCCGGATCCTTGATCCTTACATTTGGGCATCCAGGGCGCAGGCCGAAGCCGGTTGCAGTCCGCGAGTTGCTGTGTCAAGTCTGCTGGTGCACCTTCTTGTGGGGGGCCAGGGCCCGTCGCCAGCAGGGGGGCCTTATGACAAATACCACCGTGGTACCGGAAGTCTGAACCTTCCTCCAGGATCCCTCTCTCCTGTCTGGGTGACTTGTGCTGTCTGCCCTAGGTGTGCGCCTTGGCTGCCCTGGTCGTCTCCGGTGCAGTGCACGGCCAGCTGACTCGTTGGCTCTACTCTTTCTGAGCCTGGAGCCCATTGTAACAACCACAAATCATCGTGAGCATTTCTTCGACTGCTAGTTTGTTAAAAATTTACATCAGGATTGACTTGTTTGTTGCGCGCGGCGATGCCATGCATGGCCCGGGTTTCTCCCGCCATCGACATTCGCTGTGCATGTCATACAGGCAATGCGTCCTTCTGCCCTTCATGTATACCTCGCACCAATTCGCCTGAATTGTCCTTATGAAGCACCTTTCTTTACAGGCAAGTCTGGAGAATTAGCCAACGGGTCGCGAACCATCCAATTTCAGGCACGCATTGTTTTCAACAATAAGAAGAGAATGATTTTTGTGTGAAATATTTTGTAGTCCCCAATTAAGCTCGCCAACGCGGAACCCAAGCGAGCACGCCAGTACGACAGTTACTCTTTCACCTCTGCTGCACTTTATCATGTTTATATACAGTGTACATATGTATTATTGCAGCAACACTGTAAGGTTAAGCATAAACCTATAAGTCGTTTGAAAAAACAGTGAGAGGAAGGTAGGATAGGGGCACAGCACAGGGCAAGTCCCTAGACATGCTAATTCATTCGGTTCGTCCCCAGTTTCCGGATTGATCGTTTTCATAGTTAAAGCAGTTATTAAATGCATGTTAACTCTGAGGGGCGCGCCTATGCCCAACACAACGTTACAGTTTTCGTCATCTTGCGTGAACACCTTTCCGCTTCGGTTCTGTGAATGCCTTCCGCTGAATCTTGACCATCTATTTACAACATGTTGTGTTTCCTGAGCGCATTGCAGTCTTGCCTTTTTTGGCGCTTGCGCCTTCTCTCAAGCTTCTCGAACTTAACGTAATAACCCTGACCGTAACCCTGGCCACGCAACACGCCGCCCTTGCAGGGCAGGGCCCAACGCTACACCGACCGTTGCAACACCAGCTTCGAGAAGCGCCTGGTGAACCCCCATGGAGGTGAGGACTGCGTGTCTGGACAGTTATTCAGAGACGGAGTTACATAATCCCCAACTGCGTGGCCTGCGGACCTGTGACAATGTTACGTTCGTGTATTACATGGCGACGGAGGCCAACTGCCGGTCGGCCACCAAGCCTCCGGCGTCGCTCCGGCCAGGGAGACCAACTGCCAGTGGGCCACCAAGCTCCGGCGTCGCTGCCGCTCCAGCGCCTCTGCCGCCGTCCCTGCAGCTGTTCACTAATTGTCTGCCTGGCCGTTAGCATCACAGCTCACGGACATAGGTTCGTCGCCTTCCTTCGTCGCCCCCACAAACAACGGGTTTCCTTGTCGGCGCCGCTCCGGTGCACCGCTAGGAGCCGGCAGCCGAGGGCCAGCAGGCGGCGGGTGGTGATGAGATTGGTGGCGGCGGCGGTGGCGGCGGCGGTGGCGGCGGTGGCGGCGGCGGTGGCGGCGGTGGCGGCGGCGGTGGCGGCGGCGGTGGCGGCGGCGGTAACCTGAACGCGGCTGGCAACCAGCCGGCTGCGCTTCCAGGCCCCATAGACGTCACCGTTGCGGTGCGTGTGACCGCCGGCGCTCGGCGGGGCGGAGATGACATCGTGCGTGGGGGCTTCACGCGGGGCCGGCACACTGGAAGGTTCGACGTGCGGCGCTACCAGGACCGCCGCGATTGCATCCATTCTGACGGCCGGTGGACATCGTGTTCGCAATTCGAAAGGGTACGGCAGGGGCTTCCGCCATTCCGCCTTTGTGAGCTGCCAAATTGCACTTTGAAATGGACCGCGGCTGCAAGCGGCCAACGCAGACCTTTTGCCAAATGACTTTGTGAGGCTTGTAAAGTCAAACCACTGAATAGGCGATGTGGATGACTGTTGACATCCGAAGCTTCGGAGCCACAGCTTAAAAATGTTTGCCCACGCAGACGGCACACAGATGGGCAGACAGGCTCATACCCAACGCCAGGGGCGTAACACGGCGAAGCCGCTCCGCAGCGGGACCTCCGCCCGACAAGCAGCCATACCAGGGAGGACAGCTTTTGACATGTATTAAAACTCGACCGGTCACAGTAGCAGTTATAGATGTGTAATGAATGACGGCTGGCCCGCTGGCTCTCGCCTTCCGAGTGTCTGTGGAGCCCGCTATCATCAGCGGAACGACTTCCTGCTCTTGCAAGGAAGTCTGGGCACAGATGAACATCTGCAGCTGTAATATGGAACGCTGCGTCTCGATCCCCTTCCCAAACCCCAAACGTGCTTCGTTGTCCCCCTTTCGGCCTAAATGCTGCTCCTCCCCGTCCGTCCGTCCGTCCTCGCTCCCCAGGTTGGCGGCAGCAAGATGAACAAGTGGTGGCGCTCCATCCGCGTGCTGCCCAACCTGGAGCCGCTGGGCGAGTGGCTGGTGCGACACGGCATCCCCGTGCATCTGCCGCGGCGGCGGCATGCCTGAGAGGCGTGCATTATTCACTATTATTGAAGGCCCTATTATGGCATCCATGGGCCTAACTTCTTTTGTGGGCGCGCAGCATGTGATTGATTTCCGGTTTATAATAAAGGAGGAGACTGTATCGGACATTTGAGGGTAAGCGAATGTGACGTGATCACACAATTGTTACCACATTTTGGGCATTGCCAGGACTGGCCAGGACGTCACTACTGCGGCCTGACCTCCCAATCAGAGAAACCGGACCTCTTCAAGGGGATCACCGGAACGCGCAGCCGCCTGTAACGCGCAAGCCCCTGGGTGCGTGTCTGGTGAAGGTGGAGGTGGAGGGTCGGCGGCGGTGGAGGGCTCGGGGCTCGCGGCGGTGGGAGAGGCTCGACCGCGAATGCGCCAGGAATGGCAGCGACCCATATCGTTGAAACCACCGGCGGCACGCCACGAAACGCGCTGTCCCGCCTGAGGGCACGGGGCTCACGTTTGGTCTTGCGTCAGGCAGCCCCCGTTCGAGCGCCGCTGCCGCCGTGGCACACTCGCCCCACGGTCGTTGCGCCCCAGGAAGAGAAGAGGCGCGCGCCTTGAAAGTCGACACCACGTCCTTCTCACCACGGTCCTAACCGAGCAGCGGACCAGGTGACTCCGTGTTATAGTACAGAACCTGGGAAAATGCCAGGCAAAGCGGAGTGGAGCTGAGGCGGGCCCCGTCTCAGCTTCCGGCGCCATCCTGTGCATCCACACACCCATGGGTTACAGTGGGCCAGCCGTAAGCCCCCACGACAGTAATAATGCTTACACAATTGCCAAACCCCCTATTTTGCGAAACGGACTGCCATGGGGAAAAGCCAGGGGCCCGGGGGCTGAAGTCCCATGGATGGACAACAAAATGCCGGCATGTCATCCTACCTACCCCGTCGTAGGCGAACAACGACGAACCAAACGCCCACCCACAAACGCGGCTCGCGAGGGGGACTTTCTCAGCAGCCAATCAACATGCTCCTCGACAGATGCTCGCTTCTTCTTAGGGGTGCTTTGTACAACGATTCATTCATCCACGCGCACACCCACGCACCGCATTTCCCAACGCGCACCCCAGGGACCTTTAGGAGTCCGCGTTCGTTGGATACGAGCACAAGATCAGGCGTCGCCTCATTCGTTGAGGAGGTTGAATGTGCTCGTGACGAGTGCAGCAGTGCACTCACCTAATAACTGTGTCTGTGTGTGGACAGTTGTTTCGGGTCCCTTGGGCCCGCACATTGTGTGCACTCTGAGCAAAAGCTGGCCATGATACCGTAGAGCGCATCCGGTAATGCGCATTATTCCTCGAACGGACAGCCTGTGGCCACGCCCACCTGTGCGTGTGGCCCCACTGACGCCGTAACCCCAGTGTACGGGATTTCCCCGGTGTTCGCCGGGACACTGTGGCCTTCGCGGCAATCTTCAACCCTCTCAAGCTTCTCATCTGTCTGACGGGCTACCTTCATCTGGTTACCAAGAGCGTGGCTGTGCGCGCCGTGATCGCGGCCGAACGGTTATGCCGTAGCTCGAAAGGGATGGACCGCGCGCTGGCCGCCGGGGGAGGAAAGCTGTCGGCACTTTCACCAAACGCACTGCCAGGGCCGTCGGGCTGTCCTTGAAACTCGGCCTGATTACTTCAATGCCGAGACGTTATCCTCGCTCAACAGCAAAAGCAGTTTGTCGCAACCGAAAGGTGACCCGGGCTTCGACTTTCGCTGGTTACGTCGTAATGGCAAAGCGACCTTCTGATGTTTGCAGGTAACTTCGATTCGCCTTGGTTAACACTCTCAATGACGAATGCTTACGCGAAGAACTGTGGACCGCAGGCATGCATTCGAGCTTAGGTTGCAAGGCTTTTCAACATGAAATCCAGATTTACATGGCCTTTTAACGCCTTCAGTAATCAATCAAGCAACCTGCTTAACGTAACCTTGCGTCCTTGCCAATCATGATCGTACGACAGTTACTTTTTGACTCTGCTGCGCAGGGATATGTTTAGGCAATTTAATTATATTTTGGTTATTCATCTTCTATCATAACTGGAATCGGCGTCGAAAACAGCGGGAGAAAGTGTGGACAGGTTGACACGCACTTGCGCTCATTCCGATCGGGTTCACTTCATTTTTTGTTGAGTTTCATAACAAGGTTCTAAGGGTAAGACCGCGAAACGCAAAATTAAACCATAGCGCGCGGAGGCGCCCGCCACAACGTTACATGCCATGAACACCTGTCCCCCAAATTTGCTAGTATGATTCTAGTCGCTCTGTATCTTGAAGGTATGCGCTTCCTGAGTGCATCTCAGCCGTGCCTTTTCCGGCGCCCAGTCGTGGACCGGCGTGACTGCAGTGACAGCAATGGCCACAGCATTGCGCTAAAGCCCATAGTATTAGATATGCGCTTTATGAACGTTCTGCATTTGTAATTGTGGACTCGAGATCGGCCGAAACATTATCGTTCTGCGCAGCAGCACGTACGCCCAACGACCAACAGTCGCCGCGTTGCATCGAGCGGAGGTGCGCGTCTGGACGACTTTGCTATATTCTTATTCATTCAACTGTCATTAGGGCTTGGTACAAGTCGTTTCAAGCACTGTGGCGGATACCGGTGTTTGTCCAAACTACGCAGCTCCTCCGAAGCTTAAATGCAATAATTAAACTATCATAAGGTTAACATCTCCTGCTCTCATTTGTGCTTAACCTCCAGCACCGTTGCAGTAGCCCGGCCTGTGGTCGGAATCGGTCGGGGTCTGGGGAGGCGCTGCCCTACGGGCGTGGTCGGACATCGTTACCTTACACATATATAAGGTGCGTGTTTGTTTTATTCGGCAGAAACGGCGCGTCTTGCGGCGTAACACTTTGTCTAAGAGCTGCCCATCGGGTGTCTCGGTTACACGTTTCGCGCCGCGAGCGCCTCAGGCGAACTACACGATCAGTGTTATTTGGTAGTGATGGCTGTCGGCACATGCAGGGCGTCGCTTATGGCAGCTGCTTTGCAGCTTTTGTGAGACACCGCCAGGGAGGCTCTCCTTGCGCCGCTGGGTGCCTGGGCGGCACGCAGCCAGGGGGCCGCGCCCCCCCTGCAGTGCATACCCAGGGATACGCCAGCATGCCATAACTTCATCCACGCCGCACGACCAAAGCTTACCAGCTGCCAACATAAAGGTCGTAGTCACCAACACCGCAGGCTGGCCCCGGTACCGTGCCCCACCGTAACCGCAAGTGTAAACCGTAACCCTGACCGTAACCCTGGCCACGCAACACGCCGCCCTTGCAGGGTAGGGTCCAGCGCTGTATCGACGCTGCAACATCAACTTTGAGTAGCGCCTTATTACATGTGACGACGCAACACATCTGCTTCCGGGGGGCCCACACGTTATTACGGAAAGGGCCAGACACGCGGGTCGCCCGCCGCCACTACCTCTGCTGCTGCCTCTGCTGCTGCTACCGGGCTACACTGTTGTCGTTGTTACTTTGAAGGAATGGCCCTAGCCGCCCCGAGCTCTCTCTAACGGCAAGCCCTGGTGAAGCCCCATGGAGGTGAGGACCGCATGCCTGGGTAGTTAATCAGATACGGGGTTGCACAATCCCCAACCACATAAAGCACACATGCCTGTGCGGCCTGCGAACATCTAACAGGGTTACGTTCGTGAATTACACGGCCAGGGAGGCCAACTGCCGGCTAGCCACCAAGCCCCCCGCGTCGCTGCGCAGCTCTCCGCCACTCATCTGCCTGGCCGTTGGCATCGCAGGACGTTAGCATGACATACGCAGGCGCGTCGCCCTCCCTTCCCCCCTTCCCAAACAAAAAAACGCACCGTTGCGCTCGCTTGCGTCTTGCCCCAACCCAGGCCGATCCCAGCAATGAGGAGGGGGCCGAAGGTGCGGCTCCCGCGGGGTCGTCACAGCCGCCGCTGCGGGCCGCACGTGCCCCCCTGCCCGTAGCCCCGACCCCAGGCGGCCAGCTGCCCCGGGCCGCACCGGACCAGCCCGCGACACTTCCCGCAGCCAGCACGGGTGCAGGCACCGGGTCTGGCGCTGGCGGCGCCTTGCCGCGGGGCCGCGCCTCCAGCGTCTCCCCGTCCCGCTTGGGCCCCCAGCTCGCGCTGCGGCCCATCCTGCTGTCCACCACGCGAACACCGGACGGGTCAGCCCACGCCCCCACGCAGCTGCTACAGCCCGTGGTCCGCATCCCAGCCGCCGGGCACGTGGGCGTGTTCGACATCAGCCGCGGCGAGCCCGCGACGGAGGCGGCCGATCCCCGGCTGCGTTCCCCGGCCAGACCGCCACCCGACGCCGCGGCGGCGGCGGCGACGGCGTTGGCCACAGCTCCAGCCGGCGCGGCCGCCGCCGGCCCTTCCGCAACCACCTCGCAGCCGCCACAGGTGCTCCGCGCCGTGAGGTCTCTCCGCGGGCCGACTGGAATCCCATCCGCCATGGCTGGCCCCGCCGCAGCCGGTGGCGGTGGTGGTGCTGAGAGGGGCTGGGGCGAGGGTGTCCCGGGCCACACGCCGGACGTGCCCCAGCCGCGGCCGCTTGCCATGGCTTCCGCCCCTCCCGCTCCTCGCCTGCCGCCCGCTGCAGCGGGATTCCACAGCTCGCAGGATGCTGCCGCTCGGAGGATCGCGCAGCGGGCAGCTGCTGGCTTTCCACATGCAGTGGCGGCGTTTGGACCCCTGCAGCCGCCGCCGCCGGCGCCGCCGCCGCCGCCGCCGCCGCAGCAGCAGCACTTGCTCCCCGTGCCCGAGCTGGGACTCAATCCCGCTGCGGGTTTCCATGGCGGCGCCGGCCCGGTGCTCCGCCAGGAACCGGCAGCCGAGGACCAGCAGGCGGAGGGCGGTGATCAGATTGGTGGCGGCGGCGGTGGCGGCGGCGGTAACCTGAACGCGGCTGGCAACGAGCCGGATGCGCTTCCAGGCGAAATAGAAGTCACCGTTGCGGTGCGTGTGACCGCCGGCGCTCGGCGGGGCGGAGATATCACCGTGCGTGGGGGCTACATGCGGGGCCAGCACACCGGAAAGTTCAACGTCGGGCGGTACCAGGCGGATCGCGACTGCATTCAGTACAACGGCCGGTGGTTGTCGCGTTCGAATTTCGAAAAGGTACGGCAGGGGCTTCCACCATTCCTTTGTGAGTATTGTCAGTTGGCCTGGGATATACGAGAGTTTTAAAAATGCTGCATGTTGTTGGGCGTCTCCCAGGGAACACTAAAACAAAGGGGATACTGTACGCCCCTATCGGGAACGCAAACATGAGCGGTGCGAACGCGCACGCCGCTCCTTTCGTGGCAGACTTGGTTGAGTTGTCTCGTTTTTGGAGAATGTGGTTCGTAGCAGTTTTAAGGAAGCCCTCAAGGTCAGGCGAGTTTGCGGCAAAGCGCGAATGCCAACTTCACATTACAAGCATAAACGCGGCTACAGTAGGTGTTTCCGAGGAATGCTTTTGAATGCCGACAGGGTTCTTCCATCTCAACTAGCATGATAGAACATTGCGCTTTGATGCGGACCGCGGCTGCAAGCGGTCAACGCAGGCCTTATTGCGAAATGACTTCGTGAGACCTGGAACCACTGAGTGAGCCATGTAAAGGGCTATTGACTTTTACCGCTTCGGGGCCACAGCTTAGAAATGTTTGCCCACGCAGACGGCATACAGACGGGCAGACAGGCTCATACCCAACGCCAGGGGCGTAACACGGCGAAGCCGCTCCGCGGCGGGACCTCCGCCCGACGAGCAGCTACACCAGGGAGGACAGATTTTGACAACAGTTATAGATGGGTTACGAACAAAAAAAGTCTATTTCAGGACAGCTGGCCCGCTCCCCACGGACTCTCGCCTTCCGAGTGTCTGTGGAGCCCGCTCATCAGCGGAACGACTTCCTGCTCTTGCAAGGAAGTCTGGGCAGCGGAGCGACTTCCTGCTCTTGCAAGGAAGTCTGGGCGCAGATGAACATCTGCAGCGCAATGTCGAATGCTGCTTCTCGATCCCCTTTCTGCATCCCAAACGTGCTTCATTGTCCCCCTTTCGGCCTGAATGCTGCTCCTCCCCGTCCGTCCGTCCGTCCGTCCTCGCTCCCCAGGTTGGCGGCAGCAAGATGAACAAGTGGTACCGCTCCATCCGCGTGCTGCCCGATCTGGAACCTCTGGGCGAGTGGCTGGTGCGACACGGCTTTGAATTACAAAAGGGCCCCTCCAGACGGAGCAGCAAGAAGCCGGTAGCGGACAGCGGCGACGAGCAGCCCATGATGGGAGGTCCGGCGGCGGTGGCGGCACCGCCGCCGCCGTTCCCCTTCCCGCCACGCGGCCCTGCCGTCGCCGGCACCGCCGCCTCAACGCCTAGCGCACAAGCAAGCGCCGAGGCCCCGGGATTCCCCGAGCAGCAACTGTTGGCCCATGTCCCGGTGCTGGCAGTCGCAACTGTCCGGCCCCAACCCCACGGCCTCAGCGATCCCCTGCCCGACCCCCTATTGGAACCGCTCGCGGCCGGCGGCAGCGGCATAGGCGTTGAAAGCCCCGGTGGCAGCGGCGGCGCCGGGGGCACCGGCGGCGGCAGCGGTGCCGGTCGTGCCTTCCTGCAGCGGCTGATGAACACGCTGCCCGGGTCTTCGCAGCGGGTTTTGCTGCCGACCACCCAGGCCGACCTAGAACCGTCAGCACGAGCCGCCGCCGCTGGGCCCGGCCCCGGGCCGCCGGAAGTGGCGGGTTTTGCGGGCTGGGGTGCCGGCAGTAGCTGGGACGCTGCAGCTGCGGCGGCACCGCCACCGCAACCGCTCGCTACAGACACGGACATTCTGGCATCCTCCCTTCCGCAAAGCGGCAGTGAGATGCTGACGCTGCCGCCGGGGACCCAGGGAATGCCCATGTTGCAGCGGCGACAAGTGCTGCAGCCGCCCCCGGACCATTACCTAGCTGGCCCCGACCATGCGCCGCCACTCGCGCCGCTACCGCTCCCTTCCAGGCTGCCGACCAGGCCGCTCACGACCCCTCCACAGCAGATCCTGACGCAGCGATTTGCGCGGCCACCGGCGCAGGAGCCTCACGGCGAGGGCCCCCCATCGCCACCGCCACGGCCGCCGCTGCCGGCGCCACAGCATCAGCAGCGGGAGCAGCAGCAGCAGCAGCAGCAGGGTGACGTCGAGATGGTAGATTTGCGACCTGGGCATGACAACTGGGGCCCAGCGTCGGCGGCGGCAGGGGCAGCGGCAGGGGCCACAACAGCGGCGGCAGTGCCCGACGCGCCGCTGCTGCATCCGGGTCTCTCGGGTGGAGTCCTGCCTCACGTGACCCGCATCCGGCGGCTTCGGACTGAGTCTGCGGGGCCCGGTGAGGCACTGGAATGGGGACACCGGCCGGTGTGGTACCCTGGCGGCCCGGAGCCTCACGAGCAGCAGCCCCAGCAGCCAACGCCTGAACAGGACAGCGCGGGAGGGCCTGATCAGGACATGGAGGACGTGGGTCGGGGTCAAGTGCCGCCTGGTGGGCTTCCTGCCGGTTTTGCTCCCTGGCATGGCGTGGTTCCCCTCGCTGGTTTGCCGCACAACCGTGACTCGGTTTTACGTGCAGCAGCAGCAGTGGCAGCAGAAACAGAACAACGGCCACTGCCGCCACTGCAGCAACAGCTGCAGCATAACCAACAACTATACCACCAACAGCAACTGCAGCAGCAACAGCAGCAACACCATAACCAGCAACAGCAGCAGCAGCGCCGTCAGCATCATCAGCAGCAGCAGGAGCTGCAGCGACGGCAGCAGCAGCAGCAGGAGGAGCAGGAGCAGCAGCAGGAGCAACCGTTGCATTGGCGACGGCGGGCCCTTGCAGCAATCAGAGACGAAGACATACGTGCACCTCCGGGCTCCACTGGGCCGCGCCTGCTCCCACCGCCTCCCCCACAGCACACGCCACAGCAACACCACCCCGCCTCGCTACATGCTGGGACGCAGCAGCCCACACCGCATCACACCGCCTCTCTGACCCTGGACGTATCTTCCACGCCTTCAACCTCGCGAGTGGATTTCGATTCACATGCAACACAGCAGCGAATTGCCGGGCGCCTCGCGGCACAGCATTACACGCAGCAGCAGCAGGCGCAGCGGCAGCAGCAGCGGCGGCAGTGGCGGCGTATTAGGGATGATGCCGGGGACGAAGATGAGCAGGATGATAGGGAGGGTGCTAAGTAAGGTTGCGGGCACAGGCGTGCAGCGGCGGGCAGCCCCGATCCTGCTGACGCCCGATTGGCGGGGCCTGCCACCGCCAGAGCGCCAGGGCGCCAGCCGGACCTCCAGCAACTGCAGCCTGGCCGATTGATCAGAATAATTCGAAGATTGGTATGATTGGCTGGGTGAGTTGTTTGGGAGTATTAACTGAATGACGAACCTGACTAGACGTGCGGACTGAGAGACCAGACTCGGACGGACTGACTTGACCGGCCCCATCGGGCCACCGCCAACGCGTTTGTCGTCTGCCGTACAAATTGGTCCGTGCCATACATGTACTAACGGTGTGTGCATATGAGCGCGCAAGTTTTGTTTGTCTTGGAGGGCGGAGCCGCCATCGTGCATGCCAGTGCATGGCCTGATGAGGCTTCAGGCATTCCGGGTCGCCGACCGACCTCTTATACCGTCGTGTACCGGGCCTAAGAATTCGGAATGAAAGCTCATACGTGTGTGACCTCCCGCTTCCACTCGTTATGTGGGTGGTGTCCCAACGGGCCAGGGCGTCAACTTGGACGCGTTACTGTTGTCGCCGAGTTTTGCAAGGGATGGAGCGCCCCATCAGGGCAACCGCCGTACGTAGCCGCTCGACCATCCTTGTCGGACCGTCCGGGAACGCAGGGCACTGGCCGTATTTTATGCATTCCGGGCGTGATGCTTGTTAATTTGGCGTGTTGCGCTGCGCTCTGCGTGTTGCGTTTTGCATATCGCGCGGTGTCTCTGCGCTTCCAGCAGCACCGGACATACAAATAAAAACGCCGGCATTGCCACAAACCGTACTGCCGTACTGCTACATCTTGGAACCCACGGAGCCCCGTCCCTGTTTCTCGGTTAACGACCAACCCAACTTGCTGCACATCGCGCTGTAACACGGTTAGCTGGGTGGGTTTCAGCGCGGATGCGGGAGGCATTTGATGGCGTTTAGTCGAGACGGGACGGGACGGGAGGGAAGGGGACGGGAGCGCTTGGAAAAGGCAGTGTAAGAAAGCACGGACGGTGTTTGGGCCCCGTTTCTGATGAGGTGGGCATTCATTGGGCTGGGTGGTCATTGTTTGGCGCGCGCGCGTGAATTTGCGGGCGAAATGGGCCAGGCATCTGGCCGTGACAAGCGGGACATGATGCCCGGCCCTGTACCTTTTGGAAATGCTTGTCGCTGGCAGTGTCGCTTCGCCTAAAATTAGCATTACGCCGTGCGCCACAGCCGCTTGCTGGTGTGGCGCCGCACGGAACGCACACAATGGCACTGTGACAGCCCACGGCAGGGGTTGCCTTCACCTGCTGGTGTTTCTGCCTTGCGTCATGGTGTTTGTGCCTTGCCGTGCGTGCTTGCGTTTGGCGTTAGTGTATATGTCCATATGTGTGTTTGAGCGTGCGGTTGTGAATGCGCATACCATCTTACTGTGTATGCGATTGTGGGCGCGGAAGCGTGGTGATGGAACCGGATCCCCACGGCCGGCGGCCGGCAGAGATGGCGCGGTCGTGCAAGCAAATGGGACAGGCTATGTCACGGCCCGTGCCGTTGAGCTGACTCGCTGAAACGTTGCAGGGCGGCGGGCAGCGCAGGGGCCGTGACCAACAGGGAGGCCGGGGCTGTGCCGTCGGGGTTTCGTTGGAACACATACGCTGATGAGGCAAAAGGGGCTCTCTTGGGAGAGGGAATGGCGGGCCGCCCAGTGGCGCCGGCGTGAGACCGACGTGAGGCCCGCCGCAATGTCAACGAGCGAAATCATTCATTGACTTGCGCACGTACGTATGGACGAGTGTACATGGACGCCGAGAGGCGGAGGGCGGGCGGGCGTGCCGCAACGCGATCGAGGGACATATGCAACCTCGCCCACCTCGCACAAATGCGGGGACAGTGTCGTACTGACTAAAGTGAAACGGACGAGCATGTACGGACAAGCCCCGGGCGATCGACGGGGCGGTGTTGCTGGCGCCGGGTGAGGGCTGAGGGGTGACCCTACCTGCAACTACATCCCTTGGCGTCTTTGTTTGACGCTACACGCGCCTTACCTTTCTTGGCGTCGTATAGAGATGCCGAACACTCCGGACGTACCGTACGACTAGACGGGACGCAGACCGTGCAGTCCCACAAAGGGGACGGCGGACGCGTGCCTAGCAGTTTGCAGGATGCGCTGGCAGACCGTGTGGCGTGCAACGGTTGCGTGCGTGCTGTGTGTGTATGCATGCGTGATGTAAACGCGTGAGGTGTGTAAAGCATACACGCATACTAGTGCCCTCCCACGCAGGGGGGCAGCAGGAATAACGAAAGGCCTGAGAGGACAGCACTGCGTGCGTCAGCTGTGCAACGCGCGCTGCGGGGTGTGCTGCGATGTCGCGGGTCGGAGGGTTCCTCCCATCCAGGCCGAGGGGTCAGCTGGCCAGCTGGTCGTGCACTGCATACAAAAGTATCGTGCCTGGATTAGCTTGGATCCAGGGAAGGTCTGTGCGGGAGCTGCTAGCAGTGGGTATTTGGCGTGTCTGCGACCCGCACTGCGGGGCCCAGTGCACCTTCCTTTAAGGCCCACCAGCAGGCACCAGCAGCAGACTGCAAGCCACCTGGTGAATTTTTGGCCTTTTCCCGGATCTAGCAATTACCGCGGGTAACGGCGTTTCAGGCGTGTACCGTCGCTACTGGCATTTGCATTGGCATTCCGCACGAGGCCCTACCGTTTGCGGACTTGGTGCCTGCGCCGGCAAGGCCAGCAGCGCCAAGCGCGGCCAGTCGGAAACGCGTCACATCACGCGATAGCGTGAAGCTGTGCGCCAAGAAGCGCCCGTGTGTATATAGTATTTATCAGTGGCCATATGCTGAGATTTCTATGGCGGTTGCAGGATCCCTGCTGGCCCCAGGCAGTAGCTGAAACGCCGAGAACGCTTGCTGGTTGCGGCTAACGCTCCGAGGTGTAACCGTGTCGTAACCTTAAGGACGAGTTAACGACTGGCGTTTAAAGCATAACATACAGATTTGAAGCTTCTTTGTGGTCTTGATGGTGCAACACGACTGGTGCAGCAAGAGCGACATGTACGGTCGGTAACTGAACGCGTGCGTCCAGAAAGTCAGCATGCAATTGACAGCTACATGGCACTAAAACATATCGTCAAGCTAGTAAAACAAAACATACATACAAATATGTTGAATTGAACAAGTCGGGTGAGGCAGGAGCTGGTGGCGGGCGACCCGCGTTTGCCAGGGAATGCTCCTGGCGCTGCCCAACCTTGCCCAAAGCCAAGTAGTTTCCATCTTGCAGCTGCACGTGTAATGAACACGTAATTACAGGTGTTACACTTAAGGCATCGGGTAAAAAGTGTCCGATTAAGTCCGCTCGGCAACGCTAGTAATTTCTTGGACCATTGTGCAGGGTACCAGGAACTTGCATAGCAAAGCTATAAACAATTAGTAGCTTTTATGACATGTATGTTGAAAAGTTATGCCACCGAAGCCCGTATGCGTTAAGTGATCTGTCTTGCGCAAATGTTCCCAAGCAACGAGGCACAGCTTGCGGCCATCGTGCGAAAAGGTTTAACTGACCATCGGGTACCTCAGGCCTTACTTCCAGGGCGCCACCGCGACGTCGACAGGGTGCTCCGCACGGGCCGGCGGGGCCTTACGATCTTTACGATGCGCCCTACGCAGGCGCTTGCAATATCTCGCTTGCCAGGCGCTGGGGGCCCGCGGTGCAAACGGAATTCCGCAACGAGAATCTGTGCTCATCTGCATTAAGACACAGAATGGCAACGATTCAGCTTCAAATTTGTAAGCGTGCCGCGAGCACAGTAAGACACAGTATGTCGGCGCGTATACCCTGGCAAGCACACGGCTGGCCAGGGCCACGCTGAGACTGGGGGTTCGGGGGCACGCGCGGGGCGTTGCCCAACCTCCCATGTGTTGACCTACGTAGTCCAATCAGTGCGGAGCTGCTGGCTTTCGCGTTTGCCCTCATTTGCATATCAGCCGTCCGGCTTGCTCATTCCGCACGTAGGCTCATATGGGATCTGGTGTTGTAATTCGTGCGGCCCCCACTGCCTCAACGGGGTTGGGCGTGAAGGTTCCGTAGGCGGTCAAAGCGAAAAGTGAGGACGTCATCTTTTCAGGCAGCCCAAGGAGCACGCGCGAGGAGGGGCCGTGGAGGACTCGTGTCGTTTTCCACAGCTAAGACATTTTGCGCCTTTTTCCCGTGTGCTGCTCTGAACTACTTGGTTATGGCTCTCGCATTAATGCGGCGGGCTTCCTGCTGACTCACACGACAGGAAACGTTTTGCAACGTTTTACGATCCCTTACAGGTTCCGCGCACGTGGCGCATCGGGAGAGGTGAGAATATGGCTATGTGATTCTCATGTTAATACCATGGGTTACGGGAAACGGTGATTCTCATCCTGAGAGTTGCCTGTCTGGGACTGCCATGCATTGTGATCACACTCCACGAACTTATGCGTTTCCCACAAAAGATTATGCGGGTTATATACAACTAAGTGAAAATACAATGTTATTGAGTTAGTCAAAGGCGTCCGTGGCTTTCACGACGCGCACCCCCGCGGCGATTTACGATGGATCTGCCAATGTAGTTCGAGCTTTGCCCATCAAGTGGAGAAGTGTTTGTATGTGTGTTGTATATTATCTTATTAAGATGAGCGTCTTCGGAAGATCAAGTTCATCGGCATCGCTCCGGTTAAGCGACAGGAACGACGTGGAACTGACGAGAGGATCGGGGGATGAGTGACAGGGATTGACAGCTGTGGCACCAAATGTTGAATATGTTACTAGCATGCACACTCGTGTTAAATAAATTATCTGGGCGAAAGCATTCAACAGTCCTGTATACAGTATACTGGCATATCGAAACAACGGGGGTTACGTACGATTCCGTCTCATGGCGGGCGCCCTGGTGGGCATGGCCGGGACTCCGTTCATAGAAAGATTTTTTAAACTCAGTTGAAATATTATTGAGTTACTTCAATGTTTTTACACCACAAATGTGATTCTGGTACTTTGCCTGAGCTTGTCCGTCCGTCCTAAAGTCCTGTTTACTGAAACATCGCATTGCATTTCTTGAATGCAGTATTGCTGATTTGGATGGCAAATTTGCGTCTTTTGATTGCCAAACGCCAAGAAACGCCAAGACCCCCAAGTAACGTTGTGGGCTGCAGTTTCTGTCCATGCCAGTTGTCGTTCTCCAGTGTGGCAACTGCTTGGCTAATTTGACGGGCAGATGGCCCCCCTTGCAACGATCGCATCCTTATCTGACACGTCGAAACTGACTTCGGGAGTGTTGCGGCAATGATCTGCATCTTGTTCCCGTTGACGAACTGACGGGTACCGTAGAGCGGAAACGCGATGGCTGAGCGAGACATAAGAAACGGTGTGCCGCGTGAAGCTCAAATCGCGTAGGTTAGCATGTGGGACAGGCTCGGGAGGGCTTTCACATATAGTTACCATAGATAGAGCAAGCCAGGCCTGCCAAGTAGGTCGACCTGCTGATCGGACAAACAACGAACTTGGTCTGCCCAGCCTTGAGCGCCGATCGCCACTTGTGATGCAGCCAAAGCCGGGACTTGTGGCACCTGAAAGAGGAGCCTAGCTAGCTGACGCTCCCAAATATTTGCTCGGTGGTCGGTGCCGGCAGCGTGGGAGCTGGTCACGGCGGACCAGCAGGGCCCTCCGCGGGCGGACACAAATGAGCCACATCATTTTACGTGGACAGGATCTAAACTAGATTTCCTGCTCTTTTTGACAGTCTGAAATGTCCACGGGGACGACTGTCACTGGCCGCGGCCCTTGCCACCCGAATTTGCTCTCATGGTCAGGCACGGTGGGCAACAAGGGGTTGGTGTCGGCTTCCTTGAAGCCGGAAAAAGGGCGGGGCCCCACTAAATCCGTACGGGTTAAGTTGAGTGCTAGGGCAGCGAGGGCGTGAAGTGTGAGAGTGTCGACATTCCTGCTGATAGACAGCCAGAGCTGTTTCCCGAAATGCCTGCTAGCCGAGTCGTTAGCAAGGCCTGCCGGCGCCGCGCGAAGCGCGTCATCCCGTCGGGTGCATGAGCGCATGTGCGCATCGACCGAAATACGGCATTTCCAAAGCGAGCGGCGAGGGCGCCAACTGTGAGAGTGTCGACATTCCTGCTGATAGGCAGCCAGAGCTTTATAGCTGAAATGCCTGCGGCTTCAGCAATCCGACCCATGTTTAGCATCGCGCGCCGTCTCGGCACTGTGCAACTCTTCCGGCCAGCGCATTGGCTGAAGTTACATGACAGTAGACATGGAGTGTATGGAGTGTATCATTTACACATCACGCAGGCTGACTTGCCAATAGAAGGACAGCGGAACTGTTTGCGAGGGTTGCGACGACGTGCAGTTGCCGACGAGAGTGCACAGGCTTCGCGACTGAGGTATTCACCGTAGAGGAGGCTTGAGTGATTTAACATTAGGACAGGGAACGTAGAAGTCCATCCCCTAGGTTGCCGACTGGACTTGTTGGGCGGCCCGCAGAAGACCGCTGCATCGTGCGTGCATTGGCGGCTTGGCGTCCAACAACCAGCAGTTGGCACCTCATGGTTTGCTCCTTGCAACCTTTGTAATAGTAATATGCGTCAAGACGATCGGACCGGCAAGCAGAGCTGCTGTGGTGTGGTCGCGGGAAGAATGTTCGCAATGCAAACATAGTTTGTTGCCGAAACGAAGATTCGTTTCACGCCGTCATGTCAGAATTCCACTTTGAGGAACGATGAATCTTCTGGAATTAATTATAGGCCGAGAGGTGTTGGTTTGACCTCGGCCTCGGTCCATGGAGACTGCCAAACTGGTTGGGTTCCTAAACGAGGTTGGGTTCCAATAATAAATTTACCGTGCAATAAAGAATGTAATCTTTTACTTATGCAGCCTTTCCGATGGCCGAAAGTCTGCACTTGTCCAATTACTTCCATCCCACGTCCCACGCACGCACGTCCCACACACGCACGGACATGGGCAATCCTACAGGGCGGGGCCCCCCTGGGCGCTTCGCGCTGGGGCCCCGCCCAAAAATGATAATATGATATAAATGGTCAAAACGCAATTCGAACAACGCCTTTACTTTTGGGTTTGGGCCATTGGATACAAAGTTCTGACGGTCCTGGACATTTCTTCCTTAAGAGGTCCGGACGAACCCACCCACCACTGCCGTACGACAAATTCATGAAGCACGTAACCCCTTAGATCCTCTCCACTGGCGTACGCAATCAGCATAGAGGGGGTTCCTTTGCCCCATGACGGTTTAACTGCTGCGCAAGTTGTTTCGGCGACACTTACCCCCATACTGCACAATCACATCGGGTTGCAGGCAGTGTGCCGAATGCACGGCCCATACTTTTTACACGTCAGACTACTTCTTAAGGATGGTAAAAACGGGGTTTTTGCACGGCTTGGTGACAACCCAATGAACAATGTCGTGGTGCAGTGGCCAACATCTCGTCATTTCATGAGACAGGTTCGTACGGGATGAGTCAAACAGGAGAGCGGCGGAAGCTTTGGACGGGCAGCATAGACCTGGCAGCCATTAGACAAGTAGCGTGTTCAAACCATCAGGATTAGAAGGGGCTAAGTAGAGTTTTATTAAAGGGCTTTGCTGATGTCAAATTCCGTCACCGGAGCCTGCCGGTCAGACGTCACCGCACCGCCAGACACGTCAACCAGATAGATTGGCAAGCCGGTTAACGAGTTTCTGTCGTGCAAGTGAGATTTTGTAAAGTGAGCCTGGCTGGCTGCAAATCGGTCTACTTAAGTACTTATGGTGAGTCGCACGTGGATTTTTCCTCCACGTCTGCATGAACGCTGCAACGGGCCATGTAGACGGAAGAACATTTTATTGACATACATCACTCTTATAGTTTGGCTTATTTCTGGCATTCCTGGCTTGCCTTGTTGGGTCGTAAAGGCGTGTCTTGGAGCGAGAATACTTCTGCAACCACAACCCTTAATAGTTAACACTGTCCTTTCACAGGCACCGCAATTTACGAGTATTTACACCTGCCAACGACGTGACTGTACTTGTGCAAGCCGCCGGACAAAGCGCCTGTCAGAAGCCGTCCAATCAACGGCTTGTAACACAGGAAGCAAAACTGACGCAGGTTACGCTCATGTACACGAATGCGTGGTCGACGCCTGTAGGGAGTCGTGCTAGGGGCCTCTGACGCAATTTGCACATGGAGGTGAGAGCTGACACACGCGTGTCAGACAATCGTTCATCTTGTTCACAACGGAGGCAACCTCATACGCAATTGAATGTCGGGGCATGACGGAGACCCGTCATTTTGAGTCACAACAAACGGCCCCTTCGCCCGCCATCGTTGCAGCAGCAGGCGAGCATCCCTCCATCGGCGTCCCGCTTTCGCACCCTCCAAACCAGACCCCACACCTCTTTCCTTCACCCTTTCTCCCTGTATCCTTCCCCATCTCTCTCTCCCCTCCTCTCCCCTCCCAGACCCAGGAGCTTCATTACCACCATACCATCAACAGCATCGCCACAGACTCGACCGACCTGCAGTTGCTCTCCACCAGCACCAGCGCCTGCACATCCACGCAGCCGCTTACTTGGCCCGCAGCCGCCTTCCTCCCTGAGTCCAGGCCAACGCGGGCCGCTACCGCCACGCCGCCACACGTGCCTCCCAGCTGCTACGTCCCTGGGCTCAGCACCCCCAGCCGCTCGTTGGGCCAGCCCCTCGCCAGCGGCCCACGAACCGGCGGCATCGGAGGCGACAGCGGAGGCGGCAGCGGCGGCGGCGGCGACGGCGGCAGCAGCGGCCTCGAGGTGGAGATTGCGATTCCAATTTCGCAGCTGCGGCCATGGAATCCACTGCCGCCGCCACCACAAGGCGACGGCGCCGGGCCACAGCAGCCGCGTCCAAAGCTCTACGCCCTGCCGCCGATGCCGCCGCGGACGCAAGGGCGATCGGCGCCGGCTGCTGAGTACCTGGAGCCGGTGTGGGTTGGCGGCGCGGACGGCCATGGCCCCGACCCGCCTGTCTTACACCGACTGTCAATCCGGGTGCAGCCGCCGCCGCCGCCGCCGTGGCCGCAGCAGCAACAGCAGCAGAAGCAGCAGCAGGACGACTCTGAATGGACGCCGGGGCAGATGCTGGCTACACGCAAGTCGAAGCAGCGTCAACAGTACGCGCAGCAGCCGTGGCCAGATCAACCGCAGTCCATGCCGCGATCCCCCAACGGCTCAGGCGTTCTCGTGTTGCCCCACGAAGACAATGGCGGCGGCGGCGGCGGCGGCCCGGACCTCGGGCCCCTGCAGCCAGCGCCAGCCCCTCGCCTGAACCGCCTGCGGGCCTCGGCCTGGGCGCCAGAGCCCGCCATGTGGGCGCTCGGCCGCAGCTACGATGTGGCTTGCGCGGAGGAGGAGCTCCGGCTGGCGCGACACCGCCAAAAACAAGAACAACAGCAGCAGCAGCAGCAGCGGCAGCAGGAGCTGGAATGCCAGTTTTATCTACAGCGCGAGAGGATGGGGGATGAGCCCGACATGCGGCGGCGGCCGCCCCAGCTACAGCAGCAGCAGCAGCAGCCCCAGCGGCGGTGCGGCGGTCCCGACAGATCGCAGGCCCAACCGGGCACGTGGCTCGCTCCGGAACCCGAGTCGCCCGTCGCCGCCGCCGCCACCCGACGGCAGCATGCGGCAACCGGCGCCGCCGAAGGCCAGCCGTGCACCTGGGAGCGTGCCGGCGGCGGCGCGCCGGCGGCAGCGGCGCGCCGTCGCGTCGGCGGCGCCGCCGTGGACCGGGCGGCGACGCCGCTGACGGCGGTGCCGCGCGTCGCGGAATGGGTCGCTCCCGACGCCGGCGCTGTGGCCGCTGCTGCGGCGGCGGCCGCGAGGGCGGCCTGGCTGGCGGTTATGGCGGATGCGGGCGTGGACCCGTCAGCGGCGGAGGCAGCGGCAGGCGCGGTGGCGAGGGCGGCGGAGGCGGCCTGGGGCGTCGCCCGATGGGCGGACGTCGTCGTCGACAACGACCAAGGCCCAGCGGCCGATGTGGCGGTCCAATGGGTGGACGGCAAGGAGGCACCGCACCTGCTTCACGCGGAGTACGACAGGACGCCGCCGCCTCCGCCGCCGCCGCAGCAGCAGAGCAGCGACGGCGAGCCTGGTTGCAGCGGCGGCGGCGGCGGCGGCTATGGCGGCGGAAGCAGCGACGGCGACGCGATGCGGTGCTACCTGAAGTTGCTCCCTCTGGCGCAGCCAACCGCGCCGTCGCCGCTTCCGCCAGTGCGCCTTGCGGCGGATGCAGCCGGCCGCCGCCGCCGCCGCGACCCCTACCAACCAGTCAACGAAGGGGAGTGGGTGGCCTTGGACGACCTCGGTGGGGTCTTGTGGCTCGAGGGCAGCGCCGCCGTTGACGGCGCCGCCGACGCCGACGGCAACAATGGGAGCCGCGTGGCTACGCTGCGCTGCGCCGCCGACGCCGCCGCCGACGCCCAGGGCTTCGTCGACGACGCGGCGCGGCAGCCTTGGGACGGCTCCCGGGAGGCTGGGCAGCTGCGGCCCGAGCTTTCCCCAGCTGGAGAGTTCCGCCACCGCGACTCTGTCGACAAGGAGGCGCGCTGGAGGCGGCGCCACGAACCTCCTCTTGAGCCCGGCACCGCGCCCGATCCCACAAGCCTCGCGCCCGCGCCAGGCTTGTGGCATGAGGCTAGCCGGCGACCATGCCCCGGTCAATGCTCCCGGGAGGGTCAGGGCCTGTTCGTGCTTTCAAAGGGGCACGGCCTGTCTCTGGTGGTGTTGGGAGCGGCGAGCGGGAAGCGGCGGCGGCCGGGTTCCGGAGCCACCTCAGGCGGTTCCGGTGATGCCGGCGCGAGCGGCGAGCGCGGGGGTGCGGGAGAGACCGGGCCGGAGGGTGCACGGGGCGGAGCGCGTGTTTCGGAGCCCGGCTTTGGGGGCCCTCCAGTGCAGCTGTCACCGCAGCGCCACCCGCCCCAAAATTTGCTGGGCCAGCAGCAGCAGGAGGTGCAGGAGCAGGCGCAGCCCATGCCGCGAGGCCGGCGGCAGCGGGGCGCGGCGACGGCGACGGCGGCGGCGGCGGCGGCAACGCACCCCGAGGCGGCGCACAGCCCAGTAGGCGCCACCCACGACGCCCCAGGTCCCGGCCCCGACGCGACGCCGCATGCTGCCCGGAACAGCAGCCCACGGCAGCACTGCGGCTCGGGTGCGGGTCCAGACTCGGGTACGGACTCGGGATGTGAGTCCTTGGCGGGCGATGAGGCGGGGGCCCTGGAGGATCCGGGGACGGAGTCGGGATGGGAGGCGGGGCCAGGCCCGGGGTCGGAGCTGGGATCAGGCCGGGGATTGGTGGGGCCAGAGCGGGAGCTGGGGTCGGGTTGGGAGACGGGGCCGTGCGTGGGCCAGGGAGGCCTGGGGTCGGGCTGGGAGGCGCGCTGGGAGGCGGAGCCAGCGCCGGGTCCCGGTCCGGAGACGGGTGTTGGGGGGACACAGGGCAAGCGGCGGCGGCTCGGCGGCGGGGCAGGCAAGCGGGGCCTGCCCACGACGTCACCGCAGAGTGCGGCCGGCGCAGCCGCTGGCCGTACTGGTGCCGTACCTCGTGCGGCAGGCCGCGGCCGCGGGCGCCAAGGGCTGCCTGTTGGCAGGAGCCCGGGGCCCCGGGGCCGCGGGCGGGGGCCCGGGGCGCGTAAGGGCCGATCCTGAACAGCAGCCGTACAGTAAGCTGAGCGTGCCTGCATAGGGCCCCATCAGCGGGCGCAAACTGAATTAACTGTTCCTGTATGGATGGTGTGCAATTGCGCGAGCGGAAGGCGCGGCGACGGTGCGGCGCGCCGTGGCACAGAGCTGTGCTGTGAGGTGGCGGCGGCGCCGGCGCCGCGGTGGGGCTCTCAGACGCGGGACTGACCCGAAGAATACCCAGAATTTGCCAGGACTGATCCTTGCTCGCAGGAATTTGGACTTTTTTTGGCTTTGGTCTTCCGCTTGTCCACATTGTGTTGTGTTGTGTTCCGCAGCTCGCTGCTGCGCACCCCGTGCTGTGCTGTGCTGTGCTGTGCGGGCGTGTGTGTGGGGTGTGTGTGTGTGTGCGCGCGCGGCTCTCGTGCACTTGCGCTTACGGTGCACTTGCCCTTGCCCTTGCTCTTCTTTGTCTTCACTAGACTGACTCCGCGAGTCGCTGCCCGATAGCGATGTAGCGAACGATCCTGACCCCATGCGCCTTGCTTGCTTGCGCCCTGCAACTTGGGGGGCGGTGGCGCCAGTGCGGGGATTCCTCATATGTCGCGTCATTGTCGTCTCTCGCGAACAAGTGCGCGCGAAAGGGCATCCCCGACAGCGTGTTCGTTGTTCGTTGGCGCGGTGGTTGCTGTGACGTCCTGTATCCAGCTGTGCCTGCAGCGCGGATCCGCGCAGCGCGGCGCTCAAAGGACTACAGACCAAACCGTATGCCGGTGTTCCGTAACAGCCGGATCGGGTTGCAGTAAACCGTCACTCCATCAGGTTGTGACCAACTAGGCGGCGGGGTGGCTTTTTGGTTGCTCGGCTCAGCTCGGGCGCTGCTCGCACTCGGGCATTACCTGGTCTGTGAGTTTGGCGCGGAAGCTATGGCTATCCTCGGATGGACCCTCCCGCTAGGCGGTAAAAATGTAAGGCTCTTGCCCTGACACGGGGACCGAACTGGCCTCGCTTCCTGCACAAATGCCGAATAATCTCCAATATTTCCTCCGTGGTGTATCGACAAGAGACATGGGGATACGGTACACACTAGAACTGCGGTCCCTTGTACACCAGGCACGTGAGTGCCGACCGCTTCTGTGCAGCTGTGTCAGGGTAAACGGCCGTCGGTGGGACGGTTCGGCCACGTAGGCGCCTCACTAGTGAGTCAGGGTAAATCAGCGTCACTGAGAAACTGGCGTCGGGCAATGTCAGTTGAATCCGTTAGCGAGGCGGTTGGCGACTAAGTGCAAGCGCAAACCGTTATTGCTGCGAAAGCCGTATTTATTGTCTTTGTGAGCATCCTGGATGTGGCTTTACGACGAATACGTCGGAGCTTCGAAAGGGCGGCTCTAGGGACGCCGCCTGTGTTGTGTCGGAGGGGCCTTATGAGCTGGCCCTGTATCAGTCCGAGAGGGCGCTGTTAGCGTCACCTTGAGGCATTGTCTGCTTGCAGCTATGCAGGGGTTACCCTACCCCGTAGAGCCCTAGGCTCTCGGGCGTTGTTTGTAGTGTGGTAGAATGTAGTTTTGGCGCCATGCATGGACCTCGGCCGCCGGCCGGCTCTGCTGCTCATCCTGTAACTAGTCCGTCTGAGCTTTGCCAATGTGGACTCTGGACCTAGCCAAACAGCACGGTCGCCTCGCGGCTCATCAACGGCAGCCGTGGCGCTGGGGGACGCCTCAATGCCGCCTCTGCTGCTCGACACTCGTCGCTTCCGCCGCCGTCTTCTGCCTACTTCCTGAGGCCTTCCGACAGTCAGCGTGCCCATCAGATGCTCCTTCCGTTTAGCTGTATCATGGACGTCACCGCGGCAGTGGGGAGGCGCCCAGCAGCGGACGATCAACGTCATCGTCCGCCCTCCTCAGCCTCCCCTGTGCGCCACTGCTTTGCCTCAAGGTGGTGGTTCTAACCCACCGTTTCTACTCATTGTGACGTCAGAAGAAGCTTTCGATGGGCATCGCGTGAACATTGTCGGAGCAAGCATGCGGACCAAGTTCTTGATCGAAGCGCGATGCCGGCCGCCGAAGTAAGCTGGTGATATAGTGTTTTACAGACGGCGAATTTGGCTTACAGTATGCAGCAGAGCTTGGCTTGTTGCCTTGGCATGTCGTGGAAGTTGTTTTGCGCAGTAATACGCGGTGTTTAGGTAGATTACTGATGTTATCAGCTGTGCGCGCAAAGTCTATTATTTTGTTTTGGTGATATCTGAGATGCCGCTTCGAGCACACTCATGATGGCCCATGGGCCGTTACATTCCAACCGTCGTTGCCGGCCCAACGGTTCCCGCCGTCCAATACGCGAGTGTCCAGCATGCCGCGTTTAGTACTGCGCACTGCCGCTTTTAGCTCACCCTCGCGTCTGCGTGTTGAGTCGAGTCGAAGCAACGAGGTCGGATATCTGGCCGTACACTTACTATCAACGCCTCGTTCCATCATATCAAATTAGCTGCCGGAGCAAAGCCCGCGCCATTAAAGAGCGACTAATGGGCACGCCCGGTATGTTTGGGGGGATGGGTTGGCTGCCCGAGACTAAGCCACTGACGTACACTCTCCCGTAGCCGGATCTGCGATTTCCTTGTTTGCAGTCGGCGCGCTTTTCAGCCCGACATGCTTTATCGCTGGAACTCCTCCGCCTGTCGTGCTGGGGGGGAATGGGGCGCGCCGTTTGCCGCAGTGCAGCGTGGTAGCTGGCGCCCTTCGTATCGCCCGTAGGCAGCCCCACCCGTTGAGAGAGAGTGCCTCGCGTTCATTTCACAGCCGTCGCAGTCGTTTGTTTTGAAGGTGAATACGTCAAGTGATGCTGTTGCCGGCCTGTCCTTGGCCTGAACTGCTGGCGCCCTTCGGTCCTGCGTATCCAGCGCGCCGCAATTAGTATTTCGCACGGCAGCATTCCTGCCCGTCGTCACGGCATGCGTGTTGAGTTATGGCAAAGTTTGGTGGTCGTGCATCTGGCCGTACAATGTCTTTCGACGCCTCGTTAAATCAAATCACATTAAATGCCGCAGCAAAGCCCGGCGTTCAATCAAATCACATTAAATGCCGTAGCAAAGCCCGCGCCACTAAAGAGCGACTAATGGGCGCGCACGGCTTGGGGGAATGGGTTGGCTGCCCGAGACTAAGCCGTTGACATACCCGTCCCGTTAGCCGGATCGCGACACCTTTGCTTGCTGTCGGTGCGCTTCAGCCCGACATGCTTTATTGCCGGGGCTTTTCCCGCCTGTCGTGCTTGGAGGGACGGTGCGCGCCGTGTGCCGTACAGTGCAGTCGCTGGCTCCGTTCGGTCCGTAGGTTTTCGTGCCGCATAAGGCATAGCATGCGTGTCTTCAGTTGTACCCCGTTGCACGGCTCGGCGCCTTCGTTCGTTCATCCCTAGCCCGCTTTGCTAGCAAGCTTCGGTCTGGGGGGGGGAGTGAGGCGCCTACGTGGCCGAACCGTCCCACCGACGGCCGTTTACCCTGACAGCTGTCAGGGTAAATCAGCGTCACTGAGAAACTGGCGTCGGGCAATGTCAGTTGAATCCGTTAGCGAGGCGGTTGGCGACTAAGTGCAAGCGCAAACCGTTATTGCTGCGAAAGCCGTATTTATTGTCTTTGTGAGCATCCTGGATGTGGCTTTACGACGAATACGTCGGAGCTTCGAAAGGGCGGCTCTAGGGACGCCGCCTGTGTTGTGTCGGAGGGGCCTTATGAGCTGGCCCTGTATCAGTCCGCGAGGGCGCTGTTAGCGTCACCTTGAGGCATTGTCTGCTTGCAGCTATGCAGGGGTTACCCTACCCCGTAGAGCCCTAGGCTCTCGGGCGTTGTTTGTAGTGCGTTAGAATGTAGTTTTGGCGCCATGCATGGACCTCGGCCACCGGCAGGCTCTGCTGCTCATCCTGTAACTAGTCCGTCTGAGCTTTGCCAATGTGAACTCTGGACATAGCCAAACAGCACGGTCGCCTCGCGGCTCATCAACGGCAGCCGTGGCGCTGGGGGACGCCTCAATGCCGCCTCTGCGTGCTGCTCGACACTCGTCGCTTCCGCCGCCGTCTGCTGCCTACTTCCTGAGATCTTCCGACAGTCAGCGTGCCCATCAGATGCTCCTTCCGTTTAGCCGTATCATGGACGTCACCGCGGCAGCGGGAAGGCGCCCAGCGGGCGATCGATCGACGACATCGTCCGTCCTCCTCGGCCTCCCTCCCCTGTGCGCCACTGCTTAAGGCTGAGGAGGGCGGACGCTGAGGCGGAGGCTGAGGAGGGCGGACGATGACGTTGATCGTCCGCTGCTGGGCGCCTCCCCACTGCCGCGGTGACGTCCATGATACAGCTAAACGGAAGGAGCATCTGATGGGCACGCTGACTGTCGGAAGGCCTCAGGAAGTAGGCAGAAGACGGCGGCGGAAGCGACGAGTGTCGAGCAGCAGAGGCGGCATTGAGGCGTCCCCCAGCGCCACGGCTGCCGTTGATGAGCCGCGAGGCGACCGTGCTGTTTGGCTAGGTCCAGAGTCCACATTGGCAAAGCTCAGACGGACTAGTTACAGGATGAGCAGCAGAGCCGGCCGGCGGCCGAGGTCCATGCATGGCGCCAAAACTACATTCTACCACACTACAAACAACGCCCGAGAGCCTAGGGCTCTACGGGGTAGGGTAACCCCTGCATAGCTGCAAGCAGACAATGCCTCAAGGTGACGCTAACAGCGCCCTCGCGGACTGATACAGGGCCAGCTCATAAGGCCCCTCCGACACAACACAGGCGGCGTCCCTAGAGCCGCCCTTTCGAAGCTCCGACGTATTCGTCGTAAAGCCACATCCAGGATGCTCACAAAGACAATAAATACGGCTTTCGCAGCAATAACGGTTTGCGCTTGCACTTAGTCGCCAACCGCCTCGCTAACGGATTCAACTGACATTGCCCGACGCCAGTTTCTCAGTGACGCTGATTTACCCTGACAGCTGTCAGGGTAAACGGCCGTCGGTGGGACGGTTCGGCCACGTAGGCGCCTCACTCCCCCCCCAGACCGAAGCTTGCTAGCAAAGCGGGCTAGGGATGAACGAACGAAGGCGCCGAGCCGTGCAACGGGGTACAACTGAAGACACGCATGCTATGCCTTATGCGGCACGAAAACCTACGGACCGAACGGAGCCAGCGACTGCACTGTACGGCACACGGCGCGCACCGTCCCTCCAAGCACGACAGGCGGGAAAAGCCCCGGCAATAAAGCATGTCGGGCTGAAGCGCACCGACAGCAAGCAAAGGTGTCGCGATCCGGCTAACGGCACGGGTATGTCAACGGCTTAGTCTCGGGCAGCCAACCCATTCCCCCAAGCCGTGCGCGCCCATTAGTCGCTCTTTAGTGGCGCGGGCTTTGCTACGGCATTTAATGTGATTTGATTGAACGCCGGGCTTTGCTGCGGCATTTAATGTGATTTGATTTAACGAGGCGTCGAAAGACATTGTACGGCCAGATGCACGACCACCAAACTTTGCCATAACTCAACACGCATGCCGTGACGACGGGCAGGAATGCTGCCGTGCGAAATACTAATTGCGGCGCGCTGGATACGCAGGACCGAAGGGCGCCAGCAGTTCAGGCCAAGGACAGGCCGGCAACAGCATCACTTGACGTATTCACCTTCAAAACAAACGACTGCGACGGCTGTGAAACGAACGCGAGGCACTCTCTCTCAATGGGAGGGGCTGCTGACGGGCCATACGAAGGGCGCCAGCTACTACGCTGCACTGCGGCAGACGGCGCGCACCAATCCCCCCCCCAGCACGACAGGCGGAGGAGTTCCAGCGATAAAGCATGTCGGGCTGAAAAGCGCGCCGACTGCAAACAAGGAAATCGCAGATCCGGCTACGGGAGAGTGTACGTCAGTGGCTTAGTCTCGGGCAGCCAACCCATCCCCCCAAACATACCGGGCGTGCCCATTAGTCGCTCTTTAATGGCGCGGGCTTTGCTCCGGCAGCTAATTTGATATGATGGAACGAGGCGTTGATAGTTAGTGTACGGCCAGATATCCGACCTCGTTGCTTCGCTTCGACTCAACACGCAGACGCGAGGGTGAGCTGAAAGCGGCAGTGCGCAGTACTAAACGCGGCATGCTGGACACTCGCGTATCGGACGGCGGGAACCGTTGGGCCGGCAACGACGGTTGGAATGTAACGGCCCATGGACCATCAAGAGTGTTCGAAGCGGCATCGCAGATATCACCCAAAACAAAACAATAGACTTTGCGCGCACAACTGATAACATCAGTAATCTACCTAAACACCGCGTATTACTGCGCAAAACAACTTCCACGACATGCCAAGGCAACAAGCCAAGCTCTGCTGCATACTGTAAGCCAAATTCGCCGTCTGTAAAACACTATATCACCAGCTTACTTCGGCGGCCGGCATCGCGCTTCGATCAAGAACTTGGTCCGCATGCTTGCTCCGACAATGTTCACGCGATGCCCATCGAAAGCTTCTTCTGACGTCACAATGAGTAGAAACGGTGGGTTAGAACCACCACCTTGAGGCAAAGCAGTGGCGCACAGGGGAGGGAGGCCGAGGAGGACGGACGATGTCGTCGATCGATCGCCCGCTGGGCGCCTTCCCGCTGCCGCGGTGACGTCCATGATACGGCTAAACGGAAGGAGCATCTGATGGGCACGCTGACTGTCGGAAGATCTCAGGAAGTAGGCAGAAGACGGCGGCGGAAGCGACGAGTGTCGAGCAGCACGCAGAGGCGGCATTGAGGCGTCCCCCAGCGCCACGGCTGCCGTTGATGAGCCGCGAGGCGACCGTGCTGTTTGGCTATGTCCAGAGTTCACATTGGCAAAGCTCAGACGGACTAGTTACAGGATGAGCAGCAGAGCCTGCCGGTGGCCGAGGTCCATGCATGGCGCCAAAACTACATTCTTACGCACTACAAACAACGCCCGAGAGCATAGGGCTCTACGGGGTAGGGTAACCCCTGCATAGCTGCAAGCAGACAATGCCTCAAGGTGACGCTAACAGCGCCCTCGCGGACTGATACAGGGCCAGCTCATAAGGCCCCTCCGACACAACACAGGCGGCGTCCCTAGAGCCGCCCTTTCGAAGCTCCGACGTATTCGTCGTAAAGCCACATCCAGGATGCTCACAAAGACAATAAATACGGCTTTCGCAGCAATAACGGTTTGCGCTTGCACTTAGTCGCCAACCGCCTCGCTAACGGATTCAACTGACATTGCCCGACGCCAGTTTCTCAGTGACGCTGATTTACCCTGACAGCTGTGCTGGACAAGTGTGATCGGACCGGGGACCAACCCGCCATCGTGCCTCGCGATGTCTACGCTCCGGAAGCGCTCGCGACCTGCTGCGTGGACAACCTGTCATTACCGGCAAGCTCTGGTGGCGGACCAGGGGAGGTCCGCCACTCCCCTGTGGCGGACAATGCCGAGGGTATCCAGGGCTGGCCGGCGGGAGCTCTGAACCTGTCTGAACTCGTGCCCTTGCTGTGGCGACAGCGGGAAATATTGGAAAGTGTTGGGCATTCGTGTGGGGAGGGCAGTTTGGTGCTTTGGTCCCCGCGTTAGGGCAAAATCCTTGCTTGCATTTCTCTGCCTCCCCGCCAAGCGTGAGAGCCCATTCGGGGATGCGGCCGCAGCTGGCATTGACTGTATTTTGGGTATAAAGATAGGATACGACTTGCTCTCCGAGCAGCTGAAAAGCGTCTTATTGGCAAACAATTTGCTTCTCGCGGAAAAAGCGTTTGCTTGGGCGCTTCATGTCGATTCGGCACATCGGCAGTCACAAAGCTTCGGCCTTGATCCCGCGCGCGGGCTCGTATACGGTGAATTGGCAAGTATATTGTCGCGCTTCGATTCGGCAGATTGCAAAATATGCTAACTGTTTTGTAATTGCATTTGCGACGTGGCCATGCGGTAGATGCCAGATTGATGGCGATCGATGCGAACGTCCTTTGACGCGAACCGACTGTCGGATATGAAGCTATGCTATATATTCCACCGGTGAGAACTGTTCCGACGAGTATTGAAACGATGCAGGACATCAGATCACCCTACGACGCACTGAGATGCACCTAAAGCCGCAAGCAAAAAACGTTATTAAATCCATGGGACACGTTGGTCGCCATTAGTGTGCATCCAACGCGCACTGGGCGAGCTACGCACACGAGTAGAGGCGCGATATGAGGACTGAATTGGCGACGATACACGTTCGGACGGCCCTGCCTATTGCAAAGTTATGCATACATCCGCGCGACGCTTGGGTTTCCAACAAGGAGACGTAACACCAACAAATGCTTCAATCAGTAAAAGCTTTAGTAGAACCATTTGACTTCTCGTCATACACAAATTACTTATCGGCCTTCGTATGCTGCGGCGTCGAGGCACGTTCGCCTGGCGGGCGCACACTAGCAACGCGCGTACACTTCCTATCATTAAGCTGGACAAAATCTTTCAAGTTATTTCAAGGTCGTTAAGTTTATTTGAGCTCACGCTTAGCGACAATGCATAGAGGGAAGAGCAGAACTGCTTTGGAGAAAGGCCGTACAACAACGGTCATAACTGTCACCGCGTTAAGATACCTGTGATGTCCGAACCTGCATGCCAAGCAAGACTTCATACGTAATGAGCACGCCCGACATAACTCACACCGGCCCTGCTCCACATTTGTCGCTTACTTCGCAAAGATTTTGGCTGTCGGCCGAAACGCGCACGTTCAGTGCCTGCGGGTTATGTTCAAGACTTCTTACAACGTTTCAATTTAACTTACCTCGATCACATTACTCTAGATTTTCTTGCTTCGGGCCACAGCACCGCACATCGGGCTGTAGGGCGCCATCGCTTAGCCCATTACCTGATATAGCGACCCGTATCTGCATCCCACCTTAGGGTAACGTGTTCGTAAGGTAATATGGTACATGGGTTTGGCTGAAGGTTGAGGAATGGGGTTCGCTCATGTATGACAACATTGTTATGTGACCATATCCGTCGGTGCCCGTCGAACCATGCGTTCCAGCCCCCCTGCATTCATGTACATCTTCTCCAACTAGTTTTATTTCACGTATCGTTGTGGCGAGGCGTCCATGTTGATGTCGACGGTTTCTTGTCGGTTTCTCAGTCGCCGCCTGTGTCTACTTTCGTCCCAATTATCGGCCAGTCGTTAGATAGACTCGTGCTACACATATGATGTATTGTTTCATTAAGCCGTTGTTTCATTGTTGAAGTCACGTCCTTTCGTTCGTTGTCGCGTCGTCGGCGTTTGAATGGCATGTCTATCGTCTCCTCGACGTTTGCACTCTTGCCATCCAGCACGGTTGCCCCTTTTCCATTCACCAACATATCAATGTTTGTCCATATTTGTTGCACACGTTGCCTTTTTCCCATCTTTCTGGCCCTAAGGTCCTGACCCTGCGCTGTCGACCCGTTTATCTCAAATCCTCCAACGCCCACGCTGACTGCCTCTTGCCCCCGGCATCGCACCCCACCTGGGGCATCCCACCGTGGGCCTGCCTCCGCCGGGCTCCCTTTCTCCCTCCTGCTGCCGCCCTCCTTTCCCACCCAATCATGCAGGGCCCGCGTTCAAGACTCGAGATCCTCAACCTCCGAGACCGCCCGGCGATGCCATGCGATGCCACCCCGGCAAACGCGGCTTCTGTTAAGAGGGCTGTTTCCCCGCTGCTTTTACGAGTAGCCCGTAAACTGACCCACTGACAGAATCCGTGTTAGGTCCCGGTAGCAGCATCTGCCGCCTTGCGCATCGCGCACTTGCCATGGAGGTGCGAGCATGTGTGCGTCGGGAGTGCGATCTCACTTAATCTAACACCCGCCCTCGGGCCATTGCGCGCCGCGTCGCCTGGCTAACATGTGCCTCCTCCCCAAGTTACAAAGCGTTAGGAAAGGCGCTGGCTGGCGCTAGAAATCCGCTGTCTGGCGGTGGTAAGTAGCGCTTAGAAAGGCGCGCGCTCCCGCCAAAAGTGGGCACCTCCCCTGCTGACCTCCCGGTCCTCCGAAGGGGCGGGGCTGAGGTAGCCAAGGCTGTTCGCGGTTGTCTTGCGGACCTCGGAAACCCGACTGCGGCGGGCTTGGAAGGCGGTCCGCGCCGCCGCCCCCACGCATGCCCTAACGGGCATGTGTGGGGGCTCGCGGCGCGTGAACCCTCCTTCCAAGTGTGCAGCGGCCTCAGGCCTTCCGGCCGACGCCGTCTGGCACCTGCCCATCCGGGATCGGGGATCCTCTTTCCCCTTTCGCGTCCGAGGTGCATGCCATGCATGGGGGACGCGAGATTGGGTGACTGGTTCCGGGTCAGGTTTCCATGCCCCCTTGCGGGAGCTACTTGGAGGGGTTCCGGGTTTGGGGGCTTCGGCGGACGGGGCGAGGTTTCCCCTGGGGGATCGTGGGGCCGTGTTGCCGGGAGAGGGGGCGAGGACGGCTGGCGGCGGCGCAGGCCCAAGTGGCTGGCCCCGCTACTCCTCCTCTCCGCTGTCGTTTTTGGAGCGAGGGCAGACTGTCAGGGCAACGCAGCACGTCGTGCTGTGCTGTGCTGTGCTGTGCTGGCGTATGGGACGTGCCCTGGCGGTTGTGTGAGCTCGGAGGAGGAGGAGGAAGAGGTGGAGGAGGAGGGCTACTGGCGGATGCGGTGCTATTGTGCGTCTGTGTCTGTGTGTGCGTCGGGGGTGGAGCATGTGTGAGGCCCGGGCTGGTGGGAAAGGGGAGGGGCAGTTGAGTGGGGGGGAGGCGAGCGGGGGCGGGGGAACGCTCAATCCTGGGAGGGCTGTGTACTTGTGTTGGGCCTTATCTCGGCGGGAGGGGAGCTGCGGCGGGGTGCTCTTCTTGGTGGTTGGCGGCACTGGCCTTCGGATACTTGCTCGGGGCTCGGGGAATGGGGTGGGGAGGCTTGGGGTTGCGGCCTGGGGCCTGGGTTGTCGGGGGGCTGAGGACTCCGGGATCGGGGCTCGACTCCAGCAGTGGGGTAGAGGTTTGGCGCACAGGCATTGGGGCTGGCGAGGGCGAATGGCGAGGGGCGTACAAGCTAGGGGATGGAAGGGTTGCCGGGGATTTGGGGCCTCCTAGGGGGTCTCAGCGTTGGGGCGGGTTGGGTTGGGTTTGACGGGGCCGACCCCCTAGGGACATCAGGAGGGCCGCGGCTAGGGTGAGGGCTTGGGTTCGATCCACAGCAAGGCCCATTACGTTGGGATACCTTTCGGGGGGGGGGGAAGAGCGGTGGACGTTGTTGGTGGGGCAGCCTTAAGTTTCGGTGCCCCGGCCATGATTTTTTTGGGCGCGGGCCTCGGGGCGGCGCGGATTGGCGGCTGATGGCCCCATATCGCCTCATCTGAGTAACATCCCCTCGGGCGGGTACCTGAGACTGGGATCCCAGGACGGCACACGCCCCTTCGTTCCCCCTCCCCCCGCCCTGCCTTTTGTTGACTTCTTAACGAGCGCCTCTGCGCAGGGTGCAGCCTCTGGAGGAGCGGTAACAGGCGGGCAGGGCGCGGGCGGGGCTGGGAGGGGCGCGGGCGGGCTGGGCTGGGCTGGGCGGGGTGGGGCGGGGCGCGCACGCTGTCGGGCGGGAGAGGGCTAGGACGAAGGGGAGGATGTGCGGGTCGGGCCAGGTCGACCGGCTGCCGTTGGGTGGTGCAGCGACGCGGGGCGTGACGGGGCGTGCCCACCACGCTGCGCCTCGCAATGCTGTCGTGCCGGTGTCGTGCTGAGCCGCAGCGTGTCGTACCGTGTCGTACCGTGGTGCTGACGGCGTGGCAGTTGCGCAGGGTTTTGGGTACCTGTTTCGGCGAGCTGGGGGAGCTGGGGGAGGTTCTTCGCTGCGCAGTCCTTACCTTGGTGCTCAGGAGGGGCCATCAGAAGGGGGGTCGTGTGGCTGCGGGGTGTGCACGGCATGTGTGTGTGTGCGTGGTGGTGGTTAGGGGGAGGGGAATCCGCTGGGGTGAGGTGAGGTGGGGTGAGGGGCTGTTGGCGAGCCGCGAGGTTCCCTGCAAGGTGCGGGCCGAGGGAGGCGAATGGTCGTTCACGGCGCGGGAGGCGAATGGTCGTTCACGGCGCGGGAGGCGAATGGTCGTTCACGGCGCGGGAGGTGAATGGTCGTTCACGGCGCGGGAGGTGAACGGGCATTCACGCCGACAGGGAGGGGGGGCATGAGGGCGCCGGGGCGTGTGTTGGAGTGCCGATAGACGCATTTACAAGTGTTATTTGGGGGGGAGACGCGGCTTCTGCCGGCTGATTTGGGAGGGGGGGTTGAAATTTCCCTGACTGACCGCCCTTCAAAAGGTGTGTGTGTGTTGGTGATGGCGGGGGTGGGTGGGTCTGTTCTTGCCGGTGGAGAGGGGTGCGTCTGTTCTTGTGCACGCAGCAGCGGGGTGCAATCGAGGTAAGTAGGGCTGCCACTCGTCAGACCGGCTAGCCTTGGAGCAGCAAAGCACGACAGGTAGATCACGTCGTTGCGGGGCTAGGTGAACGCCGGCTTTGCAAGGTCAGTGCTCCCGGTGCGGGTATTTGTGAAGGGGTGGTCCGAGTGTCGCAATCCCCGGCGCTGCAGTAGGTGCTCTCCGTTGCTTCTTTTGTGGCGGCGCGGTGGTGGACTCACTGTGGCTGGAGGGATGCCCAGCAGGTTGTGGCAGGTTATGGGAGTCAGTGTTCAGTGGACAAATGCAGTCGTGTGAAGAGCCAGGGCTTGGAGCTTTGTGTGGGTGTGAGGGAGCTGGGCAGGTGGGCTGGGGGAGGTGGGGACGGATGGGAGCCGCAGACGAGGGTGCTGGCATATGGTTGCTGGCAGCGGGGTTCCCCATCTCTGACTTTGCCCCACATGGGTCACTGCCCCGCCTTTCGCCCCCCTGCCCCAGCTCGGGTTGCCCCCGCTGCCACACAGTCCCGGATCTGGGGCCGAGGCGCGCACATACATCCACCCATGCCTCGGGGTCCCTCACCGCCCTGCCCCTTCCCCCCGCGCTCTGCTTCACCGTTGCCTAGACCACCTCCTGAGTCCTCCCTTCTTTGTGTGGATGTATGGACTTCTCCCGCCCCTCCTTCTCCCTCCCCGCCGAACTAACTGGGGCGATCCGCTAGGCCCCCCTCCCTAAGCACATACACACACAGAGGCATCGGGGCTGCGGCCGTGTGGTGCATGGGTGAGGGGCGTGTGGGGGATGCATGGGCGAGGGGCGTCTGATGCGCTTTGTGATCCTAAGTGGTGGTGAGTGGTGAGCGGGGGTGTGGGTGTGGGTATGCGGTGCGTGACGCGGCGATGCAGGTGCGTGACGGAGGTGAGGGTGGAGGGCGGTGCGCACTGAGGGCACAGAGGAGGTGCCCTTGTGCCGTCGGCGGAAGAGAGATAGAAAGGACAGGAAGTGAAGGACAGGAAGAGGTGGGAGGAGAGAGAGAGATGGGGGGGAAGGAGTGAGGAAGAGAGGAGGAGAGTGGTTGCGGGGCGCAGAGAGAGAGGGAGAGGGCGGGACAGGGAAGGGGCGAAGCAAGACCCTACTGGGCGGTGGTAGGGTTGGCAGTGGTAACAAGGACGAAACCGCGGCGATTGAAAGGATGTTGGTGATGTGTGTGGGGGGGGAGGGGGACCCTACCCGGACAGCTGATCAGTTGGCGGCTTCCTGGCATGGCGCCTCAAACTGGGGATGGGCCGTTGGGAGCACCGACTTGGATGCTGGCGCCGGTCGGCCGGTTGTATGTGTGGCTCTTTGTCAGCTGGTCCTGCAGCCTGTGTATCTGTGTGTGCGTGTGTGTTTGACGGCGTGTTTCGGAGAGGGCCGCTCGCCCTGGGTTTGGGTGGAGTGGGAGTGGGGGGCTGCTCCCGGGGGCAAGTTCGGGCAAGGAATGGGAGGGGGAATGGGGGCAAGGGCAGCGACGGAAGCTGTGCCGACCGATCGCTCCTTGCCCCCTGCGCTGTCCGCCTTTCCCTCCCCTCCCCTCCCCTCCTGGATCCGCCGCCTTGGCTGCCGCCCACCCTGGCCGCGGTTGCGTGACACGCAAAGAGCGAGGCTCCGAAACCCGAACCCAAATGAAAGAGGCGAACTAGGCGAAAAGGCGAAAACCCCAAAGTCTCCACGCGTCTTGGCGGCATCCCGCGCGCTGCGCCTATTTGTTTGCTGTTTTTGGCGCGTCCTGCCCTCGACGCCTTTCCCGCCGCTTGCTGTGCCGCGCCTGTTAATTGTACTTGTACTGCCGTGCCTGTAGTACACCTGAAAACCGCACCCGATGCGCTGGGCCTGCCGATGCTGCCATTGCCGTGTTTGCTGTGACTGTTGCGAATGTTGCCTGTTTAGGCCTGTTTACCTGACGCCTTGGGAGATCCCACCGCCGCCGCCGCCGCCGCCGCAGCCCTTTCGCTTTCGACGCCGCCTCGCACCCCCTTTCCCCTCCCCTCTTACCCCCCTTCCCCCCGCCTCTCGCCCTTCCCACCTGCGCGCATCCCGCCCTTCTACAGACCTCGCTGACCGAACCCAGCGACGAAGACAACGACATTGCCCAGAACCCCAGCCAGCGCCAGCAGCACCAGCACCAGCAGCAGCCGCACCAGCACCACGCGCCTGCGTCGCCGCCGCCAACGCAGGCGCCGCCGTCAACGTCGCAGCCGCCGCCAGTCCCAGGACAAGAGGACGCGCCCTGGACGACCGGACGTCCGCCCCCACCGCAGCAGCAGCAGCAGCCGCAGCCGCTCTGGCAGCAGCAGCAGCGGCAGCACCCGCAACAGCCGCGGCCGCCGCCGCAGCAGCATCAGCCGCCGCCGCAGCAGCCGCTTCGCATCTCTCCACCACGCCCGCACCTGCCGCCCGCCGCCGGAGGCGGCGGCGGCGGAGCTGCCGCCGGTCCCTGGCCGCGGCCGCCGGGGATGTTCTCACCGCCGCGCGGCGGACGTCCGCTGATGTCTCACCCCATCGTCCTATCGCCCGCCGGAACCCCCACAAGCTCTCCGCCGCAGCAGCGGCCGCCGCCGCAGCAGCAGCAGCAGCAGGTGCCGCTGTACCCGTTGCCGCCGCGGCTGCTGGCGGCGGCGCCGCCAGCACATTACGGCGGCGCCGGGCCGCCAGGTGACGGCGAGGACGACGACGAGACAGGCCCGTCGGTGCCGCTGCGCGTGCGGCGCGCCGTGATACCCTCGGGCCACGCGCCGCCGCCGCCGATGGCCGTACGGCTCCAGGAAGGCCCCTGGCGGGCCTTTGCAGGTCCACAGCTCGTGGCGCGGCCGCTGCGGCCCTTCCACCCACGACTACCGGAAGCTGCAGATCCGTACGACATGCCGTACGACATGCCGTACGACGCACCGCCAGGCATGCCGAGCGAGCCACAGCTGCGAGCGCCACCGCCGCCGCAGCTGCATGCGCGGCATCATCCGTACGCGCCGCCGCCGCCATCGTCGGCGGCGGCGCAGCGCGGCGCCATGGCGGCGGCAGGGTACCGCACAATGCCGCCGCGCCAACGCGGCGGCGGCGTACTGGGGCATCCGTACGCCGCGCCGCCGCCGCCGTGGATGGACCCGCGGACCGGCGGGCAGCGGCCACCGTACGGCTTGGCCCGTCTTCCTCCGCAGCCGCCGCCGCCACTGCCGTACCATGGACCCCACCTGCCGCCGCTGCCCCACCTACATGTACGGACCCGAGGCCCCACCGCCAACCCAGAGGCCAGGGAGGCCGCCGCCGGCGCCGCCGCCGCCGCCCTGGCGGCGGCGGCACCACCGGCGCCGGTGCCGCCGCTGCCCGTCGTCGAGGATCATTCCGGCGAGAGTGCCAGCGCCGCCGCGCCTGGCGGCGGCGACGGCGACGGCAGTACGGCATCGCCGCCGAGCTTATCCGCCAACCCGGACGTCGAGCAGCAGCGGATCGAGGTCACTGTCGCGATCCGCGTCGGGCGCGCCGCTGCCGCCGCTGCTGCCGCCGCCGCCGCTGGCCGCGGCAGCGGCGCCGCCGGCGGCCGCGGCGGCGGGCGCGGAGGGCGGGGCGAGGAGGGCGGGGCATCGGAGTTGCGTTCGGGCTACATGCGCGGCCCGGTGTGCGGCGTGTTCGATGTGCCTCGCTACCTGGCGGGCCGCGACTGCATCTACCACAACGGCCGATGGATGTCCCGGTCGAATTTTGAGCGGGTGCGTGCGCGCGTGCGTGTACGTAGTGGTGTGTATGTCGTACCATAAAAGCAATTAGGTGGCATTACCGCGTGCGCGCGTGTGTATGTGTGCGTGTGTGTGTCGCACCTTGAAGAATCGCTGCGCAGGCGCAGGAGTAGCTGTGCCTGCGTCTGTGCGTTACACGTGTATCAGGGAGACAGACCCGCCCCCGCCCCCGCCCCCGTCCGAGCCCTTTCATCGCGAACAGCGGCCTCCCTGGCCCTCCGACCCTCAACGGCCCCCTTGTCCCTTCCCGAGCCTTCCCCGTGGACCTCTGGGGCATGCGCGACGCGACGCGCGGGGACATGATCTTGATCTTATCTTGTCTGGCCTCCTCCCTCGGCCCAAGCCCCCCCTGCCCCACTCGTCCTCTCCCGGCCCCCTCTGCCCCACCCTCTCCTCACCCGTCCTCCACACACACACACACACACGTGTTTCTTGGCAAGCAACCATTCCTGCGCTGTCGGCCGAACCACACCGCGGGGTGACAAGGCAACACAGCAGCAGCGGATGCGCTCGCGCGCCCGCCTCCCAGATCCGCCTGCCTGATCTCTTTACCGCGAATTTGGAGGTGCCATGCCCTTTCCCCCTTGCGCACCTTCCACCCGAGCACCTCTGCCGACTGTGAGCTGTCCTGCCGCCCTCCAAACGCCAAATTCGCTCCTCCGAACTCCGAACGATGCGGTCGTCCCCAACTTCTCCTCCCCGTCCCCCTCCTCGCTCCTCTCCGTCCGTCCGTCCTCGCTCCCCAGGTTGGAGGCAGCAAGATGGCCAAGTGGTACCGCTCCATCCGCGTGCTGCCCGACCTAGAGCCGCTGGGGGAGTGGCTGGAGCGACACGACATGCCCGTCACCAAGGGCCCGGCGCGGCGCAGCAGCAAGCGCGCGCACGACAGCGGTGACGAGCTGTTGCTGGCGACGGCGGCGGCGGCGGCAGCGGCGGCGGCAGCGGCGGCGGCGCCTCGAGGCCTGGCCGCAGGGGCCCAGGGCGGGCTTCCCGGCAGCGGCAGGGCCGATAACCCTTTCGGCCGTACAAATCAGTTATTAGTACGGCACGACGGCGGCGTGGGCGGCAGTGGCGAGGTGTCGGGCGGTCTCGCGAAGCGCCTCCTGGCTATCTCACCGCTGCTTCCGACGCCCTTGCGGCCGCCGCCGCCGCCGCCGCTGGCCCCGCAGCCGCTGCAGACGCTGCCGTTGCTGGCTCCGCTGCCGCGGCGGCTTAGCGCCGGGCCCGGCGACGCGGCCGGCGTGTATGCCATCCCAGTACGGCAGGCTGGATCTGGTTACACCGCCGTTGCCGCCGCCGCCACACAGTACCAGCAGCGGCAGCAGGGGCAGCGGCAGCAGCAGGGGCACCGGCAGGAGGGCGCGGATTCGGAGCCTGAAGAGGAGGTGGCCACTCTGAGGTGGCTGCTGCGGCAGACAAGCCGGGCCACACAGCAACAACAACCGCAGCAGCAGCAGCAGCAGCAGCAGACCGCACAAGCCGCGCAACCCGCGTCACCGCCTGCACTGCAGCCGCAACACTGGGCGGCGTCGCCGCCGGCTGCGGCGGAGCCGGAGCTGCTCCGGCCCGCGCGCCGCGCGCGTGTCGCGTCCCCACGCGACGCCGGCAGCGACGACGACAACGTCGACGCTGGCGGCGGCGGCGGCGACAGCGACGATGGCTTCGATTCCGATGACGCCGGCATCGATATCCGCGGAGACCCGCAGCGGGGGCCGGGGTTCCCGCCGCCGCCGCCCAACCGGCACCGCGTCTGGGGCGGCGCCACGCAGCGGCCGCCCGACATCCTGCGCCTGGAGCCGGACCTTCCGGCGCCGGGATCTGGATCTGGATTCGGGGCTGGATCCAGCCGTGTCTCGCCGCCGCCGCCGCCGCAGCAGCAGCAGCAGGAGCAGGAGGAGTCCAAGGCTGGCGTCGACGCCACCGCTGACGTCGAGCGGACGTTTCTGTACCCGTACGCCCGCCAGCCGCCGACGTCGACGCCGACGCTGCCCCCGTCACACGTTCCGTACTACCGGCCTGGACAACGCGTCGCCACCATCCCGGCGCCGCCGTCGGCGGGGCAGCGGGGCAGCGGTGGCAGCGGCGGCGCCGCCACCGCCGCCACCGCGGCAGCGCTGTGGCAGCGCCAGCAGTATCTCGACGAGTTTGAACAGCAGCAGCCGCATCAGGAGGAGGAGGAGCAGGAGCAGGATGCAATGGTACTGCCGCCTTTGGAGCGGCGGCCGGTGCAGCAATCGCAACCGCAGCAGGAGCGAGAGGAGCAGCGGGAACATCGACAGCAGCCGCAGGGGCTGTGGCACCTGCGTTTGCCATCGCAGCAGGGGCAGCGGGGGGAGGAAATGGAGGAACAGGACGTTCAGATGGAGCAGGAGGAAGTTGCGCGACAGAACCAGCGGAGCGAGGAGAGGCCGCAGGGCCAAAGGCGGTCGTCATCGTTGCTGCCACAGCAGCAACAACAACCGCAACAACAACAACATCAGCAGCAGCAGCCGCTGCGGCACACGGAGGTTGACACGCAGCAACGCGTAGAGCTCGAGGAGTTCGCTTTGAGGCACAGGGCAATGCGTCGCCGCCGCCAGCAGGAGCGGGGTTCGGGGGACGAGGCGTGCGATGATGTCGAGGATTTGGAACGCAGCTCATGAGCCGCTTTCGGGTGGTTTGCGCGTACATGGAAGAGTGCCCCAGCTAGTAATTTGCATTTGTATGAACTCACCTGTTCGGGCGTGGCAGGATCAGGTGATGTTGTTGAACTCCGCAGAGGGCCAGTGGCCGCTGGGCGGGCATCGCTTGCAGGTCGGCAACCGCCGCCCCAAAAACGGCCATGGAGACATGATAGGCATTAGCCGGCATAAGATTGACCAAAGTACTTTGAAGTTATCATGTCCTTTCGCAGACTGCCGTCCGTAACGACGCCAGAGGGGTAAACGGCGGTCGTGTACGCCGATTAGCGTAGGTCGTGATGTGGCCTGCGGAACGAGGAATGCCTTAGTTAACAAGCTTTTCATTTAAGAATCGGTTTGGCTAGTATTGAAGGTGGCGGACCTTACCTGTCCATTGTCTGACCTGGCCCGTCGCGTCCTCTTGGGGTTCTTCATTAATGCCCCCGAGAAGCATTGGCCGCATTCCCTTGCTATAATTTCTCCTCATCTAAAGGCTTCCTCGGTCGGGGCAACTCAGACAGCTGCGAAACTATATCACGAATCAACACGGTAACACTCTGGGAAATCGTGCACCGGTTAAAGCTCCGACGCATAGCTTGTTTGTGCGTAAAGAGAAGTGTTTATGAATCTGAGTGGGGACGGGCTAGTCGGCTAGAGTTGTGTAGGTGTACGAGTCGCTGCCAGCTAACAGCTGGATGCGGCGAAGGGATGGTGCGCATTCCGGACTGCAACATTGAGCTCTCATGTATATAGTAAACATCCTTTTTGCTGTTTTCACTGTATGAATTGTTGAGGGAGGTTTGCTTGGAGCCTTCGCTGTAACACTCAATAATAACTGCCGAGAGGCGCAGAGCAGCAGTTGACGCCAAACATTGGAAATACAAGATAAATAGCCTGACAAATTTTATATCTCCTAAAGCTTAATATTGTGGAGAATGCTTGCGGGCGCCTGCCCGCCCCTCCGTTACTAACTAGGCCTGGGGTAGTTGTTAGTCGCCCAAAGCGCGTCAGGGCGCGGTGCAGTGAACGATGCAGCGAGCGATGCAGTAAACAATCATACATTTTTATACAAGGCAGTTACACGAACACCCCAGAGTCGATCGCCCCGACCATATGGCGCCGCCCGCCTCACACATACCAAACACGGCACGCACGCCAATACTGCACGAGTCATTTCGTTCTGGTGACGCTGTGCAGGGCGCTTCCTGCTGAAAGCGGAACCAAACCAAACCAGGTGCGCTGCTTCAGGTCCCGGAGCTTCACGGTGGCAGCACTGGAGCGCACGTTCAACTTCATTCCCACATCCTGCATTCAACTTCCTGCATTCAACTTCCCACGTCCACCGTCCTGCTGTTTACCTTCCTGCTATTCACCTTCCTGCATCGACCGCCCTGCGCCCACCGTCCCACGTCCACTACTGTCATCTACTGCGCCCACAGTCCCATGCTCACCATCTGCATTCACTGTCGCGTGCTTACCACCCCACATGCACCGCCCTGCGTTCACAGCTCCGTGCCCACCGCCCCGCAAGCTGGCCGCCTGCGTGTTTCTCCAGTGCTCCAGGGGAGGTCCTCCCCTCCCCAGCACCGGCAGACGCTCATAGGGCTGGCTGGCGATGCCTGTCATAATTCCAGTACCCCAGGGGCTTCCCAGATGGTCCCCGGGCCCCGGGCACACACAAATAGGCAAACCCTGGAGCACCGACATACCTTACAGCCGCAAGTTGGAAAAGCCATGTGCCCTAGACGTCCCAAGTGTACAGATGGGGGCGTGGTGAACGGGTCAGCAACACGCGGAGTCCTCCGATTGTGGCCCCTGGGGCCGTGCACACACGACACACCCATTCGCGCGTCGGAGACCGTGCGCAAAAGGACGGACGTCGCGGACCAACCCTTCCAATGCCCCCTTCCGCGGGGTTTTCCGCGGGGCCGCACAAGTCAACCCCGTAGGCGGCCGCACAAGTCAACCCCGTAGGCGGCCGCACAAGTCAACCCCGTAGGCGGCCGCACAAGTCAACCCCGTAGGCGGCCGCACAAGTCAGCAGCCACGAGATTGATGGCCCCGTTCCGTTGGACTGGGACCAGCGGGCAGTGCGGCAGTGTGGGCCTTCATGGCTGCACCCCCGAACCGCCGCCGCCCGTGCTCCTTGGCTGGCAGGCACCCGCAGCAAGGACAACAGCGGGACATCAGCATCCCACAACACATTGCCGCACGCCTTTCGGAACTTGGTTCGAGCCGTGACGAGGCCACCGATCAATGCGATCGAGGCAGAAGAGCCAAACGAGCCAAACGAGCCAAACGGGCCAAGGCAACCAAGGCAAAGCCCCGGTAGGCAAACGAGCAAAACGAGCCCACGACACCCGCTGCCCGACAGCTGGCGTCAACTGGATGGGCACATACACACTGAGCCCATCACAGCCCGCGTCATCACACACGCCCGAGAACGTCGGCATCGGGGGGAAAACCCTCCCAGCCCCCGCGGCCCGCCCCCAAAATGTGCGTCACCGGGCTTTCTAAAAGCTGTGAATGCTGTCCTATCTGCGACAGAACGAGTAGTGACGCCAATTATGCTAATTACCAGGTGCAATGCACAAGCGCAAGCGCAAGACAGAGGTCGCGTGCTAGGACTTACGGTAACCACATACGCCAGGGGCGCACCGGCCGTCATCCCCCGAACGCATGCCCCCGTGTGCACTTCGTAGCGGACTAACAATTGGATATGTCTCAGGGGCCGAAGCGCAGAGGGCCCGCGTTCCATCCAGGCCCGGCGCCCCGGCCCCTCCCCCGCTCCGCCTCAGCCACAACCGCCAACATTACCTCGGCTCCCATCCCATCCAACCTCGCCGCCGCCTAATCACGCCCGCAGCGGATGCAAAAGCGGCCAGTACGACAGGTCGACAGCCCCAAGTTTTGGGTCCCGTGAGGTCTACGTACACAGCGCCGCGGTAGTCCACCACTGCGGCCGTTGGCGGTTATTCGGTTGGCGTACCGGATGCAGTTCTCATGGTTTTCGTACCGTACTACGGCCGTGCATTGCCCCCATTTTTTCACACGAGCGCTGCGTGTCGTGCTCAACGAAGGGCAGATTGCGTGATTGACTGCATGCGTGTCGCAAATGAGTGTGTGTTTGTGTGAACTGTGAAGTGGAGGAAAGAATCTTGCAGGGGAGGGCATGCGTACGCCTTCCCAGCCATGAGGGTGGAGGTAGAGCGCTAGAGCCTCGAGAATGAGTCCATCCTACTCTTGCACACCGACCCATGAATATCGCAACCCATCTGCATTGATCTGCATCGATCTGCCATGAATATCGCAAGCCATTTGCATCGATCTGCCGGCAGCCACAATCAAGACGGTTTTAAAAAGCACGCGCCACTCCCCACCTCCACGCCCCCTTTTACGGTCCTGCCCCCGATGCCGCCCTCACCGCAAGGGCCTGCTAGGGGGCAGAGTCGGCCATTGTCCTTGGTCTACTCTTTCCCCTGACAGCCCTCTCACCCATCGCCCCTCCGGACCAGCCGCCGCTTCCAGCGACTGAACGGCTCGGATACCCAGCGGCTTCCGCCGTCCCTGTTCCGCCCCTTCATTTCCTTCCTCTCTTCCTTTCAACCTTCCCCTCTTCCCTCGGACTTTATTCCTCGCTTGCCTTGGACTTTATTCCTCGCTTGCCTTGGACTTTATTCCTCGCTTCCCTCGGACTTTATTCTAGCCTCCTTTCCATTCTTCCGTTCATCTTCATTAATCTTTCTTCCATTCTTCCTTATTCCATTCTTCCATTCTTCCTCCAGCCCTTCCCGGGCACTTCATGCTGCCACGCCTCCTCGAAACCCCAAACCGCCTGCAGCCGACCCCCGGCCCCCCCCTCTTGGCATTGCCGTTGCCGCCGGGGGCGGCCATCCGCTGTGCCATGTGCCTGTGCCTGTGCCCGCCGCTGATCCGGGGCCCCGACCTGTTGCACCTTCCCCGCCTCCGGCCCCTAGCCCCTAGCCCTGCCCCTGTCCCTGTCCCTGCACCTGAGCCGCCCCCCCCACCGGCACCGAGAAATCCGCAGCCGCCCGGGCCAACCGCGCCGTTGCCCCCGGCCTTCCTTCCTGTCTCTGTCTCTGTCTCTGTCCCTGTTTCTGTCCCTGGCCCTGTCCCTGGCCCTGTCCCTGGCTTTGTCTCCAGTCGTGCTTGCCCAGAGAATCCCCCCGGTCATCCGGCAGGACGTGGGCTGATTGCAGTCATGGCGCGGAACGGGGACTCGGGATGAACCCGCGGCCGCGGTTCCGCAGCGGCAGTGATGGCGGCGGTGGCGGCGGCGGCGGTGCCGCCGCCGCCGCCGCTGTCGCCGTGTGGCGGCGGCACCGCCGCCGGCAACGCCGGCGTAGACGCCAGGCAGCCCATTGCCGCGTTGGGCGACAGGCCCGGTCGCGCGTGCTGTGAGGGCAGCGGTGGCTGCTCTGTGGTGGCCGCTGTGGCTGCGGTTACGGTTGCGGTTGCGGTTGCGGTTGAGATTGCGGTTGCGGTTGCGGTTGCGGTTGCGGTTGCGGTTGCGGCGGTGGTGTCGGCGGTGGGGGCACACGCCGCAGCTCCGTCTGCGCCTCCGCCAGCAGCTGCTGCAGCAGAGACACCAGGTCCACGGCGGTGGGGCGCAGGCGGGGGCTGCCGGACCAGCAGCGGACCGCCAGGGAGCTGTACGACAGTACGGCAGACAGTACGGCGATACGACAAGAGCGTACTTTGAGTAAGATGTACTTGCATGCCGAGGGGCGGGATGCGGGCATGTGTGGCTGGGTGGGCGTGGGTTTGGGTGTAATCGCCGCAGCGGCGGGCGCGGGGCAGATATACAGCCGGTTCGCTAACTGGCTAGCTGACTAGTTGCAGAGGGCAGACAATGGCCGCGGTCGTGGTGCGTCCAGTCTTCCGTGTCCCGAGAGTGTGTGTGTGTGAGAGTGTGCGTCCGGTGTTTTTCGGTGTGTCCAGTGCTGCTGTCGTACAAGAGCGCTGTACTTACCAGTACGGCACGGGTGCCAGCGGGTGGAAAACGGGTCGCAAGTTGGACCGAAGCACCTGCCGGGGGACTTCCTGCGGGGCAGGGCCGCAGGGGTGAGGCCGGAGATTGGCGGTGCAGGCTTGCGCGATGTGTATGTGTGTGTGTGTGCATGCCGGTGTGTGTTATTTATTCCCGTGGGGCCACAGTGCAAAGACAAAGGGGAGGTTCCCCCACAACCCTGACACCCCGTCCACCCATATTTCCGTACAGTGTCGTACCTGGGGGCTTATGTTGCTGTACGGTGTTTTGCACATCAGGAGCTCCCACATGAGTACACCGAAGGCTGCACCGACGTACGTTTCCGGAGGGGGGGGGGCAGGGTTTGAGGGAGGTGTGTGTGTGTATGCGTGTGTCGCGTGAGATGTGTAGGAGGCAAGGAGTGCATACCGGTGCCCGAAATGTCTGGGAGTGAAACGAGACGAGATGCATTGCATTGCGCGGGATGATGGGCGGCACTGTCTGCTGGGAGGGAGGTAACGGGCCGGGTGCGTGGGTGGTCGTCTCTCTCGGCAGGGGGACGACTCGGGGCGTTGAGGATGTAAAGAGTTGAGTCTGCGCCGGCCTCTCGCGGGCGCCCCCGGCTAGGTCCGCGGCTCCGGGGACAAAACCTTGGAGGCCCGGCGTGTTTCCTGGAGGGGCCCTGGAGGGACACTTCCTTCGCCGCTGCTGCCCGAGGGCATACTGGTCGCCGGGCGCGCGCTACCACCGCAGAGCAACGGCCAGCAATCTCTAGAGCTCCGTCAGTCTCATGGCTTGCTTTCCCAAGCCGTGCTTTCCCAAGGCCACCTTTCGTGGGGGCGGCTGGGCGGCGCTACGGGCGGCGGCTGCGCACCCGCACCTCGCACCCGCACCCGCACCCGCAGCCACATCCGTATCCATAGCTTGCGACTTACCGTAAATGTCAACCTCTGGCCCGAGGAGCATGCCCCTCACGAAGCACTCTGCGGGTAAGCCAAGGCGAGCGCGTGTGGTTGGATGGGCATCGAAATACGACAGCGCCAGAGCCCAAAGATCACATCACATGGCATCACATCACACCACACCACATATCGCATCACATCACATATCACACGCTCATGCCCCTCCGGCGGCTCCCTGTCCCACCAGGCGCCATGTAGGCGGCTGTGCCCAGAGGGCTCTTCACGCGGAAGCCCATCCGGCCGTCCAGCCCGACCTCGTTCATCAGCCGCACACTGCGACGCGCGGGCGAGTGGGCAGGGAGGCGGGCGGGCGGACAGGGAGGGGGGCAGGGAGGGCGGAGGATGAATGAGCGTCGCGGGGATCGAGGGCCGTTCCTCCGGACCCGGACCTGGGCCCCGTGTGTTCCTCCCGCCCTGGCGAGATCCTCCCTTCCCCCTCCTCGTCTGCGTCACCTCCGCTCCGTCCCGATGCGTTTTTCTTCTTTATTGCCCCCAATCTCCCCAATCCCCCCCAAAACAAGGGGTTGGTGTCGGCTTCCTTGAAGCCGGAAAAAGGGCGGGGCCCCACTAAATCCGTACGGGTTAAGTTGAGTGCTAGGGTGGCGAGGGCGTGAAGTAGTGTGAGAGTGTCGACATTCCTGCTGATAGACAGCCAGAGCTTTTTTCCAAAATGCCTGCTAGCCGAGTCGTTAGCAAGGCCTGCCGGCGCCGCGCGAAGCGCGTCATCCCGTCGGGTGCATGAGCGCATGTGCGCATCGACCGAAATACGGCATTTCCAAAGCGAGCGGCGAGGGCGTCAACTGTGAGAGTGTCGACATTCCTGCTGATAGGCAGCCAGAGCTTTATATCTGAAATGCCTGCGGCTTCAGCAATCCGACCCATCTTTAGCATCGCGCGCCGTCTCGGCACTGTGCAACTCTTCCGGCCAGCGCATTGGCTGAAGTTACTTGACAGTAGACATGGAGTGTATCATTTACACATCACGCAGGCTGACCTGCCAATAGAAGGACAGCGGAACTGTTTGCGAGGGTTGCGACGACGTGCAGTTGCCGACGAGAGTGCACAGGCTTCGCTACTGAGGTATTCGCCGTAGAGGAGGCTTGACTGCTTTAACATTAGGACAGGGAATGTAGAAGTCCATCCCCTAGGTTGCCGACTGGACTTGTTGGGCGGCCCGCTGAAGACCGCTGCATCATGCGTGCATTTGCGGCTTGGCGTCCAACAACCAGCAGTTTGCCCCTCATGGTTTGCTCCTTGCAACCTTTGTAATCGAAATGTGCGTCAAGTCGGTCGGACCGGGTAGCAGAGCTGTGGTGTGGTCGCGGGAAGAATGTTCGCAATGCAAACATAGTTGGTTGCCGAAACGAAGATTCATTTCACGCCGTCATGTCAGAAATCCACTTTGAGGAACGATGAATCTTCTGGAAATAATTATAGGCCGAGAGGCGTTGGTTTGACCTCGGCCTCGGTCCATGGAGACTGCCGAACTGGTTTTTACTCGTGCGATGTTGGGTTCCAATAATAAATTTACCGTGCAATAAAGAATGTAATCTTTTACTTATGCAGTATTTCCGTTGGCCGAGATTCTGCACTTTTGTTAGGACACCACAGTCCACAGTCCACAGGCACGGACATGACACGTGTTGCCTGCGGCAACACTTCCCGGAGCAATTTGAAACGGTCGCGCCGGGCGATGGAAGGGAGGTACGACAGGTGACGGGTAGGGGGTTTGCACGTGTTGGGTGTGGCCTGCAGTGCGTTTTTGTCCTCTGTGAGGGGTGTTACAAGGACGGGGACGGTGAAGAAGCCAACAGGCAACACCAGGGCCAACACTTGGGGCAAGCAGGCCCCAAGAGCAACCGCCCCGTGGCATGACTGAACAGGAAGGATCCCGGGCCCCGGGGGCATCCCCGGCGCGAGAGGGTGTCCACGCCGGTGTCACGGCCGCAATCCCCAGCTCCCGCAAATCCCAAGAGATATCCCCCCCCCGCGTGTAAGGGAGTCCTCGGCCACACAAGCCTCGCCCGCCATAAGGTCCAGCTCCAGGGGTGCAGTGTGTCGCTCAGGAAATGGGGTGCCGGAGCCCCGTACAGTTGCCTCCCCCTCTGCATGCCCGCCCGTTGTGGCGAGTGCTGGCTGCCCTGCCGGCCCACAAATATGCTAGCCGTCCCCAATTGGCCCGTATTGGGTTCTTCGGTGTGCTGTTAGCCCCACCCGCTTGTCCCTTCTCGGCCGCACGGTGCACCCTGACTGACCGACTCCTCTGCGAGTGCTGTGTCTTCCCCCTTGGGCCAGGACCCTCGTGCGACACGCCACCTCCCTGCCGATTCAGCGACGCGTGCCGTCCCTTTCCCCTTTGCCATGCGCTCACTGCCTGAGGCACGTGACGCCCAGTTCCTTTGTGCCCGGTCCCGTGCGTGGTGCACCCCTCCCCTGCAGACCCCACGGTGTGCGCCGCCCCCCTTTCCCCTTGGCTCGGTTTCTCGCGTGGTGCGCCCTCCCCCTGGTGCACGCCGCCACCCTTGTCCTGATACGGTATTCGGTCTCACGCTCGATGTGCCCCTCCTGGCAACCCCAGCGGCGCACACCACCCTCCTCCTTTCCCACCCTGTACTCGATGCCGCGGGCCATGTGTCCCCTCCTGCCGTCCGAGCGGCGTGCGCCGCCCTTTCCCGTATCCCCATGGACTCGATCCGCACGTGGTGCACGATGCCTCAGCGGCGCGCGCCGCCCCCCCCCGGTCCCTTGGTACCTGGTCTCACGCGCGATGCGCCCCTCTTCGGCCGACCCCACGGTGCGTGTCGCTTCCCCTTTCTGCCTTGTGCCCTATTCCGTGCGTGATGCACCCCGCCTACAGCCCCCCCGGTGCGCACCACCCTTTCCCCCCGAACCCGGCCCCGCACGAGATGGGCCCCCTGCTGCCATACCCGTCTCCCGTGTCGCCTGCCGCTCCCCGTGGCCTTGGCCTGAGACCCCTGTCCTTTCCGTAAGCCCAGGCTCGTCGTGCTGACTGACCTGGCCCGCGCGGGCCGAGCCTTCAACCTTGGTGTCCGGGGGCGGTGGCTCTGTTACTTGACGTGTGGGGCTGTTGCCCGGCAGCCGCAGGCCCAAGCCTTGTCTCCCCATCTCGGTGTTTGGCAACGGTCCTCGACTTCCTGCTGGAGGGGTTGGCGTACCTTCCCGAGGGTGGCATGCCTTCCTTGTTTGGTCCCGCCCTAGGCCCAGTAAGCCCTCGAGTGCCTCCTGAGCGGCTGCACGTGCTTACTATTACCGTAAGCGGTCCTTCTGCCTCCCGCTGGCTGCTGCCGGTCTCTCCGATGTGGCATTCGACAACGACTGGCGCGCGGCTCAGTCATTCCGACTAGCGATGTTGAGGCGTGGCAAGGTGTTGTGTTGCCTCGTTTCCAGAAGCCGCATGGTCCCGCTCATTGACAACAGGTGCGACATAGCTCCGAGGATGAGTGTGACGAGCACTGTACGCCCTGGGCCCCAGTTTGCCACTATACTAAATGTTGTCGCAGGCGTCTGCTTTGTCCGAATGCAGTTTGGCACCGGATGCTTGGCGTTTCGCTGTCATGAGCGTCATCATAAGCGTCGTCGTACCACCGACACCCCATCGGTGAAGCCGCGCTTACAGCATGCCCTAGCGGGATGTCAGTAGAACTGATTGTATGCCGTTACGCCTATTTTTTAGGCCGCCTTACGGCCATTGAACATGTTGCAACCGCTGCCGGCTGCGACCTATCTGATACTGAGCTTTTGTCAAACTTTCATATGCAACATAATTCCATGTCATGTTTGTTTATGTGCCGGCGTACATATTTGCTGAAGTTACCCTCTGAGGTCGCTATCCGTTTGTGAATGTATTGCGACCGGCGCCTGAGGTCGCGCCGCATCGCGCAATGCACGTTGTTTACAATGCGGCATTGACTGCCATTGAAAGACTTCCTTGGAGGCGTTCTGGTCGCGCGCCGGCGGGTCGCTCGTCCATGGAGCCTTTGAATGGCTGCGACGTGGGCGTGCCTGGCTCTCCGACACGGAGGCAGCCATCAATAATATAGAATGCTGATTCCCAGAAATTTCGGTGGCCAGAAGTCGCAAAAGACGAGTGCGTTTTGTGACACCACATTTTTTTTGGGGTATGCAGTCCCTTCGCAATCTACGATTGCTCCGGGAACATGGGCAATCCTACAGGGCGGGGCCCCCCTGGGCGCTTCGCGCTGGGGCCCCGCCCAAAAACCCTAAAACCCTGACAACCCTAAAACCCTGACAACCCTAAAACCCACCACCCAAAGTCCGACAGCTTGCAGCTCCAGCCCCGCGGGTCCCGAGTGGAGCTCTTGAGCAGCACATTGGCGGGCTTGATGTCGCAGTGCACCAGGCGCCGGGAGTGCAGGTGGCGCAGCGCCAGGGCCACCTGCCGCGGCGGGGGGGATTTAGGGTTTTAGGGGTTTAAGGGAGTGGTTGCTGGTTGGCGATGGCGGTGGTGGCGGTGGTGGCGGTGGTGGGTAGAGACTCTGAGAGTCCGAAGAGGCAGTCAAGCTGACAGAGGCTGACAGACGACGTGGAAAAAAGGGTAATCAAGGAACACCTTCGTGCGTAAAAGTAAAGTAACCAAGAGGGGAGGAGCCCTTGGGTGGTGGTGGTGGTGGTGGTGGTGGTGGTGGTGGTGGTGGTGGTCGGTGATGGTGGTTGTGTTGGTGGTGGTGGTGGTGGTTGTGTTGGTGGTGGTGGTTGGGGGTGTGGGCGCACCTCAAGTAGACTGGTGTAGAGGGGCACCAGCGCCGGCCACACCGCCCCATCAGCGGCCCCCGAGGCGCAACGCTGCCGGAAGGCGCCCGCGCGAGCCACCGCCAGCAGCGTCCCCGCGTCGCAATACTGCGCGCGTAGCGAAGGGGGTTACCCACGCATAGGCCGGAGCCCGTGAACGGTAAAGTAACAGGGAGGGGGGGTGCAGACTTTGAGAGACGGGGGCGTCGGGGTCCAGGATGGAGTCGTTGATGAGGGAAGACGGAAAAAAGCCTGGAGCCCGCCCTTGCCAAAGCAGAGGGAGTGGGAAAAACGTAACTTGACAAGCTGGCCAGGGGTGTGAAGGGTTAGCGGCGGTCATCAACAATCTCATCAAGATGAGGGCGAGCGGTGGCAATGAAGGCATCTTTAAACCGCAGCAGAAATGAAATGGGGGCGATGTTACGGTAAGCGCTAGTGACATCGCCACGACACAGTTGTTTGCGTTGTGCCGGGAAGCAAGGGGCCGGGATGGGGGCGGGGCCCGATCGAGGATTTGGCGACTGGGGGGGGGGGGGCCAAATCAAGTCAACGCGGCCCAGGGGAACCCAAGCTCACCTCCAAACACAGGACCTGGTTCAGAGGCCCTGCGCACACGTACGATCAAGGGGGCGGACGCTCGATCAGCGGCGGCGGCGAACGTTATTCTTGTTGTTGTGTGGGGCCGAGGGCGCAGCTTCACAGCGCCGCCGCTGCTAATAGCTCCCATGCTAAGAACAACGTCGTACAATTGCAGGCTGCACCTAATAAATACACAACGCGTTTGCAACCCTGAAACCCTGGACACTGGGCCCGGTGCCCAAAACCCCGGTCGCCTCGCCCACCCAGCCACCCGCCCAGCCACCTACCGGGGTCGCTGCCCGCAATCATGGGGTCATCTGCCGTACACAGCCGCAGCACCGGCGCCGGGTTATCCTTGTAGTGACAACGCACCACCACCACTCCACTGAAAGATGCGTACACCTTCGTGCGGCGGATTGAGAAAGAATCGGACGGGAGGGAGTGAAAAGTGTAAAGAGAGGGAGAGGCGGGGCAGAGGATTTTTGGAAGCATGGGGCATGGGGCGGGGTCGAGAAGGGGAAACCGAGGCGCGATGAGGCGCGGAGAACGCAGATGCGATGTGATGGGAGAATGTCAGAAGCCGGCGGGCGGTGAAGGGGCTGCCGGAACGCGTCCCGCCACATCTGCACACATCCTATGTGCGGTCGTAGGGGTCCCAAACGACGAGGAGTTGATGAAAAGCACTTTACGGAAGCACCAAACGAGCCGGTCACGCAGTCACGCAGTCACGCAGTCACGCATCGACCGTTAGCGTGCCGTACCTGTACGATATTGGGATGGGAGAGCGTCGACGAAACCGCCACCTCCATGGCGCCTCGCTTGAACTGCGAACAGGCGCGGATGCGGACGGGGGTTAAGTAAGAAGATACTGCAGCGAAGGGACGGAGACGGCGTTAGCGGACGGACCTGGGGCGTGGTCGCGCACACGAGAGAGACGCAAGAAGGCACAGAGGTTGGTGCGAACGAAACTAACCTTGCTAATTTATTTGAACTCCTTCCTCTTTTATTTGCCTGTTTTACACGCTATGCGGGTTGACTGATTGACGGAAAGAGCCGCTTCTCCGATACATACCGTACACACGAGCACATGCACGAACATACACACACACATGAACACATGAACACGTCGGACACACCAACACACTGGACGGGGGAGTGGTAGCAGTGCGCGGCCTTCCGTTTGGCGTGGCATAGCACGACAAAAACAGTCGGAGGAGCACATATGAGAATACATCGACACGACATGACCCTGAGCAGCGTCCCCAGCAGCGATGGGGACGCCGCACAGCATTAATTAATTACAGAGGAGCTGGATAACAGCTACTTAGTGCGATCGCACGACTCTGTGGGTGTGTGCCGCACAGGGCACAGCGGAAGAACCGCAATGAATGCCGTACAGGCGCTTCGCTACCGCGACGACGGCCCGGATCACCGGCTGCACCACCACAGACCACACCCTCCCTCCCTTCCCCCTCCCCCAACCTCCGGCCTATACGGGCTCCGGCCCATACCCCCGTGGATACCCCCCAACCTCACCAGACGCGCCGTCGCATCCGGCAACTCCCGACTGCCACCGCCGTCTCCGTCGCGGTCTCGGTCGCGGTCCGCCGCTCCCTCTTCCTTCTTGCCATGGGCCCTGCTGCCCCCCGCATCGCCCTGCCCCTCCGGCCGCGGCTGCTGCGGCTGGTGCGGCTGCTGCATCAGCACCTTGACGGCGGCTTCCAGTCCGTGCAGCGTGCCCCGGAACACGACCCCCTGACCACCGCGTCCTGGAGCCCGCCCGCGTGAAGAGGAGGAGAAGGAGGAGGAGGGGTAGGAGGAGGAGGAGGGGTAGGAGGGGTAGGAGGAGGAGGGTAAAAAGAAAATACCGCAGCGGGGAAGGACACGGCGTTAGCGAACGGACCCAGCACCCGAGGGGGGGAAGGAGGGGGGAACGGAGACGGAAGTTTGCAGCGGGTGGATGGGCGGGAGCAGGGGGTGGCTGGGTGTGCGGGGAGTTTTTGCGGGCAGGGCGGCCCGGGTGGTCGTGGGGACGCTGACCCCAACTCCCAGGTCCCAGAATGGATGCACTCAACCCGTGCTTCGCACTTCACGCACTCCCACTGCCCAACCGCCCAACCGCCCAACCGCTTCAATCCGCATCATTCCGCTGTCGTACGCCCGCGGTACCGACACACTGGTCGCACAACCCCCCGCGTGTGGTGTTGTACTTTCCGATGACGTGTTGCCAAAAGAAAAATGAACACCAATTTGGGGATCAGGCCGGCGCGAAGGCGCATGGAGACCTAACTCCCCCACACACACAACAGCCGATCGCGGATACACATCCGCCCCCTTCCCCCCCTTCACGGTTTCGTCAATATCTTTGATGCCTCTCGCACTCTCAGGTGGGCCTCCCACAGGCCCTTCCCCCACAAGCACCCGCACTCACCCAGCACCTCCAACAGCTCCACTGCCGCAAGATCCTGGGCCATAGTGGCCCTGGCGGGGTTTTGGGGTTTTAGGGTTTTAGGGTTTTAGTGCAGGGTTTGGGGTTTTTGAGGTGAGCACAGGCGGCCAAAGGCAATCGATGATGAGGCCGGTTCACAGGGTTAAGGGAGAGAGAAACGCAAACGAAAGGGGGGGCTGGGCTGCGTAGAGGGATGAAGACGCGCTGGCCTGCAAAACCCAGCATCCACAATTCCACTTCCAAAAGTCGTCCACGAACAAACTAAAACCCAAGTGAAACCACCAGGAGGATTTCTAAAACCTCCCAGGCGCCCTCGATAGGTCACAGCTCGGCACGAAATACACGCCCCGGGCCCTCCGCCCCGGGCACCCGGAAACGCTGCGGCCCTCCCGCCCGCCCGCCCGCCCGTCCGGCTCATGCCGTACACTGTCGTACCGTGCCATATCGCTACTGTCCTGCACCGCAATCGCCACCGACAGCCGTGACCTCATGGTGTTGATCAACACATCGCCCGACAGACCGAGCCCCGAACCGTAACCGCCGCCGCCGCCACCGCCACCGCCGCCGCCAGCAACGCCGCCACCGCCGCCGCCGCCAGCGCCGGCCCCAGGGCCAGCGGGGCCGGCGACTTCCTCCAACAAGACTTCCGGTGAGGACTGCATCAGCCAGCGGCTGGTGCCCGACTCACGGTGTGATTCCGCCTGGCTGCAGAACGCAGCGCCGCCATCTGCGGTGCGGTGGGGTGGGGTGGTTACGATGACCGGTGGTGACGGTGGTGATGGTGGGACCCATGGGTCATTGTGGGAATTGAACGGGGTGTGGTGCACACGCAATAGAGGTCAATCACCCTAACACACCCCGGAGCACACACACACAACACACACATACACACAAGGAGGGCAGTCAAACCGCTGTTGTTCAACGGCATCCAGCACCACCAACACCACCAGGAGCTGCCAACACGTAATCCCGCCCGCATCTTACCTGCGGCATAGCCAAGCCCGGAGGCGACGCTGTACGGCAGCATTTCCGCGGCATCCGCCAATGCACGGCTTGCGGCGCGGCCGGGTACCGCCGCCGCCGCCGCCGACGGCGACGACGCCTGCACATGCAACGCAGCCCCGACACGTCGGGCTGCACCAGCGGCGGCGGCGGCCGCGGCGGCGGCGGCGGCGGCGGCGGCAACGCCACGAGTACCGCCGCCGCCGCCGCTGTGAAAGTGCGCGTAAACGGCCTCGCGCGGCGGCGGCGACGTGAACGGCATGAGCGACACCAGCCGCCGCTGCATCGCCGACATCGGTTTCACAGACATCTTTCCGTTGGATAGTGTACGATCAAAATGGCGGTCCTGGCCGCCGCCGCCGCCGCCGCCGCCGCCGCCGCCGCCGCCGCTGGCGGCCGCCGCGCTGGTCGCTGTGGGAATGGGGGCGCTCCCTACGCTGGCGGCGGCGGCGGCGGCGGCGGCGGTGGCACCACCGCCGCCTTTGGGTTGTACGAAGCTGCTGGGGTTGGGGCTGACCAAGGGGACCCCAGGGGTAGCTGAGCCCGCCGCGGAGATGGCTGAGGTGGCGGAAGTGGCGGAGGCGGCGGCGGCGGCGGTGGCGGCGACGACGGCGACGGCGGCGGCTCCGCCCGCCGCAATGGAAGGCCCGACGGGTTTGCCGGTGAGCTGTTCGTACAGGGCCCGCCAATCCGCCGCGACCCGGCTGGCGCCGCCGTACTGGGTCGCGGCGGCGGCGGCGATGACGGCGCGGAAGGCGCTGAAGACGAGCTGCGGCGGAGGGTGCGGGCGTTGTGCAGGAAGGAGCGGCATAACCACCGAGTTAACCGCACGTCGTCTTCAATGTCAGCTTTCTCGCATCTGGATGATCGAAATTGTCGTTCGCAGGGCCTTTCGGAAAACGCGGAAGTCTTACGACGGCGGCAGCACGAGGTGCTCTGAGGAAGGCGCTTTGGAGGGGGCGCAAACTGACCGAACCACCGACAGTCAGTGGTATGGTTGGCGAACGGACCGCGTATCGGTACGTCGTGATGCAGTTCAAGTTGGGCTGTCGGTGGCCCAGGTGGACGGTCGCTTGGCGGACAGGCGGACGGCGCACAGGCGGACAGGCGCTTTGTGGGGGCAGGCCTCCGGGCGCAACAATCCGGGAAGGGCCGCGGCGTGCCGGTATTTCCAAGCGCGTGGTTGAGGCCGGTTGAGAGGCGTGAAGTTGGCGGCGGGACCCGAGTGGTTTGGAACCAGGGTGACTATCTTAAGATATGAATATATATTCGGGAGAAAAATTTGGAAATTTGAAGATACTTTTGCCGTGCTAAAAGGTGAAGGTTTAGATAATCCGGCCTCACAGGTGGGCATGATATCTCCCGGGGCTGTGTTTAGCCGGGAAAATCCCCTCCTGGACAGATCCTGACAGATACTCTCAGCGCTTCTGAGCCAGGAGTATCTCCGGCCGTAGATACTCCGCAAAATAAGATAGCCACCCTGTTTGGAACAGGCCCAGGCTCGCCGGGCTTAAAATCGTGGGTATTCGGGTTTAGGGTTTAGGGGAATTAGGGTTATTAGGGTATTATGTTATAACGAGCAAGCAACGTCCGCGTACTTGTAATTGTCCACGTATCCGAGAATGAACCCGGCACATTGCAGCAGATGCCTGCCTTCCCTTGCAACGCGCCTAATCAAGCACGTTCGCACTTTCAAATATATGGACAGTACGACACACGTGCCCAAAAAGCGAGACCTTTGTTTATATTTCACAATATCAGACACCATTGTGAAGTAATAAATATATGCCCATTTGCTGGCGGCTAGGAAGAGGAGAAAAATGCAAATCAAACTGTGCACATTTGCCGCATGCGCAGCGACTTGAACATCACTGACTACAGTAAAAGGTATGGCGAAAACATGGAGAAAAATCAGCCGAGAAGTCCGCCGGCGGTCCACTTTTTATGGACAACTTTCGTCGTCCTATCGATGGGGTTTCCGCCAGCCAGACTCGCGGACTGCGGATACGTTGCGGGTACGGCGCGGGTACGGTGCGAACACGCCCTATTTTACGCGCGGCACATCAATGTCGTAACTTCAGTCACGCGCGCCATTCCGCAGAGCTCATTCGCTCAGGTTCCGCATTAAAGAGAAAAAACGGCGCCATGAAGCTACTCGGTAATCAAGTTACAAACTTTAAAAAAGCGTTTGCAGGAGGTGTCCGAACTCCGAAGGTTAGCTACCTCGTTGCAAGGCATCCTCAGGAAAACGTAACGGCCCCGCTCCCCGCAGCCGCACAAGCCCCGCTTCAAGTCAACTTGAACCCCAAAAGACCTTCCCATCCGTCTCTCCACATGTGCCTAGAGGTCTGCATATCAACTGACCGCGTGTGAATAGCCATCACTTCTCTTTACACGTAGCATGGGGGCCCACTGGGGTGAAATTGGTTTGTCTTGCACGTCGTGGCGTGGTCCGGGTCCGCTGCTGCTAACAGTACTGTACAGCCGCTGAAACCGCTTTGCATCAAAAGTACAAAAGTACGGAACCCACTCACCGTTAAGATCGGTTGGAGCTCCGAAGCCACGGCATTCAGGACGCCCACCGGCAAGGACTCAGCGAACACCACGTACATGGCAAGCTGCACCGGCGGCGGCGTCGCCGCCGCCGCCGCCGCCGCCGCCGCAGCCGCGTTGGCGGCCAGGCCGCCGCCGCCGCCGGTGCAGGAGCCACCACTGTTCGTGGCGGCGTTTGCACATGCGGCGGCGGCGGCGGCCTTGCTGCTACCGTTGCATCTCACCAGCGGGCATTCGTCGATATCGCCGTACTGTGTACGGCCCATGGCGGTCGTCGTGGTGATCATGTTTGCCGTACTGTCCGACAGCGCGGCGGCGGAGGTGCTGCTCGTAAGGGTGGCAGTGGCGGTGGCCGCGCAAGGAGAGAGCGGCGGCACTGCGAGGAGTCCGCCGCCGCCGCCGCCGCCGCCGCTGGGGAGCGTGGGTGCGCTTTCCGTACATAGTACGACACTTCCAGGGCTGACGCCGCCAAGTAACGTCCCCGCCAACAAGATATCCCGGTAGGCTGATTGGTCTTCGAGCACATGCATGCTGGCGTCGCTAAGGACCAACGTCGACAGCCCGGCGGGCCGTAGAGCGGCGCCGCCGCCACTGCCGGTGTTGAGGCCCCCCGGGGTGGAACGCTCCGTGTCAAGTTCGGATGCGAGCCCCGCCTGACGCGGGGAAGTGGGGTGAGGTGGGGTGAGGTGGGGTGAGGTGGGGTGAAGTGGGGTGAAGTGGGGTGAAGTGGGGTGAGGTGGGGTGAAGTGGGGTGAGGTGGGGTGAGGTGGGGTGAGGTGGGGTGAGGTGGGGTGAGGTGGGGTGAGGTGGGGTGAGGTGGGTGAAGTGGGGTGAAAAGTGGGGTGAAAAGTGAGGTGAGGTGGGGTGAGGTGGGGTGAGGTGGGGTGGGGTGGGGTGAAGTGGGGTTGCCGTATCTGGCCCTGGCTACGGCAAGCAGCAGCTGGCCCCACCCCCTACATGCCGCATGCCTCCTGGTGCCTCCCAAACTGCGTATGCTGGCTGGGCGGCCCACCGACATGGGAACACGGATCCCCGAAATGGGAACACGGATCCCCGGAATGGGAACACGGATACCCTAGCCGCAGCCCCCGGCCGCAAGTTGGGCGGTGAAGGGCACTGGTCGGCAGCGGTGGCGGCGCGCCCCCCAGCGCCCGCTGTTGCGCACCAGCGGCCCCTGTCCCTCTCCCCTCCATTCTCCGTCGCGCCCCGTCTTTATTCACCGCCTTCCAGTCCCCCAAGACCTACAGACCCGGACGCGCCCCCAGGGGAAGCGCCCCGCCCCCCCGCGCCCCCGGCCCCCAACCGCCCTCCGGGAGGGTGGCGCCGTACATAAACACACTGTCGTACCACGGCCGCATGGCTGGCGGAGCTCACAGGCACCGGCGGCGGGCCGCTGCCCGGACCAGTTGCCACAGCGGTCCTGCGACAGCGACGGCAGTGGGAGCGGGAGCGACGGCAGTGGGAGCGGGAGTGTGATTTCAATGCACCTGCGGGTCTAGGAGGCGCTTGCGGTTGAGGCAGCACAGCCGGCCCAAGATTGCGGGTGCCGGAAGGTCTCGGAGGCGGTTGCGGCAGCAGCCCATGCAAACGCAGGTTGCCAGCATGCAGGCGGGGGTCCGGGGGCGGCGCACGGCAACCCGGGATGTGTGTGTGTGTGTAGGCGCGTCCTCCCCGGAGGGAAGGGGGAAAACGCCTGGCAGCTGCAGCAGCAACGCTCTGAGGTCAAATACTGTTTAGGGCACATAAGCAATATAGAAACGCAGAAACGCAGAAACGCAGGGTGCGCGTATGACTTGATTCCGGTAGCGGTACAGGCACAATGAGGCGCCCCATCTGGCCGCACCTAACCCCTCTGAGGGCCTTGAGCAACAGTGTGCGTGAAAGCGCCATCCGGACGGCCCTGATGCGGGGGGAGGCCTCCGCTGCGGCGGCTGCGGCTGCGGCGGCGGCGGCGGCGGCGGCGGCGGCGGCGGCGGCGGCGGCTGCGGCGGCGGCGATGGTGGCTCGGCCGCCCGACGCCAGGCCGCTGCCGCCGCAGTAGCCGTCCTGTTCGCCACCGCCGCCGCCACCTCCGTGTACCATCCGAAGGCTCGCCATGCTGCTTGGTCGGCACATGTGCGACTGAGCGCCCGAGTCCGGTTGGGGCATCGGCGTCAGCGCCGACCCGTACGGCGATCGGCCACCGCCGCCGCCGCCGCTGCAGCCTGGCCCTGACGTCGAGTCGCCGCCGCCGCCGCCGGCGGTGAAGGTGAAGGGCTGGGACGCGGTGGAGTCAAAAACACGACGCGGGGACGTCGCAAAGCCGGCTGCAGTGGCGGTGACGTCGCCCTCCGGCTGTGGTCGCCATGAAAAGACCACGGCGGGGCTTCCGCCACCGCCGCCGACGCCGACGCCGCCGGTAGTGCTGGCGCTGCTGCTGCCGCCGGACGCCACCGTCGCCGCCGCCGCCCCCGCCCCGCCTACGGCGGTGGTGGTGGCGGCGAGGAGGGGCTGCACGGGCAGCTGCAGCTTGTCGTACAATAGTGCTGGTACGGCATCAAGTACGGCACAGACGAGATCGTGCAGGCTGCAGCTCGCGGTGAGGCTGGCGACGTGGTTGGCGACCTGAGATGCGGGCAGGATCCATGGATCAAGGATTGGATCCATGAATGGCGTGGTGATGGCATGGGGTGGAGCGTGTGGGAGGGGAGGGGCGGGTTTTGAGTTTCGGAGAACCCGGCGGAGGAGGGCGTAAATTCAAAATCTGATGGCCTGGTGATGCAATAGTATCTGCGTCGGGGTTTCGCAGATTGGGTAGTCGCGACTGGGACCAACCAACCAACCAACCAACCAACCAGCCAACCAACCAACCAGCCAACCAACCAACCAACCAACCAACCAACCAACCTGCGAGAGGAACCTGGCGTGGCCGGCCTCCGCAAAGATGCCGTACCCCAGCAGCTGCGTCAGCCGTCGCAGCTCCGCCACCTGCGCCGGCCCGAACTCCAGCGGCGGCGGCGCCGCCGCCGCCGCCGCAGCCGCCAGCACCCGCGTCGTTGCGCAGCCTTGTCGCCCCCTGGGACCGGTCGACACAGCGGCGGCGGCGCCCTCCACGCACACTTGCGCCGGCGACCCAGTCGCCGCCGCCGCCGCCGCCGCTTGCCGCGGTTCCGGCCCCCAGCCCAGGATCAGCGCCGCAGCCAGGCAGCCGCCCCCCGCCCCCGTGTAGATGGGCAGGGCCAGGTGCTCTCCGGGCGCGAGGTGCACGGCGCCCGGCGGCCGAAGGCACACGGCGGCTGTGCTCTGTCTGAGGCTGGGGGCTGGCCCAGCGAAGGGGCCGGGGCCGGGGCCCGCCTCCGGCGCGGCGGCGGCGGGCTGAATTATCGCCAGGAGCGAGTCGTCTGCCTGCGAATCGGGCGCCAAAGGGTCAATCCCGATTGGGCCCACGAGGCATCCCCGTGCCCCGCCGGGCCCAGGAGCGAAGGGTTACAGGTGTGTTGCGTCGTTCGTCGTTGGTCGGGGGCGCCAAAGGGGTGCAGGCGGAGAGGGAGAGGAGGGACGTGCACGTGCTTTAGGGTTTAGGCAACTCCGTCCGGCAGCAGGAACGGGAGGGGAGCGGCGGGGAAGCGCTTGCCGTTACCGTTACCGTTACCTGGAGCGATAGTAGCTGGTCGCGGAGGGCGCGCATCCAACCGCCGCCGCTCAGGCTGAGGCGCCCAGAGCCGTTCAGGTGCCAGCCACCGCCGCCGCCGCCGTTGCTTCCAAAGATCACCAGGCTGCATCTCCCCATCGTCAGTAGGCATTCGGCAATGGGGCATTCGGGCCGTCAATTAGTGAGCCCGAATGCCTTGGCGGGCGATCAGGGCGAACATGCGAAGGGCAAGCGTCCATTGCCAACACACCTGACGTCGGCGCCTAAAGTCGCCGCCACGGCCGCCAGGCTGCCTGATATACGTTCCAGCCATGTCGGGCATTCTAGTGCGCCAAGCTTGGCGCAAACGGCCGCGACGCTCGCCTGTGCAATAGTTGAGACGGTGACGTACTGGAATTGCATGCATGGCGGGTCACCCAGTGCACAGAAAAAACGGCCCGTCATCAGCTGCACCTGCAAGTCTGGGAGGTGCCTTGCTTTTGATCCACGCGATGGAAAGGACGTCGGTGCCAATTCGTGGTCATGCCGGCCCGCAATACGTCCGGTCGGATCATGTGGGCCTACTTCGAACTTATGACAGCAGAAGCAGCCACTTATCCAACGCATGGCTGGAAATGAAAAACGGAGGGTTAGGGCGGGTAAAAGTACTAGGGTCCCGGGTCCATTCTACCTGTGCCAAGTCCTGTTCAGTTTTAAATGCAGGAGGCGCATAGAATGATAACTTCAGAGACATTTTATTACCCAAAGATGGTCAAGTGCACGTAATAATTTGCCACAATTTGTTCGCACAGCGGAAATTCGCACCTTTTTGGCGATACAAACCGAATGGACGAGCCGTCACTCATCCCCGTTCTTCATTCCCAGCCCCTTCATGAATGCCTTTGAAGTATAACGCAAAATAATATGAAGTAATAAATTGAATTCATTAGTCTTTGGGTTGGAATAAGCTTCGGCGATACGCGTTGCCCGGGTGGGGTTTCGTGAACTACCCGTACCTGAACGTGAACTACCTGATATCGTGAGATGGACTACCGGTACCTTCTTCCATCTCGCTTCAGAAATGTTCAATCAAGGTTTATCTTCAGGTTTTATTGTCTGGTGTACTCAGGTCTCAATTGTGAAGTACCGGCTCCATGCTGCAGCAGTCCTACCCTGTCGGACGTCGGACCGTCGAAGCCGCTGTACTCGGCCTAACAGCCCTACTCTTCACCGCGCGTTTTCCGCTTATCTGAGCCAATGCAGGTCGCCTTAAACCTGCTTGGGCCGTCTTGCGGAACATACCTATCCCGAATAGCCTTCGACCCGAAAACCCTAAGACATGCGCGCGCGCATCGTGCACGCGTTCCTGTTAACACGTCGTGAATCTGCCGCTGCTCGCAACTCCATGGCAAGCGGCAACGCGCCCGTAGCGCCGCCCCTTCAAACTGTCCACTTGGCCACTTGGAATGAAGTGGAGTACCCACAAAACAAAAACCAGAATGCAGATAGGCACTTCCTTACATCCCCCCATCACATTTGTACGGGGGAAAGGAGCGAACCTACCGAAGTCTGCCTCATTGCGGCTTACATTTTCGGCAAAAGTGCTGCAAGTGCGCAGCGCCGCGGTTGACGATCTGGAACCTGCCTCTCGCAGAGCACCAACACGTTTTATTTCAGCCTGCGACTCGCCCATCCCCCCGGGGAAGCCCGCCTCGACATCCAACAGCCCTCCGACGGCTCCGAAACCCCTCGGCCTCCGGGAAGGCGCGAGGATGGCACGTCTGTGGCGGCTGTCGGGCCCCCACTCGATCAACGGTCGACCTGCGGACATACGACGAAAAGTGGAAAAAGGACAACCCTCGCCGACCCGTGGGTCGGAACCAGGCCGTTTGAACTCCGGTTGGAGAGAGAGCGCGCGCGCTTCCCCTTGCCTGTCCTGCGGTCTGTGGACTAGGACTTCGGTGCGCAGACGTAAAAAGGGGTTGGACGTCCTCCGTCGGCATCGAAGGGCTGTCGCCCCAGCAGGACTCGGGTACGTAGTCGGGTTGCCTGAACAGTCCCATGGGGTTGCCTGAACAGGACACGTCGCCCCACCGGGTTCAGACAACACCAGCAGGTGTCTGAGAGCGGCGCCTGCGCGCATCCCTGCCTCGCCCCGCCTGGCACGTGCCCAGGCCCCGCGGGCCCAAGGAACGGTGGTGGGTCATCCACGCACGCACTCACGCGTCCCCAAAACCCCTAATTGCAGAGCCGCTTTCGGGGGCCCTCTGGGGGACCGTGACGCTTGGGTGCGCCCTGACTTCTGCTGCTGCCGTGTTTTGCTGTTGCGGACGCCCTTTGCTGCTGCTGCCGCCGCCTTCTGCCATTTCCGCCCTTCGCCGAATGTGGGGGGGGGTGTTCATTACGGGGGGGTTGCAGCTTCACTCGTGGCCCATTTCAGCCTGGCGGTCCCTGTCTATCTTTCCCGCATCAGTCTTTCGGAGGATCGGAGCGGCCCCACCTTTTCACCCCGCATGCAGCCCTGCATCAGGCAACGCCCAGCTGAAGGGCCCGCTGGGCCCGCTGGCGCTCTCGCCTTTCCGAGGGTGGGTCTGAAGCCCACTGCAACAACCCTAACAACAACAACAACCCCAACCCCAACAAACCCATCCGAATGTGCACAGCGCCCCCCATTTCCGTCCCTTCTTGCCGCGCGGGTGCCTGCACAAGGGGGCGCTCCGCCTCACGCGGCGGCCCTTGTCGGTGGGAAGAGAGCGACAAAGTGCAGGTGCGGGGTGCGCGGGAGCGGAGTGCGCTGTCAAGGAATCATGGCCGGTCAGGTCAGTGTTGGCGGGTCCAGCCCAGAGTCGACGCCGCCTCCTCCTCCTCCGCCTCCTCCATGACACCATGAGCGCCGGGCGGGCGGGCGGGCGGGCGTGTGTGTGTGTGTGTGTGTGAGGCGGTGCGCTGCGCACCGGGCCTCATGCGGCGGCGGCCGCCATGCGTCCCCATGCAGTTGTCCCTCATGCGTTCCGCCCCTCGTGCGGCTGTCCCTAATGCATCGCCTGACGCGGTGGCCCTCCTCATCCGCTTGCTGCCGTCGGCCCCTCATGCGGCCTCATTGGGCAGTCGGCTGCTCTGATGGCTTGAAGCCCACCACCTGGAGACAACACGAGCCGGGTGGATGGGCGGGGCAGGGCAGGGGCAAGGGCAGGGGCAGGGGCAAGGGCAGGGGCAGGGGCAAGGGCAGGGGCAAGGGCAGGGGCAGGGGCAAGGGCAGGGGCAAGGGCAGGGGCAGGGGCAAGGGCAAGGGCAAGGGCAGGGGCAGGGGCAGGGGCCGGGGCAAGGGCAGGGGCAGGGGCAGGGGCAGGGGCAGGGGCATGGGCAGGGGCAGGGGCAGGGGCAGGGGCAGGGGCAGGGGCGAGGGCAGGGGCAGGGGCAGGGGCAAGGGCAGGGGCAGGGGCAAGGGCAGGGGCAAGGGCAGGGGCAAGGGCAGGGGCAAGGGCAGGGGCAAGGGCAGGGGCAAGGGCAGGGGCAGGGGCAGGGGCAAGGGCAGGGGCAGGGGCAGGGGCAGGGGCAGGGGCAGGGGCAAGGGCAGGGGCAAGGGCAGGGGCAAGGGCAGGGGCAAGGGCAGGGGCAAGGGCAGGGGCAAGGGCAGGGGCAAGGGCAGGGGCAAGGGCAGGGGCAAGGGCAGGGGCAAGGGCAGGGGCAAGGGCAGGGGCAAGGGCAGGGGCAAGGGCAGGGGCAAGGGCAGGGGCAAGGGCAGGGGCAAGGGCAGGGGCAAGGGCAGGGGCAAGGGCAAGGGCAAGGGCAGGGGCAATGGCAGGGCAAGGGCAGGGCTGTGGGGTGTGCGAGGGCAGGAAGGCTACCTAGGGCATAGTGGGAGAGGGGCAGTCCCTCCGCTGCGGTATCTTGTTGCTCAATCCGTTCCCTCTTCCCCCTCCCCCCGCCCCGCTCGTCCGCAGCGCAGTGACTCATTGTTACCGTACATAAAGGAGCATACCGTATCACTCCCTGACCCCCCGCTCCAGCCCCCCTGCTCGCCTGCAGCGTCTGTTCCGCGATACACAGCTCCTCATCCGTGGGTACGACCAGCAGGCGGGCGCGGGAGGAGGGGGCGCCGATGTCTCCGCGGTGGCCCCGGAGGACCGCCTCGTTGGCTGCAGCGTCCAGATCCAGACCCATGCCCTGGGGTCGGAGTCGGGGTCGGGGTCAAGGGTGGGGTTCAGGGGTGGGGGTCAAGGGTGGGGGTCAAGGGTGGGCCGCAAAGATTTGGGGGGGGATGGCGGAAGAGTGGGCCCGAAAACATTGGAGGGGGGGAGCCCGATTTGCTGGGGCCGGGATTCCAACCCTGCTGTTTTTCTCTTGCGCCCCACCGAACCCACCCGCCCGCCCGCCCCCCCGTCTCCGCTGCGGTATCACTTTTTACCCACCCACCCAGCCAGCGAGTCAGCCAGCCACCCAGCCGCCTACCCGCAGTGGCTCCAGAATGAGCGCACGGACGGCGGGGGAGTTCTCGCCAATGCCCGCAGAGAACACCACCGCGTCCACCTGCAGACCGGTGGCCGGGTGGGCGGGTGGGTGGGCAGGGACGCAGGGACGCAAGCGGGCGGGCGGGCGGGCGGGCAGACGGGCGGTAGACGTGCGGGCAGGGACGCAGGCGGGTGGGTGGGCGGGGAGGGAAAAACTGATGAGCCAGTTGGCGAACATCCCGGAATAGACTCCCGCATGAGCTTCGCAGCGAGAATGCCGCCCGATCCTCACACACACACACACATACATGGCTGTGGGGAGGGGGGGAAGGGTGACTGCCCGCGTGTGGGGAGGGGGGGATTGCGCCCAGTGCGCGCCTCAACAGAACGCACACACACACACACACAGAGGCCCACACAGGCACGCGCGGCAAACCCCATCGGCACACTTCCGAGCCTCGCGGCACCTCGGGGCCTCACAAGACGCGCACCACGTCCCCCCCCCCCCCCGCCCCGCATCCCCAGTTCCCCGCCCCTCCCCTCCCCAGGTAAGATCCCAGGTAACTGCGTTGCGTTCCCTCGTCCCGGGCCGTTCTAATTGCCCCGCGTAAGTCCCTCACCTGCCCCTCCAGCGCGGCCATGTACGCCCCGATGTACTTCCGCACCCGGTACACGAACATGGCCAGACCCAGGGCGGCCCGCGGCTCCCCGGCTGCCGCCCCCGCCAACACTGAGCGGAGGTCGTTGGAGCCCGTGAGGCCCAGCAGGCCTGTGCGTGTGCGTGTGTGTATGTTGGGGGGGGGGGGGGTAAAAAATGATACCGCAGCGGAGACGGGGGGGGGTCAGGGAGTGATATGCTCCATTTTAAAACAATGAGTCACTGCGGACGTTGGGCGGGGGGGTGTTATCCACGTATAGGCCGGAGCCGTATAGGCCGAACGGTGTCGAATCAGAAAAAAAATCCTTCCTGTCAGGGAGTGATATGCTCCATTATATAACATGAGGCACTGCGTGTGGGGGTGGGGGAGGGTGGGGCGTGGGATTGGGGTAAGGTGGGGGAGGGGGTTTTGCGTGGGCGTGGGGTAACGCCGTACTATCATCACGGGAGTGCGCTCTTTGTGTTGACGTTCAGTTGCGGCGCAGCGGCGTCACGGCACAACTCCCGATTCCCCTTCCTCAAACCACGCCCCCAACACACACACACACACACACGGACACACGGACACACGCACAGACACAGACACAGGCACACACATACACAGACGCGCCATAATGCCGTGCGTGCAAGACGCCTCCAACACGCACACGCACACCCCCCCACACACGCACAGTTGTCGTACGCACCGGACTTTTTGTTGAGCAGCGTGTCTGTGTCCTGCGGAAGGTGGTACGACGCGGAGAGCAGGAGCAGGGAGGATGGAGAGGATGGGGAGGATGGGGAGGGGTAAGAAGGCCGACCTAGGGCCAGGTGGGGAGGGGGGGGGCCAGGTGGGGCCAGGTGGGGCCAGGTAGGTATGAGGGGGGCACTTGGAAGAAACCGCAGCGCGCCCCTCCCCCCCCACCCCCCTACTGGGTGTCCCCACCTTGACGGAGAGATTGAGCTGCTTCTGCATGAACAGAACCACTGCGGGGTCCAGGTCACCACAACGGGTGCCCATCAGCAGACTGGGGAGATGAGGGGGGGGGGAGAGGAGGGGGGAGAGGAGGGGAGGGTGGGAGAGGAGGGGAGGAGGAAAGGGGGAGGGGAGGGGAGGGGAGGGGAAGAAGAGGAGGGGAGGGGAGAGGAGAGGGGAGATGCCGCAGCGGAGGGATGGATGGATGGAGGCGACAGGGGCGAGCGGGCCTCGGGGAGGAGGGGGGGGGGGGGGGGGGCGTGGGGTATTGGGGGGGGTTTGGTTGGGGGGGGTGGAGGGTGGTGGGGCGGGGGTGTGCTGGGGGGTTTGTGTGGATGGGATCGGGGGGTGGGTTCGGGTTTTGGGTTTGGGGACGCTGGGGTTGCGGGTCGGGGTCTTTTTAGGGGGGACGGGGTGTGCGGCATGTGGGTGGTGTGACGCGGGATTGTGGGCGTCTTCGGGAGGTGGGTAGTAAGGGGTTTGGATTCCGGGGGTTGGGACGGTGGGTGGGCTGGGTGTCGTCGGTTGGGGTCTCTGGGGCGTGGTGGGGGGGTTTTGGTGGTGTTGGTTTCGCTTGTTGGCGTAGGGGGGGTGGTGGGGGGGTCTTTTTGTCGGGGGGTTGTTTTGGTTTGGGTTCGCGGGGTGGTGGCAGGGTGGGTGTGGTTGGGCGGGGGGGTTTTGCTGCTTTTTTTCGGGGTGGGTGTTTGGGTGTTGAGGGTGGGTGGGGGTGTCGGGGGTGTTGTTAGTTGTTGTGTTTGTGATGGGGCGGTTGGTGGCTGTGTTGTTGGGGGGGGGTGTATTTACGCGTTGGCGTTAGGCTGGTTTGGTTAGTGCTTTGTGTTCGAAATTGTGGGCTGGGTGTGGTGGGTTTAGGGTTTTCGTGTTGTGCGGTGATAGGTATTTGGGGGGTGCATCGGGGGAAGGTGCTGTTTGGTTGGATGGGGGCGGGCGGGGCTGGTTGAGGGGGTCGGTTGGGGGGGGCTGTCTTGGTGTTATCGGTCGTGGGGAGGGGTACGCATGAAGAAGATTGAGAGAGGGCGCAGAGACAGGTCGTCGTTTCGTTTCGTTGGTGGTGGTGGTGTTCCGGCACATGCCGCCGATCCTCCAGGAGGCGCCAGGGTGGGCTTCGGGTGGGCTCCTTTTGAGCGGGTGGGCGGGCGGTCGGTGCGGCCCTGGCCAGGTGGAAGGGTGACGGGGCGACGGCAGGCCGGCCAGCGGTGGGCGGGGGGTACCCAGAAAGGACGGAGGGTAGAGGCATGGCGCCGGGGGCGGGAGGGGACCATAGCGATGGGTCACGGCGCCGTGCCAGAAAGACAGCCCACGAAAGCGAGACACGGAAGCCCAGGCCGGAAGCACGGGGCGCCAGCCGGGCCCGGAAGCAGGGTACCCAAGACCCGAAAGCCAGAAGCCGGAAGGGGGGACAGGGGCGGAAGCAGCACGACGAAATTAAAGAACAAGAAGAAGAAAGAAAGAAAGAAAGAAAGAAAGAAGAAGCAAGAAGAAAGAAGAAAGAAGAAAAGAAAGAAAGAAGACAAGAAGAAGAAAGAAAGAAGAAAGAAAGAAAGAAGAAAGAAAAAGCAAGAAAGAAGAGAAAGAAAGAAAGACAAGAAAGAAAGAACGAAGAAGAAAGACAGAAAGAAAGAACGAACGAAAGAAGCAGAAAGAAAGAAGAAGAAAGAAGAAAGACAGAAAGAAAGAACGAAAGACAGAACGAGACAGAAGAGAAAGAGAAGACAAAAGAAGAAAGAAAGAAGAAAGAAAGACACAGAGACAGCAAGAAAGACGAAAGAAAGAAAGCACGAAGACAGAAGAGCAAAGAAGAGCAAGAAGAAGAAAGAAGAGAAAGAAAGAGAAGAAGAGAAAGAAGAAAGAAAGAAGAAGAAAGAAGAAGAAAGAAGAAGAAGAAAGAAGAAAGAAAGAAGAAGAAAGAGAAAGAAAGAAGAGAAAGAAGAAGAAGAAAAGAAGAAGAAAGAAAGAAGAAAGAAGAAGAAGAAGAAAGAAAGAAAGAAAGAAAGAAGAAGAAAGAAGAAAGAAGAAAGAAAGAAGAAGAAAGAAAGAAAGAAAGAAGAAGAAAGAAGAAGAAGAGAAGAGAAGAAAGAAGAAAGAAAGAAAGAAGAAAGAAAGAAGAAGAAAGAAGAAAGAAGAAGAAGAAAGAGAAGAAAGAAGAAAGAAAGAAAGAAGAAGAGAAGAAAGAAGAGAAGAAAGAAGAAGAAAGAAGAAGAGAAGAAGAAGAAAGAAGAAAGAGAAGAAGAAGAAGAGAAGAAAGAAGAAGAAAGAAAGAAAGAAAGAAGAAAGAAGAAAGAGAAGAAGAAAGAAGAAAGAAGAAGAAAGAAGAAGAAAGAAGAAGAAGAGAAGAAAGAAAGAAGAAGAAAGAAAGAAGAAAGAAGAAGAAAGAAAGAAGAAGAAGAAGAGAAAGAAAGAAGAAAGAAGAAAGAAGAAAGAAGAAGAAAAGAAAGAAGAAAGAAGAGAAAGAAGAAGAAGAAAGAAGAGAAGAAGAAGAAGAGAAAGAAGAAGAAGAAAGAAGAAAGAAGAAAGAAGAAGAGAAAGAAGAAAGAAAGAAGAAAGAAGAAAGAAGAAGAAGAAGAGAAAGAAGAAGAAAGAAGAAGAGAAGAAGAAGAAAGAAAGAAAGAAAGAGAAGAAGAAAGAAGAAAGAAAGAAAGAAGAAGAAGAAAGAAGAAAGAAGAAAGAAGAAAGAAGAGAAGAGAAGAAAGAAAGAAAGAAGAAGAGAAGAAAGAAGAGAAAGAAGAAAGAAGAAGAGAAGAAGAAAGAAGAAGAAAGAAGAAAGAAAGAAGAAAGAAGAGAAAGAAGAGAAGAAGAAGAAAGAAGAAGAAGAAAGAAAGAAGAAGAAGAAGAAAGAAAGAGAAGAGAAGAAAGAAGAAAGAAGAAGAAGAGAAAGAAGAAAGAAGAGAAGAAGAAAGAAGAGAAAGAAGAAAGAGAAGAAGAAGAGAAAGAAGAGAAGAAGAAAGAAGAAGAAAGAAAGAGAAGAGAAGAAAGAAAGAAGAAGAAAGAAAGAAGAAGAAGAAGAGAAAGAAGAAGAAGAAGAAGAGAAGAAAGAGAAAGAAAGAAGAAGAAAGAAAGAAGAAGAAAGAAAGAAGAAGAAAGAAGAAAGAAGAAGAAGAAAGAAGAGAAGAAAGAGAAGAAGAGAAAGAAGAAAGAAAGAAGAAAGAAGAAGAAGAAGAAAGAAGAAGAGAAGAAAGAAGAAGAAAGAAAGAAAGAAGAAGAAAGAAGAAGAAGAAAGAAAGAAGAGAAAGAAAGAAAGAAGAAAGAAGAAAGAAGAAAAGAAGAAGAAGAAAGAAAGAAGAAAGAAAGAAGAAAGAAGAAAGAAGAGAAAGAAGAAAGAAGAAGAAAGAAGAGAAGAAGAAAGAAGAAGAAAGAAGAAGAAAGAAGAAGAAAGAAGAAGAAGAAAGACGAAAGAAAGAAAGAGAAGAAGAAGAAGAGAAAGAAGAAGAAAGAAGAAGAAGAAAGAAGAAGAAAGAAGAGAAGAGAAGAAGAAGAAAGAAGAAGAAAGAAAGAAGAAGAAGAAGAAAGAAAGAAGAAGAAGAGAAAGAAGAGAAAGAAGAAAGAAGAAAGAAGAGAAAGAAGAAGAAAGAAAGAAGAAGAAGAAAGAAGAGAAAGAAGAAGAAGAAAGAAGAGAAAGAAGAAGAAGAAAGAAGAAAGAAGAGAAAGAAGAAGAAAGAGAAGAAGAAAGAGAAGAAAGAAGAAGAAGAAAGAAAGAAAGAAGAAAGAAAGAAAGAAGAGAAGAAAGAAGAAGAAGAAGAAGAAGAAAGAAGAAAGAAGAAAGAAGAAGAAGAGAAGAAGAAAGAAGAAAGAAAGAAAGAAAGAAAGAAAGAAAGAAGAAAGAAGAGAAGACAGAAAGAAGAAAGAAGAAGAAAGAAAGAAAGAGAAGAAGAAGAGAAGAAAGAAGAAGAAAGAAGAAGAAAGAAGAAAGAAGAAAGAAAGAAGAAGAAAGAAGAGAAGAAAGAAAGAAAGAAGAAGAAAGAAGAGAAAAGAAAGAAGAGAAGAAAGAAGAGAAGAAAGAAGAAAGAAAGAAGAAGAAGAAAGAAAGAAGAAAGAGAGAAGAAAGAAGAAGAAGAAAGAAAGAAGAAGAAAGAAAGAAAGAAGAGAAAGAAGAAAGAAAGAAGAAAGAAAGAAAGAAGAAGAGAAGAAAGAAAGAAGAAAGAAAGAGAAAGAAAGAAGAAAGAAAGAAGAAGAAAGAAGAAGAAAGAAAGAAGAAAGAAGAAAGAAAGAAAGAGAAGAAAGAAAGAAGAAAGAAGAAGAAGAAAGAAAGAAAGAAAGAGAAGAAGAAAGAAAGAAAGAAAGAAAGAAAGAAAGAAGAAAGAAAGAAAGAAGAGAAGAAGAGAAGAAGAAGAAAGAAGAAGAAGAGAAAGAAAGAAAGAAAGAAAGAAGAAAGAAGAAAGAAAGAAAGAAAGAAGAGAAGAAAGAAAGAAAGAAGAAAGAAGAAAGAAAGAAAGAAAGAAAGAAGAAGAAAGAAGAGAAAGAAAGAAAGAAAGAAAGAAGAAAGAAGAGAAGAAAGAAAGAAAGAAGAAGAAAGAAGAAAGAAGCAAGAAAGAAAGAAGAAAGAAAGAAGAAAAGAAAGAAGAAAGAAGAAGAAAGAAAGAAAGAAAGAAAGAAAGAAGAAAGAAGAAGAAGAAAGAAGAAGAAGAAAGAAGAGAAAGAAAGAAGAAGAAAGACAGAAAGAAAGAAAGAAGAAGAAGAAAGAAGAAGAAAGAGAAGAAAGAAAGAAAGAAGCAGAAAGAAAGAAAGAAGAAAGAAAGAAAGAAGAAAGAAGAAAGACAGAAAGAAAGAAAGAAGAAGAAAGAAAGAAAGAGAAGAAAGAAACGAAAGAAGAAAGAAGAAAGACAGAAAGCAACGAAAGAACGAAAGAAAGAAAGAAAGACAAGAAAGAAAGAAAGAAAGAAAGAAAGAAAGAAGAGAAAGAAAGAACGAAAGAAAGAAAGCAAGAAGAAGAACGAAGAAGAAAGAGAAAGAAAGAACGAAAGAAAGAAGAAAGAAAGAAAGAAAGCAGAAGAAAGAAAGAAGAAAGCAGGAAGAGAAAGACAAGAAAGAAAGAAAGAAAGAAAGGCAAGAAAAGAAAGACAGAAAGCAAGAACGAAAGAAAGAAGACAAGAAAGAAAGAACGAAAGAAAGAAGAAAGAAAGAAGAAAGAAGAAAGCAGAAGAAAGCAAGAGAAAGAAAGAAAGAAGAACAGAAAGAAAGAAAGAAGAAAGAAAGAAAGACAGAAAGAAAGAAGAAAGAGAAAGAAGAAAGAAAAGAAAGAGAAGAGCAAGACGAAAGAGAGAAAGAAAGAAGAAAGAAAGAAAGAAAGAAAGAAAGAAAGAAAGACAGAAAGAAAGAAGAAAGAAGAAAGACAAGAAAGAAAGAAAGACAAGAAGAAAGAAAGAAAGAAAGAAAGAAAGCAAGAAAGAAAGAAAGAAAGAAGAAGAACGAAAGCACGAAAGACAGAAAGAAAGAAAGACAGCAAGAAAGCAAAGAAAGAAAGAAAGAAAGAAAAGAAAGAAGCAAGCACAGACAGAAAGGAAAGAAAGAAAGAAAGCAGCACGCACCGAAAGACAACGCAAGCACGAAAGCAAGATCAGACCGACCGCCAGCAGAAAGCAAGAAAGACAGAAAGAAAGAAAGAAAAGCAAGAAAGAAACGAACGAAAGCAAGAACAGACAGCAAGAAAGAAAGAAAGAAAGCAAGAAAGAAGAAAGAAAGAAAGAAAGCAGCACGACAGCAGCGGACAGAACAGCAAGAAAGCAAGAAAGAAAGAAGAAAGAAAGAAAGAACAGAAAGAAAGAACGACGAAAGAAAGAAAGAAAGACAAGACAGACGAAACGAAGAAAGAAAGGACGACAGAAAGAAAGAAAGACAAGAACGACAAGAACGAAACGAAAGAACGACAGAAAGAAGCAAGACGACAAGAAAGCAAAGAAGAGCAAGACAAGAAAGCCAGAAGCAGCACGCCAGAAAGACAGAAAGAAAGAAGAAAGACAGGACCGAAAGCACGAAGAAGAACGAACGACAGAAAGAAAGAAAGAAGAAAGAAAGAAAGAAAGAAAGAAAGCAGACCGAACGAAGAAAGAAAGAAAGAACGCAGAACGAAAGAGAACAGAAAGAAAGAAAGCAGACGAAGAACGACAGAAAGAAGAACGGAAAGAACAGAAAGAAAGAAAGCAAGACGCAAGAAACGACAGACAGAAAGAAACGAAAGAAAGAAAGAAAGAAAGAAAGAAGACGAGAAAGAAAGAAGAAAGAACGAAAGAAAGAAAGAAAGCAGAAGAAAGAAGAAGAAGAAAGAAAGAGAAGGAAAGCAAGAAGAACGAAGAAAGAAAGACGACGAAAGAAAGCACAGAAGAAAGAAAGAAAGAAGAAAGAAAGAAAGAAAGAGCAGAAAGAAAGAACGAAAGAAGACAGAAAGAAGACAGCAAGAAAGAAAGACAGAACAGAAAGAACAGAAAGAAAGAACGAAAGACAGACAAGAAAGCAAGAACGACACGACCCCGACCCGACACGCAAGCAGCCAAGCCAGACAGCCTCGCCAGCCCGCCAAGGACACCGCCCGCCCGCCCGACCGCCCACCACAGCACCAGCACCGAAGAACGCAACCGACACGCACGACGAACGACAGAACAGCCCGAAAGACACCAGAAACACAGAAAGACAAGCAGAGACACGAACAAGCAAGACGAAAGCAAGCACAAACGACGAACGAAGACAGCCCGAACCGCCCGCCCGACCGCACCGACAGCAACGCAAGAACAGCCGAACCGCCAGCAACGCCAGCCAGCCCGACCGACACGAACGAACGCACGAACCCCGCACCCAGAAGAAAGACAAGATCGCCACGCCAGCCCGCAAGCCATCCAGCCCGCACGCAAGCCAGCACGACAGCCCGCCACACCAGCACGCCGACAAGACCACGCCCGCAAAGCAAGAACAGACCGCCGACGACCGGCCCGAAAGCACGCACGACACGCCCCAGCCCGCCCGCCCGCCAAGCACGCCGAAAGCCCGACCGCACCGCCACACAGACCGCCATCCACGCCAGACCGCCAGACGCCCGCCGTCCTCGCCCTCCACGCCCCTCCCGCACCTCCCCCCTCCCTCCCTCCCTCCCTCCCTCCCTCCCTCCCTCCCTCCCTCCCTCCCCCCCTCCCTCCCTCCCTCCCTCCCTCCCTCCCTCCCTCCCTCCCTCCCTCCCTCCCTCCCTCCCTCCCTCCCTCCCTCCCTCCCTCCCTCCCTCCCTCCCTCCCTCCCTCCCTCCCTCCCCCCCTCCCTCCCTCCCTCCCCTCCCTCCCTCCCTCCCTCCCTCCCTCCCTCCCTCCCTCCTCCCTCCCTCCCTCCCTCCCTCCCTCCCTCCCTCCTCCCTCCCTCCCTCCCTCCCTCCCTCCCTCCCTCCCCCCTCCCTCCCTCCCTCCCTCCCTCCCTCCCTCCCTCCTCCCTCCCTCCCTCCCCTCCCTCCCTCCCTCCCTCCCTCCCTCCCTCCCTCCCTCCCTCCCTCCCTCCCTCCCTCCCTCCCTCCCTCCCTCCCTCCCTCCCTCCCTCCCTCCCTCCCTCCCTCCCTCCCTCCCTCCCTCCCTCCCTCCCTCCCTCCCCCCCTCCCTCCCTCCCTCCCTCCCCCCCTCCCTCCCTCCTCCCTCCCTCCCTCCCTCCCTCCCTCCCTCCCCCCCTCCCTCCCTCCCTCCCCCCCCTCCCTCCCTCCCTCCCTCCCTCCCTCCCTCCCTCCCTCCCTCCCTCCCTCCCTCCTACCTCTCCCTCCCCCCCTCCCTCCCTCCCTCCCTCCCTCCCTCCCCCCCTCCCTCCCTCCCTCCCTCCCTCCCTCCCTCCCTCCCTCCCTCCCTCCCTCCCTCCCTCCCTCCCTCCCTCCCTCCCTCCCTCCCTCCCTCCCTCCCTCCCCCCCTCCCTCCCTCCCTCCCCCCCTCCCTCCCTCCCTCCCTCCCTCCCTCCCTCCCTCCCTCCCTCCCTCCCTCCCTCCTACCTCTCCCTCCCCCCCTCCCTCCCTCCCTCCCTCCCTCCCTCCCTCCCCCCTCCCTCCCTCCCTCCCTCCCTCCCTCCCTCCCTCCCTCCCTCCCGCCCTGGGTTCTGGGTCCGTTCGCTAACGCCGTCTCCATCTCCGCTGCGGTATTTCCTTTTTACCCCCCCACACTCCCTCCCTCCCCCCCCCCCACCCCTCCAGCGGTGTCATGCCCATGGACGTGTCGACACAGCGCCCGCCCCGCACCGCCGATATGCTGCTGCCGTTGCCTGCGGGATGTTGGCGTGCGCGCATGCACATGCACATGCGCATGGTGGGTGGTGGGTGGGGGTGGGGGGTGGGTCCACGGAGGGCGAAAAAAAGAGAGTAAAAAAAGAGTAATGGAGCAGTAATGCTGGTGTGAGGGTGGAGTGTATCGGGGGATGCGAGGGGTGATGATTCCGCCCATGGGCGCGCACACATACACACATACACACACATACACGCACGCCACAACGGCACCCCCCCAGCTGCCGCCCAACCGCTTTTCCCCAACCGCTTTTCCCCAACCGCACCGCGTGCCGTACGTGCCGGGACCCACCCAGGTGGCAGGTGATGACGTTGGTTTCGGAGACGGGCTTCCCCAGCATGACTGCGTGGAGCGCAGAGCAAACACAGAGTGAAGCGCAAAGCAGGGTGAAGCGCAAAGCAGGGTGAAGCGCAAAGCAGGGTGAAGCGCAGCGAAGCGAAGCAGGGCACGCGCGAGGGCAGCAGCGGGCGGGGCGGCAGCGGGCGGCGTAGCATGGTGTCCAGATCAAGAAGCAGGGTAGGGCAGGGCGCGCGAGCACGCACCGGCGGCCTGCTCGACCAGGTACTTGTGGCTGGTGCCGTGGAAGCCGTACCGCCGTATTCGGTGTTGTTCGTACAGCTCGTACGGAAGTCCGTACATGAAGGCGTGCGGGGGCATGCTCTGGTGGAAGGCGGTGTCAAAGACCGCGACCTGACGCGGTAGGCGCGGGGGAAGCGCGGCGCGGGGTGGAGGTGGGGTGGGCCGGTGGGGGATTGCGTGCTCCGGCCTATACGTGGATACGGTACCACCCCCACTTGGTCGCCCCACAACCCCCCGTCGACCATCGCACCTGAGGCACCCCTTGGAAGACCTTCGCAGCGGCTTCTATGCCCTGCAGGCCGGGGGGATTGTGTAGCGGCGCCAGGACCGCCGCTGCGCGGATTTGGTCGATCGTCTTATCGTTCAGCAGCACCGGTTCGCTGATGTCCAGGCCGTGCACGATGCGGTGGCCCACGGCGACGACCTCGCGCACGAACGCGCCCGATACGTTATCCTTTATAAAGTCTAGGATGTTCTGCATGGCGCTGACGTGATCTTTGGCGAAACATTTTTGCTCCCATTTGCGACCCTGGGCGCCTGCAGCGTGCGGCGGAGCGCTGGCTTTCAAGGTGCAATTGGCTCCGTCTCCTATGCGGTCGAACATTCCGCCAATTCCTGCTGCGAATGGCTGCAGGCCGAAAACCTTAAACTTGAGGGAAGAGCTCCCAGCATTCAGGACTAAAAGCTTCGACATGGCGTGCAACACCAGTTGACCAGTGCATATGAAGAAAAGGAAGCTTTCCTGTTAGGATGTCACACTCTCACAAATTACCATCGGCCGGAAGGTGCAATGGCGCAAAGCTGCAGCCAACGACTAACGCATTTCCCGCAACCGTTACCGATGTTGACTGCTTGACTCCCTCCAGCCTCCACGCCGACGGATCAACCCGCGAGCCCCAGTGGGAAGTCACGTTCGATGATTATTTGTAGCGCTTGAGTGTCAAGGAACGCTGGACAGTCGGGCCTCGGCACGTCGGCAGAGATGCCGAAATCGAACGGAGTGTGACAACGGGGTGCGTTCGTGCAGGGGCGCCCTGTTTCATGCAAATCGCTGGGTGACAAAGCAAACGCTTACCGCATTTGGCGCAAGTAGCGTTAAGGCCTTCCGCTTTTCCATGCGGCGGTGCCAAACCTGTTCGCCACCCAGTTTCTGTGGCGTTATAGCTTGACAACGTTCCGCCATATTCCACCAACTATCCAGAGAAGGCTCTTTCACATCAGCCGTCGTTGCAACCAAACCTAACGCGCTGACCCCCACCACTACCCCCACCACCACCCCCACAACCACCCACCCGCACACGCGCGCGCGTGGGCTTTCCCAAGTTGAGATTTCCGTCGTCTTGGGACTCAGGTTTGCACAAATGCTCCTCGACTCTCAAGCCTATGATAGCTAATCTGGCACTGACAGCCTACCAGACAGGACCAGACGGAGGGTTGCAAAGGGGTCCCAATCCTCTAATCCTAGGGGTGGGTACTGGTCAGCAATCCTTCAATCCCTGCGGTGGGGTACCATTTTCAATTCTCTATCCCAGAGTGGGGTTCGTATCCAAATCCTAGGGACGGGGTTGTAATCGACATCCCCGTGCAGTGTCCCAATCCTAATCCTAGGGCCCGGGTCCCAATCCTAATCCTGCGTCCAGTCCCGTAAACCTTAACCTTGTACCCGGTCCAAATCCTAATCCTGTCTCCTGTGTCGCAATCCGTATCGTGATGAAGCTGTGTTCCAATCGTAATCGTGTGACCGTTTCAGTAACCCTAACTTTGGCTGCCGTACAGCAGGCGCGATCGAGGCAACGCCCAACGCAACCACGCTTGAAAAGTCACATTCCAGTCTTACAGCGGGTACATCAAAGGAAACGAAACCTGAATTATGTAAAGCAGCCAACTATCCTGAACACTATCGCACGACTGTGCCTTACGACACTGTAATATGTTGCGTTTAAACACCTTGAATCAAGAACATGGCACTGTAAGCCCTTGCGCTCTCCCAAAGTTGTAAATTTAGGGCGCGAGGGGAATGAACCAAAACTAATCCGCACGAGAGCCCGATTCATATGCACAAGATAATACGTAACACGCCTATGTCCATGGAAGGCGAGCAAGCATATTCCTGTGCGAAGAAGCTGCAGCTGGTTGAGAGAGGTGAGAGGTGAGCCAATGGTTCACCTGTGGCTCCCTTTCCACACTTACAGCGAAGCAAAGATCTTCAATGCTATAACTATTAGGGGATTATGAAGCTTTACCATACAGCCCGATAAGCAGGACGTGCCTCGCGAAACGTATGTTGAGCCAATAATTTAAACGTGTGCTCATGACAATTTTCATGCATTGGCTGGCATTTCATCTACTTGTATTCTATAACAATTCCTCAAGGAGAAATTCATCATCACTGCCTTGGAGGTTGGAGCGTCCCTCAATGTCGTGCAGTTGGTTTCGGAGGAGAAGTATGCGAAGACCGGATTGGTGCCTAATCTCCATCTAAATCCAATGTCTTAATCCTGACTCTAAATGTTGGGTTTTAATCCGAATCCTGCCCGCTGGGTCGCAATCCTAATCCTGTGGGCGGGGTCCCAATCCTAATCCTGCGGCTGGGGGCGAATCCTAATCTTACACCCGTGGCCCTAATCCTAAACCTGACATCGACTTTGTATCCTAATCCTGTCCCCGCCCGCCGAATCCTAATTTCTGCCTGACCGGTACCCGAACCCAATTCCTAATCCTTGCAACCCTCCTGACCAGACTACCCCACACTGCTTGCGGTGCGAAGGCGCTAAGCAATGGGCCCCGGTCGCCTTCAAAACGGAGAGCTACTCCTTCGATGGTCGGAAAGGTTAGGGGAAGAACGAAGAACGGAAGAAGGTCTTTCCGAATGATCGCTTGAAACCCGTACGAAACGCGTACGAAGCCACACAAGGAGCTGTAACAGATTGCTTCCCAACCAAGACGAAGCGCCGAATACAGTAAGCATTTATTTCTGATCATATCATGCTTTCCTTCAAAAAAGCAAGGCTGATGCAAGCCAAAGTGCAGCCGCGCACCCTTGAAGACGGCAAGAAGCGCCCTTTTCCGAAACCAGCCAAGCCTGAAACATAAATGAGAAGGTGTGAATCGAACTCAACCAGGATCGCGTATGGTGCAATTTGATCGGACCAATTCCAGGGCGCCTCGCACGTTGAGGGCAGTCGAGCTCAGTTGACTCCCACATTCTCTCAATAATTAGCGCGTTGTGAAGCGGCAAAATACTTTCATGTGCCGTCGATTGGCACAAGCGGTCGAGGCAACCGTGCGCGCCCGCACCGCGAACAAAAAAGGACAAAAAGCGCACCCCGCTCGCCGTTGCAACCCGGGAATCCCGTACAGGTGGGTCAGGGTATTATGGAACACTTTAGCTTTACATGCCTAGTAAGATGGGTAAACCGGCGTCATTGACCCTGAATCGCGGGCCGTACATGGCCGTATATGTCCTCTGTGAGGCCCTTAAGCCGTGGTACGAAACTCAGAAGAGAGCAGGGACTATGCGGAGATTTGTGCGACCGGGTCCCAAAAGCGCGGTTGCCAAAAAACGCGGGTATTATGGAACAGTGCAAAAACTGCCCGTTTAGACTGAATACACGCGCATTGACGTCCTAAATTGACACATTGTACTCTCAAACATCATTAGAAGGTACGGACAACGCCTGGTCGACTCATTTCTTATGTTGCCTTCGGTAAGTTGCCATTACCATGCGCATCATTCTAGTCCCAAGGTCATCACCACCACTCTGCACCTGTCGATCCGAGACATATGTACATTGACAATATACACCGAAACAAACGCTATCTGTAATCTTTTAGCTCGTCTGGTCGCCTTCCGGCGCCTCACTCCGAGTCGTCGCTCTCGCCCATGTCGCTGGGCGATGACACCTCCGTGTCGTCATCGCTGCTTACGAAACGCACTGGCTTTCGGCGAGTCCGCTGGGAGCGCACCTCGCCAGGGTTGTCGGCAGGCTGAACACCAGCCGTACGTGCTCCAGAGCCTCCCCTGCCCCTGCCGCGACCCCCGCCACCTCGCCCCCCGCCGCTGCGCCCCCCCACAGCCACCCGACCTGCTGCCGTGACCCCTGCACCGCCGGCCGCTTGCTCCTGAGTTGGCTGAAGTGGGCGGCGATCGGCTCGCTCCCGTACAGCCATTGGCTGACCTCCAGCCGCTGCTGCTGCTGCTGCCCCGGTGAGTCCTGATGGCCCCGCGCCGCCCCCAGCTCCCGACGGGCCAGCACCAATCCCGGCACGCGAGGGGCCCGCGGCTCCCTCGGTGCCCTCAGCGCCGGCGTCTTGCATGAGTCCGAACCTCACGGCTCACGTTGGTCTTGAAGCCGCCGAAGATCTGGTCGCAGGGCTGTAGCTCGTGCGTGCACTTGCCGGGGAACAGCAGGATCTCCACGCCCAGCTGCTTGGCCTTGGCGATGTTGTCGGGGTTGAGACGGGAGCTGTGGCCATCGGCGAGCAACAGGACGGGGTTCTCCGGGCTCACGCCGCCAGGCACGTGCTTGACGAAGTGGTCGAGCCACATCGCGAAGATTTCGTGGTTGATCATGGCGGTCTTGCTGCAGATGAAGGCAGCGCCCGGCATGGTCTCTGCGCAGTGCTGGAGTGGGTCGCGCTTGCGGCCGGCGCCCTTGCCGATGAACACATGGGGGATGAGGGCGTCAGGGGAGAAGCAGGTAACCATGGAGACGAGCTGTCGCATGAGCGCCCTGCTGCTGCCGCCGACCCGGTGAATTTGTCCCGTGTTGCCCGCGAGTACGACACCTTTTGCCCACCGCCCAAGCTGCATGATGGGGCTCTCGTCCATGTTGAAGATGCGCACCCGGCCCGCGACGTTGCAGAACTTCTCGTACAGGGGCTTATAGACGTCGAAGAAGCCCTGGACGACCTCGGGCGTGCAGGCGGCGATGCGGTCCGCCTCGTCTACCTGGCAGCTGCGAAGGCGCAGGCCGTGGCGGGCTTTGAAGCCATACCACCAGTCCTGACTGGCCTGGCCGTCGGGCCATCTGGGCTTGCGCTGCGCCTCCTTGGCTTCTACGGACTCCAGCTCAGTGGCCGCGCGACGAACGTCTGCGATGGTTGGCGTGAGCCTCCGAGCGCCCATGTCGTGGATGTACTTCAGCAGCATCTGGAAGGAGGGGGAGTAAGGAGAGACGGTAGCTTTAGCATATCGTAACGGAACTGGGTTCCACTGTTGGATGGGTATAATTCATGTTTACCTTTTCAGCAGCATCCGATAGTGCGGTAGGGGGGCCGCTGCGCGCGCCGATCTCCAGCTGTCCGTTGGCATACCGGGAGTAGGTGGTGTAGGGGATGCCCGTGTGTGCTGCCGCTACCCGCCCGCTGCAGCCCGTGCGCCGCTGGAACTCCAGCGATTCGCGCAAATCCTCATCGGTATATTGTTTCCGTCGCTGCTTGGGGAGCGGAACGGTCGCTGCGGCTGGCCGCTTGCGCTTGCCCTTGCCCTTGCCTTTGCGCATGTCCCGATGCTCGCGCGAAACTGGTCAGACGCCGTGTATGCGCCATGTAACTATCAGGCATACAATTGAGCTATGTTTTTAAGATACTCATGAGTTCAGAAGGTCGCTTCGGTTGTGTTGCTTAATTGTTCGGCGTCCCGCGCGGATAGTGGAAATCGCGAAATTGTTCGTGTCAGACACCAGCAAAGCAGTGTATTCTTGTTGGACTATATTAGTATGATATAGTTAGTTGTTCTGTAAGAGTTCCCGCTCCTTGGATGGCACATTTTACCGGCAACGGTTGCTCTGCATGGTTCCGAGACCACAACCGAAATCGTTTGCCACACAGTTGATATTTGGCAAAGGTCCCGCTGACGAAGATTTCAGTCTATATATGTAGATTACAAATCCAAAGCGGCTTGGTCAGTGACACACTGGTTGTCAAGATAATGCGAGTGTTCCATAATACCCCTTGTTCCATAATACCCTGACCCACCTGTAACGGAGGGCCAGTCGCCTCGAGCAGCAGTGTGTGTGAGAAAGAGCAGCAGCAAGTGTTTATATAAATTCCCTGCTTTCCTTGGGCGAGTTTTCCATCCACCTTCAAACTCGCCGGTTGCAGCGTCCATAGCGTGCCAACTCGGCGGCATACAAGCCCGCTTCCCCGCGTTCTTCCTTACCAATGCACCCACCTAGACCGCCAGCAAGGGCAGACCGCCAAATTATGTTTACCTGGGCCTGACCGTTGAGCCGCCAGTTTGGCGCCTTTCACTGGAACTGGGCCAGCAGTACAATCAAAACTCGAAACCTCCACGCACGCTCCACCCCAAGTCTAACAACTGCACGTGGTCGTTGCATGCAATCACTGCACCGATCCCGTGAGTCGGCGACGTCGGATCTGGGCGTTGCACCAAGACGCGTGTCGTGCTCCGTGGCGTGCCGTCCTGCTTTTAGGTGCTTACCTTGTACTCATCAAGGTCGCTTCAAGGTTAGCTCATCTGAGGGGTCCTGTCATCCCAAACCCGGAATGTCTGCATCTAACCCTGGCACTGGGGGTTACACTTGACTGCAGAGTCTCGGGCCGTCCCTAAGGATTTCCCACAAACCTAACCTCAGGCATCGGTTTCATGTGTGAGTCGTTCTGCCGCTTACACGCAGGTGGCCAGCATCAGGGTCAGTGTGCATGCGTGAGCTTGTGCCTTTCCGTGAGCGTGTCCGTGTGCGGCTACCACAGCGCTAATTGTATCACGTTGATGCTCACGACGTGCTTGTAAAATGGCTTGGCAACCACTGCGATGGCGTAGGGTCGCGGCCTGAGCACCGCGCGAAGCAGTGACAACTGCTGTCGACGAGGTTTGAGGCGACGCGTTAGGAGGTCTTCAACAAGAACCGGTTTGGACATGCGCTGAAGAGGTCGCAATCGCAGTTTGGGTCGGAAACTCGGCATGGTTCGGACCCTGCCCTGCCCTGCGGGAACCGCGACCCAGCTTCTTGCCGAAATTGGGTGTACGATCACCCTACACGCTCCGACGTTGGTGGGATGCCGGCCAGCGACGCTTCTCCGGTTGCCCACATGGCGTTGAACGCAGCGTTGCACATGGCAATTGTTCCTTCTGTTGAGGATTGTAAGCGAATGAGACGTGGTCAAGTGAAGCCCGAGTTGTGCGAAGCCCGTAATACATCCTTGTACAATTGAAAGACAAGTAGATGAGGGGCCGCATCTTGTTCAATATAATTTCTGGGTTAAATCGGATGGCGTTGTTTTTTAACCTCGACACACGACGCCGTTCGATGGCAGAACAACAATCGATGTTATCATAAGATCGATGACAGCGAGCATTAGTTCAGGTTTATGGAATGAGGGGCCCGGCCTATATATTGCAAGAACTATTGCGGACTCCTCGCCCTGGTGGACTTGTCGGGCATAATAATCGGCGTCATTTTCTGGGACGGCCATGGCCAGCTTCAGGCCAGCCCCTGCATGGTATGCCTGCACATGTTGATGTAGTGCGTGTATTTATGTAAAATATAATCCTTTCTAAGTGTAGATTTGCTTCGCGCTTACACGTGGCACACGATCGCATTCCGCATGATATGGAAACCCAGGCGGTAAAACTACTTATCTTTGATCCTGAATGCGTTGGGATGATGCTGATGTATGGCTCGCGCGGGTTGTTGTGAAGTCATCTTCGCGCTCGTCGACTACATGGACCGGGGCAGACACAAGGGAGCATGTACGGGCGCTCTATTCGACGAAAAGCTTACTGCCGATGCTCGTTTTGAGCTCAAACAGAACACTAAACGCTGCTGCAACGCTAGATTTGATCGTCAACGGTTCCGCTATGAGCTTTGAATGGTTTATATTGAGCAAGGGCTCGCAGAACTAACGAAAATAACTTTTACCAAGCTTATTTGTCTGCAGCTTTCTTCGAGCTAGGGTGGAAGGCGGCTGATTCGCGTGTGGTGGTGCTATCGAACGTGGGCGTAAAACCTGCGCACAACCGCCCGGCTCCAGCCACGGCTTCAGTCGCATGGGCTTGGTAAGGGATAAGTCTGCGCCACATATGAAGGTCGGCCGCCGGCAGTGCAACTGCTAAGGGTTGCACGACGTCGCTAGGCGGCATCCGCCTGCGTACTCGCTGGCTTGGCTTTGCACCGATTTAATAACCAGTTGATTTCCAAGCCATGGTCGTATGCCCCCGGCCTTCAGACCCAGACCTACCGTGACGTGCTTGTCCTCTCGACTGGAAGCGCAGCCTCCCCAAAACGTCAACACCAGGCAGCTTCCGTGCAAGCATAATAATTTCAATTTGTTTGCTACATATGGAGATGACCATTCCTATCCCCCATGACCATCTTTCGGTGTTCGATTTGTAGTTTGCCGCAGGCACAGACTCTGCGCAACCCGACTGTCTGTTGAAACCTCGCAGGTCTTCTCATAATCTGTATATTTTGGAGGATCAAACAGCCCCGGGTTTCAGTCAAGCTGGCCTTCCGTTGTATGCCGGGCTCATTCCAAAGCCCAATCATTGAGCCGTCTGGCTCCCTCGACCACAACGCCGAGCCCAGGCCACAGCCGAGCCTCAGAGATCTGGCAGCCGCTGCTGCGGGCCTCAGCGCGGAAAGCGGCAGTAGCGACAGCTGCGGCGCGTGCATAGGCACTCCGCGCGACCTGTCCTCGGCGGGCCAGGCGCCCTCCCGCGGCAAGGGGAGAGCAGCTCCCAGGCCTAATGCGTCCATGCCGGACCGGGAACGAGAGCCACCTCCTCCCCCACCACAGCACACCGACGCCCCGCACGCGCACTTTCAAGGCCGAGGCACGGCCCAGTGGCTCGGCAACTGTAACGGCAACGGCGCTCTGGCGACATTAGACCCCCAACGCGACATGGACAGAGACGACCTCCAGCTCAGCTCCCTGAGAGCCGCAGCCGGTGGTGGCGGCAGCGGCGGCGTCCCTGCGCATACAATGACTGCGCCCAGGCTGCAGCAGCTGCTGGCGGCGCGCAGCGTGCTCTGCGGCCCGGACGGCCGCGGCGATCCTGGCGGCGACGACGGCGCCGCCGCCGCCGCCGCTCTTTGTGACGCCGGCAACGGTGGTGGCGGCGGCGGCATCGCCGTCGCCGCTAGGCCTCGGGGGGCCCTGGGCTCGGGGTACGGCGCCGCCCCAGGGATGTCGGCCCTCAACAACCACCCCATGATTGAGCAGTACAACGGTGGTGGCGGGTACGGCATGACCTTACCTGCGCAGGGCCCCGCGGCGGCGACGGCGGCGGCAGGATTTGACGGCGGCAGCGACGGCGGCGGCGACTTGGGAGCCCGGCGGCCCCGGAAGCGTTCCGCCGTCGCCGACCCAGATGATTCCCCCCTGGACCGCAATGACTCCCGCGGCGAGGGCCCACCGGGCTGCAAGCTGCCGCCACTCCGGCCCGCCGGCGGCGCCCCCGCCCCCGCCAACGCCACGCCGCGGCAGCCGCAGGTCCACAACGGCATCCTCATTCACACGAGTGGTGGCGTCGCGAAAGCAGTCGCCGGCGCGCGCGGCGGGCGCGCCGCTCTGCCGGCGGCGGCGCCGCCGCGGAGGGGCAGCGCCACAGCCGTGGAGGCGGATGGCTACGATGCGCTGGGCAGCGGCGCCGACGCCGACGACGGACAGGACTTTCTCGGCGGCTTTGGCGGCGGCGGCGGCGGCGGTGAGGTGTTTCCCGGGGAGCTGCCGCCGGCGGTGGAGGTGACGGTGGCAGTTCGCGTGGGCAGCGGGCGCGCGGCGGAGGAGGACGCGCGGTACGGCAACGGCAGCTACGTCAGGGGCCACGCGTGCGGCGTCTTTGAGCCGGCGTTGTACATGAGCCGCATGGACTGCATTCGTTACCAGGGCACCCTGATCAGCAGGAGCCACTTTGAGAAGGTGCGGGCGGGGCAGCGGGGAGGGGACAGATAAAGGAAGATACGGCAGCGAAGGGACGGAGACGGCGTTAGCAAACGGACCCGGAAGGGGAGGGTGTGTGTGTGTGCGTGTGTTAGGTGGGGCGGTGGGGCGGGTGTCGCGAGCTCTGCCAAGATTGATTGGTGGTGCCGGCGGCAGCGGCGCGAGCGCACTCTCGACGTGAAGAGTCGCTGGGGCCAGGAGCTCGGTTTGTTTGCGAGGCTTGCGGGGTCTTGCAGGAAGCCGGTATCGGTGCCGGTTTCTTTACGCTCGCGCTGCTGTTGGCACACCGTTTACCTGGCCCCTTGACCAAAAGCCTTCTTTCATTCCGCCGCGGCTCTCGAGATGGGGCCGCTGCGGCGCCTCGACATCGCATCACCGCTCCCCGTCACCCGCCGACCACTGCCGGGGAAGGCGATATACGAGAAGTCCCCGATTGGAGCTCCCACCGTGCAAAGCATGTTTGCGAACATGCGCATTTGGGTTTCGGAGCCAGCCCCTGGCCTGAACCTGCCTCGGACGCCATCACGCCACCGCCTTTCCGGACGGCCCTTGCCCCTCGTCCCTCCCCCCCGGGAACAGATTGGGGGCAGCAACATGGCCAAGTGGTACCGCTCCATCCGCGTGCTGCCCGATCTGGAACCGCTGGGCGAGTGGCTGGAGCGACACGGCATGCCGGTCACCAAGGGCCCGGCGCGGCGCTACAGACCCCGCAAGCAGACCGGGGGATCGGCCGCCGGCGGCGGCCGCGGCGGCGGCGGCGGTGGTGTTGGCGGCGCGAACGAGCCTGCGGGCTCCAATGAGCCCGGCGGCGAGGCGAGTGGCGGCGGCGGCGAGGCGGAGGCGGTGGCGCCGGCAGGCAAGTACCGGGCGGGGTCCGGGGAAGTTTGCTCGTCTTCGTGCGCCGGAGGCGGAGGCGGCGGCGGTGGAGGCGGAGGCGCAGCGCACCGGTTTCAGCAGCAACTTCAACTGCTGCAGGCGGGCGGGCCGCACAGCTCGGTCTTTGCACAGCAGCAGCAGCAGCAGCAGCAGCAGCTACAACAATTGCAGCAGCAGCAGCAACTGCAGCAGCAGCTGCTGCTGCTGCCGGGCGCGCAGGGCTCGGCGGCCGCAGCCGCGGCGGCGCGGATGCACCAGGCGGCTGGGGCGGGCCCGGGAAGCAGCAAGGGGGTGAAGTTGGAGTTCGGTGGCGGCAACGGCGGCGGCGGCGGCGCGGGATTGGAGCTGGCGGCGGCGGCGGTGGGCGGGCCGAGTGAGGACGAGGCGGAGGGTACTGCGGCGCTCATATCCCTCAGCATGCAAGGCGCCAATGGCCCGGCAGCAGCGGCGGCGCGACAGGCCCGCGGCGGCGGCGCCGCCGTCGGGACGCAGTCGCCCCGGCTGCAGGCGCAGCGGCGGCAGCAGCAGCAACAGCAGCAACAGCAGCAGCTGCAGAAGCCGCGATTGGTTCGTCAGCGCGGGCCGCCGCAGTACCAGGGCGGCGGCGGCGACGGCGGCGCGACGCCCGAGTATGGTGGTGAGGGCGAGGACGGGGAGGAGGGTTTGGGTTTGGACATGGGCGCGACGGACGCTCAGGATGCGGAGGTTGGTGGCGACGGCGGCGGCGCTTATCGGCGACAGAACGGCGGTCTGCGTAGCGGAAGCGCGGCAGCGCGCGGCGGCGGCGGCGGTGGCGATGCGCCAGGCGACGGCCCGACGGGCAGGCCGCCGCCGCAGCTGCCTCTGCCGTCGCGCGGAGAGGAGGCGCTGGGGGCGACGAATGACATCGCGGCGGCGATGGCGGCGGAGGCGACCGCCGCCGCCGCCAGGTTGGAGCCGTTGCCGTCGCTGCCGCTGGCGCATGCGTCGCTGAACGGTGCCGCTGCGGCCGCCGCCGCAGCGGCGGCGCGGCGCGGCGCGCTGGGCTTGAAGATGGATCCTGACGGCGAAGCCGAGGCGGCGGCGGCGGCAGCGGATCACATGGAGCGCGACGACCCACGGTTCGCGCCGGCGCGCGGGTACGGCGCTGAAGGCGACGGCGATGACGTGGACGGGTACGGCAACTATGCGGTCGCGATGCGGCAGAGGGCCGGCGCCGTGGCGCGGGGCATGGCGGGCGACGCGTTCCGGGCCGGCGGCGCGGCACCTGAGGTGGGCTGCGTGCCGGCGGGGTACCCAGCGGGGTACGCAACGGGTTACCATGGCAACGGTGGCGGGGGCGGGGGGGGGAGGGGCGGTCTACGAGGTTTGCCGCCGCACCTGTCGCAGACGGCGCTGGGAAGGGGCCGTGGCGGCGGCGACGCCGCCGGCGGCGCCTGGTACGGCGTCGACGGCGACGGTGGCGTGGGCGAGTACGGCGATGAGGAGTACGATGCCGAGGACGAGCAGCTTCAGAGCCACATCATGACCGTCGGCGCGCCAGCGCTGCTGCTGACGATTCAGTTGGAGCAGGCGAAATTGTACGGCAGGTTGCGCCGACTGGATCGTCTGCGACGGCGGTTAGAGCAGTTGCAACAACAGCAACAACAACAGCATCAACAGCAGCGCGGGTCGCTGTCCAAGATTGAGGTTGGCGCTGGCCGGCGGGGCGACCCAGCGGCGTACGACACGCTGCTACAGCACTCGGCCACCGCCGCCGCCGCCGCCGCGGCGGCGGACGAGCGCGTCGGCGGCGTCGGGTTCAAACGTTCCCGCGGCGAAGGCGGCGCGCCCGGCGGTGTGCCGGGCGGCCTGAGGATGCTTGATGAAGACATGTACGGCGGTGGGCGCGGCGCCGACCACGGCCTGCACGACGGCGGCAGCGGCGGCGGCATGAGCGTCCGCGGCGGCGGCGCAGACGCTGCGTGGCTGGCAGAGGCCTTTGCTGCAGCGGCGGCGGGCGACGCGGGCGCGCACGTGGGTCGCGGCTCGGCGGCGGCGGCGGCGGCGCAGCTGCCGCCGCCGCCCCTGGTACGGCTCGTACACCGAGGGCCGCCGGCTGCTCGCGGCGGCGGGGGTGCCGGCGGCGACGCCAGGGAGCTGGCGCTGGCGGCGGCGGCTGAAGACGAAGAGCCGTACGGCATGTACGGCGTCGAAGGGCTCGCGCCGCCGCCGCCGCACGCGACGCTCCGGCAGCAGCAGCAGCAGCAGCAGGCGTGGGCACGGGTGCAGCGTGTCGAGTCGGCGGCGCCGCCGACCTGGTCCAGGCCTGGACCCGGGGGACCTGGCGGCGGCGGCGGCGCCGGGCCGCATCGGGAGGAGTTGCAAGCCGCCATCGCGCATTACGCGATGCAGCGCGGCGCCGGCGGCGGCGGCGGCGGCGCCGCCGCCGCCCCTTACGGCAGGCGACAACGGGGCGACGACCTGGGGGTTGGCGCCGGTGGTGGTGGAGGCGGCGGCGGCGCGCGGCGCGTTGATGCGGATTGGGAGTAAACCAGGCCAGGCCAGGCGAGATGAGTGCGCATGTGCGTGTACGCCTGGCGTGAGGCGGGAGCTTCCAGGGGCGCGCTCGCGCGTGTGTGTATGTGTGTGTGTGTGTATGTGTGGATGGCCGGCTGCTGTGCTGCAGGAGCGCTGGACAATCCAAGAAGGGAGGATGCGGTCCGGGTTGGCCTTTCGTGGATCGGTGCCTGATATGTCGGATAGGGTCGGATAGGATATCGTAATGTATACTGACGAATATGACGGTGCGGGCAAGAGAAGGGAAGAGCAGGAAGGGGGGTTGGGAGGAGCGAGAGCCCGGGGAGGTGGGGACGCGTTGGACCCGCTGCGTCCCCCTTGACGCTGCTGCAGGCATTGCTGCAATCGTTACTACCTATAGTTTTACCGCAATCGCTGCTGCTGATGCTGATGCTGCCCGCTCCTGATATGCCGATTATAATGCATACCTGCTGTTTACTCGTGCCGTTACTACTTGTGCTGCCGAGTGCTTTGCAATGCTGGTGGTGGTGGTGGTGGCGATGGTGCTGCTGGTGGCGGTGGTGGTGGTCTCCATGACAAGTGCTGGTGTTTTGCGGCTGCTGGTGGGGGTGGCTGTGGGGTGGCGCTGGTGCAGTCTTGTTTCTGGTGGGTCACAACGGCGCAGCGGCTTGAATGTCTGACACGGGCGGCCGATTCGGGGCGGGGGCGGGGGCGGGGGGGCGAGGGGGTGTGGGGAGGTACGTGCTGTGTTTTGAGCTGCGCCGGAAGTCGGACGTCGGTGACGCGCGCGCTTCAGCGTGGGCTGGGCTGGCCCGGCCGTCATTGTGGAGGTCTTGGTGAGGGCTTCAAGCGGTATGTGGTTTGTGGGGTCTGTGGATGGATGGGTGGGTGGGTGGGTGGATGGATGGATGGATGGATGGATGGATGGATGGATGGATGGATGGATGGATGGATGGATGGGTGGGTGGATGGGTGGGTGGGTGGGTGGGTGGGTGGGTGGATGGATGGATGGATGGATGGATGGGTGGGTGTATGTGAGTGAGTGAGTGAGAGAGTGCAAGAGCAAGAGGGAAGGCCGCGGCTGGGGAGGTTGGGGGGCTCCGAAATCGCCTTGTGCCGCGATGTCGTACAGCGGCCTGGTGCGGCGAATGGTGTGATGGTGATGCTGATGATGATGGTGATGATGATATCTCGTCCGAACACAGCTTTGCGTACGGCACGTCGTTCATTTGGGTCGAAGCTCCTTGTCTGTGCGTTCGTTCGTTCGTCCGTTCTCTCGTGTACCGGACTGCAAACCTTAGGGTACCGTATATCGCAGCTAGCTTTCGTCAAGGGGATGTCTCGGGTGTGGGGGAGCCGGCCGCGTGCTGGCTGCCCGAGGGGGGGGGAGGTGGTGCGCCCCGCGAAGCAAACAAACAGACAAACAGACAGGCAGACAAACCGCACCCCCCCCCGCGGTGCCATCCGGCAGGGAGGCCGGGCTGCGCGACGGAAGCGCTTTATGTCCAAATGTCCCCTGTACGACATACGATGTACGGATACTGATCCTGCTGTGTTGTGTGTGTACATCAAAAGGTCAACATCGGGTTTTTTTGTGCTGTTTCTGACGGCTTTTCTGTTGGAGGCTGTCGGAGGCTGACCTGACCCCACCCAACCATGAAGGACAAGACGTGTACCTCTACCTCTCTCGCCCTCCCCCTTCCTTCCCCGCCCCTGCCTCTCCCTCCTTCCCACCCCGCCTCTCTCTTTTTCTCTCTCTCTGTCCTTGTCCGCCTCGGGCGCGGCTGTCTTGCCCACTACCCCGGCCGCCAGCCCGCCGGCCGAGTCGACAATCGCGGCGCTTTGCGGGGCAGGAAGGAAGGATGGGGGGAGCGGGCGGACGGGCGGGCTTCGCCCGCCGGCGGGGGCGCGTGACCCCCGAGCGGCCTTCGTGGGGGGCGAGGGGGATTGTGATAATTTGGGTGTGGCGGTTTTTGTTGCAGTCCTCGAGGTGTACGCTGTACGCGTGTTGAAGTGTCTCATGAGTGCCCACACGCGGCCTGGCCCTACATGTGTGTTTCACACGTGTGTCTGTGTGTCTGTGTGTGTGCTTGTGTGTGCTTGTGAGAGAGGGAGAGAGGGAAAGCACGAGGGGGAGTTCGTTGCCTGGGCTCTCTCGCTCTCTCTTTCTCAGTTTTCACGTGTTTGAGCTCGCCCTCGCCCTCAAAAAGGACGCGACCGAACGCACTCGGCTCTTTGCGGCTCCTGTGTCTGTGTGTCTGCGTCTGAGTCTGCGTCTCGCACAGCGCACGGCTTGCTGCTGGGCGTGTTGCGGTCCGGCTTGTGATGTGAGGAGCGGGGACGCCAGGCGCCGAGTGCACCACCACCACCCCCTTACCCTTCCCGAGAAGGACGGCGAAACACAACGCAACACGCCGCCTGAGAGAGAGAGGGCGGGAGGGAGGGCGGGAGGGAGGGCGGGTGGGAGATTTATCGTATTGGGCGCCGCTGGCTGCGCGAGCCCCTTATCCGTGCTGTGCTGTGACGTGACGTGCTGTGCTGTGCTGCGACGCGCTGTGCCGTGGTGTGGTGTGGTGGGATTTGATGGGGGCGGGGCTTACGCGACTCTCTCCTCAAGGCCGAAATCCCGGAGGAGATCAGAGGCTCTGGTGGTGGTGGCGGTGGTGGTGGTGGTGGTTGTTGGTGGTGGTGGGCGGGGGGGTGGACGGCACGGACGGCGGGGACGGCGCTCTGCCTCAGACGGTGCTCTTTTACGGGTTGCTTGCGGGTGGTGCGGTGCGGTGCGGTGCGGTGCGGTGCGCATCGGTGGCAACGGTGCGCAGTGCGCAGTGCGCGGCTCCGTGTGCTGTGCCTCATTTTATCTGCGTGGCTGGCGCTGTTTTTTATGCGCCTCTCTCTCTCTCTCTCTCTCTCTCTCTCTCTCTCTCTCTCTCTCTCTCTCTCTCTCTCTCTCTTTCTCTCCGAAGCTGACACATGCTGCCACTTGCCCCGGGTGGGTGGGTGGGTGGGTGGTGTGTATGTGCGCCCGGCGCTGGTGGTTTCAAAAGTCCCATGTTTTGCGTCCGTCCGAATGGGCTCTTTTTTGTTTGATGTTTGTTCTTTCGATGGTTCGTCGGTTATTCGTTGATTCGTTTGTTCGTTCGTTCGTTCGCTTGCGAGGGACCCAGGTCTTGAGTTCGCTGTTCGGGGAGGTTGCGGGTTCGTCGGGTGGGTGTGTGGGGTGGGTGTGCGTGTGCGGGTGGGATGGGGGGTGGGGGTGGGTGCAAAGCCCGGCGCCGCCGCGGCGCTATGGCGTATGCGCGGATGGGCTCAAGAAGACGCCGCACACAATGAGTGCGCGGGTAAAAGAAGGAAGGCGGATGCGGCGAATCGTGAGTCGTGTGGTGTGGGCTGCTGCTCGCGGGCTCTTTTCCCTCGCACACAGACACAGACACATACACATACACATACACACACGCCCTCTTGATTATGAACGCACACGCTCGCACTCGGATGTTTTTTTTGCAGACACCGTTGCCTTCCCCCGTCGTGCGCACCCAGCCGAGCGCTTCCCTCTTATTCCCTCTCGGCCGCCTCTGTCCTGCGATCCAGTGTGACGTGGGGCTTATGTGACGTGGGGCTTATGTGACAAGCCCACGCGGCGAGGCGTGGCGCGGCGGGCGCGCGAGCGGGCTGCAAAGCGCGACTGCTGGGGGGGGGGTTCGGACGGTGCGCACGCGCGCGCGGTTAGCCTGAATGGGTGCGAATGCGGGTGCAAGGGGGGGGAAGGCGCCGCAGAGGAGAAGGAGCAGACACACGGGTTGGCGGGTAGGGCGGCTCAAGCGCGGAATGGGAAGCCGATTTGGAGCGGTGCCCTGAGTCGAGCGCCATGTGCTGCCCCCATCTGATGCATGTGTGTGAGGCACCTGTGGGGTATGACAGTGCTTCCGGGGGACATGCGCGCGCGTGTGTGTGTATGTGTGTGCCATGTCAGTTTTGCTGGACGTATGGCCGTGCGGGGAGGGAGGCGGGGAAGGAGGGGTCGAGGGAAGGGGGGCTAAACTCGCGGGGTCGACTGCTAGCGCCGTCCTTCCTCCTAGCAGCGCTAGCCCGTACCCGTAGGGTGCCGTATTTGTACGATGTCCGTAACTGGCGGCAAGGGCGTGCAAGACGCCACGAGACGATGCCTGCAGGCGATGCCCGCAGCGCATGTCGAGATGTGAGAGCTACCGTAGTAGGGAGGAAGTAAGGAATCAAGCAGCAATGTCGCGTCCGGTACAAACCAATAAACCGACGCCGGTGCTGCTGCACTGCACTGCGCTGCGCTGAGCGGATATCAGTCGTGGCTGGTGGGGGGCGGTAAGATGTGGTGGGTGCGGACGGATCGGACCCGAACCCTCTTGGCCAGTCTCTCTTGCGTGTGCTGATATCTCTTAGGGTGGTCTCAGCTCAAGATTTCTTTCTTTCCATTCGATTTCTAGCGCTCCTTTTCGCTTCTTTGCAGCTTCTTTTCTTTCTCTCTTCCTGGGACACCTGGGTCCAGGTTCCGGCTGTGGCGTGAGGGCCGGGGTTGAGTGGGGGGTTGGATTTGGGTATGAAGGGTTTAAGGCTGGAGAGTGGGCAAACTGCAATTCACTTCGGTCTGTCCGTGCGTCGGCCGGTTCGTCTGTCCGTCGGCGGCGGCGCACTTTCCCGTGTACTTCGAACCTCAAAACTGCTTTTAGTAGGCAATGGTCACGGTGATGGTGGTGGTGGTGGCGATGGTGGTGATGATGGTGGCAGTGCTAGGGACCGCATTGGTGGCAAAAGGGGCCGGAGATGGGACGGAGAAGGGACGGGGGGCTCCGAGGGCAGCCCGCGAGCAAACGAATTGAGCCGAGCCGCCTGGCCCCCAGGCAGGCGTGCTAACAATGCTCCTGCTGCCTGCTGCTTCTGCTGTAAGGCTACACGCGCGTGCTTTTGCAAGCGATGCTGGATCATCCAACGTTGGCCAGTGGGGTCCGACAGACACACGAGCGCAGAGAACATGTAGTCGTGTGGGGAGGGCGAAAGCGCAGGGGGGAGGCCGCGGCTCGCGCTCGGCTGTGTGTGTGTTCGCAGCACAATCGCGGTGCGACGCCGGGCGGCCCCGCCGCAAGCCGCGACCTTCATCCCCACCCCCCACCCCGCCCCACCCCGCCCCGCCCCCTGAAACCTTCCGTGTCAGTCCGCAAACACCGCCACGAGGCCCAGACACTGGGTCCCTCCTCCGATTCCCGACACCCCGGGGTGGGTGGGTGGGTGGTTGGGGGACTGCGACAGATGCTGCACCGAAACCCTGCCAAGACCCGGCCAAGACAGGGGCCCCGAGCGTCCCGACGCCCCTCCCTCACCGCCGCGCCCTCGCGATTCACCCCACCCGGGAGCGGCTTCCCACTCCCGCCGCCGGCGGCCCTGCCGCCGCTGCCGCTGCCGCCGCCGCCGCCAGGTACAGCTCCCGGAATCTGCCGCCCTCCTGCTCCGTCAGCTCCGCCGGCGGCCCCTCCTCCACCACCCTCCCTGCCGCCAACACCACAACCCGGTCGCAACCCGCAATTGCCGCCATGTCGTGAGCCACCTCGAGCACCGCCGCCGGACCGGGAGGTGGCCACGCCCAGGCAGGCCCTCCCCCTGCCCCTGCCCCCTCCTCCCCCTCCTCCACCTCCGCCTCCTCCCGCCCTCCAACAGCCCCGAAGGCCAATCGCTCGCCGACCCAAGGCCGCTGCGAAACCGCAGCACTCTGCCCCGCCGCCGCGGTCACCACCCACGCCGTTGTTGCGGCCGCTCCGAAACCGAAGCCGGCGGCGGCGGCGGCGGGCTTTGCCGCGGTTCCGTCAGCGCCGCCGCCGCCGCTGCTGCCGCCGTCGACAGCAGCGGCGGCGGCACGTGCGCCTCCCTCGCTGCGGCGCGTCGTCGTCGCCGGTGGCCGCCGCAGGATGTGCTCCGAAACCAGTCTTCGAATGGTGGCGGCTGTGGCGGGATCCACGTGCGCCGAACACTCGTCCAACAGCACCAACCGCCGCGGCCGCAGCAGCAGCCGAGCCAGGCACAGCAGCTGCTGCTGCCCCGCGCTCAGACCCACCGCACCCGGCAGCGAACCCAGCGGCAGACCCAGCACCTCCGCCGGGCCCGGAGGAGGAGGCTGTCGCAACAGGGCCGTGGCGCTTCGCGCCGCCGCGGCGCTGCCGCGCCGGTGGATTGCCGCCGCCGCCAACGCATCCCACAACCCCACGAGGCGCAGCACGCCGCACAGCGCTTCGTCGGAGTGGCCGCCGTCGCCTCCGTCGCCGCTGCCGCCAGCGGCTGCGACGGTGGCGCCGCTTGCGGTGTCGGTCGCCGCCGCTGCCGCCGCCGCCCTCGAGTCCAGGTTCTCCCGGACGGTGGCGCTCGCGAGGAAGGGCCGCTGCAGCAGCACCCCCACCGACGCGCGCAGTCGCGGCAGCGGTACGGACCGTACATCCAGGCCGAAGAGCAGAATGCGACCTGATGACGTGGGAAGGGAGGGAGGGAGGGAGCGGGCGGAAGGTGGGATGGCACGTTGCATGTTTACGGTATGTGTTTGTCAACCGTTGAAATCGATGCGGGTGATGTACCGTACCGTTACCGAAGTCATACTCTTCGTTTTCTTCGCCCCGTACCCGCCCCCTCCCGCGCCCGCCCACCCCCTCCCGCGCCCGCCCGCCCACTCACCCGCCTCCGCCTCCACCAGCCGCAGCAGCGCCGCCACCACACTGCTCTTCCCCGAGCCCGTCCGCCCCACCAAACCCACGTGCTGCCCCGCCCCCACCACCAGACTCAGACCGCACAGCGCCGGAGGCAGTGCCGCCACGTAGCGGACCACCAGCGACTCGATGCGCAACACCGGCGGCGGCGCAGCCGCCGCCGCCGCCGCGGCAGCGGCGGCGCCGGCGCCGGGGGGGCCGGCGGCGCCGCAGGCGCCGCCGGCCGCCGCCGGAGGCGGCGGCGGCGGCGGCAGCGGCAGCGGCAGTGTGAGCTGCTGCGGCTTCAGGTGATGGATGTATTGGGTGAGTCGTTCCACGGCCACCATCTCTTGTTCCGTCTCAGCGGTGGAGGTGAGGAGGCCGTTCAGGAGGCCCACCACGGGCAGCGCGTAGGCCAGGCTCAGGCCCGCCAGGCTGGCGACCAGGTCGCCGCCGCCGCCGTGCGACGTGCCGCCGCTGTACGGCAGCCCGTCGCCGTAGCCGTAGCCGTAGCCGGCGGCAGCGGCGGCGGCGGCGCTGCGGTCGCTGCGCCACACGGCCAAGCCCGCCACGGCCGCCACGAGGCCGGATGCCAGCAGCTGCAGACGGAGACCGAGCCAGGCGGAGGCGGCGCCGCCTGGGGGGTGCGGGTGCGGGTGAGGGTTCGGGCGTGAATGTGGGTCGGGGGTTAATAACATAACAGCAGTTTGGAGGTGAACAGGGCCTGATTACGGCCCAACTCAGTCATTCCTCTCTGCCCGGAAAGGAATGAAGACCAAGCCCCACCGACCCAGTCCGCCAGCCACTCAAGCGACGGACCAAGCAACCGACCGACCCACCTCCCCAGCCACCCACCCGCCCACCCACCAGTAATGGCGGCTCGCTGGTGGCGGCTGACGGCGGCCACGGCGGTGCGCAGGAAGTAGGGCTGCGCACCGAAGGCCCGCACCAGCGGCGCCGCCTCCGCCACGCCCCCGAATGCGCCGTACACGGGCGACAGCGCCAGCGCCTCCAGTCGGCGGACCTCGCGGCTGCTGCCCCGATAGAACACCTGCAGCCGCCTGAAGCGGAGGGGGAGGTTGGGGTCGGGGGGGGGGAGGAGGCGGGGTCGGGGGGTGGGTGGGGGGCGGTTCGGGAGGGGGGGAAGCGCCGGTTCGGTCCGGGGTGGCCCGAGCTACAGCCCGTGCGGTGCCGGACGGCAGTCCGAACAGACAGGCCCGAGAGACACGAAGGCGAGAGAATGAGGGAGGGGGGAGAGTGAGTAGTCCTGTAGTAGTCCAAGCGGAAGTAGCGGTAAAGCTAACGGCGACGAAGGGCTGGTGGTGAACGCACACACACACACACAAACACACACACACACACACACACCCGCGCCATCCCCTTTCCCTCCTCCTGATGTTTCGGTCCCGAGCTCCCGGCACCAGTCCCGCAGGGCGCCTAACTGCCTACCAGTACACCGCCGCCAGCGGCAGCAGCAGTGGCAGCAGCGGCGGCGCGGCGAGGCACAGCACAGCCAGCAGTCCCGTCAGAGAGGCGGCGTTGGCCAGTGCGATGTTGAGGATGAAGGGGAGGGAGTCGTCCACCGCGGACACGTCAGAGGAGAACCTGGGGCCGGGGTTGGCCGGGGTTGGCCAGAGGTAGTCAAGAGGTAGTCAAGAGGTAGTCAAGAGGTAACCAAGAGGCAGCCAGAGGGGGACAGAGGTAGCCAGCAAGCCAGGTGACGGGAAGCAAGGTGCAGCGAAGGGACCCCGGGGAGGAGGGGGAGGGGGAGGAGTGGAACACGGGCCGGGAACAGCAGTGCGATGATGATTAGGTGGCCGCCGGGCCCCCGCGCCCCCGCCCCCCGCACCCCGGTCGTCATTCATCGACCCCAATGAGCGCGCGCAGCCCATCCAACGCGCAGCCCTTCCCCCGCCGGCACCCCGCCTCCTGCTCGCTACGGTGTCTTCTTTACCCACCCACCCACCCCCAGCCCACCCCCCGCCAACCCACCCCCACACCCCACCCTCGCAACCCACCTGTTGAGTATCCGGCCGTGCGGCACCGACTCGAAGAAGGCCATCGGCGCCGACAGCACCGACCGCAGCAGCTGATCGTGGAGCAGCGCGGCGGCACGCATTCCTGCGGCCGGAGGGGAAGCGGGGGGGGGGGATCATCCACGTATAGGCCGGCCAGGGAAGGGGGATCATCCACGTATAGGCCGGAGGGAGGAGGGAAGGGGGGAGGGATACGCGGGGGCGTGCGCGCTGGAGGTGTCCGGGGAAACGGTGGGAATCGAAGGGAATGGGGTGCGAAAGGCGGCCATCGCCAAGCGCCGCCGACGACTCTCACTGACCCGCGAGCCTCATGACCCGTGGGTCTCACGACGCACCTGCCAGCGCGAATGTGAAGGCGCGCGCCATCGTGAAGACGCTGTTGGCGGCGGCGATGGCCACCACCCCCACCAGGAAGTTCCGCGCACTCCAGAAGCTCCCGCCGCCGCCGCCGCCGCCGCCACCGCCGTCACCTGAACCGCCGTCACCTGATCCGTCGTGACGTGGGTTGGTGGGGGGGCTCGGCGCGGCCGCGGCCGCAACGTCGACGCCCCGCACGGCAGCTGTCGCTGCCGTCGCCACCATCGCCGTCGCCGCCGTCGGCGGCGGCCCCGGCTCCGGCGCCAGCGTCACACGGGAGCACATGGCAGCGGTGGCGACGGCGGCGGTGGGCCATCCAGCCCCGCCGCCCGCCGTCGCCGCCGTCCCGCCTGCTGCCGCTGCTGCTGCTGCTGCGGGGTGGGGTAGCGCAGCGCTGGCGCTACTGCACCAGTGCCAGGCGCCGGGCGGCAGCCGCAGCAGCACCGGCTGCAGCGGCGATGACGTCCTCCCGGGAGCGTCGGCGGCGCTGCGCAAGGACGACGGCGGATCGGACGCCCAGGGCGCTGACGGCCCTGCTGCCGCCCAGGGCCCTGCCCCGCTGGTGGATCCGCAGGGACGCAGCAGCGGCCGCGGCAGGGACGGATGCAGCGGCAAAGTGACGTTGCGAAGCTCCGCCGTGCCACAGCCGGAGGTAGCCGCGGCGAAGGCGGCGGCGGTGGGCCGCGCCGCCAGCGGCGCGGCGATAGCAGCGGCGGCGGCGGCGCCGCCGTCTCTATCGCCGCTGTGCGCGGCAAAGTACGACACCCACAGGTCGCTGGCGTTGCGGGAGGCTTGCATGAGCGCCAGACTCAGCAGCACCGCCGCCACGACTCCGACGCCCACCGCCCTGCCGTACCTACCGTACACGCGCCACCGCACGTGCCCCACCTCCCGCTCCTCCTCCTCCTCCTCCTCGCCTTCCGCTGCTGCTGCTGCCGCCACCGCCGCCGCCGTCGCCGTCGCCGCGCCAACCTCCTCGCCGCTGCTGTCCCCTGCGCCACCTCCGCTCCCGCTGCTTCCGTCTCCACTCCCGGATCCGTCAACCGCCCCGCCCCCACTCGCGCCACCATCACCGCTCTCGCCCTCGTCGCCGCTGCCGCTGGTTGGTGGCAGCGCCAGCTCCGCCGCAGCGGCGGCGGCCGCCTCCGCCCTCGGGGCCTTCGCCCCCTCCTGGGCCCGGACCGCACTTCCCCCCTCATCGCCATCCGCATGGTGGTGGTGCTGGTGGCTGTGGGTGTGGTGGGTGTGGTGGCCATGGGTGTGGGTGTGGAGGCACGTCTCGCTGGAGAAGTAGCCCTGCGGGTCCCCCGCGTAGACCAGCCTGCCGCCCTCCAGAGCCACCACCAGAGAAGCCGCCCGGATACACCGGACGTCGTTGCTCACCAACACAACCGTCGGCGCCGCCGCGGCGGCGGCGGCGGCGGCAGGCGCCGCGGCGGCGGCGGGTGACGCGGCAGGCCCGGCTGAGGCCGCCTGCGGCTGCGGCCCGCCGCGGGGGCGCAGCAGGCGGCCCAGCAGGGCATTCTGTACGACATGGGACGAGCAGGAGCGGTCCAGGGAGGCCAGTACGTCGTCCAGTAGCACCATGACGTCAGGATCGGGTTCCGATCGGTCCCGGTCTGGTCCCCGGTTCGGGCCCGGCTTTGGTGGTTCCGGAGCCGGATTCGGACTGGAGCGCTGCGCGCCGGCGGCGGCGGGACGCGGCAGGAGGGCTGCACCGGCCGCGATAACGGCCGTGGAGGTGGGCGTGATGGTGGCGGTGGTGGTGGTGGCGGCGGTGGGTGTGGAGGTGGAGGTGGCACCGCTGGGCTTTGCGGCGTGGTACAGCGCGCGCGCCAGGCCCAGCCGAGCGCGCTGGCCGCCTGAGAGCCTGCAGGCGGGACGGGGGCCCAGTCCAGGGAGGGAGGGAGGGAGGGAAGGAGGGAGGGAACGGGGGAGGAAAGCAGGAAATCAAGGGCAGAACAGGCATGGGGGGAGGGCAGCGGCACGGGGATCTACACAGCGTTCCGTGGCGGCCACATCGAAGGCCTGGCGACCTGGGGTCTTTTGCGCCCTTGAACCCGATGAGATGCAATGTGACGCAACGCGACGCGGAGTGACGCAATGCGGTGGGTAGGTACGCCGCGACGCGATGCGGCGCGATGCACAACGCGACGCGACGCGACGCGACGTGACGGTGGTCGCGACTCCTCGACGCACTTGCAGCCGTTGTCTCCCACTGGGGAGAGGTCGCCGTTGGGCATGGCGGCAATGTCGGGAAGCAGCGCGCAGTCGTGGAGCACCTGGGGGCAGGGGAGGGAGGGAGGGGAGGGAGAGCGGTCCATGAAGCAGTGAGGGCCCGTAGGGCGGGAAGACGCCAAGGAGGGAAGCTGCACACCGTGACACCGATAACCGACAACTAACACCCCCCCCCCAGCACCGGAGACCCGATCCGACCGGACCCGACCCGACCCACATCACACACACCTGCCAGTACAGCCGCTCGTCCAGCGCCGTACCCAACAACACGTTCTCTCGCAGCGTGCCCGCCATCACCCACGGCTGCTGTGGCGCGTACGACAGCCGTCGTACATTAGTACGGCAGATGCCGCGCAGCAGCGGCAGCTCGCCTCCGCCTCCGCCGCCTCCGCCTCCACCTCCGCCCAGTAGTGCCGCCAGGAGGCTGCTCTTGCCGGCGCCCACACGGCCCACGACGACGGTGAGGCCGCCGCGGGGTACGGCAAGGGAAATGTCGTACAGACATGGACGAGCGGTCTGCGGAGGCAGGGAGTCCCAAGTCGAGAGCAGTCGCGCGAGGAACTCAGCCGAGGGGGCCGAGGGGCCGAGGCGGGGAGGTATGCGAGATCGGCCGAGGAGGCGGTCGCTTCCTTTGAAAGTTGGTTTGAAGACTTGCGGCCCGAGCCAACCCCCGAAATCAGGCGTGCGAGAGCCTCCTGCCGATCAGGGGCCGCCGACTTCCAACAACACGCCCACCCTCTAACACCCATAAGCCCCGGGGGCCGTGGCGGCGCCCACACACGAAGCCACCCTTTGCCCTCCTGCCCCCTCCCCTCCCGCCCAACACACGCATGCACGCACAATCGTAACACGCCTTCACGAGGAGCTTTTGCTGTAGCCTAAGAAGGCACCCAAGGCACCCTAAAAAGGCACCCAAAGCACAGAGCGCTGAAGTCGCTATCCGGCCGCTTACCGGCTCCCAGGCCAGCGTCGCGTTCTGCAGGACGGCCGCCGCCTCTCCGGGGCTCTGGATCTGGATCCCGGCCGGGGACACCGACCGCGGCGGCGGCGGCGGCAGCGGCAGCGGCAACGCCTCCGGCTGCGGGTGATCCTTCGGGTCCGAGGCGACGGCGCCCCCTCCGTTGGCACCAGGATCACCGGCACCTGCGGCACCGGCGGCGGCGGCGGCGGCACCTGTCCCGGCACCGGCAGACATTCTGCTCTGCCGGCTCGCCCGTACCTTGCTCCGCCACGTCAGCGCCGCCGCCGCCGCCGGCGGGAGCTGCAGCGAGCGGAGCAACCGGTCGATCGGCCGCGCGCCGCCGCCGCAGCCGCCAACGGCGGCGGCGGCGGCGGCGGCCGTTCCGCCTGGCGTTCCGCCTGCCTCCCGCAGCGCCGCCTCAAACCCGCGGCTGCCACCGCCGCCGCCGGCGGCGCCGCCGCTGGCGGTACAGGTGGTGGCGGTGGCAGCGAGCAGCCTGGCTGCGGCCCTGGGGGGCAAGTCCCTCAAGTGCAGCTGCAGGTCCTCGTACGCCCACAGGGCCTTGGTTTCGGGGCGGGACAGGTAGCCCTGCAGGCGCCGCACCGAAACCACGGCCTCCACCACGCCTGCAAGGTGGGGGCAGGCGCAAAAGGGCGCGAGGGTAGGCGGCGGCGCCCTAGGGAGCGGTCGGGCTCGGACAAGCACAGGCACGGCACGGCACCCAAGCAACACCCCCTCCACCACACACATACCACCCACCCAGCTACCAGCCAGCCAGCTGGTCGTCCATCCACCCAGTACCTCAGTACCTCACCCACCGTTGACCACCCAGGGAAAGGCGTTGAGCGGCCCCGTGAGCAGATTGAACAGCGCCAGAGACGTGAAGGCCACACCCGGGCTCAGCGCCGCCACGCCCCCACCCCTCCCGCCCCCGCCTCCGCCCCCTCCGCCGCCCATGAGCACCAGCAGCCCAAAGGTGAGGGCGGAGAAGAGCAGCGAGGTGGCGGCCCAGAAGTAGACACACAGCGCATCCAGGTACTTGCGGACTGCCAGGCCGCGGAGCTCGCACCGCCGCGCAGCAGAAACCTGGAGGGAGGGAGGGAGGAAGGGAGGGAGAGCGGGGAGGGAGAGCGGGGATAATTAAAACGGCCCGAGTGGGAGGGAGAGCGGGTAGGGAGGGAGGGAGAGCGGGGAGGGAGGGAGGGAGGGGCCAAGCGGTCGGCGGGTGCGCGGGGCGGCTGGCCGGTGGGGTACCGTAACACGTTCACGCGAAACACCATACATTGGGTGCCGTGTCGCCCCGCCCGGCCAGCCACCTCCACCACCCCCCGATGATAGATTGATAGGGACACAACTCCCCGCTTGACAGAAGCTTTGATCGAGAAAGGCCCCCTTCCCCAGCCTGCCCGGTGCCCGGTGCCCGGCACGCCAAACAGCGTAGCCCCAGCTCCCGGCCCCTCGCCAGCCCCCTCCCCCTCCCCCGCCCTCCCCCCCGGACCCTGGGCCTCCACACCGACCTTGGCCACATAGAACCGCTCCCACTGCGGGGCCGTCTTGACCGCCGAGATGCCCCGCAGCAGCTCCGACATCGCACCCACACGCGCGTCCTGTGTGTGCGTGTGTGCGTGCGTGTGTGCGTGGGGGGGGTGCGTGTGTGTGGGTGGTGGGGTGTGCGTGTGTGCGTGTGTGTGGGGTGGGGAGGTGGGGTGTGGGTAGCGGAAGACGGGTTGCGTGAACAGGGCCCGGGTGGAGGGACGGCGGTGAGAAGTGGGTTAGATACGACAGTCCCATCTCGTCCCATCTCGTCCCATCCCGTGTCGTCTCGTCCCATCTCGTCCCACCCACCTTGGCCGCCATCATGTCCCTGCTTGCCGCCAGAATGGCCCCCGCGATGATTCGGTTGGCGGGCACCAGCAGCAGACTGACAGCCAGACCGGCTAGGAAGGCGTAGCGGACCTGAGGAGCGTAGTGGGATGGTGGGGTGGAGTGGGGTTGGGTGGGGTGGGTGCGGGGGATGGGTGTGGTGGGGGACTCGGTGGAAGTGGTGGTGCTGGGCTTTGGGTTGTGGTGGTGGTGGAAGGCGACGGAAGGCGACAAAAGGCGACGGAAGGCGACTGCATGACGGCGGATGGGAGACGCGCGCCTCCGTGCCGTGGGACCCAACGACGACCCGCGGGTCGGTCCGCCCTTTGCCCGCGCCTCTCCTCTCTCTCCTCTCTCTCTCTCCTCTCTCCTCCCTCTCCTCTCTCCCGTACCTGCGTGTACAACATGTACAGCGCCAGCACCATCTGCATTGGCAGCGACCACAGCTCGTGGAAGGACAGCAGCAGATTCACCGCCCGACCGCTGTCAACAGACATCAGAGTGCTCACGTCCGTGCCGCCGCCGCCGCTGCCCCCGCCGCCGCCGCCGCCGCCGCCGCTGCCCCCGCCGCCGCCGGCGGCGGCGGCGGGAGCGGCGACATCGGCGCCACGGCCTCCGGCCTTATCCTCCGCATCGCCCACGGTGCCGCCGTGGCTGGCATCCGCGGCGGCGGTGCCTGGCGGCGCGGCTGCAGTACTGTCGTACCGTACGGCAAGCAGCGACTTGCGGTACAGCACGCACATGAGGCCCGCCCGCAGCTGGCAGGAGAGGCGGCTCTGCGGTTCAGCGGAGCAGCAAAAGGGGGGGGGATGGGGTGAGGGGATGATAAACAACAAGAAACCGCAGGTGATGTGGCGGGGGGACGACGTTGGCGAACGGAGCTCTCCTCCTTCCTCCCGCATCCATTTTCCCTATCCCCGTCCCTCCTCCTTCCCCCGCCCCCCACCAGTTGATAGTTGAAGTGCGCATTGAGCAGCGCTCTCGCCACCGAGGTAAGGCCCAGCAGGACCACACACACCGCTCCGAAGCGCGGACTGCTCGGACCCAGCGCCGCCGCCAGCGCCCGCCACCAGTCCCACGGGTCCATCATGCCGCCGCCGCTATCGCCGCCGTCGCCGCCACCACTGCCATCGGCGGCCCCGCCAGGCGTCATTGTCGCCGCCAGCGTCGCGGCCGGTGTCGCGCGATCTGGGTCGGGCGAGATCGAGACCGACCCGTGGGTCATGGTCGCCGCCGTCGCCGGCGGCGCCGGCGGCGCCGCCGCAGGCGGCGCGGCGGCGAGCCAGGTGACGAGTAGCTTGAGGAGCAGTGGGCCGGAGAAGCCCAGCAAGTCGTTCAGGAGCTGGGTTGGGGGGGGGGGTTAAAAGGAAGATATCGCAGCGGAGACGGAGACGGCGTCAGCGAAGGGACCCGGGTTTGGGGGGGGGGACGAAAGGGGGGTTATGATGAGGATGAGGAGGAGTGGCGGGTGGGGGATAAAGAGGGTCTGCACAGGCGCGTCTGTGGGGGGTCTGTGGGTCTGTGGATCTGCGGTGCGTTTGTGCCCGCTCCCACCAGCCGCGGTTCCGCGTTGCAAGGCCTTTGGCCCTTGCTGCCGAGGCGCGGCTGCAGCGCAGCGCAACAGGAGACCCCTTCCAGCGACCTCCTCCCCCATTGCTGGTTCAGGTTGGCTGACGTAGCGCCCGTCCCTCCGCTGCGGCAAATTCCTTGACTACGATACTCGCAATCCGCGGGGCCGCAGCAGGCGGCAGCGGCAGCGGCAGCGGCAGCGGCAGCGGCAGCCACCGTACCGAGGTCCCTCCAACACCAGAGTACCTAAGAAGATCCGAACCTCTCCTCCCGGCCCCCCGGCGCAATAACGCGCAGGCACCTTGATAAGGCCCAGCCACGCGTACGGCCTGCCGTACGTCCGAGCCAGCGCACGCAACAAGGACGGCCGGTCCGGCCTGATGAGCAGCTCCTGGGGTGGCAGCAGGCAAAGGTCAGATTGGTTTGGGTTACGGTTACGGTTGCCGTTGGCGGTTACGGTTACGGTTACAATTGCGGTTGCGGACGATGGAAGGAACCGCCGCTGAGAGGCACCACGAGAAGGCTCGGAGGGGTGGCGCTGAGGCGGCGATGCGTTCCGCCGTATCCAGACACAAGTTGGGCGGTGGTGTGCAAAGGGGGTGTGGCAAAGCCCTCCGCTGCCCAAAGGACCACCCTCCGCTGCGCAAAGCAGGTCCCTGCAGGTCCCCACATGCGGCAGATCCAACACTTCATCCCACTGTATAAAAGTGCCGCCACTGCAACTGCTCACGAAAAGGTGCCCACCTTGCTCCAGCTGAGCCACAGTTGTCGGCCGCACAGCTCCGGCTGCAGACCGGGGTCCAGGCGCAGCAGGTCGTCCGCGTGTAGCTGCCTGCGGCTTCCTGTCCTCATGAGAGGCGTGACCCAGCCGAACCAGCAGGAGCTCCACCGGCCGTGGCCGGCTGTGCATGGCGGAGCTGGCATGGGCTGGGCGGTTTGGCCGCCCGCAGGCCCCGCCGCGGCGGCGTCATCGGAGCTCGTGCCTGCACGGCGTTTCGGGGCAAGATTTTGTTGTGAGGGGCCTGGCTGTTGCCAAGCCTAGTCGCAAACGTCGACATCCGCGATGGCAGTTGGACCCCTGCTGGAGCCGGGCTAACCCTTGCAAAGATAATTTCTACTCTATTTAATCTTAAATTCGGATAAATATTTGTAGCAACTGTACCATGTGTCGGCAACAAGGGCTCCTGCAGCTCCCTAGCAGCAGCGCGCGTGCGCTCATGCACGCGCGCCATGCTTTGCTGAAGAAGTTTGCTTTGCTGAAGAAGTTTGCTTTTTTTTGGCCTAGGAGGGTCAAGCTCTGTCACGTTCACTGCTCAGTCGAGTTCAACTGTCTTCGGAGCTGCAAACACACCGAATAGTCACTACTTAGGGTAAGCGCGTGTGTTTCCGTTCACGACGTGAACGACTGGTGACTGTTCGCTGAACGTTCACTGAATGTTCAGCGAACAGTCACGGGGAACGTTCACTGAATGTTCAGTGAACGTTTGTCAAAGCCAGGTGGCCGACGTCGATGGTACTTCCAAATACGCAAAAATGGCCGCAGCTGCAGGTGCATCAAACGATATGCCGGACCCGACGAAATAAATTGTCTGAGGATGCACGGCCGGCCAATGCTTGTCGAGAAGCAGCAGCGCCTTGTCAAGATCCATGTTGACTTTATGCAGAACTAGCCGGCAGAGAAACTCATTTGGGAGTGCCGGGGGACCGGTGCGGACCGGTGCGCTTGTAGGTCGTACTATTTCGCAAAATAGTACGGCACGCATGCTCCAGCGCTGTTCCCGTGCGCATAAAAGGTATTCACAAAATTGATTGGCCTTGTATCGGTTCGTTATATGTGCCCCAGCAGCTTTTGTCACTTAGGCAGCTATCCATAAGTCAAAAGCCGGTGCGCTTGTAGGTCGTACTATTTCGCAAAATAGTACGGCACGCATGCTCCAGTGCTGTTCCCGTGCACATAAAAGGTATTCACATAATTGATTGGCCTTGTATCGGTTCGTTATATGTGACCCAGCAGCTTTGGTCACTTAGGCAGCTATTCATAAGTCAAAAGCCGGTGCGCTTGTAGGTCGTACTATTTCGCAAAATAGTACGGCACGCATGCTCCAGCGCTGTTCCCGTGCACATAAAAGGTATTCACATAACTGCTTGGCCTTGTATCGGTTCGTTATATGTGCCCCAGCAGCTTTGGTCACTTAGGCAGCTATCCATAAGTAAAAAGCACAAAAGGACGCACGTTAATTTCGCTTTGCTAGCAGTACAAGGGCCTTAACGGTGAACGGTGAACCTTCAATGAACGTCCACGGTGAGCGTTCAGTGCAGGTTCAGTGAACGTTCGTTCTCCTTTCAGTGAACGAAGAAACCCGCGTTTACCAGAGATTACTCCGAATAGTCATCTCTATCTCCCGATAACGTTGCAGCTATCGTTTCAAAATACCGTTTGCTGTGTGCACAATATATTTGTGCGCCACGTCCTACAGGGCCCCTTCAGGGGCTCCTCCCGCACGCTGGCCCGCTGGCGGTGCCCTCCGAATGGCCGCTCGGGAGGGCCGGAGCGCCCTCCGTGACCACTGCTACAACTAATAATGATGCTGCTGTATATAGGTTGGCCGCCTGCGCCGAGCCAACCCGCTTCTGAGCCGCTTCTCTTCTCAAAGGGACTCGCGGGGGCGGATTCTGCTGCGCTGCTGGTAACAGCCAGAGATGCTCTTGCAGAAATGCGACCGCGCGGCCAGAACCCTGGTCGCGCCCACGTCATGTCCCTCTGTGTCGTGCGCTCGTCGTACAACAGGCCGGTTTTGGAGCATCCGGACCGCGCAGCGTCCACGCGCGCACCCTCTCCAACGCCCGGCCAGCTGGCCCCCTCCCCCCTCTCGTCCGCCCCGGGCGTCCCAAAAACCCGGGCGGCAAGACGAAGCGAAACGAAACGAAACGAACGCTTCAAAAGGCTTCAGGAAGAACCCATTCGTGCATTCGAGCCTGACCCACTCCCTGCATGCAACCCACAAAACCTCGTCACAGAACCTCGACAAAAGAAGGAACCCGCCACCCCCCCACACACAAACACATCCTCCCCTCCGAGCTATGGGCTCGGCTCCAGTGGGCTCGGCTCCCAGCAGGCAGCCCGAGTCTGCCGCCGGCCGCGACCCAGAAAGCGGCAGCTCAAGGCTCCTCCGGCCGGGCCTTCCTCCGCCGCGGTTGTCTTCGTTAATTATCCCACCCACAGGCCACAGCCGCCGCCTGCGTGCCGCCTACCCCCCACCCACCCCCACCCCATTCCGTCTCCCCGGGCTTCGAGCCATGCAACGAGCCAACGACCAAATACCGTAACCCAACCGGCCGAAATGAAAACGAGGCAGCCTCCCGAATGTGCCGCTCAGTGGTGCCAGTGATGCACGGGCCGACCCACTCAACACCAGCACGCGATAACTACCAACACACGGAATCTGTACGATTCCGCTCTGTACGGAAGCTGTGGTGACAGCTCCTCACTGCCTACACGAAAATGGAACCGAGGCCGCAAAACAACCTCCCTCCCACCCCCACCCCGCACACACATACACACTCACACATTTGCAGCGCGGTACACACATCCGTTCGACCCGTTCGTCCGAATGGGTGAGCGAACGAGCGAGCGAGATGTCGCCGCCGCGAAGAGACGCCGGGGTGGCAGCCGTAGGAGGCTGTCCCGTATGAGCTGCGCAGGGTCTCGTAAGGATTGTGGAGATGGCGAATCCCCGGGGGGAGGGAGGGGGAAAGACCCGGGAAACGGAGGCCCGCCGACGACGCACTTCCCCCTCCATTGTCCATTCACACCTCGGGAATTTCCGGCGGCAGCAGGGGACTGATCCGTGGGTCATCATTGTACAGACCCGCCGGCGCTCGCCGCGCGCCCCCCGACGCGCCGCCACCCCGCCCTCCGGCCACGCCGCCGCCGCCGCCGCCGCCATCCGCCGCGCCGGCTTCAAAGCCCCCTCTTCCGCCGCTCCCGCCGCCTGCACCTTCTCCCGCGCCCGAGGTGGCAGCCATGATGGCCAGATACACGGCGGCGGAGGCGGCGATGGCGGTGAGTAGCCCCGACAGCACCGCCCAGGCCGCCAGCTGCCGCTGCTGCAGACTGACGGCAGTCCACCTGCGGGGACCAGGGGAGATGAGGCGGGATGAGGCGAGGCGGGGAGAGGAGAGGAGTTTGGTGCGGCAGGCTGCCGTCGATTAAAGAATCAATGCACGCGCGCGCGGCTGCGGCGGCTGCGGCGGCGGCGAGGGGCGAGGGGCGAGGGCGACCGACGGTGCAAGGAAAGCAATGACGGGGGCGGGAAGGGAAGGGAGGGGACAGGGAGGGGGTTGCGATGCTTGTGTGAGAGCGTTTGGCCAGCATGCCACACCTCCCAAGGCAACCCAGACTGGACGCGGCGAAAGAGCCACCAGAGGGCCACCCCAGGCAATACCGGTAGGCGCAGCTCGCGGCGTCCACGCCAACGTGTGCATAAGCGCTCTTACGGGCCCACGGCACCAGGCTCACCAGCCCGACCCGGCCGCCGCCGCCAGCAGCAGCACCGCAAGCCTCGCCTCCCCCGCCGCCGACCCGACGTGCCACCACCCGTCGCCGTCGCGGCGCAAGCCGCGCAACAGCAGCGGCGGCGGCGCCGCCGCCGCCATCTTCGCCGTCACTGGCTGCTCCGCGAATGTCACTCTCCGGGCGCCAGGCGAGGAGCGCGCCGCCGCTGCCGCCGCCGCCGCCGGCGGCAGCAGCGGCTCCCGCTCCGTCGCAGCACACCAGTCGTTGCCGCCGGCGCCGCCGGTGCCGATCTCGCCCTCCCCCGCCGCCTCCAGCGGCGTCGTGAGCGTTGCGAGGGCGGCGGCAGGCGGCGACGGCAGCTCCTCTGAAACCCCGCCGCCGCCGTCGATTTCCCTGGCGGCGGCGGCGGCGCCGCCGCCGTCGCCGGTCTGGTCGAGGTCGACCTCGCCGTACGTCTTGTAGCCCCGATATGCGTTGAGCGCGTCGGTGCCGTACAGCTTCGGCGGCGGCGCCGCCGCGGGCGAGGCCGTCGGTGGCGACGGCGCCGCCGCCTCCGCAGCCGCTGACGGGCGCAGACGCAGGCGGCCCTGGTCATAGGGCCCTGCCGGATGGACCAGAAGTGCGTTGTCCTCCTGGAATGACGTCACGAGGGCACAGCGGCGGGCGCCGGCGGCAACATTTCCCCTTTTCAACCGCCCCTTTGTTACCGGCACTACTGTTGGTTGACCCCTCGACCATCTCCCTTGGCCTGCGGTACTCCTTTCCTTTCCCTGTGGTGTTTCTTTCCATTTCTCTGATTCTTTCTCCCTCCCTCCCAAGTCCCAACCAACCGACGGACCCGACCCACAACCACCAACCATAAACTCCCAACCACCAACCACCTGATACGCGCCCACGGCCGCCGCCGCGTCGGCATCGCCCTCCGTAACCTCCCTCAGGAGCGATCGCATCGGAGCAGACAGTCCTGCGGCGGAAGGCCCCGCCGCCGCCGCACTTGCCTTCACCGCCGCCGCGGCGGCGGTGGGGCCGAAGGCGGCGGCGGCGATGGGCCCCGCCGCGCCGGCGGCGCCGGTGGCGGCCTCGCCCTCCTCCTCCGCCTGGGGTCCCGCAGGTGCAGCTGCCCCCGCGCCAGGAGGCAGTGGCGGTGGAGGCTTGGGCGGTTGCACGGTTGGTACGGCAAGCCGTGCAGCCGCCTCGCTCTCAGCTTGGTAATGTCGTAGCGCCGCCGGCTGTGTCGATGGGGGTGTTTCGGAGCGCGGCAACGCGTTACGAGGCGTTGAGCTAGAGGAGTGGTGGCATACTTTGTTCTCGGGGGAAAGGGGTTGCGCTGAGGCTCGGGAAGGTGAGCCGTGCTGAGCACTGGTGTAACGAACGCTTAGGCAAATGAAGCGACGCACGTTACGGCCGGAACGTTGGCCTGCGCCTGTGCACACCCTGTCCCTCGAGCCCTGGGACCAGGCGGACACACCGCCGCGAGTCAGCGCGTAAATGTGAAATTTTGATCTGGAAGAAAGGCGTATGCATTTGTGCTTGGGGCCGCTATAGGGCTGCGACCGGGACGCGGTCAGGTGTGGAACGAAGCCTACCGGAGGCGCCGGAGTCCATAGCGCGCGGGAGGAGCTGGATGATGCCATATTATGTTGCTATAGCGCGTGGTTAAACTCGTGTTGGGTGTCAGGCTACCTTGCCTATGGCATCGATGAAAATCCCGGAACCGCGGGTCATTGGATGAGAAAGATTTGCAGGCTAGACGAAATTTGGTGAAAGCCAACTTTAGGTTCAATTTTGCCTACATTTATCAAAGATTGTACTGAAAAACGGCAATCTACGTCACGATCCGAAACTCGCCCTCAACTGCTCGCGCATGCTATTTTGCCCCAAACCGAAGCCTAAGGACTCAGATGGAGGACTGCTAATACCATAATCATAACACGTATATTACATTACCACTCGTTGGAACGGAGCTTCGTCGCTGCTAAATTTCCTCTTAATCACAATCACGATTACTACCTGAGCACGGTGAACCGGCGATCCAAGCATAAAAACATAGAACATCCACACACACATACACACTTGCTTAGATCCGTGAGCAATGGAGCCAGCGGGGGACGGGGAGCCCCTAACCAACCCTGCCGATGACGTGACGACAAGCGGCCAGGAGGGCGAGGACGAGGAGGAGTGCGGCTGGTGCCGGTGGATGAAAGCTGGAGGCTGTAAAGCGGAGTTCCAGGCAAGCACATCACAATGCTGCAGTGCCCACGCACGCCTGCCGGCGGTGGGGATTTCTGTTGGCTGGTGTGTTTGACCCAGACCACGACAGTTGCCTCTCTGGCGGCCCGATCCGCGAACCAGCTGCTGTCTAACATAGAGCACGAAAGGGCGAGCGGGGTTGCCGAGGGTTGGTTGCAGCTACGTGCGGCTTGATCAGGGGCTTTGTGGAAGCGAGGCGCGGTGGGGAATGGGACACGGCACACGAAAATGACGGCCAAAATGCCCTTTAAAGCCCACTTCTCCCTCAGGGAAAGACAACAGAAACCCACTTCTCCCTCTCCCGCTACGCCTCCCCGCAACTGCACTCAGGCCCCGCGCCCTCCCTCCCAAGTAACGGCCCTGCTCCACCTCCGGATCCAATCCCTGCCGGCCCCTTGCGCCAGGCCCTGGCCCGACACGCCCTTTGCCATTTGAGTTTGTGCAGTACAGCTTCCAGTACAGTTGGATCATAAACACCGACACCGACCAGAGAGCCTTTCCCGGTTGACCCAAATTGTCCATCTGGGTCCGTCGTGGCCGCCGCCGAAGTCTTATCCCTCGCTGCGTACCCCCATTGTCGATCCCAACTTTTAACCCCTCGCTTGTCCACCCCTTCTTTATATTACGGTATCCCTCACTTTCAACCACCAACCCGCTCTTTGTCGCCAGCCCGCCGGCATCACACACACGCAAGCACATACACACGTTTCCTACATACACACACGTAAACACACGTGTGCGCGCGTCCGCGCCCGCCCCCGCCCCCGCCCCCCCCCGCAGGTGTGGCTTGATTGCGTGGACGGTGTGAAGGCCGCGGGTCGGGACGACATAGAGAGCTGCGCCTCCATTATGGGGCCTCTGTGGGAGTGCATGGAGCGCCACCGCGACTACTACGCACCGCAGCTTGACTCTCTGGCGGAGAAGCGCAAGGGGGCGGCGGCGGAGGAGGGGGACGGGGAGAGGGAGGGGGAGGGGAAGGAGGAGGGGGAAGAGGGGCGAGGAGGGGCAGGGACGGGGAAGACGGAGGGGGAAGGGGAGCGGGGGGCTGAGGCCGGGGCGGCGGCGGGGAGTGGGGCCGAGGAGCAAGGGGTAAGATAGGGCGAGAGGGGTGAGTTGCCGGGCGGATGCCGGACAGTTCGATGCGTGCGGCGCCTCGTGTGTGTGTCGGGGGGGGGGGGTAAAAACAAGATACCGCAGCGAGGAAGATACCGCCCAGCCCCGTGAGGGGGGGGCATGGCGGGGGTGTGCACAAAAAGATTTTGGGAGCTTGTCCGGAGATGGCTATGAGGCGAGCGGTCTGGTATTTCGTGCAGTAGCGGCGGGGGCGGTGAGGCATCCCGCACTCCCACTCCCGCGGACTGCGGGGTGTCGTGGAGAGGGAAAAGCGCCGGCCATCGGACCGTCAGGCTGCAGCCCCTGGGGCGCTGTGTGTGCGTGTGGGGCCCCGCCCAAGCAACGGGCGAGCGGACCGGCGAGCGGACCGGACCAGGTCCCAAGGTCATGACGGCCAACGCCCTCGAGCTCCGACCCGCCACAGAAGGGGGGAGGACGCGGGCATATTTCTGTCCTGAACAGACGAGAACGCGAAAGGGCGGAGCAAGCTCGGGTGGGTTAAGATTATTTGCTCAGTACCGCACTGCACGTTCAGCGTGAAAGGGGTGAGAGGCCGAAAGGCCTATGTGCGGGCTGGGGCCTTGTCACAGCGGGAACGGGGCTGGACTGCGAGTGGACTGAGAGCGGACCCCACAGCGCATCGCACTGCGCCGCCGCTGCCGGTGACATGCCATGCCTCACGGAAACACAACATGGTTTTACAGCCAGCCGTACGACAGCTGCGCCGTACATGCGCGCAATGCGGCGAGTCCCCATCCCCGTCCCGCGCGCCTTGTCTGCTCCACATGCGCGCCAGGCGCGTCGCGTCGAGTCGCGGCGGGTGGGCTCCCCCCTCCGGCGCACAGCCCCCCCCACCTCCCAATGCACACAACGCTATCTCATCTGAGGAAGCGGGCCTCGCTCTCTGCCCAAACGTCGGTCCCCACGGCGGGCCGCCACGGGGGCCCTACCCCTGCCCAGACACCCCGCGAATATCCCCCCTGCTCTGCATGCGCGCGCAGGATGAGGTTTCCCCCAGCACCAGCCACACTGATCGAACGCTGCGCGTTCGCGCCGCCGCCGTCCGGACCTGCCCCAGCGCTCCCACCGGCATCCCCTTCCCCTTAAACGCCCCTCTCCCTGTAGCACAAACAAACACACGCATATCCGGGCAGCAGGATACACCCCCCTCAACGCCGGTTACCCCAACACACACACCGCCGGGGTCGGGGCGCGTTGAGTCACGGCCCCGTTGAGTTTGCGCCGAAGGTCGCGACCATCGTGCAGCCTGCCAGCCTGCCAGCCGGCCGGCCTGCCAGCCAGCCTGCCAGCCAGTAAGCCGGCCTGCCAGCCTGCCTGCCAGCCTGCCAGCCAGTAAGCCGGCCAGCCTGCCAGCCAGCCAGTAAGCCAGCAAGCCTGCCAGCCAGTCAGCCTGTAGGGCTACGCTGGCTCCTGCATGCCAGCCTGCCATGCGTTATGGATGCGTGTGCAGGCCCGGCTATCGCTTGCGTGCAGGCCGAGGAGGGCGACAGACCCAGACGCACGCAGGGCCGGACGCGCTGTCATCCACCCAATACATCCACACTCCTCACCCACCCACGCGTCCATACACGCAACCGCCCCAACAGGGATGCAGGGCTCCCTCCTCCACCCCCACCCCCGCACACGCGCGCACGCACGCACTCTGAGCGAGCAACGCGAACGCGGCGTGGCTGCGCCCGAGGGCCAGCGGCTGTCGAGGGCGAGAGGGCGGCGCTAGGGATGCGCGCCAGAGAGCACGGGTCGGAGCGAGAACGCAGCAGTGCAAGCTGCGGTACCCGCCGCCTCTTGATTAGGCCTCGCGGCTGTGGTGCTCCGGGTGACCTTGCGGGTCGACGGGTCGAGCAGAGACCCTAGCCACACCTCGCCACTCCCACACAGGCTCCCCTCTTCCGCCTCCTCAGTCGTCCCTGCGCACACGACACAGGCCAGCCATGGCGCACACACATAGACACATTACGTGTTCATGCTTCTGCTGTTAGCCCGTCCGTCCCCGCCCCCACCCCCCCCCCGTCTGCACAGCCCTCCCCCTCTTGCCCCTTCCCCGCCCCCCTGCCTTCCCCCATGATGCGGCGGGCCCTTATTAACCCCATACCTGCTCAGCCCCTTCCCCCCTGCTGTTCAGCCAATCCCCCACAATCGCCCTCCCCCCACGCCATCCCATCGCTCCGCAGTTCCATCTTTATTACCCCTTCCCCTTCCCCAGCCCCCCCTTCCCCCGCTGTGATTTCTCTTTATACCCCCGCAGCCTACATGTCCGAGTCCTCCAGCGCCGCCTTGGCTTGCCGCTCCGCATCCGCCAACAGTTCGGCGGGCACCTGCCGACAACGGCATCCGAGACACGGAGACACACACACGAGAGAAGACGCGGCGGGGGCGGGGCGGGGCGGGACGGGACGGGGTGATTCAAAAGAGAACGCAGCGGTCGGACGGAGGCAGGGAGGCGGCTGTGCGTGTGTGGGGGGGGGAGGTCCTTAGGTGCTGGCAGCACGAAAGAAGACGCGGCGGCGGCGCGCTGTGCTGTCCACCAGCCAGGCGTCCGTTCGGCTGCCTTGCGTTCGGGTCTGCGGCCAGCGCCTCCTCCAGCCCCTTTGACCTTCCGCTCCCCCTTCCCCCCCAGCTCTCGCTCCTGCCAAGCTGACCCAGGGCCCCGTCCCCCCCTTCAAGCTCCAGCCCCCTCCCCTCCCCCTCCCCTCACCCTCTGGTGCTGCTTGTTGCTCTCGTCGCAGATCCAGCTGACCTCCAGCTCAAACTTCTTGCCGTCCTCGTCGTGAACCTTGTGGAGGCTGTGACGGGCGGGAGGGCGGGAAGGGGGGAGGGGCGGCAAGGGATGAAGGTCAGGAGGGACGAGGTTAGGAGGGATAAAGGAAAGCGGGCCAGACAGGCAGGCGGGCGGGCGCGGAGTCCGTTCTCTCCCTCTCTCCCTCCCTCCCTGCCCTGCCCTCCCCAACCTCCTTCCCTCCCTCAGTGGTCCAGGAGGCTCCCTCCCTCCCTCCCTCCCTCCCGCCCACCGCCGCCTAGCCCTCCCTCCCTCCCTCCCCCCCTCCCTCCCTCCCTCCCTGCCTTCCCCCATCCCCCCCTCCCTCCCCCCCTCACATCTTGACCGCCTCCACCACCGCCTCCCTGCAGCTCATCTCCGCCAGCTTGAGCTTCTCGATCTCGTTCTTGGCGGCCTGCCGGCCCTTGCCCACTGCAGTGCCAAAGTAGCGCTGCGAGAAGGGAGGTCGGGGAGGGTGAGGAGGAGGAGGACGAGGGGGGAGGACAGGAAAGGGCGAGGCGAGGTGATTTGAGGAAGAGGGTGGGTACAGAAAGTGGCATGTGATCCCGGCTGCAGTCGTTGCAGCCACCAGCCAAGTCAAAACCAAGCAGGTGGACAAGGGTAGGGTATCTTCCGCATCCCCTCTTCCCCCCCTCAAGAAAACACATCCACGACCGCCTTGGCTCCCCCTTCCGCGGTCGCCTACGTCCCTCAGCTGCGATATCGTCCTTCTTACTCGCCCTTCCCCCCCGCAGCATATGGTGCATATCACTCCCTGACCCCCCGCAATCAATTCTCGCCTCCCCCCCAAAACACACGAAACCCGCCCCCCGCCCCTCCCCGCCCCCACCAGCGACGAGCCCGACGGGTCCACCGCATACAGCGCCGGCCCGTTCTTGTCGTACGTGGCCAGCAGCAGGGTGGCGCCGTACGGCCTCAGCGACCAGTACAGATTGAACATGTGGACGTAGCTGCCCACTCGCTCGCACAGCACGTGTCCAGGGATGGGCTCGCCGTACACGCGCTTGTACGACGATGCCTCGTCCCAGGCGCGGTTGGCCACCATGCGGCCGTCGGGGGCGAGGCCCGCCACCGCCTGGGGTCGATCGGAATGGGGTTGGTGTTTTATTCTTTTGGGTTCTTGGGCTTGGGCTTGCAGTTCTACATTCGGATTTTGGGTTATTCCTCATGCACCAGCACCAACCTCAAACATGGCGCGTAGATTTGCGACCTCGAACTTTCCTGGGCGGGGCCGATCGTGTGGTGGTGGTGGAGAAAGCCGCGCACGCAGCTACCCTCGAGACATTCTGCTTGCTCATAGTGTTCAGTCCCACACATGCGGGGGGCGACCCACACCCACACCTTGGCCCCCCTGCCTTCCAAGTCCCAACCTCCCAACCCGTTCGCCCGGCCGTATCCACCCCCCCCCAAGCTCACCACGCCCACGTGCCGGTCCACGTTATGTATCCTGCGATTGGATCCCTCCACCAACAGCTTGGACAGCACCAGCTTCTCACAGGCCTGCAGCCAGGCAGGCAGGCAGGCACATAGGCAGGCAGACACGTAGGGAGACAGGCAGGCAGGCATTGGGCAGGCACGAATGCATACAGGGCACCGGCAGGGCGGGTGTGTGTGTGTATGTGTTTGGTGGCGCTGCCGTGGTGGCGTTGGCATGACCACCAGACGATGCCCGTTGCCCGACCAAGTCTGCGAAAGCCGCCTGCATCCAAGCACGCGACTACGTCCTCCTCAGTACTGCTAGACCGGCTCTGCCGCGACAGTGCTCGGCCCCGCGCACGGCGGCTTGCTGTGCTCCGCTCGCAGACCGCACGCCCGGTACGTCGAATCCGTGCCCGCCTACCAGCACGACGCCGTCCTTGCATCTCAACCCGATCACGGTGCTGCGGGGGAGGGAGAGGGGAAGTGGATGGATGAGGAGGGGATGTTGCCGGGCACAAACACGGGAGACGTGATAACCGGGCACGGGTGGCGGGAAGGCAAACGACGCGCGCTGCAACCTGGCCCACCTGCTGTTGTCTACCGCCTTCTGAGCATACTCCGTCTGAAAGATCTTGCCATCTGGCGAGTAAGTTGTAGCTGACAGGTCATACTGCGCAGGCGTGGGGTCCGAAAATTGTCCGTAAGTGCCGAAGGTAACCTCACGCCTAGTCCCGGCCACCAGAGCAAGCAACGTACTCCTGTGCCGATGCCCGACATGGTTACGCGCGCCGCTCCACCGGCACAGGGGCTTCAACGGCTGCAAATGAATGGGAGATCTGTGCTCAATTGCCCGCGAAACCACAGCTGAAGCCAAGTGCTCTATTGCGTCAAAATGCAAAATGGCAAGGTTTGTGCGGAACCACTGTAGCGCACGAGACGACAAGACAAAGATCGAAAGCATCGCCTGAGGCAGTTGTACGTCGGCATACGGCAGTTGAAGTTCCCGGGTTGGGCGTTGCCAGTACTGCCTTTCCAAATTTTTCGCTGCCTGCGGTATGATTTGTTAGCAAAAATGGATGCAAATCCTCCTGCTGCTGCAACCGGTGGAGCACGAGTCCATGAGCTCAAGGCCGCGGTGTTGACTCAGCTAGGGTTACAGCAGGAAGCCCCGAACCGAGAGAAAGGCTCGCTATTCGTGCCCGTACGCGTGCATATCGACCGGGAGGATGGCGAGGACATCCGCGAGGTGCGCCGGGAGGGCTTGCACCGCTCTGACCTCTGCGCCCGGTCACCTGTTTCTTGAGCATAAGCGCTCAACACTCCAATCCAATTATGCGTATCGCATCGGCGCTGCCGACCCCACCCGCCTTCCACCCTGCCGTCCCCCTTCGACATTGCAGCATTTCCTATGGCGCCTTGGAGGTGCGAACAGCTGGATGGAGAAGTTCCACGCAAGGGGAGGGAAGGGGCATATCGCCGGGGGAGTTCCACGGCAGGCGCACCGCTTCCCCTATTTCTCGCTGCGGCGAGGGAAAGACCGGGCAGCTGCAGCCAGCCAAGCCCCGGCGTAGCCTTGATTGCCCTGGCCGCCTTGGCAATACTGGAAGCAACAGCAGCTACGGCAGACAGCAACAGCAGCTGAGGGGGACAGCAACAGCAGCTGGGGGGTGGGCGGCAGGAGCAGCAGCTGAGGGGGCGCGCAGCAAAACCGTGGAGGCGTTGTCCAAGGCAGCAGCTGAGCGGAGGCAGGGGGAGCCGCGGGGGGGGGGGGGCCGCGACAGCCAGCCGATTGCGGCGGATGGATGAAGGAGGGGGTTATCTACGTTAAGGCCGGAGCCTGTGAGCGGAGGAGGGGGGACGGTTTGGATGGTGGCAGCAGCACCTCCAGCACAGAGCAGCTGTGCGGGAAAGGGGGGCCGGCGGGACGCAGCAGCAGCAGCAGGAAGTAGCGGGTTGGGAGCCCGGGGTCGGACGTTGGACGTCGGGGCCCGGATGTGGGGCACAGCGGATGGGCAACGAGAGGACTCCCCCGGGGGGCCGCCCGCATTCACCCCCAAAACCCCTCCTTTACCCTCCCCTCCTCCCTCCTCCCTCTCGCCCAACACACTCACACATACCCGCATTCCTCAGAGCCTGGGTACAACCCACGGCCCATCGCCATGCGGCTGGCGGCGGACCTGCAGCTGCCACAGAACTACATCAAGTGAGTACAAGTGATATAAGGATACCGGATGCGGCTCGGGGGGTGGAGGGGCGGACGCTGGAGGGGGGGGGGTGGAATCGGCATGGCTGGAGGGGGAGGTAGCTGGCGGACGGACGGAGGGAGGCATGGAGGGAGGGATAAACTAATAGAAAGGAAGAACGGACCGTAGCCAAGCCAGGGAGTGAGGGATGGCTGGGACTCCGGCCTATCCGCGGATAACGCCCCACCCCTCCCCACCCCTCCCCGCGCCCCACCCCCAGGCTTATCGAGGATGAGATCGGTCGCAGTCTGAAGGGCTTCAAGGGTTACAAGGACCTGGGGGGGCCCCGACTGGTCAGGCTGCAGGTGTGTATGTGTGAGGGGGAGGGCGGGGGAGTGAGGGAGGGAGTGAGGGAGGGAGTGAGGGTGGGGAGGGAGTGGAGGGTGGGAGTGACCTGGAGGGTGGGAGGAAGGGTGGGAAGGGAGGGAGGGTTCTCCGAGGCCCATCTCGACGGCGCCATTCTCCCCATGGCCTCAAAACGGGTCCGGGCCCGGTGGTCCCCCTTTCCCCCACCCCCACCCCCACCCCCTTGCCCTACCGATGGCGTACTGCACACTCTCTCTCTCTCTCTTGACCTCCCTGTCTCTGTCCCCCTGTGTCTCCCTCCCTCCCTTTCTCCCCCCGGCCAGCTGTACGTACGGCGGGGCGACACGGTGTTTCGGGACGAGCTGGAGTGGGACGTCAACGACCCGGCCGCAAGCACGCTGCAGTACGCCTGCGAGGTGGGGAGGGCTGGGGGGGGGCTGGCCCATGCTGTGCCCCTTGTGCTGTGCCCTGCCGCCGTTTCACGTTTCACCCGCACCACCTCCGCGCCACCCGCTCTGCCGCCCTGTGCCCGCCGCCTCGGCGCCCTGCACCCCACGCTGCGCTCCCTCCCCCCCCGGTGTGTGTGCGTGTTGCAGGTGTGTCGGCACCTGGCTCTGGACCTGGGCTGGGCTCAGTCCATCAACTCCCACCTGCACGACATGCTGCATGACGTGGTGGAGGTGGGTGGGTGGGTGGGTGGGAGGTTGGGAGGTTGGGGAGAGGGAGCCGGACCGGGGGTGGCCCCGCCCCTCCCTGAACCTGACCCCGCCCCTCTGACCTCGTTCCCGCTCCCGCCCACGCTGCGGTCTCATCTTTGTTGTCCCTGGCCCGATCCCCAATCCCCCAACCCCGGACCCTGCGTCCACATGCGGGTGCGGGTGCGGATGCGGCGCACCCCCCCGTCCATGACGCATGGATGACGCAGCTTTTCACTCTGTTTACCCCCAAACCCCCAAACCCCCACCTGCGTTGCGTTCCCTCGCCCCGGGCCGTTCTTATTACCCCCCACCCACCCACCCACCCACACGCACACACACACACACCTTTCCCCCTTCCCCCCTTTCTCCCTCTCCCCTCCTCCCCTCCAGGACCTCCGCAAGCACCCCGAGGAGGTGAGCCTGCTGCCTCCCCCGCCATCCATTTGGAGGACCGCACCCTCCGCCACCACCGCCGCCGCCGCCGCCGCCGCCTGGCAGCCGCTGCCGCCAGGCCAGCTGCCGCCCGCCACCACCACCACCACCGCTGCTGTGCAGCCGCAGCAACAACCCCAGCAGCAGCAAGCGCAGCAGGTGGCCGATGGCGGCGGCGGCGGCCGGGGGCCGCCGCCTGATGCGGTTCGCAGCGCCTTCCCGCGCGTCGAGCCATACGACCCGGCAACCGACCTGGAGGCCGAGCGCCGGGTGCGTTGTTCCCCGCGCGGTGTGGTATGGGTGGTCGGTCGGTCGGTCGGGGGAGGAGGAGGGGAGCGGCGCAGTCGAGCGAGCAATGGGGGGGGGCACACCATCGATCCGTGTGGACCGCCCCGCTGCCCCCTCCCCTCCCCCTCGCTGCACACAGGCCCGGCGTGATGCTAAGGCGGAGCGCCGCAAGCGCGAGGCGGAGGCACGGCACCACGGCCACCACCACCACCACCCAGCCGGCCACCACCCCCAGCAGCAGCAGCAGCAGCAGCAAGGCCGGGCGGCGCACCAGGAGGTGGGGGTTTGGCGCGAGGCGGGCACCGGACGTGGGGTGGAGGGGAGGGAGGCCGTCAGGCGGGCACCGGATGGCGGGTGGGAGGTGCGCCGCGTCTCGAGTGGGGTGGGGTCGGCACGCTTCGCGTGCCACGCCAGGACGGCGGGGGGGGGGCAAAAGCTTCAGCAAGGCGAGATTGTGTGTGTAGGGGGGGGGAGGGGAAGGGGGGTAACAGCATGGCGGGGCGGTGGTCGCTACGACCTGTGGCCTGGCGCTTGAGGACCTTCCTGGCCACCCCGGGCTATGGGGTCGTCCGGGCTCCGCCCCACTGTCCTGGGCGACAACGACGAGGAGCGCGCGCCGCACTCACTCCCCCACTCGCTTGCTCCCGAGGGCGGAGGGCGGTGTTGGAGGGCAGCATGTGGATGGCTTCAAAAGCTCCGCCCACCTCCCTCCGCACTGCCCGTGACATTGACGCAGGAGGGCCAGGTCGGGGAGCAGCCGCAGCAGCAGCAGCCACCCCCCGAGCTGCTGCTGCCGCCGCCGCCACAACAACAACAGCAGCAGGCACAGCCACACTTGCAACAGCAGCTTCAGCAGCAGCCGCAGCAGCCACAATCACAGCAGCCGCAGCAGCCCCACCAGCCCCAGGCACTGCTGCGGCCGCAACCACATCCAGCCACCGTGAAGCAGGAGGCCGAGGCGAGGGGCGCTGCGCTGGGGCCGGGCCCGGGGCCTTCCCTGCAACATCAGCAGCAGCAGCAGGCCCGAGACCAGCAGCCCTACAACCAGCCACAGCAACAACAGCAACCTCAGCAGCAGCAGCAGCAGCATCCTTACCATCAGCCGCCGCCGCAGCAGCAGCCGTTGCCGCCGCCGCAGCAGCAGCAAGGCTATCAGCCGCAGCCGCCGCTGATGCAGCCCAGGGAGGTCAAGACGGAGCCCGGCGCAGGCCACACACAGCAGCAGCAGCAGCACCAAGCCGCAGGACCCCACCACCCCCACCCCCACCAGCAGCAACCGCAGCAGCAGCAGCCGCTGCAGCAGTATCACTTGCCGCCGCAATCCTTCCAGCAACCACAGTCCCAACACCAGCAGCAGCACCAACAACAGCAGTTGCAGCCGCAGGGACATTACCTGCAGGCGACGCAGCAGCAGCAACAGCAGCAACAGCCGAGCCCGCTGCCGGCGGTGAAGCAGGAGCAGCAGCAGCAGGGCCCGGGGCCGGGGCCTGCAGTCGGGGTGCAACGAGGGCCGGAGGTCAAGTTGGAGCCCCGGGGGGGCCAGGACGCACTGGCGCCCCGAAACCAGGTCCTGCCGCAGGCCTTGCAATTCTCGCCACTTGCCTCGAACCAGCAACACCCGCCGCAACACCAGCTCCAGCAGCCCCAGCAGCAGTGGGGGCAGCAGCAGCAACAGCAACCACAGCAGCAGCAGCAGCAATACAACCTGCAGCAGCAGCCGCAGCAGCAGCAGTACAACCAGCAACTGCTTACCGGCACCCAACAGCAGCACCAGCAGCAGCACCAGCAAGCGGTGAACTACCAGCAGCAGCAGCAAGTGAGCCAGCAGCAGCAGCTGAATCAGCAGCAGCGGTTTAACCAGCAGTACACTCCGCAGCAGCAGCACCAGCCACAACTGCAGCAGCAGCAGCCCTACCAGAACTACCAGCAGGCTGCACAGCAGGCCGCACCATCGTACCCGCAGCAACCACAGCAGCAGCAGCAGCAGCAATCGTACCTACAACAGCAACAGCAGAATCTGCAGCAGCAGCAGAACCTGCAGCAGCAGCTGCAACAGCTGCAGCAGCAACAGCAGCAATGGATGCAGCAGCAGCAGCAGTACCCGTACGGTTTGGGCTGAGGGGGTGCTCGACGGCATGTAACGCGGTGGCGCATGTTGGCCCACGCACACTCCAAAGCGCCGACACACCTGGCAAAAGCCCTCCCGTGAGAGGCCAGTTACAATTTTGTCGCGTGTACCAACCCCAGTGGGCGGATGAATACCCAGGCCTACCAGGCTGTTGGTGGTTCTGTTTGGGGCGGGGGTGGCGCCCAGCAGCGTTAAGCGCGTTCGAGGGGCCCCGCCCTTCAGGGTTGGGCCTGTCCGTCCGTCCTTCCGGTCTTGCTTCCGGTCTTGCTTCCTGTAACGACAGAACATCACCTTTCGCTCCCAAACGTGTCACGCAGGCTTTCACATCCCGTGTTGCAACGTGTTGATTACCTCTGTGGCTGACGCGCGTTGTCTCAGTGTCTCTGTCTCAGTGTGCGCGTCGTCTTAGTCTCAGTGCCAGTCTCAGTGTCGGCGAACGCCACCGACGAAACAACTTCGCGTCGTGTGCCATGGGCCCAGCCCCGACCCACGAGCCCAGCCTCGACCCATGGGCCCAGCCTCGACCTATGGGCCAAGCCTCGACCCATGGGCCAAGCCTTGACCCATGGGAACGGCCTTGGCCCATGGGCCCAGAATCGACCCACAGGCCCAAGATCGACCCACAGGCCCAGCCGCGACCCATGGGCCAAGGCTGGACCCATGGGCCAAGCCTAGACCCATGGGACCAGAATTGACCCATGGGCCCAACCTCGACCCATGGGCCAAGCCTCGACCCACGAGCCCAACCTCGACCCACGGGCCCAGCCTCGACCCATGGGCCAAGCCTCGACCCATGGGCTCAGCCTCGACCCATTGGCCCGGGACCGACCCATGGGCCCAGAGTCGACCCATGGGCCCAGCCTAGACCCATGGGCCGGGGATCGACCCATGGTCCCAGCCTCGGCCCACGGGCCAGCCTCGGCCCATGGGCCCAGAATCGACCCATGGGCCCAGGATCGACCCATGGGCCCAGGATCGACCCATTGGCCAAGGATCGACCCATGGGCCCAGAATCGACCCGTGAGCTCAGCCCAGACCCATGGGCCCGGGATCGACCCATGGGCCCAGCCTCGCGGCCCACGGGCCAGCCTCGACCCATGGGCCCAGAATCGACCCATGGGCCCAGCCTAGACCCATTGGCCCGGACTTGAGCCACAGGCCCAGGGTCGACCCATGGGCCCAGGATCGACCCACAGGGCCAGGATCGACCATCAGGCCCAGCCTCGATCCATGGGCCCAGGATCGGGCCACGGGGCCAGCCTCGACCCATGGGCCCAACCTTGACCCATGGGCCCAGCCTCAACACATGGGCCCAGCCTCGACCCATGGGCCCGGGATCGACCGATGGGCCCAGCCTCGACCCATGGGCCCGGGATCGACCCATGGGCCCATGGTCGACCCATGGGCCCAGGGTCGACCCATGGGCCCAGAATCGACCCATGGGCCCAGCCTCGTCCCACGGGCCAGCCTCGGCCCATGGGCCCAGAATCGATCCATTGGCCCAGGACCGACCCATTGGTCCAGGGTCGACCCATGGGCCCAGAATCGACCCATGGGCCCAGGCTAGACCCATGGGCCCGGACTTGACCCTCAGGCCAAGGCTCGACCCATGGGCCCAGGATCGACCCATTGGCCCGGGATCGACCCATGGGCCCAGCCTCGGCCCACGGGCCAGCCTCAGCCCATGGGCCCAGAATCGACCCATGGGCCCAGAATCGACCCATTGGCCCAGGATCGACCCATTGGCCCATGGTCGACCCATTGGCCCATGGTCGACCCATGGGCCCAGGATCGACCCGTGGGCCCAGAATCGACCCATGGGCCCAGAATCGACCCATGGGCCCAACCTCGACCCATGGGCCCAGTCTCAACCCACGGGCCCACCCTTGACCCACGGGCCCAACCTTGACCCTCAGGCCCAGGATCGACACACAGGGCCAGGACCGACCCATGGGCACAGTCTTGACCCACAGGCCAAGGCTCGACCCATGGGCCAAGCCTCAACCCATGGGCCCAGACTTGACCCACGTGCAAAGGATCGACCCACGGGCATTGTTCGTATCGTATGTGTGGGCATTCGTTCGTGTGTTCGAAAGGGGCCCATTTTGGCCTGCTTCGCTCGTTGGCTGGCGGACGAACGGATCCTCCGGGGCCGTTATTAGTACGGCCGGCCGGACGAACTGGACGAACGCCTGAAACCGGCCGGAGAATCGCCCATTCCACCGTCAAGAGTGGACAAATGCTGTAGACTGTATATTATGCTGCCCAACATCGAGTGCCTGGGTACGGCAAATGTTATTGCAGCGAACTGCAGGCCACAGGCCCGGGCCTGCCTCGGCGCGGGCATGGGCCCCGGTCCTGACCCGAGCCAGCAGAGGACTCATTCGTCCGGCCAGACGAACGGTTACATTTCGGTCCACTTCTTTCGTTTGGCTGGTGCACGAACGCCGGACCTCGGCCGATGTTTTGTTCGTCCGGACGGACGGACGGGCCTTAGGACTCCAGCATCGTCCGGAGGGCCACACGCCGGCCCCCTCACCGCCTCCCCCTCCCTCGTCAACGGACAGCGCCAACGGACAGCGCCAACGGACAGCGCCAACGGACAGCGCCAACGGACAGCCCCAACTGACAACAACCGCCGAATGGAAACACCAACACCCGTCCACTAGTAACCAGGCAGCCGTCCTCTAGTAACCAGACAGCCTAGCGGGTGCCGCTCTCGGGCGCCCAGGAGTAGTCCTCCGACTCGCTGCCGGCCTGCTGGCTGGAGCCGCCGCCGCCGCCGCCGGGGCTGGTGGTGGGTCCGGCGGTGTGGGCGGACTCGGTGCCTGCTCCGCTGCCCGGGGTGCGTCCCTCGGTGCCGCTCTCGGGGGCGGATGCGGGGCTGGTGTGGGGGACACCTGCGAGGGAGGGAGCGGGGAAGGGGAGGGGGAGGATAGGGCATATTTGCGGGATGTATCGTGTTGTGCTGTGCTGTGTGGATGTGGGTGTGAGCATAGATGCGTGTAGAACTGTAGATGTGAAGGCATGCATGCAAACAGAAGAGTGTAGGAGGGGGGTGGCCACAAGGTGCGAGAGACCACGTCCGACGCGGCGCGGCGCGGGGTTGCTGGGTGAGCGAGTGGGCGGATGGGTTCTTGACCCTGGGTTGGGGCTTGGGGGACCTGAGAACGCAAAAACGCTGCGGTGGGGGCTTCAGGGCGTTCGGGGGCGTACGTCGTGCGCGTGTGTACCCGTGTACCGGTACCCCGCCAGTCGCACCTGGCAGGACCTCCTCGTGCACCACCGCGCCGCGCTTCTCCAGGTCCTTGCGTGACTCGTGATGGAAGCCTGTGCGGTGTCCAAACGCGGCGAAAGGAGGCGCCGAAGCGTGAGAGAGAGAGGCAAAAGGCGCCAAAGCGCATCACTCGTCACTCGTCACTCGTCCCGGACTGGGGGACTGGGCAGCGACGGGTACCTATGGGCCTTATGCCCTCAGGATCGCGCCCCAAATGGAGCGCACATGTGCAAACGGACAACTACACAACCAACATGAACGAACGAACGAACAAAGAAACGAACAAACAGACACACACATCGCAAGGCGCGCGACGCTCGTTTCTGTCCCCTCTGCATTGTCCCCAACCCACCCCCACCCATCCACCCACCCGGCTCCTTCTCCTCGTCCACGGGCGCGTGGCCGCTGCCGCCGCCGCCAGCCTCGCCTCCGGTACGGAAGGTGCTGCCGTACTGCTTCTCCGAAGTCATCTTGTTGATGGAGTCGCGCAGAGACGTCTCCTCCTCGCCACCCTCACCCTGGATGCGGTTAGTTGGTTGGTTAGTTACGGTAGTTTAGCTTATTGGTTGGCGGGTTAGTTGGCCAGAACGTGGAAACAAGACAGGCGGTCAGCAGTCTGCCGGGAGCAGAGCGAAAACGAAGAGGTGAGCTGGGTTGGGAGTTTGGGGTTCGTGGGACGGCACGAGGGGCCGGGTAGCGGCAGCAGCGACAGCGGCGGTGGCGAGCGGTGAAGGCGGCGGTCGCATGGGCGGCGGATTCGACGAAATTGCGTCAAAGAGAGCTCGATTTCGTTCAATCATTTGAGAAGTGTAACGCGACCCGATCCGACACCGATTCGCGCGCGAGGTAGGCGCACTGGGCTCACCCACTCGCTAGCCCACCACCTCGCTCGCTCGCCCCTGCGCCCTCTCACCATGCGGCCTTGTTGGCTGGTGTAGCGGACCCGGACGGACTGGGCGCGCGGGAGCGTGGAAGCGCGTCGAAATTGGGGGCGGACGACGTGGGGGAAAGAGGGCAAGAGGCCGCCCCCGGAGGCGAAGGGAAAGGGACGAGGGACGAGCAAGGGAGGGAACTTTGGAAGGGCAGAGCCGACCGGCGCGAGGGGAGCAGCAGTGCAAGGTGAGGGACGGGCGGCTGGGCGCCGTCGAGTTAGTTGGATAGTTGGTTGGTTGGGTTTGTTTTGTTCTCTCGTCGACATGCGTAAGATGCCTCCTGCAGCCGCCGCGGCAGGCGGCAAATTCCATAGCAACGGCCGCCGCAGCGCCCAACTCTCGAAAGGGCCCACCAAATCCCTCATAAGCCAATCCTTGGAACGATCCGCTCAACCTTGTCGGAGGTAATTGTAAAAGATAAGAACTGCGAACTGACTCCCTTTTGTCGCTTACCTTGCAGCGACCGCGCAGCGGGACGGAGGAGCGGGGCAGCTGCGGGGCGGCCGGAGCCGCGCCGCGGCCGCCCAGCCGCGGCGCCGCGGCCGCGCTGGCCGCCGGGCCCCTGCCGCCGATGACCGTCGAGATCATGATTCAGAAGGCGATGACGACTTGTGGCAGAAAGCGGAGAAGGCGCTGGGTTGGGGATGAGGGTGTGCGTGCTGAGAGAGTGTTTGCGTGCTTCGGAACGGAACGGAACCGAACACAGAAGCGGTCCCTGGGATGTCGGAGACAAGGACGGGGAGGGCGGATGGAATGCCGGTTGGGGTTGCAAGGCACAGCTGTACGTTTTTCCCAATAGCTCTGGATAAGAAACCACCTTCCGATCCTTTCGGAGAATGCCCCGGATGAGCGAGGTGGATGGAAAACGTCCAAAGATCGTCAAACGGACGAGAGATTCGTACACCCGCCGCGTCACCCTGTAGGGTCACACAGCGACTCACACTCGTGACTCGACGTTTTCGAGGGATGTGGCGCAGATCCGGCAGCAGGGGTCTCAATGTTGTGGTTGTGGTCGACGGTTGTGGTGCCAGCCCTGCAAAAAAAGCGCAGTGGCAACACGCTTGCTTCTGCTTTGCCCTGCTGCCACCACGGCAGTGGCCGTGTGGCCATCTGGAATTATTTCTAGGAGCTGACGCGGCCTCTGGATGGGTGGGAACAGAGGGGCGGGCGGAACCGACCCGTGGGTCAGTTCTCAGTTGCCGGACCTGGGACGCTGGGAGTTGACCTCCGAAGACCGGGGGGCCCTCGTTGGCCGCCTCCAGTCACGTCAGGTCTCCAGCGCGGTTGTCCGCCCATCATACGATCATAGCCGCTGCTAAGCTGCTCAGCAAGCTTGCAGACGGCAATGATGGTCCATGAAGGGATGGTTTGAGGTCCGTTGAGGCCGCTTGCTTGGGCCGAGGGCCACGGCTGACGGCCGCCGCCCGCCGTCGGGCCACGACAACACGTCTGCTGTACGGGTTGACGGGTTGATGACGGCTGCGAGGGAGCGAGGCCCCTGTGTCTGGGAGGTTGCTACCGTCGCGGTTGCGCTGCGGTGGCGCTCCACTCCGAAAGCCGACAACCCCGCCACATGTAATCGGCCTAACGGGTGCTTTGCTCACGTGCTGAAAATTCGCGGGGGGAAAGGTGCCAGGCGGGGCCAGGCGGGGCCAGGCGGGGCCAGGCGGGTCTCGTTGCCTCCCTACAACTTGGATGCGCCAGGCGCTCCGTGCCTTGGATCGTTTGTTGCTGTTGGTCAGGAGCATCATCCACGCAGGCGCCCTCATTGCTCATTCCCGCTGGCCACGACAGACAGCCCTTGAGGGTTGTTTCTTGGGCAAGGCCTGCCAGGCAATCCGCTGGTACGACAAGAGTAGTAGTAAGGCGTTTAATAACTGTCCTGACAATCCTGTGGACGGATGACGTGAAACTCGCGCTGTGTTCTTTGAGCAACAATTGTATTTTGAAGCTATGAAGGATTTGCACCTGGCATCTTTCCGTCCATAACCGGCTCAGAGCAACTCTCTCCAAACTGGGTCCACCTGCGGGTAACTCGCCTCGGTTCAATACGTGCATTGTTCTACTATATCTTTTCAATACCTCGTCATAGGTTTGGTCGCGCTGCACAATGGATGAGGACAACGGGCTGGAAGGGGTGCCATCCCATCCTGACGAGGAGTCAGCACGCGAACGGCTCGGCACTATCCTGTCATCTTTGGCTGCTCATGAGGCTCTAGCGTCGCTTTCAAGTCCAGGAAAACCTCAGGACCCCGCCCCGCGAGTTGTCGCTCGAGTAGGTTGTGGCCCTAACTGAATGGCGAGCCTCCAACGCGTTCAGCGCTGCGAATTTCGGCGTTGATGTACCGAATTTTCATTACACCCTTATATTATAGTAGTGTGCTTTCTGCTGTGGGGTAAACCCTGTTTCGACTCGGGCTTGCATCGATAGTACGCGGACTTGCTTGTTGCTTGTTGCGCTGTCGCACCCTTTCCATCATGATGTGCAGGTCAGCTCTCAGAAGAAAGGAGACTCCGAAGCGGGCGGCAGCGCGTCGCGGCAGCAGCAGAGCGCCGAGGACCGCGCGGCGATGGTTGTCGCAAAGGAGCGCGGCAAGGGGCTCTTCAACGCGCAGCAGGTGCAGAGCCGGAAGTGGTAGCCCTGACTAAAGTCAGGACGAAAAAATCTAGAGCGCATTCGGCACGCACCAACCCCAACGAAGGGAAGAAAACCTAGCGGCAACACACCGACGTGTTGCGCAAAGCCTGGAGGGGCGAGTCCTCCTCTGGGACGTGTCCTCAGCTCCTCTCCGAGCCAGCCCTCGTGCTTTCCAAACATATTCCCGGCCTTCAGCCTCCACCTCCCGAAATTCTTCGAAATTGCCCCCACGCGGTGTCTTGTGTGTCCCGTATGTCCGTATCAGCTACGTGTTCCTCGGGGGGTTAGGAGTTACGACTGGGTTTGCCGTACCTGCCGTGCCGTACAACACGCAGTACGGCGAGGCCGCGAACGCCTACACTGAGGCCCTCCGCTACGCCCACGACGCGGACGATGTGGCCACGCTGCTCAGCAACCGGAGCGCCGCGTACGCCAGGTAGGTTACGGTGCGTGTACTGCATTGTACTGCAGTACGGTGCGGCGCAGTGGCAGCGCCGTGCCTTCTCGGTCCTACAGCGCTGGGTCGGTGGTGCGGTACCGGCACTGCACTATACTGCAGTACGGTGTGCAGTACGGTGTGCAGTGCAATATCTTCCCACCCCGAAAGCTCCGAAACCTTTTCCTCTGATTGCCGCTTCGGTTGCCTGATCTGGACCTCTCTCCATCTGGCCTCTCCCTCCCTCCCGCGTCCCATCCCACCCCTCGCCGCGAACGTCCTCCCTGTCTCGCCCGCCCTGCCGTGTACAGCCTGAGCCGCATGTACCGCAGCCGTCCTGCCCGTACGAGCGAGTACAGCGCCCTGTTCGATCTGGATCCAACCTCCCTGGCGCTGATGGCGCTCAAGGACGCGGAGAGGGCGGCCACTGTACGACCCGACTGGGCCAAGGCGCACTCCAGAAAGGTAGACCGGTACTGGGTACGGAGTACGGAGTACGACGTGTGAAGTACGGTGCATGGGGCACGGATTGGTCTCCACCCTTTCCTGCCCCGAAACCCCCGGACGAGCCTGCCTGCCCCGGCCGCCTGCCGCCTCCGGCCCTCGGCCCCGGGCCCCGCCACTTGCTTCCCCAGCCTCTTTCGCGCTGAACCCTTCCCCCCTACCCCATATCACTCCCTGAACCCCCTACCCCCCTCCCTCCCTCCCTCCGCCCTCCTCCTTCCACCTGTACATACACACACGCACACGCACACGGTCACCCGGTCCCCCGGTCCCCCTCAGGGCACTGCTCTATTCCTGTTGGAGCGCTATCTTGAGGCTCGAGAGGCGTATCTGGAGGGGCTGGCACTGGACCCCACCAGTGCAGCACTGCAGGTGGGAACCACCCGGGGGGAGGGAGGGGGGTAAGGGGGGTGGAGGGAGGGGGGAGGGAGGGGGGCCCGTAGGTCCGGGGCTGGGGCTGGCCGTCTCGCCTCTCTCCCTTCTGCCCTTTCGACCCTTTCGGTCAAACTTTGCTTGGGTTTCCGTTCCGTTTCTTACCTCCTCTCTTCCTCTCCTCCTCTTTCCTCCCCTCACTCCCTCCCTCCCCGCGGGCGCAGGAAGGCATGCGCGAGGTCCAGGCGCTGCTCGTCGGCGACCGAGGAGCCACGCCGCCGCCGGACGCTGCCGCCGGCGGCGCCGGCGCCGCCGCTGGCGGCGGCGCCGCCGGCGCCGCCGCCAAGCGCCAGCGCTCCCTCAGCGCCGCCGCCGCCGCCGCCGCCGCCTCCTCGGCTGTGGGCCGCACCGATATGGACGACTGGGACTGCTCCCTGTGCGCCAGGCTGCTCTTCGAGCCAGTCACCACGCCGTGTGGTCACACGTTCTGTCGGGAGTGCTTCGCGCGGGCGATCGACCACCGGCCGCGCTGCCCGTACTGCCGTACGGTGAGTACGACAACGTTCGACACGCGCTCGTACACACTGATCCACTGCCCTCCCCCACCCCCCTTTTGAGGCCCTTCGGGACCTACCTGGACCTGGACCCGCAGCGCGGCCCCCGCCGCCGCCCGCCCCTCCGCTGCCGTCTCATCTTTCGTTCCCCCACCTCACCCCCCCGCCCCGCCCCGCCCCGATCATACCCCACCTCCTCTTCTCCCCTCCCCTCCCCCGCAGGTCCTCCACGTATCTCGTGACTCCCTGCCAGTGACCATCACCCTAGCCAACATCATCTCCAAGACATTCCCGGAGGAGTACGCGGACAGGCGGAGGGAGGCGGCGGAGGCGGCGGGCGGCGGCGGAGAGGCAGATGGTGGCGACGGCGGAAAGGCAGATGGTGGGTGGGTGGGTGGGTGGCTCTGATCGCAGTTTGGTAAATAGCTGTGCCGTGCCCCTGGCGCGCTGTGCTGCGCTGTGCTGTGCTACGCTGTGCTGCGCTGCGCTGCGCTGTGCTGTGCTGCGCTGCGCTGCCTGCCGATGCCCTCTCTCTCCCTCCCGATTGTGTGTGCACGCAATAACCCCCCCCCACACACAGACACACTCCTTTCGTGCCTTTGCCCATGCAGGCACCGCCGCTGCCGCTGCCGCCGCCGGCGGCGGCGCCGGAGGCGGCGCCGCCGCGGCGGCAGCTGCTGCTCCCGCTGCTGCCGCCTCCGCCGGCCCCTCCCCGCCCTCCTCCGCCCCCCCGGCTGCCCTGCTGACCCTGCCGCTGTTCGTCATGTCACTGGTGATGCCGGGTGAGGGCATGTCTCTCAACATCTTCGAGCCGAGGTACCGACTGATGGTGCGGAGGGTGATGGAGGGAGGCAGAAGGCTGGGACTGGCGCAGGTGAGGGGAGAGAGGGGTTGGGGAGGGGGTGGGGTGGGGGGAGGGAGGGGTCGTGGGAGGGCGGGGAGGGACGCGGTGGTGTGGCGGTGGTGTGGTGGTGGTGAAAACGTTAGCCAGCCTTTGGTCGGTCCCGCCGTTGAACCCTCCCTTGATCAACACACATACACCATACTCACACACACACATACACACACACCCTACACACACATACACCCGCCACATACACACACGCCACATACACAAACATACACTCGCACACACACCACGCACTCCCCCTCGCACATCGTAGGCCCGTCGAGACGCCCGGGAGATTGAGGATGTGGCGGTGGAGGCGGAGATTATCGAGTGCCAGCCGCAGCCCGATGGGTGAGGGGGGGGCAGGGGGGAGAGGGGAGAGGAGGGGAGGAGAGGGGAGGAAAGAAGGGAGGGGAGGAGATGGGAGAGAAGGGAGGCGAGGGAAGGGAGGCGAGGGAAGGGAGACGAAGGGAGGGAGGGGGACTCCCGCGCTGCCTGGGCATTCCTCGGGCATAATCACCCAACGGCACCCAACCGTCCTCACCCAACTACCCCAACCGTTTTAACCACCTCTTAACCGTCAGTCGTTACTACCTGGAGCTTGTGGGTCGGCGGCGGGTGCGCATCCGCAGTCACAGCGAGCTGGATGGGTACCGGGTGGCGAGGTGCGAGGTGATGCAGGTGAGCTGATATGGGGGGGGGGGCGGGGGGGTGTAGGGGGTGTAGGGGTGAATGTGTGTGTTCGTGTGTGCGCCGGAGGCTTCCCTCCCTCCATTTCTCCCCGTCCTCCCACTGTTCCCACTGCTCCTCCCCCTCCCTCCCCGTCGCTACTCTCCCCGTCTCCCTCTTGCTGACGCGCTGTGCACTGCCCGGTTGTCTTTCTCGTCTTTGTCTTTGTCATTGCCTCTGTTGCCGTTGTCGTTTTGTTGTTGATGGTGGTGGTGGACTGGTGGTGATGGTGGTGCCTGATCAGGACACGGAGCCGCGGGCCGGTAGCCCCGAGGCGGAGTCGCTGCCGGAGCTGGTGTCCCAGGTGGGTGGGTGGGTGGGGGGGGTTTGGAGGGGGTGGGGGGATTCGTGTGTGTATGGCTGTGTGTGTATGTGTGTACGAGTGTATGTGGATCGCCAAGCAAGGGTGGAGATGACGAGGGAGGGGCTGGCTTGGGAGGGAGGAGGGAAGGGTTTAAGGGTTTCTAATCTCCAGGGAGGGGAGGGGAGGAGAGGATCCTCAGGGGGCGCCACGCCTGTGGGCGGCCAAGTCGCTGATTGCGGCGGCGGAGTCGCAGGTCGGGATGGCTTAGGGTTGACCTGCCACTCTCACCTTCCCCCCATCTCCCTCCTCGGATCTCACCGGCCTCCCCTCTCCACGCATCCGGCCGCCATACACATACACACACACGCCCCCCTCCCCCCTCCCCTCCCCCTCCCCCCTCCCCCCCCCCTCAGGTGGACCAGCAGGTGGACCGACTGTTGGCCTTCCTGCGCGCCCACTCGGGACCCCAGTACGGCAGGCAGGGACTGCGCATTCGGGCGGCTCTGGACTCCCTGGGCGAGCGGCCGCCCCCCGAGCAGGCGGAGAGGTTCAGCATGTGGGCGGTGAGTCGCCCGGCCCCCCTGTGTGTGGGGGGGGGGAGGGGTGTGTGTGTTGTGTGTGTTTGGCATGTGTGTGTGGGGGGGGGGGAGAGGGGGAAAGGGGGAGTACAAGGCGGAAATGAGGTTCGTTACATGGACGCGGGGAAGGGGGAAGGGGGCGTCCCGTGGCTTGGGGGGGGATTCGGGGAGGTGTGTGGAGAGAGGGAGGTCTGGGCCCCGGGGCCGGGCGGGACAGGCAGGCAGGCAGGATGCGGGCCCAATCCATAAGTACTCTTATCGATTACGGGCTCCGGCCTATACGTGGATACCCTCCCCTCGCCTCCCTCGTCCTGGGCCGTTCTAATTACCCTCCCCTCCTCCTCCCGCAGGCCACCGCTGCTGGTCTGGTGGTCCCCGACCTGGACAAGGCTGCGCTGCTGCGGGGCACCGACACGGCCGCCAGACTGAGGCGGGTGCAGCAGCAGCTGGGGGGGCAGATGGCGGCGGTGGCGGCGATGGGAGGGGGGGCGGGGGCGGGAGGGCCGGGAGGCTGCGGCGTCATGTGAGGCGAAAAGGAGAGGCCGCAAGGAAAGGGGCGGCGGTGTCATGGCGCCCAGCTGTATGTCCTCTTGTCCTCTTGGAGGCATAGTACGACATGTACGGATGTACGGCAGTGTTGTGCACGCCGTACACGTTTCTCACATGCGACCTGTGGTGTGCTCACACCCCCTGGAGCACATGTGTACAATCGGAGCGGGGACCCCGGTATTTGTAAAATATCCTTTCCTTGTTGTTGTAGTCGCTGTATTGTGTTGCTCTTTGCTCTGCTCGCGTTGTGGATGTTGTTGTTGTGGATGTTACGGTGGGCTCTGCGGGCTCCGGGTTGTCAACAACCTCCGGGGTTTTGCTTGTGCAACCTGAGTGTGCCACCGGCCCTTGAAGAATCAGCCGCTCGCTGCCGATGCAACGGGGGCTTGCCGTACTTCCTCTCTGCAACGAGCGTATATGGCGGTTTGGGGTTGGATGGGGGGGTGGGGGTGGGCGGGAGGTAAAGACAGCAGGCGACGCTGCCATGTCAAAAGCGTCCCACGCCCGCAAGGTCGATACGTTACTTGTAAATAAGACGACGCTTTGCGTTGCCTTGGGAGCTGCCTCCGGCAGTTGGAGGCTGCAGCAGTAATGTGGTGGCTTCCGCTTCCGCCTTCGCTTCCGCCTTCGCATCCGCTGCTGGCAGGTGCCCCCAGACTCGAGATACCTACCCGGTGAATCCCGGCCGACCCGGTGCCCAGATCACAGCAGCAACGAAGGGGGCCCCATGCTGTCCTCACACCCACACACCTCCCCGCGCGCGGCACCTCCGCTGCCCCTCCTCCCCCTCCTCACCCCTCCTCCCCCGACCGGCAGCGCTTCGCCTCACGCTCCCCACCCTCCCCCTCCGCCCCCGCATCCCCAGCCTTGGCGCCGCCCTTCCCCCCCGCCGCCTTCGCCTTCGCCTCCGCGGCCGCCGCCATCGCCGCCTCCGGAATGCCCGGCAGCAGCTCCCCGTTAATCCGCGTCAGCAGCGGAGCCAGCGCCGCCTCCGCCGCCGCGGCGGCGGCTGCGGCCGCCTCCGCCGCCAGCGCCGCCTTGCTCTTGGGCTTGGGCGGCCGAGACGGCGGCGCCGGGGCCGCCGGCGCCGCGGAGGCGGCGACTGCTGCGGCTGCGACTGGTGGCGCCGTAGTGGTGGACTTGGCTGCTGCTGCTGCCGCTGCCGCTGCTGCCGCTGCTGCCGCTGCTGCCGCTGCGTTGGCCTCGGTCAGCAGTTTGAGCTGGGGTCGATATCGGATGATGGCCTTCTGCTCCTCCTTGCTCAGACGGCCGCTGTCGCCGCAGCCGCCTGGGACAGGGGGGGGGGCGGGGCGGGGGGGGGGGTAACGACACGGCCGGCACGGGGCACGACCGGCACGGGGCAGGTGCAGCCATGAAGCGGGCTTCCCCCACCCCCACCCTACTCGCACCCCCCACCCCCACCCCCACCCCCACCCCTGGACACCCAGGGACTCATACGGTACTCACTCACCGCCCGCTGCGCCCCGGCCCCGTCCGCCCCCTCCCCCCACCCCTCTCATGCCCCATCCTCCCGGTCCCATTGTCATCACCCCCACCCCTTCCCGGCCCCACGCCGTCTCCGTTCCTTCGCTACGGTATTAAATATTGTTCCGGCCCCACCCACCCTCGTGGCGCGGTTTGTTCGTACCCACCCTCGTGGCGCGGCTTGGCTAGCTCCGCCATCAGCTCCTCCACAACGTCCCGTGGGTCGCGACCATCCACATCGATCCACTTGTACATCGGGTCATCCCTGGAGGCCACAGGTTGGGGGGGGGGGAAGGGGAGAGGGGAATGGGGGGGAGTGCGGAGGGGAGGGGAGGGGAGGATAAGTAAGGAGATGTCGCAGCAAAAATGTCCCATTTCAACCGAAACTCCCCCGACCCCCCCCCCCCTCAACCGGCCCGCCTCAAGCGGCCCACCTGAACCAGGTCATCTGCGCCCGCACCAGCTTGTGTGTGGCCTGACAGATGGAGGCGTGCAGCGCACACAGGTCGGACAGACCCACGGGTCGGCCGCTCGCCTTGGCTGCCACCAGCCACTCCATCGCCTGACGGTAGCCTGAAGCAGCAAGGGCAAAGGGTGTTGGGGGTGTTGGGGGTGCGGGGTTGAGAGGGGGGGGTTGCGGCGTGGGGGAGGGGTGTGTGTGTGCAGTGCCAAGTCGGGGCCGGATCGATGCCGATCGAGGCCGTCGTTCGGTGCCCCATTAGATCACCGAGTCGTCCCATCGGGTCGTCGGCAGCGGGTCTCGATGGCCGCGGTGGCGGCGCGCCTGACTTGCCTGACTCACAGGAGGCATGACTCTCGACTACACCCCCCCCCGGCCTCACACCGCCTCACACCGCCTCGCCGGCCTCGCCGGGCTCCCACACCCCACCGCGCCCTTGGGGCATGCTTCCGACATCCCCATCTTCCCGCTCCGTCCCTTGATGCCCACCCACCCACCCACCCACCCACCCACCCACCCACCCACCCATATTCCACCCACCCACCCACCCACCCATATCCCACCCACCCACCCACCCACCCATATCCCACCCACCCACCATATCCAACCACTCACCCATATCCCACCCACCCACCCACCCATATCCCACCCACCCACCCACCCATATCCCACCCACCCACCCACCCATATCCCACCCACCCACCCATATCCCGCCCACCCACCCTACCAATTGCCTTGGCAGCCATGTTCTCCCCGGGTGCCAGCCCCCTGCTCAGCAGCATCGCCGCCTCATCCAGCAACCCACCGCCCACAACCATCTCCTCCACCCGAGCAGCGATCCTGTCGTACAACTGCAGCCGGGGCCGGTGCAGGAAGAAACACCTGCGCTCGCGCACACGCACGCGCGCACGACACACGTGTGTGTATTGATGTATGAGGGCGGTTGTATTTACGTGGCTGTGTGTGCTTGTGTCTGTGCGCGCGCGTGTGTTCTACGCACACACTGCCCCCCCAGCGCCGCTGCGATTCTTCTTTTCACTCCGCCGGCCACCCCCCGCCACCCCCTTCCCCCGCCACCCCCTTCCCCCGCCCTCCCCCCGCCCTCCCCCGGCCTCCCCCCCCCATCGCCCTCCCCCCCATCGCCCTCCGCACCGCCCTCCCGCCCCCCCTCCCTCCCACCTGAAGTCGTAGTCGAGCTCCCTCTCTGGATCGGCCCTGGGCTCAAAGTCCGCCAGCCTGGCCCCCGGGTGCATGGCCAGGATGGACAGGGCGCGCTCCAACCGATAGTAGTTGTTGCGCTCGGCACGGATCCTGTGAGGGGGAGGGTGCGGGTGAAGGTGCGGAGGCGGGTGAGGGTGAGGGTGAGGGTGGGGGTGAGGGTGAGGGTGAGGGTGAGGGTGGGGGTGAGGGTGAGGGTGAGGGTGAGGGTGAGGGTGAGGGTGGGGGTGAGGGTGAGCGTGAGGGTGCTGGTGGTCACACAGATACACACCAGACCTCTCCTGTTCATGACTGTGACCGGTGATGGGCTGACCATGTCTGTGTGTAGGCGCGTGTGTGCGTGTGCGTTTTGTTGCCACCCACCCACCCACCCTCCCACCCGCGCCCCCGCGCCGCCACGTCACCGCTTTCCCACCCACCCCAGCCTCTGCCCGTACCCCACACGCCCGCCCCACATGACCCACCTGCCGTACGCCACCTCGTCGCCCCACTTGAGCAGCAGTCCCGCCGCCGCCTCCCACCTCTCATCCTCCGTCAGACCGCTACCCGCTGCCGCCGCCGCCACCACCGCCAACCCCCCGCCGCCCGCCGCCATCCCCGCCGCGCCACCCCCACCCGCCTGCGCCGCCCGGTCCTCTGCCGTCACCGCCAGGTCACCCCCGGCGGCTCCGCCGCCGCCGGCGGCGGCAGCGGCTCCGCCGCTGCCCTCGCCCTGCTTTGCCGCCTCCGCCTCCGCCCATGCTGCCCGCACCGCCGCCTCCACCGCCGCCAGTGCCTCCGGAGTGGCCCTGGGCGCCCCTCCCTTGCCCACCACGAACCAGCGCAGGTACAGACCCGTGCCGCCCACCACCAGAGGCACACCGCCGCGCTGCGGTGTCCATCGACGGATCCATCGATCGATTCAATCGATCGATCGAGTCGAGTCGAGTCGGACGTCGAACGTCGGATGTGGGGGGGGACGCGGGTCACGCGGGATGGATGGAAGGGGTGCACGTGGTTCTCGGTTTGCGGGGCTCAGGTGATCAGGAGGTCCCTACGGTAATCGGCTCCTGTCCTTCCTGTCCCTCCGCTCACCCCGTTCCCTCCGCTCACCCCCTGTCCTCCGTTCCCTCCGCCCTCCGCTCTCCGCCCTCCGCTCACCCCCTTCCCTCCGCTCACCCCCTTCCCTCCGCTCACCCCCTGTCCTCCGTTCCCTCCGCTCACCCGCACAATGTCCTCCGCCAGCGGCCGGGCGCACTCGAAAAAGTCCCCCGCCGAAAAGTCCTCCGCCGGGTCCCTCACATCGATCAGGTGGTGGGGCACACCCTGCCGCTCAGCTGGGGGCAGCTGCGGGAGGGGGAGGGGGAGTCAGGGAGTGATATGCTCCTTTATATAACAATGCGGGGAGGGGAGGGGGAAGAGCGGAAGACGGATGATGACGGCAGCGGCATCGGATGGTTTCGCAGACGGCGCAAAAGCACTCCCTCCATCGTCCAGCAATTGAGTAACGCCAGGGAGCGGCGTGCCATGGTCCGCCCCAACCCGCGATCCCACCCCCGCTGCCGGTACGACAGTACGACACTACGGCAGCACGGCGCCCGTACCTTGTCGGATCCCACGTCCAGCCCGCGGTAGACCTGCACGCTGTCGGCGCTGATCACCTCCCCGCGACCTGACGGCGCCGCCGGCCCGCCGTCGGCGGCGCCAGCCGCCGTCCTCCCAGCCGCCTCCGCTTCCGCCTCCGCCTCCGCCTCCGCCCCTGCGGCCGGCTGCTGCTGCCCTCCCTGTAGGAGCTGCGGCTGCCTTAGTCGCTGGGCCAGCAGCAGGCTGATGGCGGTCTTACCCACGGCGGTGGGGCCTGTCACGATCACCACCTAGGGGGGGGGGGGTAGCCACGGATAGGGCGGAGAGGGGGTGTGGGGGTGGGGAAGGGGAGGGCAGGGGGTCCCAACACATGGGTCGTGTACCCGTGTCGTGTCCAACACGTGCCCAACCCAGGAGTCGGTGCCTAGGCCTGCAACCCAGATCCCTGGCCGGCCGCTTCGACATCGCAGCAGGATCCGACCCACCTGCGGTTTCCGCGCCGCCCCGGTTTCGGAGCCCGCAGCGGACCCGAGCCCTGTGACGGCTTCAGGTTTCTGATGTGGTTGCTGAGAAGGTATGGCGGTCGTCGCCTGGGCTTGGGCTTGGGGAGCCGGCGGTGCTGGCGCTACGGTCTCGGTCATGGCCGCCGCGGAGCACAGCGCGGCACGCACAGCACGTGGCGTGCGAGCGGGTGCAGTAGGCGGGGCCTGGCCCGGACCGGTGGCGGCAGCGCCGGTGCTGGCGTAGAGGCGGCTGCCGCTGCCAGAGCTTGCGCTGGCGCTGGCTTTGGCGGCGACCGCCGGGGAGGAGCAGCCCAGCGCGCGGGCGCCCCAGGCCGCCCTGCTAGCGGTGGGCAGCAGCCTTGGAAGGCGAATCTTTCGGAAGCTCGCCGAAATGGATGGCGTGGGATTCCCGCTGGGGAGGACGCAGCTTGTTAAGCAATGACGGCGTCCGGCGCACGAGGTGGAGGAGCGCACAGGCAGAATGCGGGACGAGGTAAGGTCAACCCAGTTCCTATTCCGGCCGCTACGGTATGGCGCGCAGCAGCGGCAGAGCCTTCAGCGGCAAGCCAAACTGTATCAAAGAAGTTCTTCTGATAATGCCCAAAGCAGCAGGCTACATTCTGCCACTTTGTCACAAATTAATTCGTGTTGAAGTGAATAATAAGGGCAAAGGCAAGAAGTTTAAGAGCTTTGCGCCGGGCATCCAGTTACGGGTAACGGTAAGACGCATCGTACAAGACCGATAAGGAGGAAGTCGCGGGCCTTTCCCAGCTAGATTTTTACAAAGGTTTGGAGGCATTAAATCGGATTTGATTCCAGGTTGTAATGTATGTCGTGCTTGAAATGCAGTCAGTTGAAACCGGTCTCGGAGCGGAAGGCGAGGGCCGCAGAACAGAGAACACTGTACGTAGTCCCCGCGGTGCCTATTTCTATTCGCTGACATCACGATAGCTTTTTTTAGCATACTGACTTGACCTTTGAGGTTTAGCTTGCTGCACGGACTCGACCAACCGATGATGAAAAGGAAAAGATGTCATTTTCACGGTCCACATCCGTACTGTCACACTTTGCGTGCGTGCTGCAAGTCTGACATTATGATAAGGATGCAAACCGTCGTAACACAGGAAAACACATGGGCCTACACAGGCCAGTAGGCACAGCGAGCGGCTGGCATTTGAACAAGTCCTGGCACCGTTAAGCCGTACTGCGAATTAGCAGCTCGTAGCGGCTGAAACTTAACTAGGAGCTCTTGCGCTCTACCGTAGCATTTTGTAAGCGGAAGTAACTCTTCTCAAGTTTGTCGGCTGGCGTGGAGGCTCGCTTCGCAGCAAATTCTAATAGCAAGGCGGAATGCCTTCGGAAAAGGCCCATGATCTGGAAAGCACGGGAGACAATGCCAAAGACTCGGATTCCTCAGAGCATAGCTGGCCAGATGACGACGACGAGGTAATCGCCCCATGCTTCTGCCCAAGTTGTCCGTTGTGAGCCGTCGGACGCAGCGACAATTCGAAAGCGCGAAGGAATGGTTTCGTTTTGTATGCTTGCTCTTCCAGGCTGGTATCTTAGTCCTCCGTTGCCGTCTTGGTGGTTACACAACTTGCTTTGCTTGTGTAGTCTCTTTGCCCCCGTGCATTGTCGAACACATAACACCACATATGCCTGGACAGTATTTGATTGCGTTCGCGGGCATTGTGCGGAGCACAGCGCTCTTCGTTGGGGCGGTGACTTTGCTTTTCCGGGCAGCACGTCAGCGTTTTCTCAGCGTTTCCCATACCGTTGGAAGCAAAATGACCTCTCGGCTCGAAGAACGAGCCGTAGGGGCGGCGAGCGTGCCTAATTATCTGCACGGGCGAAAAAAGCACCAAACTTACGTGGCGCCCTTACGGCTGCCCTCTCGCGCGTTTCTCCTCCCCTTTTCCGCGTCAAAATGGCGTTGTTGTCCTCGGCGCTGCTGCCCCTGACCCTTTCTTTGCCCCACCTTGCCCCTGCCCGCCCCTGCCGGCCGCTGCTGCTCCCACCCTTGCGCAGGACGACTTCTGCACTACCCTAGACGACCTGCCCCAAAAGGTGCGCCCCCGGCCCTTCTACCCCATTTGAAAGGAGCGGACCGTCGCGATTTCTTCCGGTCCTCCCCGCCCCCCTGCCCGCGCGGCATGGCAGCCAGGGTCCGACGCCCCGCCCTGCCCCGCCGGACCCGCGGCCGGACCTTGCCGGCGCAGTGCGCAAGCCGTGCTAGCCGCGCAGGATGCGGGGCCGGTGCCGGCTGGGGTTCCCGCTCCTTTAGCCCGCACAAATACACACACGCCACCCTGCACGCGAATATGGAGCGCGCCACGACCAGGGGTGTGCTGCCACGCACGCTGCATGCAGCACGCCGCCCGCAGCACGCAGCTTTGACGTCGTTTCGGGCCCTCCTGACTGCCGTACAGGTGGACGACATGCTGTACATTGGGTCAATGGCCGCGGAGCACAACTACGAGGGGATGAAGGCGGCGGGCATCACACACGTGCTGCAGGTGGGAGTTAACATACGAAACGAATCCAACAGCGGCGATGCTGGCGGCTCGTGGGACGTGCGTTTGCACGTGTGTCACGTGTGTTTTTGGGGGTACGACATGCGAGGGTGCAGGTGTGGGTTCGTGTGCTGTCCCAGCCAGTGCTAGCAGTGCCGGTGGCCGCCCCAGCACCGGCACTAGTACCCGTGGCAGTGAGGGGCACGTGCCTTACGCGCACGGGTGTTGTGCCGCCAGTGGAGTCCTTCCGCAAACGTTAAGGCGCCGGCGACCGGCTACCAGCAGGCGCACGGGCGCGGGCAGGGGCAATCGGACACAAGAGCCGGCGTCCGGCACGGCCATGGCCACGGGCGAGACACAAGCCACCGAGCAGGCCGGCCGAGCGGGCGGCGCGGCCTGCCTGTTCCCGGGGCCTTATGTGTTATCCCGGGGCTCCATCGGACCGCTTCGGGTCGCCATTAAGCGTCCTCCTCGTCACTCTGTGCGCCGGGGCCCGATCTGGGCTGGGCCGCCACTGGCACTGTGGCACACCATCCTGCCTTCGTTGGTCGCGCCGCGAGACCGCCTCCGCCGCCGCCACCGCCGCCTTCCCCTCAGCGACCTCCGATTCGCGAACGCCGCCGTCGCCTCCTCCTCCTCATGCCTGTGCCCCGGCAGGTGGCGGAGGGGCTGACGCCCTCTCACCCGGGCGAAGATCTGTCGTACCGTACGATCCAGGTGGCGGATCTGCCCTCCGAGGATCTGGTGGCGCACTTTGGCCGCTGCTTCGACTTCATCTCGGAGGCGCACGACAAAGGAGGTGCGATTGCGGCTGCGGCCGCGGCTGCGGCTGCTCACTCTTCACTCTCTTTGCCCTCCCCTCCTCCTCCTCGCTCCTCCTCCTCGCTCCTCCCCTCCTTTCCCGCTGCGGGCTCACCCTTCCTTTCCTTTCCTGCGTTTCCTCCTTCCTCCCTCTCCTCCCTCTCCTCCCTGCCTCTCCACACTCAAGGCGGTGTGCTGGTCCACTGCGTCGCCGGCGTGTCCCGCTCCGCCACCGTGTGCATGGGCTGGCTCATGTGGCGCCATGGGCTGGGTGCGGAGGAGGCCTTTCGCCGCGTGCACCGCGTGCGCCCCTGGGTGATGCCCAACTGCGGCTTCCGGCGGCAGCTGGAGCGGTTCGGGGAGCTGGGCTGCGACCCGGCGCGCTGGACCGCCTGGCGCCACGTGTGGCGAGAGGACCCGCTCAACTTGGCGTTCCAGGCCTTTACGCGGGCGACGGCGCGCGGCGTGGAGGGGCTGACCATCAAGGACGACCCGCTGCCGTCGTTGTGAGGGGAGATGGGGTACAGGCGGGAAAGGGTACAGGAGGGAAGGGTACAGGCGGGAAGGGTACAGGAGGGAAGGGTACAGGCGGGAAGGGTACAGGAGGGAAGGGTACAGGAGGGAAGGGTACAGGCGGGAAGGGTACAGGGAGGGGCAGGAGAAGGGGGAGAGGGAGGGGGACGGGGGGAAGAGGTATGAGGGTGCAAAGAGGCAAGCTGACGGTAGCAGTATAGGGAGGGAAGGGGTACGGAAAGCTGGGAAACGGGGATAGGGGAATGGAAAGGGCGACGGGAGCTGGTGGTTGGGTTGTGGTTGGGTTGGTGGTGGTTGTGGTTGGGTCGGTGGGTGATGTAAATGCAGGGCGTTTTTTAGGGTTTGTATGAGGTGGGATTTGGTTGGATTGTGACCCGTGGGTCGGAGGGTGATGTGGGTCAGGCGAGGGTGGGTGGGGGGCGGGGGATGTGGGAGGGGGGCCTGTCACGGGAGGAAGTGGCGGGAAGGGTGACCCATGGGTCGGTCCATTGGCAGGAGGTTTCGCTATGAAGGCTACTGAAAGTAGTGTGCGGGCTGCAGACGTGCTGTACAGGGTTTTTGGAGGGAGCGGCGGCGGTGGAGTGGCGGCTGTAGGAGCGGCGGCGGTGGAGTGGCGGTTGTGAAGTGGCGGCAGTAGGAGCAGAGTGCTCCATTGGTCGAGGAATAGCGCGACAGCCAACAATTCTATGTGCGTGCGTGCGTGTGTGAATATGTGCGCTGCGCGTTCTTTTTGCGGTTTTTGTAATTTGGTGTGAGCGTGAGCATGCATGCGTGTGCGCATACGGTATGTGTCTGCTGATGCTCGTGCGGGAGGCGGCGGCGCGTGCTGCTGCTGGGGGTTGGTGTCCCACGTGCAGGCCGGGGGCGAGTGTGTGTGTATGTATGTGTGTGCGTGTGTGTGCGGGCCAGAGCCTAAGGGCGGGGCGGCAGATGGGGGAGCCCTAGAGGCCGCCTGTGTGTGTGCGTGCGGGGACGGCGCGCCGGGTGGGCGGGGCGGGCTGCTTGAGGGGTGGAGGGCCTGTCTTCAGCCGTTCCGCTCCTCTCGGCTGCATCGGCAATGCGGCAAGCGGTGATGGGCATGGGGGCGGTGGCTGTGGTTGCGCACAGACTGGACGTTACGGCGGCTGAAGTTGGCGGCGGGTTGGGTGCTTCGGCGCGGCCTTCCTCCGGGCAAGGTGGGGTTGCGGGTGGGGGTGTGGCTTTGCTGGGCCCGCGGCGGGGTGTAGCAGCCCTGCTGCTTTGTGGGTTTGTGGTCATGGTGGGACGGCTGAGGGGAGGGGTGGCAGCGGAGAAGCCCGAGCCCGGGTGGGCGGATGGCTGGCTGGCTGGCTGGATAGAGGGACGGTGACGGATGGCAACCGGCTCCGCGTCCCTCCTCCGCCTGCCACCGCGCCCTCGGCTCGCCCCCAAGGGCTCCTCCAGTGGGCCACCCGCGGCGCATCCGCCTCTTCCCGCGCGCCCACCCTCGCGGCCGCCACATCCGCGAAAGCCGAGCGGCGACGCCAGCGGCCCGCTGGGGTGGCGGTAACGGTGAGGCGCGCGCCGTGTGGTGCCGCGTTTCCAGGTGCTCCAGCTCCGGCTTCGGGGGCTCTGGAGCAAAGGGCGGGCGCGCGGCCCCACGCCGAGTCAAGCCGAGGGAGGGAGGGAGGCAGGCAAGGGCGTGAGGGAGGCAAGCGGCCCTCGCCGGGGCTCATTGTATGGACCGCACTGCGGGACGGCTTTGACTGGGCGGCATCGGCATCGGCGGATGTCCTTTGACACACCGTATCCGGCGCCTCGCCTGGGTAGCGGATGTTTTTATCGAGTCGAAGAAGGTTCTCCGTTAGTATCAGCCAGTCAACACACAGTCCGACTGATACGGACGAGCCTTATCCTATGATGCCAGGAAACGCACTGTGGATTGTGGGTTTGGTCTTTTGGGTAGGCGGGATGTGGGGAGGCGGGAGGGAGAGTTGCGCGGCGCGCCTGCAGAGGCCTGCAGGACGTTCCGTTCCCTCGTCTTGCCTGAGGAACATGCCTGAAATCATACCGCGTTTGAATTCCCGCTTCATCCTCGTCCTGCGGTTTGTGGACGTAGTGCGAATCCGAGGGTCCCCCCTCGCTCGAATCGGTGTTGCGTGGACAGTGGTGAAGGGGTGGTGGTTCACGGTGGTGTTGTGGCGAGGTGCGCTGGTGATGGTAACGGTGGCGGCTGTTGTCTCTGTGAGGCGGTGCGGCTATGTGGTTCTGTCATGTGAGCTTCGGGTGTTGCGGCGGCCGTTGTATGTTTAGCAGGAGGAGCGCCGTGGTTCGTTCCGCCCAGCTCAGCGCCTGTCGGCGTCAGCGAGCCTTATCTTTGCCCTGTCAGTTCGGGAAGTATGATCCTTAACCAATTTTAAGCTTCAGTAGATGCGATGTCGTGGTTCAATAGCGGTTAGCTACGTGGTGCAGAGGCGACCTGGGGGGCTTTACGCCTCGGCGTCTGTCTTTTTTTACCAGTTGCTGTGTACATGCATGAAAAGGTGCCACCGCAACCAGCGCGCTCAACCTGTAAATTGTTCATGCATGCGAATCACACCTGGTTTGTAAGTTAACATTGGCAAGGGCATTGCCGTCTTGTCAGGGCTCCGAAAACGGCTTGCTCCGAAAACCCCTAGCCTTCCTCAGCATGGCTAGCACACAGCATACGAAATTCGACATCGGCGCTCTAGGCAAGATCTTTTCCTGGACTTTATCTACAGCTTGCTAGAACGCGTTCTGATACTTCAAAAACCTACCGAGTCGTCTTGAATCCGCATACATGAACGTGCCGTCGGGAACCAATGATGCTGGAATTCAAGGCTTAATAAGGGACGCGTACTCTGCCATCGCTGGCGGCGACCCCACACAAGCGCTTCGGGTAACGGGCTGTGGCCTGATGTTGGACCGTTTTGGATGCCCCGATGTCGACGACGCGCTGCCTTAACTCACATTTAACCGGCTGTGTAGTTCGTGCTCGCTGCTCTGCACGCAACTGGTGGTCAGGCTGCAGCGGCACCGGCTCTGAACCGGTGAGCCCAGTGGCAAGCTGCTGCGCATCGGTAGGGCATCCCTTCCGAGACGAGGCAGTCGACCCTTACCCAACCCTACAACCCGCGCTGCTCGCAGAGTCCTGACGCAGCTCACCGCCAACGACCAGGTCAACGCGCTGCAGGAGCTTACGGAGTTATTCGCACGTGCCGCATCGGTTAGGAGCGAGGTGCGCGCGCCCAGGCGACTTCTAGGCTCGACGGAGGCTGGTGCGCAGGGCCGCACCAGCCTCTACCGCAGGGCCGCCCACCAACCCACATCTTTGTTATTTACGATGGCGCCCAAACGCCTTGAGGCCTCCGCGGCCCGCGGCAGGACGCGGCAGTTCTCCGTGTCGCCGGCCGAACCCAACCGCTCCCGCTTCCACGCAGCATGCACAACCTGGCGCCAGCCAGCCCCCCGAACCCCTTATCCCCTCCTCCAACCGCGCTGTCGACCCCCTTTCCCCCGCGCAGGAGCCCGCCCCGCCGCCCCCGCCACGGCCGCAACCCCCAGCCCAAGCCCCGCCCGCCTGGCGTGACGCCACCGCCACGGCCACCGCCACGGCCGCCGCCACCATCACCGCCGCCACGCCCGGCGCCGGCGCCGGCGGCTGGCTCCCCGGTCCGTCCTGCTCAGGCGGCAGTGACAGCATGAGCTGCAACGACGACGACGCGCCGTCCGCCGCCTGGCCGTCGCAGTCGCCGTCGGCTGCTCACTCAATGGACGCCGAGGGAGCCGGCGGCGGCGGGCGGTTGGGCGGGGCGGCGCCGGCCGGGTGGTGGGCCGGTGGCGAACGACGAGGGGGCGGCGGAGGGATGGCGGGGGGAGGCGGCGGAGGGATGGCTGGAGGAGCAGGGGGAGGGGAGGGCTGGGGCCAGGAGGCGACGAGTGCCTGGGTGGGGCCCGGGTCGCTGGGGCCGCAGCCCCAGACGCCCATCCTGAGCGTGAGTTGGGCGGCTTGCTGGGGAGGGGAGGGGACGGGGGGAAGGGGAGGAGGGAGAGGAGGAGGACCTTGTCAGCTCCTTCGGCCCTCCCCCCACGGGTTGTCCACCCTCATCCCAACCCCCGCAACTTGTGACCCGTGCCCAAACCCAAACTACTAATTACCCAAACCACCCCATCACCCAAACCACACACACCCCCTCCCACACACACAAACCCCACACCCCATCGCCCACCCCACATCAGGAGACCGGTCGCGAGGGCTTCATGGAGTGCGCGCTGCAGGACGGCTCCAGCTACGTGTGCGGCCGCTGCAGAGGGGTGGTGCTGATACACCGCAGGCAGCAGCACGAGGCGTTCTGGTGCCAGGGGGCCGCGGGGGCAGGCAGAGGCGGGGGCGGGGGCGGGGGCGCGGAGGAGTAGGGGGCAGGCGGAGGCGGGGGTGCGGAACGGGGGGCGGTTGCGTGTTGTACCGTACCGATATCCGAGAATTCGACCCAGGGGGCGGAGGCTGCTGCACCCGGGCACCCGGGCAGCACGCGCGGCCACCCCTGCGGGGCGCCTCCGGACCAAGTGGTAAGCAAACCGGCTCGGACAAGTGGGGCGAGGTGTATCTTACGTACCCGGTGTATATACGGTTGTACAGCATATGTTGGGGGTCCTCGGTCGTTGTTGTTGGCGGGTTTTAAGTTGGTTGCTCCCAACGGGTTTCTCCGGCCTGCCTGTCTGCCTGCCCGGAAACGTCTTCTCCACACCCCCGACTCGCTGTCCCCGCGGGACTGACCGCAGCAGAGTCCTTTGCTCTTCTTCCGGGCCAGGCAGGGTAAACACGACGGGGCGGTGCTAAAAACGAAGATACCGTGGGGCGGTGCTGGTGGTGGCGGTGGTGGTGGGATCAAGCCGGCACAGGCTCGGCGGACAGCATTGCTTGTGTTTTGTGTTTTGGGGGACAGAGTCTCCGGCAGCACGAAGCGCCTTCAGCGGGTTTACCCTACCCCCCGCCACCCTCAAGATTGCATGTCGTCTGCACACAGCCCCTGCACACAGCCCCTGCATCTCATGACCTCTTCTGTAGTACAACTGTACGACCATACCATCACATCCACTGGCTTTACGCCGTCATGGTTCGACTTCGACGTCAACAGCGCTGCTTGAACTTCCCGCGGCCATCGCCTACGTGCATTACTGCACCGGTCGCTTCCCATCGATTCTACTGCACCATCCGCAGGCCTCGACACGCATATCTTTCATTTACCAACGGGCAGACGAACTCGTTTGGGTAAATTTAATGAAATTTCATATCGCGGATAGGGCGGGACGAACTTCATATGGCTGGTGTAACGAGTATTCCCCAGCACATATCCCCAACATGTGCTGGGTATATGGCCAGCTTGCAGCCGCTCTCTCTCTCTCCCTCTCTCTCACACACACATACACGCACACACAGTCACACACACATGCATTCCGATACCCACACACAGAGCCTCATCCGTCATTAGCTTATTACCGAGCAGCCGCCGCCTCCCACCTGCCACCTGCCGCCTGGTGGCACATTGAACAAAGCCCTCCCTGCTGCTGCGGCCCGCCCCTCCACGACTGCTGTCGCCCACGCCGCCGCTACCCCCCCTCCTGCCGCCGAGACCCCTCCTCCTCTGCCGCCACCGCATCCCCCGCCTCCTCCTCTGCCTCCCCCGCCGCCGCTGTCACTGCCCCTCCCGCCGCCGCCGCGGTCTCCTCCCTCGCCATGCGCGTCAGGCTGTCTGCGTAAAAGTCCCGAAAGGCCTCCGCCGCCTCCGCCGCCGCCTGCTCCAGCCCCACCCCGCGCGCCTCCGCCGCCGCCGCCAGGATGTCCCTCAGCCCCGCATCCACCCGCGTGGGGCTGCACTGGTCGCTCTCCAGCAGCAGCCGCCCGACCGGCACCGCCGCCAGCCGCTGCAACAGCTTGGTCCGCCCCTGGCGGCCGTTGATGACGGAGGAGAAGCTGCGGTTGCGCAGGAAGCAGCGCGCGGCGTGGCGCGGGGATGGGAACGTGGGGACCGTGTGGGGACGTGAGGACGTAATGAAAACGATGCCGCGGCGGAGATGCCTCGGTAGGCGATGGGGGCGGTGGGGGTGGTGGGGAGGGATGTCAAGTGGGGGAGTAACAAAGGAGATGCTGCTGCAGCTTCACAGGCCGTGTCTCGCGCTGTGTCGTAAACCGAGGAGCGGGGCCGCGACGTTGCTGGTGCCGGGAGGGTTGTCGTTCTATCCACATACTTACACGCGTGTGTCAGCTCGTCCCCTTGGACTTTGCCTGCTGCCTCTTTGGACCCATACTCCCGCCCTCCCACCCGACCATCCTCCCCCCACCCCACCCCACCCCACCCCACACACCTGAAGTAGATCCTGTCGCCCACACCCCCGGGCAGCTTTGTGAAGCCCTTGATCAGATCCACACTGCCGCCGTAGCTGTGCTTGAAGGGGAGGCGAGGAGAGGGGAGGGCAGGAGAGGGGAGGGGTGGCAAAAGGGTGACACGTTCTGGCATCACGCGGCCAGCCAAACCGACAACCTCCCAAGCCGCACAGCGCCCCGGCGCGCTTCCATCCGGTATCATCCGATAACGTCACGAAGCGGGGCACATCCTATCCTACCCTATCCTATCCCTATACCGGTATTGTGGACGGGTGATTGTGGTGCTTGGTTAAACGGTAGGCAGGTCGTTCGGTAGCTACCTGTGCAACATGATCTTTGGCGGGCAGCCCTCCGGCCCCAGCCTGCGCAGCATGTCCTGCAGGTGGCCGTAGCCCTGCACGCAGTGGAGCGAGGCGGGGCGGCGCAGCTCCGAAGCCAGGCGCAGGTGCAGCTCGGTGAGGGCCAACTGGTGGCTCCAGGAGGGCTGCAGCGGGGGGGGAGGGGCAGGAGAGAGGTGGAGAGAGGGGGAGGTGGGGAGAGGGGGATAAAAAAGGAGATACCGCAGCGGAGGAGGGGGAGGTGGAGGGGGAGGCGGTGGAGGGGGAGGGGGAGGCGGTGGAGGTTTAGGGTATGATAGCCCAGGAGGAGGGGGAAGGGTAGTAGGCGGCAGGAGATAGAAGCGGCAGGAGGGGACGGGGCGTGGTGGTGGAGAAAGGACCGCAGTGCTTTGTCCCAGGCGACCCACCCATCTCCGTCCCTTCGCTGCGGTAGCGTTTTTCCCACCGACGAAGACCCCGCGCCCCTCCCTCCCTCCCTTCCTCCCTCCCGGCTCCCGCGCTCCCTCCCCACCCGCCCCTCTCTGCCCCCGCTCCTTCTGCTCTGCACATCTACAGTACGACACTGTACAACAACACCGCCACCACAACACAGCAAGCCAAGCCCTTGACAGCCACCGTCACCGTACCGGTACCTGCAGCCGCGTGCCCGGCACCACCGCCGCTCGATCCAGCCCGAACTCCCCCACCACCGAGTGAGGGTGTGCCCGCAGCAGCCCCCGCAGTCGCGGCAGCCAGGTCTCGGGGGCTGTCGGCGGGGGTCCGGACATCAGCTCGGGGTGGCGGCTCGGGTCGTCCTTGCCGTTGGGGGGCGTGTCCATCAGGGAGGCGGGGTGGGCGACCTGATCGGACTCCAGCGCGTGGCGGTGTGCGAACCAGGGGTGCACTCCGAAGCAGGGGATGACCTGGGGGGGGAAGCGGTCGGGAGCGGGAGGGCAGGGGAGGGCAGGGGAGTGATGGGGACGGGAAGGGAGCGGGGAGGGCGCGGGGGAAGAGAGGGGAGCGGGAGGGGCTCATGGTTGGTTAGCTTGCTTATGGCCTGGTGTCGCTTATCTCTTGCCTACTTCACACGGACACAGTGGAGGGAAGGGGAGGGGCGGGCAGAAGGGCCGCAGCCAGGTTACCTTGCTGCAAGTGGTACTTGAATATCGCAATATCCATGCCTTTTCAACCCCGGCCTCCGCCGCCGCTCTTACCACCGCCGCCCTCACCTTGCCCGGCTCTCTGCGGCTCAGCTGCTCCACCGCCTCCCAGTCATCAGCCCTGGTGCCCATGACGGCCAGGTAGCGGGCCGAAAGAGAACCCAGGCCAGCGGCACAGGCGGCGGGGTCGTCCTGCGGTGCGGAGGAGCGCGGAGCGCGGCGTCGGCGTCGGGATTCATTTGACAAGGGTGGAGGGTTTGTGTGGTACCGCGACGATGGCGGCGCGCGCTCGTTGGCGCACCTGCGGGTGGCAGTGCGCATCGCCGATGCCGAACTTGACCAGCAGGTCTTCTTCGCCCATGCTGGCGGGAGCCTGGCGCGCCGCAGCCGATGAAGACGACGCCGATGCTGTCACGCGTAGTGGGCTGTGGGTGGTTGCGCGGCAGGACCGCGGCTTGCCAGCAGCGGTGCTGCGCGTGCTGACGATGCGGTGTCGGGCGCTGCGAGACTGGCTGCCGCTCAGGCACCGCTTCCACATGCCGTATTGCGGACTTCAGAATGATGTGCCGTGGTGCTGCATCGGATGTTGAATTTCAGCGGTGTCTGCTGTATCTTTAGTTGGAACTGCTGGCTGTTCCTATCACCGTTCACGCGCTCAGCCGCACAGTGCACTGTGGTTATCTTCGCTACCAGAGTAACGTTTTAGGGAGCGTGAAGCGACAACCGTCTCGTTCGCGGAACAAAGGCCAGAACGCCGGGCAACTCAGTACAGTTCCGTTTCTGTTGAGAATTGGTTACAACGAACAGTCAGCCGTGGCTGTTCTGACTTCTGAGTCTATCCGCCGTAACCCATACCGCTGGTATGAAAGCTTTAAATGAAATCCTAGACAATTTTCGTCGGTTGCTTAAGCAAAGCTACGTGTGAACGCAAGTCCTTCTAATTTGACAGGAGCATCGTCTTGATATTTTGATATTAATCGTTACCTATATCGCCTGACATACAATTATTGATAAGTGCAAAGGTTCACAATCGTAGCCGCTGACTGGCCAATTAAACAATGCTCACGTAGACTGGACGCGCTTTATATACAAGTTTGCACTAAGTGCCTAATTTACTACTTGTAGCATCTGCGCTTTAGCGGGCGGTGACGCCCGCGCGGCCTACGGGTCGCCATGTCGGAGGCTGGCTCGGCGCAATACCTAGCAGCGCAGCAGCAGCAAGATGCGGGGGATGACCAGCTTGACCCGCATGTGGAGTATCTTCAACAGCTGGTAAGGGCCGTCAAGCTTCCATGCGGTGCTCACCCGATCGCCATCGGCTCACGTCCACCCGTGCCTCCATCCCCATTGAACTCTGTGGCATCCCGCGCCTCGGGGACCACAGGCGGTAGCAGAACCCTTCCTTCCTTCACCCCACGCCACCATTTGCACTCACGCCCGGCCTCTCGTCAACCCTCCCCTTCCCTTCCCCTCCCGCCCCCTCCACCTCCACCTTCCTTCTCCCCTCCCTTCCCTCCTCCCCCCCTTCTCGCCCTCCCCCCACAGCTCCGTGACAATGAGTTCCTGCAGCGGGAGAACTTGCTGTTTGAGGCCTTCCTGGCCAAGGTGTGGCGTGTGGTGTGTGGGGGGAGGGATGGGGAGGGTCAGGCAAGGGGTGGGGGTCCTCGTATCACTCCCGCTCATCTCACACACACACAGTTGGTTCGGGGCGCACAAAATGGCCTGGGACCGGCAGCGGTCAGTACTGCCCGGGCCGGCTGGGTGGGGGTGGGGGTGGGACCGGCAGCACTCAGAAGTTCTGAGTCAGAACTGCCCTGGCCTGATGGGCCTGGGGGAGGGGGAGGGGGAGGGGGGTTAACCAAAGAAGGTGCCGCGCAGCGGCAGGACGGAGACGGCGTTAGCGCTTGGAGGTCGGGGCGGGGGAGGCAGGGGGCCCGCAGGTCTAAATGCGCAGAGGATAGCCCCTCGGCCCTGGCCCTCCCTGGAGACACACACCCCCTCTCCCTCCCACCCTCCCTCCGACCCTCTCCCTCTCCCCCTCTCTCCCTCCCTCCGGCCCAGGTTGACCTGAGCAAGCTGGGCTCCCTGGCGGAGGAGGAGGCGGCCAAGAAGAAGAAGGCGGTGCGTAAGTCCATGCCGGGGCTGGCGCAGGCGGGCGGCGGAGGAGGCGGAGGAGGCGGCGGAGGCGGCGCGGGGGGCCGCGGCCCCGGTGGCGGCAAGGGCGAGGGCGCCTTCGCTTCGCTGACCGACGAGGAGAAGAACGACCTGGTCAGCCAGGAGGTGGAGATGGTGCAGGCGGAGATCGAGGCGGTGAGGCAGGGGGGAGGGGGAGGGGGGAGGGGGAGGGAGGGCGAGGGGGAAGGGGGGAGGGTTTCGGAGCTGGAGGTTGAGTAGGCGGGGGGAGGGGGAGGGGGAGGGGGGAGAGAGGGGAGGGGGGTCGCACTTGCGTGGGCGGGTTTTTTAGGGTTTGGCGTCGGGCCGGGCGCTCTCCGTTCCGCCTGGGCTGGGCTGGGCTGGGCTGGGGTAGTAGGGGGTGCGACCGGCTTGCTCCGACCCGCCTTCGGTGGGGCTGCTCCCTCCTAAACAGACCTCCCTCGCCGGTGCCCCCTCCCATACGTGGATAACCCTCCCCCCCCCCCGCGATCCCGCCACGCAGCTCGCGTCACACACCTCGATACGCCCTCAATACACAACATCCCTCTCGCCCCCAATACCTCGCGGACCCTTTTGCCCTCTCCCTGCCTCCCTCTCTCCCCCCCCCTCGCCCCCACCCCCCTCGCCCCCGGCCTCAGATCAAGAAGGCGGGCGACAAGGACATTGACGACATCCGCACGCTGATGGAGGAGGTGGACATGCGCATCGCTGAGACCAAGAAGGACACGTACGAGTTTAAGCGGGACATCATCATCGGGGCGGAGAACCCGCGCACCGGCAAGGTGGTGGCAGAGAAGATGATTCGGTGGGTGCGGGTGTGGGGGTTTGGCGGGTGTTGGGTGGGACCTTTTGACTCGACCTCCCCGCCCCCCCCTCTTACCGCCCTTCCTTTCCCCGCCCTCCCATTTGGCCCCCTACCCCCTACCCCTTACCCCTCGCTCCGCACCGTTTGTACTTTATTTTCCTTCCTCCCCCCCCCACCCCCTCCTCCCCGCCTCTTCCTCCCCTCCCCCCTTTGCCCCCCTTCCCAACCCCCAGCTTTCTTGAGGACAAGCTTCGTCAGAAGGACGCCACTGCCGACAAGCTGCGGCTCAAGAACACCACCACCAAGGCGCTCATCACAAAACTGGAACACCAGCTGGCGCACAAGGAGGAGATGGGGGAGGTGGGTGGGGGGTGGGGGGGGCGGGGGGGATGCGGGGGGGGGAGGGGCGTGTGAGGGCGAGGTGTGGGGGAGCGGCGGTGTATCCGGGGGAGGATGGCGGCATTCCGGAGTGGCGCCGGAATTTGAGGCGGCTACAGAGCGATGGGGGCCACGATTGCGCGGACAGCAGCAGCAACAGAGGTGGAGGTGGCGGGGGAGGGCTGCATTGGGGAGCGCTGGTGCATTGGGGGTTTTGGGGTGTGGAAGGGTGGAGGCCCCCGCGGGGGTCCCGACGGACCACCCCCCGGCAGCCACGCGCCCGAGCGGTCACCTCTCTGCCCCGGTCCCCTATTCCTTTTCCTCTCCCTCTCCCTTTTCCTCTCCCCCGTGCTCGGGCCTTTTTGGGCGGGGCCCCAGCGCGAAGCGCCCAGGGGGGCCCCGCCCTGTAGGATTGCCCATGTCCGTGGGTTCTGGGTTCTGGGTTCTGGGTAATTGGACAAGTGCAGACTTTCGGCCAACGGAAAGGCTGCATAAGTAAAAGATTACATTCTTTATTGCACGGTAAATTTATTATTGGAACCCAACATCGCATGAGTACAAACCAGTTTGGCAGTCTCCATGGACCGAGGCCGAGGTCAAACCATCACCTCTCGGCCTATAATTAATTCCAGAAGAGTCATCGTTCCTTAAGGTGGAATTCTGACATGACGGCGTGAAATGAATCTTCGTTTCGGAAACAAACTATGTTTGCATTGCAAACACTCTTCCCGCGACCACACCACAGCAGCTCTGCTTGCCGGTCCGATCGTCTTGACGCATATTGCTATTACAAAGGTTGCAAGGAGCAAACCATGAGGGGCAAACTGCTAGTTGTTCGACGCCAAGCCGCCGATGCACGCACGATGCAGCCCTATGCAGCGGTCTTCTGCGGGCCGCCCAACAAGTCCAGTCGGCAACCTAGGGGATGGACTTCTACATTCCCTGTCCTAATGTTATAGCAGTCAAGCCTCCTCTACGGCGAATACCTCAGTAGCGAAGCCTGTGCACTCTCGTCGGCAACTGCACGTCGTCGCTACCCTCGCAAACAGTTCCGCTGTCCTTCTATTGGCAAGTCAGCCTGCGTGATGTGTAAATGATACACTCCATGTCTACTGTCAAGTAACTTCAGCCAATGCGCTGGCCGGAAGAGTTGCACAGTGCCGAGACGGCGCGCGATGCTAAACATGGGTCGGATTGCTGAAGCCGAAGGCATTTCAGATATAAAGCTCTGGCTGCCTATCAGCAGGAATGTCGATGCGACACTCTCACAGTTGACGCCCTCGCCGCTCGCTTTGGAAATGCCGTATTTTGGTCGATGCGCACATGCGCTCATGCACCCGACGGGATGACGCGCTTCGCGCGGCGCCGGCAGGCCTTCATAACGACTCGGCTAGCAGGCATTTCGGGAAAAAGCTCTGGCTGTCTATCAGCAGGAATGTCGACACTCTCACATTTCACGCCCTCGCCGCCCTAGCACTCAACTTAACCCGTACGGATTTAGTGGGGCCCCGCCCTTTTTCCGGCTTCAAGGAAGCCGACACCAACCCCTTGTTTCCTTACCCTCCCCCTCCCCCCTCCTCCGCCTCCTCCTCCCCCCTCCTCCTCCCCCTCAGGTGCTCCACCTGGTTGACTTTGACCAGCTCAAGATTGAGAACCAGCAGTACATGGAGCGAATCGAGGAGCGGAACAACGAGCTGCTCAAGCTCAAGCTGTCAACCAGCAGGACGGTGCAGGTGAGGGGCAGGGGGACTCGACCCGACCCGACCCGCCCCTTACCCGCACCGCCCCTCCCACCTCCGCCTGATGCTGGTGGACGCCCGACCGCCCCACCTCCCACCTCCGCCTGCGCATCCCTCCCCGCTCCTCCATCCCCTCCATCCTTTCACCCTAACGCGACCGCCATCTCCGTCCCTCCCCGCTGCGGCTTCTTCTTTATTCCCCCCCGTCCGCCTCCCTGCCCCCCGGCCCCCCCCTTTCACTCTCTTCAGGTCCTCAACCACCTCAAGTCCCAGCTGAGTGACATGGTGGCTGCCGGCCACTCGCTGCGGCGCCAGATCGGGGAGCGCAAGCAAGACCTGGCGCGATTCGATTCGGAGTATACGTCGGTGTTGGATGAGAAGGGGCGGGGGGAGCGGACGGTGAGGCGCCTCAAACTGGAGCAGGAGGACATGTGAGTGGGGTTGGGGGGTTGGGGTTGGGGTTGGGTGGGGGGGCGGAGGGAGTGTTTGGGTTGGGGGGGGCGGAGGGGGGGAAGGGGGAAGGGGGGAGGAAACGCAGTTGGAGGAGGGGGAGGGGAAGCTAGGGGGAGGGGGCGGGGACGGGGAGGTTACGAGTACGATGGACCATCCCAGCCACATAGCCGCTCGGGAGACGGTAAGCCGCCCACTTACCCACCAACCCACATTCCCTCCTCCTCGCCACACGTGCCGTACACGTGCTGCCCCATACACTTACACTTACACTTCTTACACACACACGCACACGTGCCATACACGCAGCGACACGCCCACGATCATGGACTACATCAAGTTCAAGCACGAGGTTTCGGAGCTGGAGAAGCAGCTGACCGACTGGCGGCGCAAGATCGACATCCTGACCATGGAGAAGAGCCGCAAGCGCACGCTGCTCAAGACGGTCGCCACAAGCTCGCTGCCCATGCCGGCGAGGGCCACGCCCAGTGGCGGCGGCGGCGGCATGCTTTGAGCTGGAGGAGGGAGGAGGGGCCAGGGAGTGATAAGCTCCTTTATAGAAAAATGAGTCACTGCGGACGTTGTTGAGGAGGGGCGGGGGCGGATTGTGGTGGTTGTGAGGGTGGGCTCCTGAGCCGCGGAGGGGCGAAGGCAGGCAGGCGGGCCAGCGGGGGGTTGGATGGATCGATTCGAGAGGGGGAGGTTGACTCAGGGGCGGGAGAGAGGCGGAAGGTTTGTGGGTATGTGTTGCTGTGTGCGTGTGTGTGCGTGCGTGCGTGTGTGTGTGTGTGTGTGTAGAGTTGTGCGGCTGCTGGGAAGGTGAAGCCGCGGGCGTCACGTTATGTGGGGGCAGGGCAGGCGAGGTGGATCGGGCGCAGGCGGAGGCTTTGAGATTCGCAGCAGCGGGGAAGTCTTTGGGCCAGCGGTGCGAGGCGCGTTGGGTTGAGTTCGTATCTTCGTAATCATTTTCGGTCCGTTCGAAACTGATTCGGGCTGGCGGTGACTGTCAGTCGTGATGTTGTCAGACGGCGGAACGAGAGGAGCGGGGAGGGTGAGGACCAGTATGATTTTGCGCCGCCCGCACGGGGCCAAGTGGCGGGGATGTGCCCTCTTCATGCATGCCCACTACCGTAGATGGTATTCCTAACGCGAGCCGCAGCCGTGGGCAGGGAGCCGCAGCCGGAGGATGGGTGCGATGGCGGGTGGCTTCACGCCGGATTCCCGTCCTGTAACTTGTTATAATGGATTGAATTCAGTGTCGCTCAGATGCTATGGGGCCTTTAGCACGTTAGACGCTGCACAGCCGAGAAGTGGAAAAATAAACCCTACCCTTCCACCGACACGGTTCCGAAAGCACGGGTGACAATCGTGCATAGCGAATACGTTTGCAGCCATGCCGTCAAGTTTCAAGGACATGGATTTTACCCACGTCCTCGTTTGCTCGTCCCGTTGCTCCGTTCCCGGGCCCCGTTGCAATTTTTGTGCCGTTCGCATCGTACACTCAGGGTAATCGGCTCCAGGGTAATCCGCTCTGATCGGCTCTAAACGTTCTCCTACACATATTGCTTAATCTTTCATGTAACCATCGCTCTGTGCATCTTTGCCACCCATATCACGAAGGAATTGGTGCACAGCTGGGTACTCCTGCTGCGCTGCTTGCCTACCTTTGGTATTGCTTGCTTTGCTTTTGGGTGAGTGCCCGAAAAGTATGGTTCTTATCGCCTGCTGACTAGAAGGAGCCTTCTACCCCGCGTCTACCTTGGAACCGCTGCTTCCTGTTGCCAGCCTAATTGTGATAAACTGAAGGCTGTTCTGTGCGTACTTTGTCCACAGGTTGACTCTGGGCAACATTGTTCCCACCTTTGCCTTCAAGGCTCTGGAGCCTGTGTAGACCGCAAGGTGCGCCCTCTGTCACGCGGCTGCGGGGTCGCGACGACAGGCGCTGTCTTTTGCAAGCCAGTTCCGACACCGGTTGACGTCTGGAAATACCTTGATTGATCTGCCACCGACTGAAGTGGTGGTGTGCACATCCTGTCCTATGTCGCCAGCACTGGTTGTTGGCGTTGTGGTGTTGTACCCTTCTTCCGCTTGGGCGTTCTCCCGGCCTGACAAAAGGCCACCGCCTCACCTGCCCTTGACCTTGCTGCTCCGTATCATGTTGCATATCGCAGGCCAGAACACAAGCGGCATCGCCAAAATGTCGACGCTACCGGTATCCCTTCCTGACATCGAGAACATGCCGACATCGATTACAACTTCCATGCGCCAAAAGACGGCATCGCCAGCATCGTCGTATCGGGACCGGGTTGCGCAGCCCTTGGCGAACCTACATCCACGCGAGGCGATGCGAGGTTCGGGGCGTGTGAGCAACATGGGGACGACACACCTCGACGACACAAGCCCGTCACCTTTCCACGACGTAATGGGATCCTCCTTGTTCGCCGGCACGTCCGCTGTGGATGACATTTCTCGCATCGACTCGGACGATCAGCCGAAGACCCTGCAGCGAGCTGACTCCCGGGAACTGGTGCTACAATGGCTGGCCGTCTCGTCGCCGTCCATTGTCCCCACGGCACCCGGCTCGTTGACGAGGTCGGCCCTTGAATCCGCGCCCTCAGTGTCTTCGCTGCTAAACATCGTTCACGGCACTGACCCGCTACCAACGGCGCCGCACTCCACCTCCCAGTCGTCGGTGTACCAGCAAAGCGCCTCTTCGTTGACGGACAGCGCGACCGGCTCCTCGAACCCGCTGATGCCCGCCGCCGCCAATGCCGCCGTCGCCTCGTCAACGGGCAACAACGCCGCTTGGCCCCAGAACCAGCCGCTGGGCGACCCCGTCGCCTCGTCAACGGGCAACAACGCCGCTTGGCCCCAGAACCAGCCGCTGGGCGACCCCGTCGCCTCGTCAACGGGCAACAACGCCGCTTGGCCCCAGAACCAGCCGCTGGGCGACCCCGTCGCCTCGTCAACGGGCAACAACGCCGCTTGGCCCCAGAACCCGCCGCTGGTCGCCCCCGTCGCCTCGTCAACGGGCAACGACGCCGCTTGGCCCCAGAACCAGCCGCTGAACGCCCTCGTCGCCTCGTCAACGGGCAACGACGCCGCTTGGCCCCAGAACCAGCCGCTGAACGCCCTCGTCGCCTCGTCAACGGGCAACGACGCCGCTTGGCCCCAGAACCAGCCGCTGGGCGACCCCGTCGCCTCGTCAACGGGCAACAACGCCGCTTGGCCCCAGAACCAGCCGCTGGGCGACCCCGTCGCCTCGTCAACGGGCAACAACGCCGCATGGACCCAGATCCAGCCGCTGAACGCCCCCGTCGCCTCGTCAACGGGCAACAACGCCGCTTGGCCCCAGAACCCGCCGCTGGTCGCCCTCGTCGCCTCGTCAACGGGCAACGACGCCGCTTGGCCCCAGAACCAGCCGCTGAACGCCCCCGTCGCCTCGTCAGCGGGCAACAACGCCGCTTGGCCCCAGAACCAGCCGCTGGGCGACCCCGTCGCCTCGTCAACGGGCAACAACGCCGCTTGGCCCCAGAACCAGCCGCTTCACCAGCCGCCGCTTCACCACCCACTGGCCTCGATTGGCGCCAACTTCCCGCTGCCGACGGGCCCGGACACCGCCGCATTTCCGTTTGCGTCGACTGTCGGCCCCCAGGCTTTCGGCCTGACGCCGCCGGGCGCTCCATTGAACGCTTCCGGTCCTCAGCGGCAGAAGACATGCAAGCGGAAGCAGGCGCCGGTGGCGCAGCTGCAGCAGCAGGCCAAGAAGAAGACGCAGAGCGAGAAGCAAGCCAAGAAGAAGACGCGGAAGCAGCAGAGCGAGGAGCAGGAGGGGCAGGAGCAGCAGGAGCGCGGCGGCCCGCCGCGCGCTCGTCCCATGGCGCAGTACACGTGCCTCCTGAATCTGAAGGCGGTTCTGGACGAGCTGGAGGCGGCGTTGGACCAGGACGCCGCCGCCGCCCTCGTGCTAGTGGTCGGCGGCGCTGACGGAGGCGACGTGCGGGGGAGCGCTGCGGGCGATCAGGTAAGGGAGAGAAAGAGAGAGAAAGAGAGACGAAACCCCAGATTGCACTTGTGTACGGTTTCTACGGGTGGGATGGAGTGGAGTGGAATGGAGTGGATGGGGTGTTGGGTTCAGCGGTACCTGGCAGTGTGTGCCTTGCTGGTGCGGACGGAGAGCTTTGGGGGGAGCCAGGGGTTTGTGCGTGTATGTGTGTGCGTGTATGTGTGTGTACAGGGGGTTTATTGGGAGTGCCGCCGCTACGGTTTGCTTGCTTGCTAGCTGTGTGAAGGACGGAGGCGGCCTCCGCAGTGGCTGCTGCAGGTTGCACTGCAAAACACTTGACTTGGGCAGGAGTCCGGGTTGACACTTGCATCCGGCGCTGGTCTCACCAGCCGGTGGGCCCCAGGACTAAGCGCCTGCTCTGTTGCTGCTGTGGGTTTCGCCGTTGCCCTCCTCGCAGGCGACGCCAGTCGGAATGGGTGTGGTTTCGACCCACCTAGGCCTGTAAGCACCCCTCGCGGACCGTGTCGCTGCAGGGGACTGATCAGAGACTCGGGCTCGGCGTGTTGGCTGCGGTTTCCGCGTGCAATCGAACTGATTTGCTGCGTGCTCCATGTCGTTTATTGGTACGTAAAGTGACGCGTTGGTGTGGGTTCTAGGGTTTTAGGGCCAGGGCCCTGGTCCTGCAAAGTGCGGGCTTTGTTGTACTGATTCCCTTTCAGTGCAGTGCCGCTTTGCACAAAGAGTGTTGGCGCCGCCCCGTGGCTCTACCGGTATGCAGGTAGCTGGATGGCAGGATGTGTTGGTCTGTGGCGGAGGTTTTGGTTTTTTGGAAAAGTTTTGGAAAGGGAGTCAAGAGCAGGCAGAGAGGGCTTGCAGACCGGGGTGTGCCGCGGAAGCAGCATGCGTGGAAGGTCGTGAAATTGCTTTTCCTTCTTCAGCGTGCGATTGGCGGTGGGTTGTTGCTGTATACGGTTCTTGGACACAAAGGCTGCGATCGCCTGAGTTGCGACTGATCGTTCGTTCGCAGGGTGAGCTTTTTGCAGCCCGGATACCGTGCGTCCGGAGAAGAATCTGCGTTGCGGTTGTATGTATGTGTACGAGCGCATTAATTATGGCGTGCGACATTTACGCTGTTTTATAAGCCAGCAATTGTCCGTTACTTTTGCTGTCTGCAGGCATTTGTAGTCTTGTACGTGTGCGACGGCCGAACACCGGGGTGCTTTGATGACGTCTCATCAGGTCGCAGGGCCTGTATGCGCTCACGTGTGTGTAAGAAATACGGTAGCTCAGTTGCTCAATTGCTGGTTTGCGCCTCCCCCCGTCCCCCTCCTTGGCGAAATGATGATGTGTCCCGTAGATTCAGCCCGGCCGTACCCAACAAATACGGCAGATGAGCGCAGACATTATAAACCGGTCGAGGTATCTGATCGCAATCTTAACAAGACAGGGTTGGCACCCGCCGTAGCGAGTCATTGCGCCCTACTGCAACCCTAAGAGACCACCTTGCTTGTCCCCTTCATTCACAATAAACTCCACGTAGCAAGAACACACGCCCTCTGATCCGTATCCGATACTACTGCCAGCATGTATTGGTACCCTAAAGCCTAAAGCAGAACGCACACGGTGTAAAAGTGTGGTTTGTATACCCGACACACATACACACACATACACGAGTTGTGTGGCTGCTGGGAAGGTGAAGCCGCGGGCGTCACGTCATGTGGGGGCAGGGCAGGTGAGGTGGATAGGGCGCAGGCGGAGGCTTTGAGATTCGCAGCAGCGGGGAAGTCTTTGGGCCAGCGGTGCGAGGCGCGTTGGGTTGAGTTCGTAATCATTTTCGGTCGGTTCATCACTGATTCGGGCTGGCGGTGACTGTTAGTCGTGATGTTGTCGGACGGCGGAAGGAGAGGAGCGGGGATGGTGAGGACCAACATGATTTTGCGCCGCCCGCACGGGGCCAAGTGGCGGGGATGTGACCTCTCTGTGCATGCCCACTAGATGGTATTCCTAACGCGAGCCGCAGCCGTGGGCAGGGAGCCGCAGCCGGAGGATGGGTGGAATGGCGGGTGCCTTCACGCCGGGTTCCCGTCCTGTAACTTGCTATAATGGATTGAGTTCAGTAATCAGTGTCGCTCAGATGCTATGGGGCCTTGCGCACGTTGGACGCTGCACAGCCGAGAAGTGGAAAAATAAACCCTACCCTTCCACCGACACGGTTCCGAAAGCACGGGTGACAATCGTGCATTAGCAAATACGTTTGCAGCCATGCTGTTGAGTTTCAAGAACATGGATTTCACCCACGTCCTCGTTTGCTCGTCCCGTTGCTCGTTGGAAGGGCCCCGTTGCACTTTGTGTGCCGTTCTCATCGTACACTCAGGGTAATCGGCTATAAAGGTTCTCCAACACATAATGATTAATCTATAATGTACCCATCGCGCTGTGCATGTTCGCTACCCCTATCTCGAAGGTACCACTGGGTATTCCTGCTGCGCTGACTGCCTACCTTTGGCACTGCTTGCTTTGCTTTTGGGTGAGTTCCCAAAAAGTATGGTTCCTTTCGCCTGCTGACTAGAAGGAGCCTTCTACCCCGCGTCTACCTTGGAACCGCTGCTTCCTGTTGCCAGCCCCTGACTAGGATCTGGATGGTACTAAATTGAAGGCTGTCCTGTGCGTACCTTGTCCACAGGTTGACTCTGGGCAACATTGTTTGACTTTGGCTTCAAGGCTCTGGAGCCTGGGAAGACCGCAAGGTGCGCCGTCCGACACGCAGCTGCGGGGTCGCAGCGACAGGCGCTGTCTTTTGCAAGCCAGTTCCGACACCGGTTGACGTCTGGAAATACCTTGATTGATCTGCCACCGACTGAAATGGTGGTGTGCACATCCTGTCCTATGGCGCCAGCACTGGTTGTTGGCGTTGTGGTGTTGTACCCTTCTTCCGCTTGGGCGTTCTCCCGGCCTGACAAAAGGCCACCGCCTCACCTGCCCTTGACCTTGCTGCTCCGTATCGTGTTGCATATCGCAGGCCAGAACACAAGCGGCATCGCCAAAATGTCGACAGTAGACATTCGTCACTTCGATGATGATATGCTGCAAGATATTGCCGCTAAAATTTTCATGGGCCAAACGACGACATCGGCAGCAACGTCGGATCGGGGCCGGGCTGTGCAGTCCTTGGCGAGCCCGCATCAACGCGAGGCGCGGGGTTCAGGGCTTGAAAGCGACATGGGGCTGACACTCCTCGACGAGACAAGCCCGACATTCGACATGGAAGCCTTCTTCGACGCCTCGGAGGACTTTGATTTCGATCTGGACGACGAACCGGAGACCCTGCCAGGAGCTGACTCCCTGGAACTGCAACATCTGCTGGGCGATACTCTCGACTGCCAGCCCAACTTGTCGCCGTCCATGGTCCCCACGGCACCCGGCTCGTCGACGATGTCGGCCCTTGATCCCGCCCCCTCAGTGTCTTCGCTGCTAAACATCGTTAACGGCACTGACCCGCTGCCGTACTCCACCTCCCAGTCGTCGGCGTACCAGCAAAGCGCCTCTCCGTTGACGGACAGCGCGACCGGCTCCTCTAACCCGCTCATGCCCGCCGCCGCCAACGCCCCCTCCGCCGCGTCAACGGGCATGTATGCCGCCGGCCACCAGCCCACACACGCCGCCGCCGCCCCGTCAACGAGCATGAACGCCGCCCGGTCCCAGTACGTGCAGCCGTCTGCCGCCGCTGCCGGTGGGTTTTCGTCAATGGGCGTCAACGCCGCCCAGTCCCAGTACGTGCAGCCGTCTGCCGCCGCCGGTGGGTTTTCGTCAATGGGCATGAACGTCGCCGGGGCCCAGTACGTGCAGCCGTCTGCCGCCGCCGCCGGTGGGTTTTCGTCAACGAGCATGAACGCCGCCCGGTCCCAGTACGTGCAGCCGTCTGCCGCCGCCGGTGGGTTTTCGTCAATGGGCATGAACGTCGCCGGGGCCCAGTACGTGCAGCCGTCTGCCGCCGCCGGTGGGTTTTCGTCAATGGGCATGAACGTCGCCGGGGCCCAGTACGTGCAGCCGTCTGCCGCCGCCGCCGGTGGGTTTTCGTCAACGAGCATGAACGCCGCCCGGTCCCAGTACGTGCAGCCGTCTGCCGCCGCTGCCGGTGGGTTTTCGTCAATGGGCGTCAACGCCGCCCAGTCCCAGTGCGTGCAGCCGTCTGCCGCCGCCGGTGGGTTTTCGTCAATGGGCGTCAACGTCGCCGGGGCCCACTCCCCGGCGACGTTTGCCGCTGCCGCTGGTTTTCTGTCAACGGGCATGTATGCCGCAAGGCCCCAGGACCCGCCGCTGTCAGCCGCCACTTCCGCTGCTGGTTCCTCGTTTATGGGCATGAACGTCGCCGGGGCCCACTACCCGCCATCGACAATTCTTGCCGCCAGCCAGCCAACGGGCGTACCTGATGCCTTGTTTATGCCGCTGCAAAGGACCTTGACCACCTCCCAGCCGCTTCACCACTCACTGGCCTCGATTGGCACCAACTGCCCGCTGCCGACGGGCCCGGACACCGCCGCATTTCCGCCGGCGGTGGCGCGCACCGCCGGCTGCGAGTCGCCTGCCTGGCTGGGACACCCGCCGGGCGCAACCGTCGGCCCCCAGGCTATCGGCCGGGCGCTGCCGGGCGCTCCATCGAACGCTTCCGGTCCTCAGCGGCAGAAGACATGCAAGCGGAAGCAGGCGCCGGAGGCGCAGCTGCAGCAGCAGGCCAAGAAGAAGACGCAGAAGCAGCAGAGCGAGAAGCAAGCCAAGAAGAAGACGCGGAAGCAGCAGAGCGAGGAGCAGGAGGGGCAGGAGCAGCAGGAGCGCGAGGGCCCGCCGCGCGCTCGTCCCATGGCGCAGTACACGTGCCTCCTGAATCTGAAGGCGGTTCTGGACGAGCTGGAGGCGGCGTTTGACCAGGACGCCGCCGCCGCCGTGGCCGAGGTGCCAGCGGCGGGCGGCGCTGGCGAAGGCGACGTGCGGGGGAGCGCTGCGGGCGTGCAGGTAAGATAGAGAAAGAGTTAGCGGAGACGTAACAGGGGGTTGCATGTGTATGGTTTGGTTTCTACGGGTGGTGTGGTGCAGCGGCCACCGCAGTGGCTGCTGCAGGTTGATCTGCAGAACACTTGCCGGCATCCGGCGCTGGTCTCATCAGTTAATTAATTACAGAGGAGCTCATCAGGCCTCAAAACTAAGCGCCTGCTCTGTTGCTGCTGTGGGTTTCGCCGTTACCCTCCTTGCAGGCGAAGCCCGTCGGCTGGGGTGTGGTTTCGACCTCCATCCTGTAAGCACCCCGCGCGGACCGTGTCGCTGCAGGGGTTTGGAGTTTGGGGTTTGGGGGTATTCACGTTGAGGGGTTGGGCGGGTGGGTTGGGAAAGGTGCAGTGGCGGCTATTGAATCGTGCGGGGGGAGTCGCCCTCGTCCCGGGCCCCCGGACTGATCAGAGACTCGGGCTCGTCGTGTTGGCTGCGGTTTCCGCGTGCAATCGAACTGATTTGCTGCGTGCTCCATGCTGTTTATTGGTACGTAAAGTGACGCGTTGGTGTGGGTTCTAGGGTTTTAGGGCCAGGGCCCTGGTCCTGCGAAGTGCGGGGGCTTTGTTGTACTGATTCCCTTTCAGTGCAGTGCCGCTTTGCACAAAGAGCGCTGGCGCCGCCCCGTGGCTCTACCGGTATGCAGGTAGCTGGATGGCAGGATGCGTTGGTCCGTGGCGAGGTTTTTTTTTGGAAGGGTGCAGGAGTCTAGTCAAGAGCAGGCAGGCAGGGCTTGCAGACCGGGGTGTTCAAAATCGCATGCGAAGCCGCGGAAGCAGCATGCGTGGCAGAAGTACGGCTGTGCCTAATGTGAATCCCCACCCTCGTGGAGTTGGGGCTTCCTTCTTCAGCGTGCGATTGGCGATGGGTCTTACTGTATACGGTTCTTGGACACAAAGGCTGCGATCGCCTGAGTTGCGACTGTTCGTTCGCAGGGTGAGCTGCTTGCAGCCCGGGTACCGCTTCTACGAATGCGTCCGGAGAAGAATTAGCGTTGCGGGCGTGTATATATTATAGCGCATGAGTTATGGCGTGCGACATGCTGTTTCATACGACAGCAATTGTCCGTTACTTTTGCTGTCTGCAGTATGTAGTGAGCATTGATACGTGTTCGGCGGCCGGACGCCGGGGTGCTTTGATAACGTCTCCTCAAGATCGCAAGGCTTGTATGCGCTCACGTGTGTGTAAGAAGCACGGTAATACAGTTGCTCAACTGCTGGTTTGCGCCCCCGTCCTCGTCCCCGATATGAACGTAGAAATTTAAACCGGTCAAAACCATCTAGTCACGGTCTGGACGGTAACTTATCCTTGCATCCCGCCGCAACCCTAAGAGACCACCTTACCTGTCCCCTTCATGCTCAACAAACTCCACATAGCAAGCACAACACCCCCCTCTCCTCCGTATCCGATACTACATCCAGCATATATTCGTACCCGGCAACACGCGCGCGTGCGCACACAAACATACACACACATATGCACAAATGCCGTCCCTTGCCGCTCGCCCGCCCTCTCGCGCTCTCTCCCTCTCTCTCCCTCTCAAGCCGCCCTTACCCCACCTCTCACTCCATATGCGCAACCGCTGCGCCACCGCCGCCCAGCCTAGCCCAAGCCTCATGCAGGACGCACACGGTGCAAAAGCACGGCGCCACGGCCGCAGCCTCCCGCTGCGCCATGACAACGCCATCGCCTCATAAGCGCTGCCAAAACAAAGCATTCTTCCGCTCCGGAGCCGCCGCATTAAAGGACGTTTCTGTACCCCATACCGCACCACAACTCTGTAATATACTACCCCGCTCAGATCCGATCAGCGCAGCCGGGTTCCGGCCCCCCCCCACCAGCAGCAGCAGCAGGGACCCAGGTCCGCTACCGAGCGCGTCGCGCCGCCGCCGACGCGAGCGAGGAGCGCAGCGCCCGCCTGCTGCTGCGCCGCAACTGGGACCCGCGGGACACAGACTGAGGCCCCTCGGAGGACCCCCGCCTCCCAACCCCCTCCACCCCCTCCCACCATCGCTTCTGCTCCTGCCCCTGCTGCTGCTGCTGCTGCAGCAGCAGCCTCAGCCCCCCGCGTCGTGCCGCCGCCCCCGCTGCCTCCATGAGCGCCTCGCCCGCCGCAATCATATCCGCCTCCGCCTCCGCCGCCGCCTCCGCCGCCGCCTCTTCCGCCTTCTGACCCACCGCCCCTTTCCCGACATCGCCTCCCGCAACGGCCGCCTGCGTCCCCGCTGCCGCTGCCGCCGCCTGCTGCTGGTCCTGCTGCTGCTGCTTCTGCTGCGTCCCCTCGGGCTGCTTCTGCTGCTTCTGCTCCTCCTTCGCCGCCCCGCCGCCGCCTCCATCCCCGCCGGCACCAGCGGCAGCACCGGTGGCGGCACCGCCGGCGTCCGCTTTCGCCGCCTTCGCCTCCACCCCCGCCTCCACCCCCTGCGCAGCAGCGACTGCGATAATTGGGTCCACCGCCCCAATCTCCCCCGCCTCCGTCGCCTCCGCCGCCGCGCCTCCTCCCCCTGCCCCTCCTTCCTCTGCCCCTCCTCCTGCAGCCTTCTCCGCCGCCTCCTTCTCCGCCGCCTCCCTCTCCGCCTTCTCCTCCGCCGCCTTCTCCTTCTCCGCCACCGCCTCCGCCACCGCCTCCAGGTCATGAACCCGGGGGGCCTGATCCAACAGCTGGCCCAGCTCCTCGCTAGCGGCCTCCGCCACCGTCTGGGGGTGGGGGTGGGCGAGGTGCTGCGCGGCGGCGCAGCCCTGCAGAAGGGCACGAGGTAAAGGGGGGGGGGTAGAGCATGACCGGGGGTAGAGCATGGAAGAGGGGGGCAGAGCATGGCCGGGGGCAGGGGACAGCACATTTCCAAGGGCAGCAATCACTCTGAGCAGCTCGCCGCGAACTGTTGTGGCGGGCCGTCCTGATTCCGCCCATCCCCACCCACCCCACCACCCCAACCACCCCCGTTACGCCCCCATTACGCTTCCCCCCGTTGCTCCTCCACTCAACTCACCGGTCCCACGTTGATGCCCAGGTGCGCCAGGAAGCACAGCCCCCCGCTGTGCTCTGATCGGGTCACCGCCGCCGCCCGGATGACCGCCACCAACAGAAACAGGACGAACACACCGCCCAGAGCCAGGGCGGGGACCAGACCCTGAGGGCGAGTGGGTGAGGTGAGGTGGGGTGAGGTGAGGTGAGGTGAGGGTGAGGTGAGGTGGGGTGAGGGTGGGGTGAGGTGGGGTGAGGTGGGGTGCGGCAAATGGGAGGGAGACAGGGAGTCAGGGAGTGCCGCTTGCCGCGGCTGCCAGACTTCCCAGTGCCCACAGCAGCCGCTTCCCACCCCCCACCCACCCAGCACCACCACCCCACCCACCCAGCAACCCCACCCAACAGCAGTCCGCACCTTTCGCTGCCTCTCCAGCCTCCTCAGCACCTCCGGCACCGCCTCCGTCCAGGACACGTTGCTGCCCGGCCCCAGACCCGCCAACAGCTCCCGCAGCGACTGGAGCCCCGAAGAGGACGAGGAGGAGGAGGAGGACCCCGACCCTGGCCCCGACCCCGCGCCGCCGTGCGAACCCCCGGCGGCCGAGGGGCCCGTCAGCGCCGAGAACACCTTGGACTGAGGCTTGAAGCCTGACGGGGGCAGCGATTGGGAAGAGGTGGGATGGGGAAGGGAGGTGAGTCCAGCCCGAGGCGGCTGCGGCCCGGCTTCTTACCAACCCACCCACCCTTGTACCTCCACCCACCCCTCACACCTCCTCCACACTTCCCCCTTCCAACCCACTCACACGTCCACCCACCCACCCTTACCACCCACCCACCCACCCACCCTTACCACCCACCCGCCTGCACATCCTGGAAGGCCCTGGCCGCCAGTCTGCCCTTGAGCGCCGCATTCTCCTCCAACAGCCTCGCCGCCGCCTCTCGGTGCTCCCGGGAGGAGGCGGTGGCCATCTCACGGAAGGCGTCGAACTCGCGTTGTATGGCCACCTTCTGCTGGTTGAGACTGGCCAGCTCGCCGGCGAGGGCCTGGAGAGGGGGGGAGGGAGGGAGGGGGGGAGGGAGGGAGGGAGGGCGGGAGTGGGCGGGAGGGAGTGAGAGGGGGAGGGAGGGAGGGAGCGGGAGGGAGAGGGAGGGAGTGGGAGGGAGGGAGGGAGGGAGGGAGGGAGGGAGGGAGGGAGGGAGGGAGGGAGGGAGGGAGGGAGGGAGGGAGGGAGAGGTAGGAGGGAGGGAGGGAGGGAGTGGGAGGAGTGGTGTGGCGGGGCCCGGGGGCCCGGGGTGGGCGTCGTTACTAACCGTAACGACGCCCCCACACTCAGCACGACCCGACTCGACCCGACCCGACCCGTCACCCACCACCCGACCCACCACCGTGTCTCCGCTGCGCGCCTGCTCCTCCAGCTGCTGCCGTACACGCGCCACCTCCGCCTCCAGCTCCGCCACCCGCGCCGTCGCCTCCTCCGTCGCCCGCCCCAGCTCCTCCTGCCACGCCTCCGTCAGCGCCGCCTCGGCAGCTGCAACCGCCTGCTTCCTGTCGTACAGGGAATGGAGTGGAATGGAGAGACCGCAGCACAGGGACGGAAATGGTGTGTGTGTGGTGGTGGGGTTCGGGAATGGGGGGCGAATGGGGTGGGGCCGAATTGCCAAGCGTGCACTGCGGATGGTGGTGGTGGGTGGTGATGGTGGTGGGTGGTGGTGGTGTGCCCGGGGTGAGAGGGAGGAGGAGGAGGAGAGAATGACATGCTCTGGCGTACTCTACTGGCCCCTTCCTCCCTGCCTTCCGTACGGACGTTCGTACCTGTTTGTGTTTGCCGCCTGCAGCTCCGACCGCAGCGACTGCAGCTCCGCATCCCGCGCCCGCATCTCAATGTCGTACCGGGCCTGGAGGGGTTGAGGGGTCGGAGGTGTGTGTGTGTGGAAGGGGTTGAGGGGAGGGGGTGTGGAGGGGAGGGGATTGCATACAGGAAGTGCAGTAATGCGAAATCAGACCACTGCTTGCAGCAACCCAACCCAAGCAGGTCATCAACATCGCCACACACATAGCAGAGGAGGGGGGATTTGAAGAGTGAATTTGCAAGAAAGAAACAAAAAGCCCTGCGGACGTTGTAGTCTGAAGATCGACTGGATCTCTGTCAAGAGGAGGGGGGAGGGAAGCGCTGTTCGTGGCCGAGTCAAGGAACGTCCCGACCGGCCGGTTGGCTGGTCGGCTGGTCGGCCCGGGCGCACGCTCTCCACCCCCGGAGAAGCCGCACCACACCACACCGCACCGCACCAGAGTCAGGCGACGCCCGTCGTGCGAAACCCCCCGCCCCCGGACACCCCCCCCCCGCCTCCGCGTCCGGGGCTCCTTCACGCGCATGCGGCATGCCCCCTCCCCCTCCCCTCCCTCTCCCCTCCCTCTCCCCTCCCGCTCCCCTCCCGCTCCCCTCCCTCTGCCCTCTCCCCCCCCTCTGCCCCCCCCCCCTCGCCACACACTCCCGCCACACTCGCACCTGCAGCAGCGCCAGCTCGTGCTGCAGCCGATCCAGCTCGTCCTCAACCACCTGTACGGAAACGTCGGTTGGTCGATCGGTTGGCCGGCAGGACGGTCAGGAGGGGGCCGGGTGGTCGCTCCTCGCCACGAGCTGCTCACGCGGCTCGCCGCTCCCCCTCAACCGACCACCACCCACCACCCCCACCACCACCACCATCGCTCCGCTCCCCTTCCTTCGCCCCTCCCCCCGATCACTGGCAGCACACGCCCCTCAGTTCCCCCGCCCCCCGCCCCGTTCGCCTCCGTCGCCCGCCCTCCCTCCTTCCCTCCCTCCCTCCCTCCCTCCCTTTCTCCCATCCCTCCCTCCCTATCTCCCTCCCTGCCCCCCTCCTGCTCGGTTTCTTCCGCTCGCCGCTTGCCCGGCTGCCCCCCTGCCCCCCCGGGTCGCCCTCCGCACCTGCGCCACCGCCGTCTGCGCCCTCGCCTCATCCGCCTGGCGCTCCGCCGCCTCCGCCTCCGCGGCCGCCGCCAGCGCCTCCCGCAGCGCCCGCTTCTGCGCATTGTACATCCGCCGACTCTCCTCCAGCTCCTGAGGGCGAGGGAGGGAAAGGGGGGAGGAAGGGAGGGAGTGGAAGGGAGGGGGAGGAGGAGGAGGAGGAGGAGGAGGGGGTGACACTGCACACACACACACACATGCGCCGACCAGCCAACCCATATACACAGCCCCCAAACCCTCCCACCTCCTCCTTCCTGCCCAGCACCAGCTCAAGTTGCTCCACGTGCGCCGCCAAGCTGGCCAGCTGCTTGTCCTTCTCACTGGCCACGTGGGCAGCCAGCTCCGCCACCTTCTCCTGAGACACAATCACCTCCTTGCGGGATAGCTGCACCGTCTGCGTGGGGAGGGGGGGAACGGGTGGGGAGGGGAAGGATGAAGGGGTGGGTGGGTGGGTTGGCGGGCGGGTGGGTGGGTGATGTGGGGATGTGGGTTCGGAGGGGGGTGGGTCGGGTGGAGGGGTTGGGGAGGAGACGTTGGTTGGGGGAGAGAGCACGCTGGGGATGGAGAGGGGAAGGGCGGGGGAGGCTGTGTGTGGGTGTGTGTGTGGGTGGGTGGGGGCCAGGTGTGGGGGAGGTGAGGGGTTGGGGTTTAGGGTTTCGGGAGGTGAGGGGCGGGAGGAGGTGCGGGGCCCAGGCGGTGTGGATGGGTGAGGGAGGTGTGTGGGGTGTGGGGAAAAAGGGGGAGGTGGGGTGTTGTGCGCGCTTGGGAGGTGCTGCACGGTGAGAAGAGGGGAGGCGAGGCATTGGGATGCCAGGGGGAGGACGGTCCGGGTTCGGAATGGGTGCAGTGCAGTCGCGGCTTTGCGTCGTGAGCTGTTGCGCAAGCGAACTGCTGCAATCGGCCGCAACCAGATCCTCACCTTTGCTGCCAGGTCCTTACGAACGTCCATGAGCTCCTTGCGGGTGCGGTGCAGCTCCTCCTCAAGCGCGGCGATGGCCGCACCATGTTCGCTTTCGGCAGTTACTCCAGCAGTACTGAGCTGAACTGCCTGTGCAGTAGGCTGCTCCTGCTGTAAGTTTTCTTCCTCCCCATCCTCCTCCAGCCACATAAGCTGGTCAGAATCGACTTCCGGCATTTCGCTGGGCGCGGATGAAAGCGACGGCCGCCTCTTGCGCTATGCGCCCATCCCGATAACCACCAATGCTCACGACCCAGGAGCCCCAAATCCCGACCTTTCCAGACACAACTTCCACAATTAACGGCTTAGCAATAATATTAGTGCATGATGTCGTTCGGCCTTGCGAGTCTGTTCGCCTGTGTTAAGTAGGTATTTGCAATGGGCTAGCCTGTGCATCCTGGCATCCAGCCAACCGCCTGTCGTACCATCATAAAGAAAGTTTCGTCGGGGTGACTGTTGCCAGCCAAGCGTCCTAAGCTTGCATTACTCCTTGCTTGCATGTGGGGTTTGGGGCCTGTACTACCACGCATCTCCTGGTTGAGCAGCAGGAGTCCATAGTGATTGGAACTATACCTGGAACCCTGCAGTCTTTATTTAGTCGTGCAAAATAACCAAGCCTACATCTTGAACGTAAATTTTAATAGGAGTACATTTGCTTGGGCGTCAGAACGCGTGGTCGCGGTCCAACTGAGCTTGAAGGTCGAGCCGGCGCTGAAAGTAGCTGGCCGGACACGATGGCTCTTAGCGCTCGAGGATTTTCCCTAGAAAGCAGAGGACTGAGCGCCGAACAACAGGTTAGGCCAACTTGTCGGTTCTCATGATGGGCGTGGGTGCGGCGGTGTAGACGCTCGCACCCTTTTGTATTTGCAGGCCAAAGTCCTGGCATTCAAGCGCCTTCTGCAACAATCTGGGGCCTGGGACGACGGTTGCTTTGGTGAGACCGACAGACCGAGGGCGTTCAATCAGTTTGACCGCTGCACTGCCGAACTGAAATCTTCGGACACGCGGACCCCGTGTCGCAAGTAAACCACAAAGCTTCATACAATACTCGGAATTTAGGACTCAGCATCGGCCGAGTCTCTTTGAACCCCCCTCCCCACCACACACACACGTACCCCGCCACTTTCCCGCCAGATGACCACGACTGCGCGCGGTTCCTGAAGGCGCGGAACTATGACCCGCAAGCCGCAAAGCAGATGTGGGACGGGATGCGGGCGTGGCGGAGGGAGAACCGCGTTGATACCATCCGCGACTGGTTTGTGTTCAACGAGCGACGGGAGTACGACCGGTTGTTCCCCACCGGTCTGCACAAGACAGACAAGGAGGTGCGCGGCCCTCCACATGCGCCACAGTGTCCCTGCTGGCTGCTTGCAGCCGCACAGCCGGCGGCCACTGCGATCTTCGGTCACTGCGATCTATGCCCGCTTGACCGCCGGCATTTATATTGATATCCATATTTATATCCAAGATCGATGGGTATGGACAAATGCCTGCATTCAGCCCGAATTCGGGGCCTTGGGGCCATGCTCGCTGTTGCTCCCTTCTACCGATTCGTCCAGGCAACGATTCCCTACAAGGAATTCGGTCACCCAAATGCAGTTTTGATTGCCCGGACAAACCCAGCACAGGGCCCTACTTGGACCCCCGTTTCACCTCCTCCATCTCCCACCGCCCCGCCCCAGTCGCCTCCCATTTCCTTTTCCCCAACCCCTCCCCCACCCCTCCCCTCCCCGTCTTTCGTAGGCCACCTCCTCCATCCTTTCGCCTCACTTTCCCTCCCCGCCCTTTGCTGCCTTCAACTATCCAGGGCCACCCGGTCCTCATCCAGCAGCTGGGCCGCGTCAACATCAGCGCGCTGTACAAGTTGACCAATGACGACCGCATCCGCCTGGCGCACATTGCGGAGAACGAGCACCTGCGCCGGGTGGTGTTCCCCGCCTGCTCGCGTGTCTCGGGGCGGCCTATCGACCAGCTGTTCACCATCATTGACCTGGAGGGCGTAGCGTTCACGTGAGCTGGGCGGGAATGGCGGGCTGAGTACTAAAGACAATACCGCAGCGGAGGAGCAATGGGGAGGGGCGGGAATGGGGAGGGCGGGAGGGGTTGCGAGAGGACGGGCGGGAGGGGAAGGGGACGGGGCGACTCTCGTGGCTCCTTACAAAAGGGAAGGTGGGGGTGCGGCAGGAAAAGGTACGAGCAACGCCGCGTAGTGGCTTCTCGGCAGGCACGGTTGGGGTCGAGCGGAGGACAGTGCGGCGCAGGCGCGGGTTCTGCGCCGTCCCTCTCCGGACTTGCTCGCTTCCCGCCCGACACCTCTGGCCCCCGCCCGCTTCCGCCTCTTTGCCCTCCTCATCGGCCCCCCTATTCTGTCAGGAGCGTGATGCGCACCACCTCGCTGCTCAAGATGTTCATGGCCATGGACTCGAACAACTACCCGGAAACGTTGGCCCACATGACCATCATCAATGCGCCCGGATGGTTCTCCACATCGTGGAGTGCCGTCAAGAGCGTGCTCAGTGGGGATACCGTGCGCAAAATCGAGGTGCGGTGGGGGCCAGGGAGCTCTGCTGTCCTGGTCGAGGCGGGGCGACGTTGCTGGTTGGTGCGGGGTGCGTGTGATGGCGTCGTGTGAAGGCTTGGGCCGCCCGATGGAGAGTGGGTGGTTTCCGTTTCGTGCAAACAAGGGTGTTGCCGCGGTTTGGTCATGGCCGTATGAGCGATCGCATTTTGGAGGCGGACCGACGGGGCGATCACGTGATTTAGCTTGTGCCCGCCCAGGTGGTCTTGCCAGGCGCGCGGACAGTGAGGGCGGGTAGGGACGGCCGAGTGGCTGCATTCCGGGCAAGTCCGGGCAAGTTCCGCATGCGGTGTGTCTGTCTTCCTATCATCGTTATGCAGCGTAAACCGCTTGCCTACGAGCCCCACGACCCCCCTCCCTTCGCTCGCTTACACCACGTCCCTTCCTGTCCGCCCAGATCCTGGGCAAGGACTACCAGTCGGCGCTGCTGCGGCACATCCCCCGCGCGAACCTGCTCGTGGAGTACGGCGGCCTGTCCCGCGGCTGTGTGACGGACAACGAGGGGCCCTGGCAGCTGCCCGAGCCGCTGCCCGAGACGCCAGCGCCGCCGCCGGAGCCGCTGCTGCCGCCGCCGCAGCCGCTGCTGCCCCCCATGCCCCAGCCGGGGGTGACAGGTGCGTCTGCTGGCGGCGCGGACATGGGGGAGCTGGCGGCAGGCGGCGGCGGGGACGGGGACCAGCGCAGCCCGCGGGACGTGGCCACGCGGCGCTCGCTGTCGCCGGTGCGGCCGGGGGCCAAAGCCGCCGCGACGGGTGTCGTCGCTGCGCCTGGCGCCGCAGGAGTGCACCCGGCGCCTATGGCGACCCCGCCGGCAGCCAAGCGGCCGCACGTGGAGGAGGTGCAGATGCAGCCGCACCCGCAACAGCAGCTGGGTGCGCCGCCCAGCAGCGGCAGCCCCGCGCCCAGCGTCAGCGACTCCGACAGCGCGCAGAGCATGGCCGCGCCGCTCATGAGCAATTTCCTGCCATCCAGCAGCGAATCGCCCTCGCCTCAGCACCATCAACACAGCCACCCACAGCAGCCGCCGCTGCCGCAGCACCGGCAGCAGCAGCAGCAGGCGGTGCCGCCCCTGCCGCCGTCGCAGCAGTTGAGCGCCAGCGGGGCGATGGCCGCCGCGGCACCGGGGGCCGGGACGCCGCCGGTGACGATGCCGCAGCGGCACAGCTCCAGCGGCGGCGCGGGCGGGCTGGTCGCCGGCTTCGTGGCCAGTCTCCAGGCGGCTGTCGTCGGGCACGCAGGCGCACAGCAGCAACACCCGCCGCAAGGCGCCGCTACCGCAGCCGCAACGGACGGCGGCGTCCTGCGGCCTCCTGCGGGGCCCCTGCCGACATCGCTCGCGACCAACCCCGCCGGCCCGCACACGCCCCTGCACAACCCGCAGCAGCACCCGCTCGCTCAAAACCAGCAGACGCCGCCTCCGCAGCAGCAGCAGCAGCTGCCAATGGCGCGCGGCGGCAGTGGCGGCGCGGCGGGTCCGGCGCAGCTGCTGCTGTCGTCCCCCCGCGAGGACGCTACCGGCCCCGGCACGATGCTCTCCGCCGTCAGCACCTTGTACAGCCCGCCTAGCCTGATGAGCCCGCTCAGCCCGGCCGACATGCAGGCCGTTGCCGACGCGGCCATCTCCGCCCGCCGAACCGACGGCGCGACCAGCCTGCTTGGCTCCTCTGCTGCTATGGCGGCCGGCACCGGACGGCGCAGCGGCGGCGTCAACGTCAGCGGCGGCGGCGTCGCGGGAGTGGGTGTCAGCAGCTTTGCCAGCGTCGCCGCCAGCACGCCCACCGGCGGCCTCACGGCGGCGGCGGCGTCTTTCACGAGCAACACCGCAGTGAGCGCCTTCGCCAGCGCAATCATACCGAACGGGGAGCTGCTGCTGCCGGCGGCGGCGACACCCGGCTCGGGGCAGCTGTCGCAGCAGCAGGCGGCGGCGCAGCAGCAGCAGTATCAATGCCAGAGCCTGAACGACATGGACGACGCCGAATCGGTGCGCGCCTCGGTCATGAGCCAGCGCTCCTTCTACAGCGCGCTGTCGCACCTGGACGCGAGCAGCTGCAGCGGCATCACCAGCCCCGCCGAGGGGTCGGACAATGCACGTCGCTGGTCGGCGCAGCGCGAGCTCCACGCGGCCGCGATCGCGTCGGCGGTGGCGGCCACGGCGGAGCGACGGGCGGCAGCGGCGGCTGCGGCGGCCGCCGGGACACCCACGGCAGCTGCGGCGGCCGCGGCCGGCGGGGGCACCTTGTCAAAGCTGTCCGCGTCGCACCCGGCGCATACCGTTGGGATCCCGCCGGCAGGGGCGCTGTCCGGCGTGTCGTACATTGTGCCGCCCGCCGCGACGCAGGCCTTCGGGTCGTACCTCGACCAGCCGCCCCCCTACGGCGCGCTCCGTTCGGACGACGGCTTGGGCTCCTTCACGAACACGGACGCGCCGGTTGTTGCGAAGGCGGAAGACGATCGCAGCCCCAGTGCCGCCGGCGTGTCAGGTAGTGGCGGCGGTGGCGCGGCCCCTGCGGCGGCTCCGGGGCACCGCAGCCGCGGCGACGCAGCGCAGATCGTCGACGCGGTCGCGATACAGATGGGCAACGACAGCAACGGCGGCGCGAGCGTTGGAATCGGCGGCAGCGGCATGTCCCGGTCGCCGTCGGCGGCCGCGATGGAGGACTGCAGCCTGGGCGCCGGCGCGGTGCGCTGGGCGCGCGGCTGGTTCTTCCGCCGGCGGAACTACGGGCGGCTCGTCGACGACGGCGCAGGCGACGGCGCGGGCGGCATGGGCGGCGGCGGCAGCCACCAGGGCTCCGACGGGGGCCGGCAGGGCGGAGGGTCGATGATGATGGGCCGGGGCAAGGGCAGCGGGGCGGGACTGTACGCGGCAGTGGGCGGCGGGCCCTGCGCGACCAGCCCCAGCAAGATCGTGCCCAAGATGCCGCACCACTCGCGCGGCGATTCGTGGGAGTGGGACCAGCCGTCGCCGTACGACATTGACCAGACGTACGGCCGCACGGGCGGCAGCGGGGCCGGCGGCGGCATGATGCACCGCGAGATGTCGTTCGGCCGCGGGGCAGAGCGCCGGCGGCTGCTGCGCTCGGAGAGCCCTGGCCGCCGGCGCCGGCTGGAGGAGTACTGTGGCTGCATGCCCTGCTGCACCATTATGTGAGGCCAGTGGCAAGGCATCGCTCCAGGGGCCGGTGTTGGTCGATGTGGAAATGAGGGGGAGTAAGGGCAATCCAAGAGGGGCAGCGCGCTTGGGGGCGGCGTGGCCGAGCACGCGAATCTGGGCACGAAGACGGACCGCACCAACGTGCGCTGAAGAGATTCGGGAAAAAAAGGATATGTGTCGCCTTGTCTTTCTCTGCTGTGGGCATGGGTCTTTCTCTGCTGTGGGCATGGAAGTCATGTCGCGAATGCGCGCCCCGGAGTGGAAGATGCGGCCAGGGACTGCCTTGCCCCATGTCCTCCGTTGCGTGTTGGTGCACGCCGTGCTATGGCTGGGTGAGCTGCTACTCGTTATCTCTGATCTCTTATCGCCTGCGGTGGGTATTTTCGATGGTTTTCGACGCATTTTCGAGCCGAGTGGGCGGCGGGTCAGCTTGTCAGACGCCCCCTTCTTGCTGTTTGCCTCTAGATACACGATGAGGAAAAAGTTCATATGAGGAAGCGTTCGTGTGTGTGTCCGTTTGCGTGACGCTTGGGACATCCCATACTTCACGTCACACGAAGAACTCTCGACTGTTTTCGGTTGACATGGTGCGTTGCGCGCGGGTACTTTTCACCGGGCCCAAGGGCTTTCCGCCCGGGGGATGGGGTTGGGAGGCTGGCTGCGATTCCTCTGCATGACCCATCCATCAGCCGCGCCGCTGGCTTCGGTCGCGGCCGTGACGGGCAGTCGGCCATGCCGTCGAATCGTTTCGGCTTGTGGGGAACAAGGCCGAGGACTGCCTAATTCGCGATTAGGTTTCGCGTCGTGACCGGGGGTGTCCATGCGTTGACTGCAAATGCTCGATTTTGGGTTCCGGCTAACTACTAATAACAGAGTTGATTTGACGCTGCTCTGAGCGACGGATGGGTGGCACTTTTCGGGAAAACACACCAGTGCGTGTTTTGGGCGCACCCACGCCATCATTGTGAGTGTAGACCGGCATTACTGGACACTGGTGATAATGCGCTTGAGGGCCGTGTGTGGTGGGGGGGCGTGTCATGGGATCTCGATACAACAGGTGGTGCGGAGTCAGCTGCGGTTGCTCGGACACGTTTTGGTGGGAGGGACTGCGAAGGAAGGGCATTCCCGGGTTTTAGAGCCCGCACATTCGCCCCATTCTTGGTCATAAGGCCACGTGGCTGGACAAAAGGACATACAGTGACAGACTGTTACGAGCTGCTTGCACCCCTCGGTCACCACTCCTCTTTGTCCCCTCAGCTCTATCGTTCACCGATGTTGCGTTTTGCTGCGCTAAAACGCTGGTCCTTCCCAAAAAATATGACAAATGATGGTGTATCCAAATATGGGATCAGGGCGCAGATCTCCGCAGGCTAGGCGACGGCCCGGTATATCGCCGGTAGGAGCGGAAGCGGTTGTAATGCGGTTGCACACGAACGGCGAGCTGGCGACAGGCAAACAGCACCGAACCTCCACAGTTCTGAAATTCTACTTGTGGGACCTTCTATCTCATGCCACGGAAAACGTTTATTCGCGCAAACTAGCTTCCAAATTGCTACGTTCTAATTGTGCTCGGTACGAGCACATCGGTCGCCTCGACGACTTCCCTCACGAGTGGCTCAGTATCCTCTGCAACAAAATTTGTCTCAGATAGGTCCACAGCTACACGGGACAAGGCGGCCAGCCGAGCGTTTTAGCGATACGGACTCTTGCCCTCACTTACTGCACCGTGCCTCGTGCGACCGATTCAAGCCAGAGGCCCGGCCCTTGCAGTCGCGTTCAATTTATATTACAAGCTTATTTTTATAACTTGGGGCGCACTGAAGGACGCGTTCCTTGCGTTGCCAAGCCAACGACCTCTTTGTCAACCTGGTCTCTTGTGAAAGCGCATTGCGTCGTGGCCTCGACTTATCATGCAGCGTCACCGGTGCTGTGACACAGTCAAAAGCCAGCGCCGGCCAGGCGTCAGTGTCCAGGTTGCTTCTCTGCAAGCTTGCGGTGCACAACGACTTTCCTGCTGGCGTGGCAGGAGGGCGCCGACCGCCCCGAGGCCAGTCGCTCGCCGTGCTGGCGAGCCTCAAGAGCCTTACAATGCAGATTATGAAGGAACGCAACAGGGAGACGCGAAGCCAGAGACATTCGTCAAGTGGAATGCCTCGTCGGCCAACAGCGTCAGTCAAGACCAAGAGACTAGCTCTGAAGCTATAGCTATCAAAACGATAGATGTTGATGCAGCACTTACTGGAATGGCAGCGGAGGCGCTGGATGCGAGCGAGCATCTGCGAAGCCCTAGCCCTTCTGGGCGTTCACAGCGCTACGCCGTGCCTTCGGTCGACCGTCAAGGGTGGTACGAATGCACATTATTCGAGGTGCTGCAGGGCGCTGAGATCGACGCGCAAACGGCCAGCCACTTTTTCTCACAGCTGGCCATGCACGACTCCTGGGCGAGCCCGCTGACGATGGAGGAGGTGGTGAGTAGAGCTGCGTGCAGGCATTTTTTCTAAACTGCATGGGGTGCTGAGTGTCTCTCGTTTAATTGATGACTGAACCTCGAAAACCGGCGCCGTGGCGTTGCGAACCTTGCTGGTCGACCGACGAGATATCCGCCTCCAATCCTCAACTCCCCGCTTTGGGCTTACCACCCTGAAATCACAACGAACACGCATTAGCCCTTCACTCGCTGCTCTCATAACCTCCTGCCTGGGCATGCAGTGGCGTGCCAGCGCCACTGCACTGAAATATCCTTCTCCGAACTGCGAAACTGCGAGCCCCCGCCCCGCCCCCGCCGCCGCGGGCCGCGCTGACCCGCTGTCCGCTGGTGCCCCAAGCCAACCGCCCCGGCTCCTTACTCACCCCAACCAACCTTCTTGAAAGATGCAAATCGCAGCACCAACCGCTTTTTTTACAACGACGCACAAGTCAGCACCTTCCTTCCCAACCCAACCCTTCCCCGTTGCCCGGATGCCGCCCACAGCTGCAAGCCGCCCGCATCGCCGACATCACTGGCTTCACCCTGCCGCCCATCCTGGTGGCGCAACTGGAACAGCTCGTCCAATCCGCCGGGCCCGTCGCCGCCGCCGCCACCGCCGATCCGCTGCTGGCGTCGTACTCGTACGACCTGCCAGCGCTGCTAGACATGCTCCGGGGAATGGAGATCACGCCCTCCATCGCCTGGACCGATTATGCGCTGCGCGCCTGGGTCAGCGGCGGCGGCGGCGGTGGCGGCGGAGGTGGCGGCGGGCAGCTCACCGCCGCCGGCGTGCGCGCCGCCGTGATGCTGCTAGAGGCGATCTACGTTCCCGACGCGGCGGCGGTGGCGGACCCACCGCCGCCGCCACCGGCGCCGCCGCCGCCACGGCACAACGGTGCCTGGCGCTCGACGTCGGAGCAGGCCCTGCCGCCCGCCGCCGCCGCCGCGGCGGCGGCGGCGACGGCGACGCCGGAAGGGTCGTATGTCTCCGCCGACGTACGCGCCTGGCTGGACGTCTGCCTGACGGCGCTGCTCGACGGCGGCGCGCTGACGCGCGCGCACCAGCGGGAGGACTTGTACGACATGCTTCCGCACCTCGCGACGGCGCCGTCGGCGGCCGTTGTGGAGCGCCTGTTCTGCGAGGCTTGGCCGCCAGCCAGCGGCGGCGCCGCCGCCGCCGCCGCCGCCGCCGCATCCTCCTCGGAGCACATTGCTTCGATGCTGTGGGTTGTCGCATCTTCGGGTGCGTCTCTTCAGGTTCCGTACTCCCCTTCTTCCTTGCACGGAGCCGTCGCGCACCGGTCCGAAACCCCCGTGTACTCCCATCCCCTCCCCTTGTTGTCTGCTGGCGTGCAAACTTTTTCCCCAAAGCTCTCTTCCTCCTCAGACACACCAGTTCATGTGTGCAACCGTCGCTGCCCGCCGCGCCCTGCCCTTCAAAGGCCATCCCGCGCCTTTATTTTCTGTTGTTGTTTGTGTTATAGCCATCCAGCCTTGGTGCGCCTTCTCGGTCCTCGTCCCGGCGCCTGAATCCGAAGTCCTGAACGCATATCTGCTGCTCTACCCGACCCATTTCTCCTTTTGAGCTGCTACTACCCGTCCGATGTACCGACTCTATCCGATCTCCACTTACCGCCTCCCCAGGTGCCAAGCTCCCTCCAGCCGCCATCCACGGCCTGCTGCGGTCGCTCGAGGCGTCAGTCATCCGATCGGTATCGAACGACAACAACAGCGGCGGCGGCAGCGGCGGCGGCGGCAGCGGCGGCAGCCGGCACGCCGCCGATGCTGCTGCGGACGCCGCCGCTGCTGCTGCCTCGGCCGCGGCGGCCCTCAACGCCGCCTTCTCCCTCCCGTCCGCGCCCGGTGCCAGCGGCAACCCGCCCACCCCTCCAACACCCGCACCCTCTCGCTCGTCCTCCCCCAGTACGGCATACGGCGCCACCGGCGCATCCTCCGCCGCCGCTCCTTTCTCCCCGGCCTCCCTGCCTCTCTTCCCGCCGTCCGACCGCGCTCCACCCTCGGCGTCTTCCTCCCGCTCCTTCGGCCGCCGCATCACGCCCTATGGCGCCTACCTGGCCCTCTGGGCTTTTCACCATTACCGCTACGTGCCCCACGCCCCCGTCGCGCGCGTCGTGGGGCCTGCGCTCCTCTCCGCCGCCGTCAGCGCCGGCGGCAGCGGCCTCGGGCCGCGCCAGCGCTGCCGTGTCGTACGTGCCGTACTAATGTGCTTTGGCTCCGTACCGCCGTACTTGCTGGCCCGTTACGACTGGTCGTCCCTGTTCCGCGGGTGGGAGGCGCTGGACTCAGCGGAGCTGCTGCCGCTGCTGGCGGACGTCGCGTCGTTGGCGCGCCAGCGGCGCCACCAGCGGCGCCGCCGCGGCGGCGGCGGCGGTGGTCCTGGCAGCGGCGAGGCTCAGCTACTGCAGCTATCTCACTTGGCGGCGCATGTGGTACAGCTGCCGGGATGGCAACGGCGGCTAGCGGGCGTTGGTCTGACTACCGCCGTTGCGTCAGTGGCGGGGCTGCTTGCCGTACTGGGCGAGGAGGACGCCGCGGCGGCCGCGGCGGCGGTTGCCGACGGCGGCGCGCCGTCGGGCCACGATGCAACTGCCGCTGCCGCTGCCGCCGCCGCCGGTGACGGCGACGGCGACGGCTTTGCGTCTGACGGCGACGGCGACGCCGCTCGAAGCAGCGCCCTGGCGACGCCGTTTGCGCAAGAGGTGCTGTCGGGATGGCTGGGCTACGTGCTGCCTGTCATTCAGGTGGGTTTCGGCGCAGCCTTAGGGTTTCGGAGCAAGCAGGCACGGGACGGCCAAGCGGCAGCAATATTTGCATATTGGTAACGACAGGCTGGAGCAATGCAGTACACTACCGTACTCGCACCTTTCCATCTGCGGAGACGACTGATTGGTGAATACACCCTCTTCCCGCATCCTTGCCCGCATCCTTGCCCGTACTTGATCCTCTCAGGACAATGTCAAGTTGATCACATCCGATTGGGGTATTGCCGGCCGCACGGCTAGCGGCGGCGGCATCGGCGGTGGCGCGCAGCAGCGTTGGGGTCCTTTCCAGCAACAGCAGCCGGGACACGGTGCACGGTACGAACCGTACGGCGGCGGAGCCGCCGTCGACGCGCAGAGCGCGGAGGTTGTTCGGCCGATGGGATCTGTGGCGCTGGCGGCGGCGGATGCCGCCGCCGACGGCGGCGGCGCCGTCGCCCCAGACGGCGTGTCGTGGCTGACGGCGGCCCCGCTGACGGCGACGGCGGCGGCGGCGCCGCCGCCACCGCAGCTGACGGCGCTGGAGTTGATGGCGGCGCTGACGGCGCTCCGCGACACTGCGGCGGCGCTCGACCCACGGGTCCATCCGGCGCTGCACCGCACGCTGATGTGGGCGATGCAGCGGCTGGGCTCGCGGGCAGGATCCTGCGCGGTGGAGCCCGAGGCCTTTGCGTCGGTGCCAGACATGCTCGTACGGGTGAGTGTTGTACTGTCGTACAACGGCTGTAGTATGGTATTGGGGAAGGTTATTTGAGAACATTGGGCTCTGTGCGACGCGTTCCCTCTATGCGTTGCGGACCGCCGTGAACTTGAATTTTGTACGACATCGGCCCTCTGGACGACATCGGACGGCTGTCCTGGCTGACTCCCCAGGTGGATGCTCTCGGCTGGGTGGAGATGCCGCTCCAGTGGGCGCATTCCGTCGTACAGCATCCCGACGCCGAGGGCGCTTGGTTTCGGAGCCTTCCGTGGCCGCAGGCCCTACGCGCCGTACTGGTCTCGGGGCAGCTTGTACAACGCGCGCGCGCGGAGGTACTGCGCCGGCACGGCGCCGACGCAGCCGCCGTTGCGGCCGGTGTCGCCGCCGCCGCCGCCGCCACCGCCACCGCCACCGCTGCCCCCATGGGGACCGACCAGCCGCCGACGTGGCCGTCGTCGTCGTCGTCGTCGACGTCGCTGCAGCACAATCAGGCGATGGTGACGGCACCGGCGCCGTCGAAGGCGGCGGAGCTACTAGGCGCCTCAAAGCGGCTCCAAAACCACCTCTTGGGCCTCCTGGCGGCTCGCATTATGGCCGGCACTGGGCCGGAGCTTCGGCAGCTGGCTCTGACGTGGCAGCTGTACGGCATGCCGTACGACAAGGAGGCGCTGGCAACGGCGCTGGGCGCCCTCGCCGATGTTGCGGCAGCGGCGGCGGCGGCGGCCGCGGCCGTCGCCACCGGCGCCCCTGGAGGCGGCAGCGGCGGCGGCGACGCGGTGGCGGCGTCGGCGGCGGCGGTGGCGGTGTCTGTGACCCACGGATCGGTGCGCGACGCGGCGTCGCGGCTGGAGATGATGTGCGAGGCGCAGCAGGTGCCGCGGGAGGAGGTGGACCGCCTGTTTGCGCCGCTACGGGTGTACGGCATGTGAGAGGCCGTACAAAAGCCCATGCGGTACACCGCAACGGCGCCGCTCCGCTGTCGCAATGGCATGATGGCACGATGGAAAGATGGAGTGCGAGTCAGAGGCGGGCAGACTGGAATGGGTGGCCGCCGTGCATCACATGAGCTCTTGGATCGGTGATGGGTGGAAGCGGTTTCTGGATGGAAGGGACCAGAGCCTCCTCTGCGGCTGCTGCGGCCTTTCGTGGCGGCAGTGAGGGGCGCTATCTGAAAACCAACCATCCAGCAACGCAGGGTCGCGGGTCATTGGGCTTTTGGGCGGAACCCGAACCCTGGTTGGCCGCCAACCGCCACGTGCCCTGGTCCTTCAGCTGCAACAGTCGTCGATGGTCGTTTCTTGCAGGTTTACTGTTTTATTGTATGTTTATTTTCTGTTTGTTTATTTGTTTTCCTGAATCGATGTTTGCTGGCTAGTGCCGTCATCGGGTGCTTGTCTGTCTGTGTGTGTGTCCGTGTGTGTGTGTGTATAGGAAGCAGGTGTTGTGGGATGAGTGTCGTGCGGCAGGCGATGGTGGGAGGCTTGCGGGAAGGGGGATGGAGGGATGCCGGGAAGGGAGGGAGGACGGGAGCCGAGGATTGAAGGAGGGGAAGAGAGAGAGAGAGAGCTCTTTGGGGGCGCGAACATCTGGCTGGATCGTCTTCGTTGCGGGGTGGGCGAGAGAGGCTATGTGCGCTGCTCGGGATGGGCTGGTGGGGAGGTGGCATGGATGAGGGAACAGAGCGAGACAGCTGCGGGCGGAGTTGATGGGAGGTAAGAAGGAAAGACGATGGGCGGGTTGACTGGATTTGACATGGGGACTGTGGGTTGGACGAGGCTGCGAAGGTGGAAGGCGGACATGCCGTGGCAGATTGTATACCGTAGGGGGTTGAGAGCACTGCGGGGACATGGGAGGAAGAGATGAATGTGGGGCAGCAGAGAACGGAGGCGCGGTGTGGTGGACAGGCTGCGTCTTTCTCAGAGCTCACACGGAGACGGGGCTTGCGTCGCTTCTGCACTGCTGTACAGCGAGGGGCTCTCTTCCACCCAGGAAGATCGAGTGGCGCGGGATTTTGCGCTGCAACGTGTCGTGTGCATCCGTACTTTTATCTAATGCTCTGCGATAGCGCCCTTATGGCCCAGCTTGCATTTTGGGGCAAGTTTTGCCTTTCGGGCCCTTTGCTTGCAGCACACAAGGCCGCAGGCAAGCGCCCCCTCCTCGCTCGTCGCTTGTCCGGTGTGTGTATGTATGTGTGATTCCAAGCTGCACGGGCAATTTTGGTTGTTTTGCTTTGCCTTGCTTTACTGGCTCGTCTTGACTTGATCTTTCGTTTGGGGCGCCAAGCCACGCACCCTCGTGTTTAGTTCCTCTGGCGATATCGGGCGCACACTTTGTCCTAATAGTTATCGTTCAAGGAATCCAGATTTTGAAATTTTGGTGTGTAAACTTTTGAGCTCTGGGGTTCTGATGAGGCAATTCGTGGCCGACCGGACGCGCGCCGGTTCACCTCCGTTGCCGCAGGTACCTCACGGTACCTCCATCCGGGTGTGTGCTTCAACTGACCCCGGGTATGGAACGGAGGCGCCGTTGAGTTGGGGTTTGTGCAAACCTTTGCACGGAGCTTTGTTGTGCCTTCAATCCTTCTTTTATCGCATCGTCGTCCTGAGGCCGCACTGCGTGCTAGCAAGGGAAATCAGCTGTGAGGCTCATCAAGTTAATTATTTTTGCAGATCGCGACTTCGCGAGGGTGATGCGGTCATGTATCAATTTGTCACCATCAGCGATGGACGGCGGTAGTTCTGTTGGAGATTGGTTGGATCGAGGACAAACGACGCGATTGCTTTTCCCTGTTGCTCGCTCCTCCAGTCGTACGTCCTCCTGCTTGCGCCCCTGGAGTCGTTGCAGGGAGGCCACGGTGGGCGGCGCCATTTATGGTATTATGTAAGGGCCATGGTGATTACCGATTAGGCGATACCCGCATCACATCACAGCTCCTTCCTTGGATCTGGAGCCCACTTTCCCAACCCCAAAGCACAACATGGGGCAGAGTGTCCCCGCCTGTCCTTCTGTGCCTCCTGACCAAGGAGGTTTGCCCCACGGGGGCCAAGCCATCCACCCATCGCGGTACGGCTGTTGTACCGCATGCCAGCCCCCTTGTCGTTGTGAACGAGCCCACACATGTATGTGCGGTACTTTTGTGGAGCACATGTAATTTCTCCGCACGTCCGCAACCGCCACCCGCCATGCCTCCTCGCCTCGTAACCAAGGTAAGAAGGTACGTAACGGCAGCCGGCCTGGAGGCGTGTTCGATTCCGCAGCACAGCGGAAGCGGCGTCGGTGGTGGCTGGCAGGGGGGTAGCTGGCAGGGGGGTAGCTGGCAGGGCTTGCAGGTGCATGTCCCCAAGGTGTGCTTCTGCGCTCCGCTTCCCCTCCGGTACCGGTGTATGTCCTCTTGCCGGGAGTGGCTCTCCCACATGTGGCTACGCGGCTGCGGCGCCCCGGCCCCCCCCCCTTGTGTTGCCCTTTGTTGGTTGGGCGCCTGCCTGCCTGCCTGCATGTGCACGTGCCGGCCTGCCTGCGTGCCGACGACCTGCCTGCCTGGCCTGCCTGGCCGCGCCTGCCTGCACGTGCATGCGCACGTGCCGGCTGAGTTCCCCTTACCCCCCCCTTACCCCTTACCCCTTACCCTTACCGGCCTATACGTGGATACCCCCCCGCGTTGGCCCTCCAGCCTCCATCACCACCCCCCTCTAGCGCGTTGCCCCGCAGCCAGCCTGGCAGTGGTGGTCTTGTGCTGCCGGCGTTGGATGGGGGTGGGATGGGGTGCTTTGTAAGACGTGCTTGTAGGTTGGGGTTATAGACCTACCGGAACGCCGCCCGAGGTTTGCGCACACGTGCATGGGCCCCCGGAGGCAGCCTGCCTCCGGGGGCCCATGCACGAGCTCGGGCGGTGTTCCGGTAGGTCTAACCCCAATTTATAAGTGTGGGGCTCATGCGGGCCCATTTGGGGCCCATGCACGTATGTGTGCAGACGGATCGCGCGCCCTCCCTGGAAAGCATCTGCCACCGCGATTGAACTTTGGAGTTGAAACCTGAGGCCGAGTCGCAGTCGGAATCGGAGTCTGAGTCTGAGTCGGAGGGCGGGTCTCGAACGGTGTTGGCCCGCATATCGCCTGCCCCGCCACGCGCCCGGATTTCTGGCACCCCCTTTGGGACCATTCAATCGCAGGAACCGTGCCACCCTCGGATAGACAAGCATGAATAGCTTTGTTTCGTAGGTGGGAAACGGCCCGGCACGGCTCATCTATAAGAGCTGGGGCAGGGTTACGCAGGGTTACGCAGGGTTACGCATGATGACAGGTGGCCGTCATACCGTCCTCGCGGCGGTCGCAGCCCGGAACGATTTTACCGCCAAGAACAGAGAACGACGTTCAAGATCTCAATTGCAGGCCAGTCAACACCAGTTGGGAGACCGTTTTGGAAGAGGTAAGAACGCGATGAAACGTTCGGTTGCCGGTTTCAGAGCCGTCAAATGAAACTTTGGCACGTCCCTGTTTCTTCTTCGAGGTTTCTAGATTGTGATAACACAGGGTCCGGGGCCGGGTTCCTGTGTGACTCCTAGGTGACTCCTCCATCTGTCGTGTGTATACCGCAGGGCTGCGGTTTGCTGAAATGTGCCAGGCACCCTTAAAATGCCAGCCCCGCACGCAATGTGGCGCTAGGAAGTCAAGGCTATTAGGAGCTTCAAGCTTGAATGCCAGGGCCGTCCAGGGCCAATCACACTTATGTAAGCTGTGCCGTACTGTTTCATATGGCACCGGTGCTCAATTTCCCACGTTTCTCCTCACGTTTCTCCCGATAAGGAGCAGCGTTCCGTGTGTAAGGGCTGACGGAACGGTGCTCAAAGAGCTTTCAGGACGCAACGACGGGGCTCTGACGGACACACGTCGGTGTTTTCCCTCAGTCAGATTCCTGATCCAGAAACGATGGGCCATTTACGTGGTTGGCGAGTCGCTGACAACAAACGACGTTTGCCAATTATTATGGTACTTGGGCATTTGATGAAGGCATTCCTTGATATGTATGACGTGGAAGAACTTAGCCTCAATCTCACACCTCCATAGCATACCGCCATGTAATTTGCAGATTACAACACACGACTCCAATTTAGTGAACATGAAATGATTACGTACCAAAATTGCACACTGGCTTTGGCGGGCGGAGCGCCGCAGTGCAATAAAAATCGAAATTATTCTCATAATCACAGCCGGAAGCTAATATTACAAAACTGTGCGGAATCCACTCCCCTTTGCTGCCTGCCTCCGGGGTTGCTCGCATCAACCGCTCAGGGACTGTGAGAACAAATGCTTAAATATAGGTTGCATTTCGCAGGGCACAATGTGCATGTCTGCGACTCATACTTGTTTACGATGTTCCATCCTCCTGAATCGGACGTTCCCTTCTGCTGCATTCGGAAGGCAAGAGGAGGCCCAGTGGAAGCTCCAGCCTTGTGCCCCGTAACAGCCAGGAATTGATGTTTATAAGTCGGAACATTGTTCCCTTGATGTGTACATAGCTCCAGAACAGTTTGATGCCAATTTGCTGGGCCCTTCACTTCCGTACTTTGTACTTCTCGCTGGTGGCCCACCAGTCATATGCTCTCTATCCCGTTCCGAAAACCATTTACACCCGCGTATCAGCCGCTGGTACATATCCTTTCATAAATTGCGACTGCGTAGGCGGGTACTTGTACATTGGAGTTGGCGTCCATGTTTCGTAGCTGACACACCTCACTCTCACAGTATTATTTCAGCTCTCTGTACATATAAGTGCTCTTCGTAAGCGCCTATTTCCACTTGAGTTTCTGAAGTCCGCCCGCGACCGGTGTTCCGCACGGCGTCTCCCTGCTTCCTGTGACCTGTCGCTGATGCCTTTCGCTTACGGAACGCTAATACGAGAGTAACGAAGGCGCTTAAGAGAGAAATGGCAGCCGCTGGGACATTGCTCCCGGCGGCAGGGCTTCTTCTGCTGCTGATGACCTCTGTCTCGGCCACGCCACGATCTGGCGGCGGTCTATGGTCTCTGGACGACTCGCTACCCACTGGCCGGAAACGTGAGTTTTGCAGAGGGCCTTCTCACTTCTAGGCGGCGCGCTGCAATGTGTGACCCGTCCCGCTCCCGGTGCAAAGGTGGCAGGGATGTTCACATTCGTTATGTGCCTAAATGAAGGATATCACTCCATGGTGACTGGTACTCTGCGTTAATCACCTGACTGTTAAATTGCCTTCTGACGTCATGAAATGTACCTGCAGTCGCTCAAGCCGTTCCGTCCTGCACGCACTCCGATCCTTCTAACTACACTGTCGTTAGCAATGACATCAGTGGCCCAGCGGACAGCTGTGCCGATCAGGCGGGTTGCCTGGACTTTCTTGCGGTGAGTGCGGTGCGCTTAAAACTTCCGACCACATTTAGGCGGCGCGTGGTATAATTTCGTCGTCGACCCTCACCAAATTATACAGCAAAGAAAAGCCCCCTCATTCGCGGTTTCAGCTTGTAACCTGCTCCGTTGCTCTTCCGATGATGCTTGCCGACCTCAGGACGGCAGCAGCTGCACCACAGTTGGCAGCTTTCTCTACTGCCGTGTCTGCATCTTTTGGTCGGATGTGCGCAACTGCCCCAAGGATGCGGTTGACACGATCAGCCACGTTTGCTCCGCTGACGAGTTCTGGAGCCCCGGCGTCATCGCCGCGCCAGGGGCCGACCCCGTGATCGGCAACACCAGCAAGCTTGATGGCTGGAGGGCCTACTCGAACAGTGAGTGAAGAGCGGGTGGATGGCCCAGTGCTGTGACCTCCGCGCAGACATGCGTGTGCACATGCATGCAACAACTCATAACGGCGACGCTGCTGCACGCGTGGGGTTGAAGCGTCGGACGAGACAGCTCCGAAACCGGCGGCGGGTTGCCTGCGGAAGAGAACTGACCCCTTGCTCCCCGCCACATGCTTCACGGAAATCTCGACGGGCATATTGGGGACATCTTGTGGAGTCGGTTGGGCTTCCCTTGAACTTGTGGCGCCCGCGGGGGGACAGTTTCCGGCAGTTTCCCTGCCTATCTAGCACGCTGCTAAAACCCTAAAACCCCAAAACCCTAAAAACCCAAAACCGCACGCAGATCGCTACTGCCAGTGGGTCCGGTGGAGCACCAGCACCGGTTCCTCCGACTGGACTGAGGTGGCCTTCACGGTCAAGGATGGAACACAGGCCTGCCTGCGTGAGTATGTGTGTGTATATGGGCGGGTGGGTAGGCGGGTGGGTGGTGGGGGAGAAATGGGGGGTTGGATGGAGATTTAGGATGACCAACCTTCATCCCCTTGCTGTCCTCGCGCCATCTGTCTCTTTTCATTCCCAGAATTTGATTCATTTCCAGAATGTCGTCAGGGCGTGTGCTGCCTCTTGCGGCCTAGAATCCTGGCAGAAGCAGCCTTGACCTCTCGTTCTCAGCTGAGATTCTACGGAAGGCCCTCTGTACTGACAGACTCCCCTTCCTCCCCCCCAACCCGCCCCGTTCAAACCGACCCCTCAACTCCCCAGCCTCCGGCGCCGCGCCCCTCAGCGTCACCATCAACGGCATCGCCGCCACCTGTCAGGGGCCCCGCACCGTCGGCGGGACCCGGGCCGGTTGCGGCCGAGGCGACCAAGCGAACGAGTGCCTGTGGACCTTCCAGGTACCGAAGCCCGGCACTCCCAGCTTCAAGTGCAACAACATCTCGCCGCCGCCGTCGCCGCCACCGCCGCCGTCGCCGCCGCCGCCGTTGCCCCCGAGGCCGCCGTCACCGCCGCGGCCCAGCCCGCCGAATAACCCGCCCGGCGTGAACACGCCGCCCAGGCCACCGCCGCCGCCGCTCAGCATGTCGAATGTTGGTGGCTACTCGTGCGTCAGTACGGATGACGCCGACGATTCGGTAAGGCCGTACTTGGGGGTTGCATGTCGTAACCACCTGGGGGATTTTTTTTGCTTTCCCGCCCTGTGCCGTTCTCTGCTGATCTGCCTCCCGGGATGGGCTCGGAAGAGGTCTTTTTGATTGGTTGGTTTTGAGTAGATGAATCCATTCCATTATGGACGATGAAATGAAATCAAAAGACAGCTCTGTTTGCCTGACAATGCACGCGCTCGCTCCCTTTGTCTTCTCGTGGCTGTGTAGGGTCACTGCCAGAAAGGCGAGTGCGGCAACCTGTATGCCAACATCATCAAGAAGGCTCTGAGCTATGCGCCCGCGGACGCTGACGGAATCATCGCCTTCGGTGGTTTCGGATCTACCTCGGTGAGTCCACCTTGGGTTTGATGTCGTACTCCGTACTCTTCTGCGTACCGCTCCAGACCCTGTGTTGCCGACGTCCATGCAAAATTTCGATGCGTGTCTGCTCTCTGCTGAGGGCGTGTGTTGCCGCCGCCGATGTTTCTGTCATGTCATGCCATCCGACAGGACGCGCGCAAGTCGCTGGAGGGTTGGGTGGCTGAGGCCGGCTACCCCGTTTCCAAGATTACGTACATTACCACCGCGACCAATTACAATTTGTTGAACCTAACGCGGTTCAAGCTGTTGTACGTGCCTTCGGACTCTGGCAACACGGACGGAGGCATCTCGAGCTCCCAGAACAACGCGCTCTTCGGGATTAAGAACGAAATTGTAAAGTTTGTCAACCAGAGGGGTGAGTGAATAAGGCGCGTGGCGGGCCGGCGGCCGCCACTCAACACGCGGTGGGGTGGGTTGCGCGCACGGCAATGGACGGATGGATGCAGGCCAGTGGGCGTGCTTTGCGCCATGCTGCATTTCTTACAAGGCTTGGGTTCGTTTTCAGCCACCGCTACGATCTCTTCCCTTCCTTGGGCCTTCTCTCTGGGGCAGCTCCCGGGGCCCATCCCGCGCGAGGGCCCCGGCCTCCCCGCTGTACGTCAATGAGCGTTTTCCCTCCCTCCGCTGTTCTGTGTGCGTTGGTGCAAAGTACGGCACAATCGCACAATCGCGGGGTGCATCCCTATTACCGTACCTGCGTGACGCCATCCCTCGTCGGCTCCCCGCCGTTTGTGATGTCGTACCGCCGTACAGGTGGCTCGATGGTGGTGCTGACGCAGTCATCCTTCGGTACCTCGGCCTACAGCTTTTTGCCGGTGTCGTTCACCTTCCGAGCACTGGATTTCAGCGATGTCACGGTTACGCAAGAGATGCAGCTCTTTTCCCCGGACACCAACAACAGGTGGGCCCCTGGGATGACCCGATATTCGGACACTGGCTACCGTATTACGAGTTTACGACCTGAGCAGGGCCGCTCGTCTCGTCCTGCAAAGTTTTGATCATATCCCCTCTTTGTAATGCTGCTTGTTCCCAAGACCCCGAGCCTGGGATTCAGGCCGCCCACAGCACCTGCAGCGCCTGCCCACGTGCTGCTCCTGCTGTTCCTGACTGTTGCGGTCATGGCTGGTTGGTTGTCCTCGTTGAAATAAAAACCCTCTGCAGGAGATGTGTTCCTTGCCCCCCTTAACACACACCCAAACACACCCACAAACATACCCTCCACTTCCTCCCTCCCTCCCGTGCTACGGTAATCCAAACCCACTTTCTTACGCCACCATTCCTCAAAGAACACGCATGGACACTCGGCCTGTACTTGCCCTGAATGTTCTCCCCGCTCCCCGCTCCCGTTGTGTAACGCCAACAGCAACGTGGACCACAACTATTGGCACGGCTACTTCACTGGGCCCATTGACTGGAACGGCATGCGTGTGATGGCGCACCAGGCTAACTCGTGCCCCGTGTCGAGTGGCCCCAACCAGAATTGCCGCGCTACAGGTAGGCAGCGGCTGCAGGTTAGGGTCTAGGCTCTAGGGTGTGGCCACTGTGGCGGAGGCCCGGCGGGGTTTTGGAGGGAGGGGGGGATAGTTGGCAGCCCTTCCTCCATGCATCCGCCGGTTGACTCGTTTGGCTGCACTGTGCGGTACCAATGTCGCCGTCCGGAGAATGCTCGATAGGGCGACATGCCGAGAGCCAAATGAGTACAGCAGGCAAGGGAAGGGGGACACAGTGTCTGTTTTGGCCTTTTTCTTTGGCCTGCACGCACGATAGGTCAATCGGCAAGGCGCGGTCCCCGCCGCGGTTTCGGAGGGCTACAGGAGGTTCGTGCACGCTTGCTGCAAGGCCAAACCAACAAATTGGCAGCACACTAGTTTTGCATCGCAAGGACAGTGGTGTGTGTGAGAGCCGGCAGCAATACTTCAAACACTCCTCCAAGGTCACCTACCGGTATTCGTCCCCCTCTCCCCCCCCGCCCCGTGCAATGCCAGTTCTCTGCAACACTCGCACGATTCTTACCGCCGAGAACTGCTATGACAAGATAGACAACGACGGCGACAAGCTGATTGACAAGGCCGACCCCGATTGCTGGCGCTGCGGAGATTTCGTGGTTGACCCCGGCGAGGATTGCGATGATGGCAATATTATGGACAATGATGGCTGCTCGTCCACCTGCCAGTTCCAGGACTTCCCGCCACCGCCGCCGCCCACACCCGCGCCGCCGCCACCGCCGCCCACGAACCATCCGGACGATGTCAATTACTGCAAGGCCGGGAACACTCTGGGATGCGCCACTTGCATGGGCGGATGCGACACGGTGAGGGAGGGAGGGAGAGGGGGGCGGAAGGTGGGAGTTGGGGGCAGTGGGAGGGCGGATGGCGAGATGGCTTCGGAGCAGCACTGCAGCGGGGAATGGACACTAAGACACGGCGGCAGGAACTGGACATGGGAGATGGGACACGGCGGCAGGGAATGGGCTTGTGTGGCGGGTGTTGGGTCGTTGTCCGAGGGTTTGAGAGGGGGTAGAGAGCCAGGAACGGGGCCTTGGCAGCCCGTCTCTTACATGTGCTATATGTATTCCATTCACTGTAACACCACTCAACCTTCGACCCTTCGAAGGTACCGGTGTGTCTGTGTATGTGTATGTATGTGTGTGTTTCCGCCTGGGCGTTCTCGGCCCATCACGCAACCGCCTCCACCTCCGTCCCCTTTGTTGGTATACAGGTCGACAAGTGGTGGTCCAACGGCCGCGTCTGCAAGCTGCCCCAGGCCCTGGGCGGCGCCATGCCGGACGACAAGCTCTGCACCAACAACTGGGGCTATGTCGCGGCCAAGCAGTTTGACTTGTATTTCCTGGATGCCCTCGGCGTCCGGACGGTCGTGGGCGCCGTGAATACCTTCAGGACGCGGCGCGGCATTCTGCACGTCACGATGCGCGCCTTCTGCCCCAACCTGATTTTCACCAACGGCCTTGACACCATTGACCTGAACAACTTTATGCTGGTCAGCTACGTGGCCCTGAACGGCAGCCTGGTGGCGGCGAAGGTGCCGCTGGTGAGTGTGTCGGACGGAGGACTGGACGTGCGTTGCGGTGTGGTGTGGTGTGGTGGCTTGTGGGCTCACTGTGTAGGGCTGTTGCTGTCAAGTCTGTGGGCGCGCGCGCGTTCTTGTGGGATGCCAGCGGCCAGGGCGACCGTCGCGGCCACTGGGGGACAGGGGGAGCCTCATATGGCAATGCTCCTGTCATCCTGTGGAGCTCCCTGTCCCACCTACCCCGTCAAGAACAACAACAGCGTCAAACCCTCTGCTGCCGCTCCGCTCTGCTGCCCCACAGATGCGCAACGTCACCGGGAACATGCTCTACTCTTGCTACACCTTTACGTACGACATGAATGAGATCTACCCAGATTTTGGCTGCCAGGTAGGGGAATATATGCGCTATGAAAATGCAACCCATCGAGAGCTGAGAGCTGATCTGGAATCGATTCGGGAGTGGCTCGGGAGTTGCTGCCAGAGACAGCGGGCAGCGTTCAAAGGACCGCTTGCCGACTACGTGACCTCTAATTCCGCGAGATTTGGTGTATGTGCTTGCCAAAATGGAGCTTTTGGGATGGTAGAGCCAGCTAGCTGGCTGGTACGAATATACGACACCGGGCTCCTTGATCCTCACCCCGCCCTGAGATGTTGGATATCGTGTATGTGGAGCAACATGCGCTACCGGGCTACCGGGCTGGCTACACACGACTCCGACCCTCGCACCTTCAAGCACGAAGGAAACCCTAAAGACCCTCGACGCCCTACAAGCTACAACAACCCCGTCCTTAACGGCGCCTGCGCCCCTCCCTGCAGCAATTCAATGTCGATGTGCGCGTTACGGCCCGTACTTCGATGGTGACGAGCTCTACGACGTCCACCCAGACGTGCCTCACTCAGGTGCGATTGTGCGACTGATGGTCTCGGAGCAGGCTGTGAGGGTTGTTGACTGGCGAGATTGTTTGGTGGGGTTATTTTGTGTGTCGTCGTGCAATACTGTTTTGTGTGTATGAGCCAGGACCCAGGAAGCTCTGACTGCAGATGCACTGGTCCCAGGTTCGAATCCTCTAATTCTCTTTTTGGGCGGGGCCCCAGCGCGAAGCGCCCAGGGGGGCCCCGCCCTGTAGGATTGCCCATGTCCGTGTCTGGGTTCTGGGTTGTGGGTTCTGGGTAATTGGACAAGTGCAGACTTTCGGCCAACGGAAAGGCTGCATAAGTAAAAGATTACATTCTTTATTGCACGGTAAATTTATTATTGGAACCCAACATCGCATGAGTACAAACCAGTTTGGCAGTCTCCATGGACCGAGGCCGAGGTCAAACCATCACCTCTCGGCCTATAATTAATTCCAGAAGAGTCATCGTTCCTTAAGGTGGAATTCTGACATGACGGCGTGAAATGAATCTTCGTTTCGGAAACAAACTATGTTTGCATTGCAAACACTCTTCCCGCGACCACACCACAGCAGCTCTGCTTGCCGGTCCAATCGTCTTGACGCATATTGCTATTACAAAGGTTGCAAGGAGCAAACCATGAGGGGCAAACTGCTGGTTGTTGGTCTGCGGGCCGCCCAACAAGTCCAGCCGGCGCGCGATGCTAAACATGGGTCGGATTGCTGAAGCCGAAGGCATTTCAGATATAAAGCTCTGGCTGCCTATCAGCAGGAATGTCGATGCGACACTCTCACAGTTGACGCCCTCGCCGCTCGCTTTGGAAATGCCCGTATTTCGGTCGATGCGCACATGCACTCATGCACCCGACGGGATGACGCGCTTCGCGCGGCGCCGGCAAGCCTTGGAAACGACTCGGCTAGCAGGCATTTCGGGAAAAAGCTCTGGCTGTCTATCAGCAGGAATGTCGACACTCTCACATTTCACGCCCTCGCCGCCCTAGCACTCAACTTAACCCGTACGGATTTAGTGGGGCCCCGCCCTTTTTCCGGCTTCAAGGAAGCCGACACCAACCCCTTGTTGGCCATGCGTCTCGCAGCCTGACAAGCCGACTGGAACGGACACCATTATCGAGAAGCGGACCTTCTTCAACGAGACGCCGGCGGCGCCGGCCTTCCCGCCGCTGATGCCCTTGCCGCCGTCACCGCCACCACCGCGGCCGCCCAGCCCGCCGCCGCCACCGCCGCCGCCGCCGCCCAGCCCGGCGCCCCCCTCGCCGCCACCGCCGAGCCCTCTTCCGCCCTCGCCGCCGCCGTCACCGCCACCTAGCCCGCCGCCGCCATCACCGCCGCCACCTAGCCCGCCGCCGCCATCACCGCCGCCGCCGAATCCCCCGCCACCTTCGCCGCCGCCGCCAAGGCCGCCGTCACCGCCGCCACCGTCGCCGCCGCCACCTAGCCCGGTGCCGCCCTCACCGCCCACCCCGCCGCCACCCATACCTCCCTCTCCACAGCCTCCGTCACCGTCGCCGCCACCGTCACCGCCGCCGCCGCCGTCGCCGCGTCCCCCCTCACCTCCACCCTCACCTCACCCCTCCCCACCCCCGCCCCCGCCGCCATCACCACCCTCACCAAATCCCCCCAGCCCAAGCCCGCCGCCGCCCTCTCCACCACCCCCCAGCCCGGAACCTCCCAGCCCCAGCCCGCCGTCCCCATCGCCACCATCCCCGCTGCCGCCTTCGCCACTTCCCCCCAGCCCCTCCCCTCCCCGTCCTCCCCCGCCTCCCCCGCCCAGCCCACAGCCGCCCAGCCCGTCCCCGCCGCCACCGCCGCCAAGCCCTCTGCCCCCGTCCCCACCCCCGCCGCCCCCGCCGTCGCCAGAACCACCCAGCCCGCCACCACCGTCACCGCCGCCACCCAGCCCACCGCCGCCGTCGCCCCCACCACCCAACCCTCCTCCACCGTCGCCGCCTCCCTCTCCCCCGCCGCCGCCGCCGCCAAGCCCTCCGCCGCCCAGCCCACAACCCCCGACGCCGCCACCTCCCTCACCCCCGCCGCCGCCGCCGCCCAGCCCGCCGCCCCCCAGCCCGCCGCCGCCCAGCCCACCGCCACCCAACCCGCCGCCGCCCAGCCCGCCACCTCCTTCACCCCCGCCGCCGCCGCCCCCCAGCCCGCCGCCGCCGCCACCGCCCAGCCCCCAACCACCCAGCCCTCCCCCGTCTCCCCTGCCGCCTTCACCCCCATCGCCCCCGACTCCCCCGGGCCCTCCAGCGCCCCCTATTCCACCCTCACCTTCACCCCCACCTACCCCTCCCTTGCCGCCTTCTCCGGATCCGCCCAGCCCCCTGCCACCTTCCCCGCCACCTCCCTCACCCTCGCCGCCGCCCCCCTCCCCGCCGCCACCGCCGCCCCCCTCGCCGCCACCACCGTCACCACCACCCCCGTCTCCGCCGCCGCCTAACCCACCGCCACCATCGCCGCCGCCGCCGCCACCTCCATCCCCACCGCCACCGCCGCCGCCCTCACCACTGCCGCCGTCGCCTCCGCCGCCGTCGCCTCCTCCACCGCCACCTCCCAGCCCCCCTTCACCTTTCCCACCCATGCCTCCGTCGCCGGAGCCGCCAAGCCCCGAGCCGCCAAGCCCAAAGCCGCCCTCACCCTCGCCCCCATCCCCCCAGCCTCCTAGCCCCGAGCCGCCGTCTCCGCTCCCGCCGTCGCCGAATCCGCCGTCGCCTCCTCCGCCACCGCCGCCGCCGAGCCCGGACCCTCCGAGCCCGCCACCGCCGTCGCCACCCCCGCCCTCACCTCCACCACCCTCTCCGCCGCCGCCCTCCCCGCCGCCACCCTCTCCGCCGCCCCCCAGCCCGCCGCCACCCCCCAGTCCACTGCCCCCCAGCCCACCACCACCCAGCCCAGATCCGCCCAGCCCACCGCCACCCAGCCCGCCTCCCTCACCTCCACCGCCCTCGCCACCTAGCCCGCCCAACCCGCCCCCCAACCCCATCCCGCCATCCCCGCCGTCGCCTCCCGAACCGCCCTCCCCCGAGCCGCCGTCGCCGCTGCCGCCGTCGCCCCTGCCGCCGAGCCCCTCGCCGCCACCCCCATCGCCGGAACCACCCTCACCTCCGCCACCCTCACCACCGCCCAGCCCGCCGCCTCCTAGCCCTCTGCCGCCGTCGCCGCCACCTCCCAGCCCAGTGCCGCCGTCGCCGCCCCCACCGCCGCCGCCCTCACCCGATCCCCCCAGCCCAGAGCCGCCGTCGCCGCCTCCGCCACCGCCGCCATCCCCGGAGCCCCCGCTGCCGCCGTCACCCCCACCGCCGCTGCCGCCGTCGCCACGCCCTCCCTCTCCGTCCCCGCCCAGCCCCAACCCTCCATCCCCACTGCCACCGTCCCCGCTGCCGCCCAGTCCCTCGCCGCCGTCGCCTGAGCCGCCCTCGCCGCTGCCCCCATCTCCCCCGCCGCCTCCCAGCCCCGAGCCGCCCAGCCCGCCGCCGCCATCACCCCCTCCCCCCAACCCTCCGCCACCATCGCCGCCGCCGCCCAGCCCAATGCCGCCGTCACCGCCGCCGCCGAGCCCGCCGCCGCCGCCGCCGCCGAGCCCGGAGCCACCTTCCCCTGAACCCCCGAGCCCGTTGCCGCCCAGCCCACCCCCGCCCCCCATCCCTCCCACGCCACCCACACCGCCTTCCCCACCGCCACCATTGCCACCACCGACACCTCCGGCACCGCCATCACCCGAGCCCCCGAGCCCCGCTCCACCCTCACCGAATCCGCCGTCGCCGGCACCGCCCTCCCCGGCTCCTCCCAGCCCTGAACCGCCGTCTCCTCCGCCACCGTCACCGTTGCCGCCCTCGCCGCCACCGCCCAGCCCCGTGCCGCCGTTGCCGCCTCCGCCATCACCGCCGTCTCCGGACCCGCCGTCCCCCGAGCCGCCGTCCCCCAATCCCCCGACGCCTCCCTCACCTCCGCCGCCTCTGCCCCCGTCACCACCCCCATCGCCACCTCCCTCACCGCCGCCGCCATCACCCGTGCCGCCGTCGCCTCCTCCACCCAGCCCGCCACCGCCGCCGCCACCTTCGCCGCCGCCGTCCCCGCCGCCAAGCCCACAGCCACCCAGCCCGGAGCCGCCATCGCCACCACCGCCGTCACCGCCGTCACCTGCGCCGCCGTCGCCGGAGCCTCCAAGCCCGCCGAGCCCTGAGCCGCCGCTTCCCCCATCACCGCCGCCGTCGCCTGAGCCGCCCTCACCGGAGCCACCGACACCGCCGTCGCCGCCATCGCCGGCGCCTCCAGCGCCACCGCCGCCGCCGCCATCGCCGCCGTCACCTAAGCCGCCTTCACCGACGCCGCCGACACCGCCGTCGCCGGAGCCGCCGTCGCCTCCTCTGCTGCCACCTTCACCGCCGTCGCCTGAGCCGCCTACTCCGCCCCCGAGCCCGGAGCCGCCGTCCCCTGCGCCACCCAGCCCGGAGCCGCCGTCGCCGTTGCCTCCTAGCCCTGCGCCGCCGTCGCCGTTGCCTCCTAGCCCCGCCCCGCCGTCGCCGTCGCCTCCCTCCCCCGAGCCGCCGTCCCCACCGCCGCCCAACCCGCCGCCGCCGTCCCCGCCGCCCCCCAACCCGCCACCACCGTCCCCACCGCCCCCAAGCCCTGAGCCACCCAGCCCAGCGCCGCCGAGCCCGCTGCCACCCAGCCCGCCGCCTTGGCCTTCGCCACCACCGTCGCCGCAGCCGCCGACGCCGCCGTCGCCGCCAAACCTCCCACCGCCGCCCTCCCCGCCGCCCTCCCCGCCGCCCTCCCCGCCGCCACCGCCCGCCCCGCCACCTCCGGCACCCGTGCCAAAGTAAGCGGCGCCTCTTCGCTCTTCCTCTCTGTTGCCGCCATCTATAACCCTTGTGTGATTAGGGTCACGGTACTTCAACAATGTTTTACTGCTGCCATAAACAATATCCACTCACCGCCAGCCCCTGTTGCCTTGAACAATGTCTACTTCTTCCATGTTTACATCCATACGCGTCCAGCCCCCCCCCTCCCTCCTTTCCCGCTCCCAAACCCACCGCTCCGAAACCCCTTCCCGCTTGCGCACCTGCTTCCACTGCGCAGCTGCGACTGCAGCAAGATGCTCGAGTACAACGGTACGGCATGCCCTGACAATCACGTCATTCTGAGCTTCAAGGCCGGCGACAACCGCTATGCCGACATGACGCCCATTCGCATCTGCGTGCCGCGCTTCGGTCACGACAACGTGTCGGACATTTACAAGGTACGGCACTGCGACTCAACGAACCTGCGACAAGACGGGACGCCGGCTGGGGCCGGCCGGGGTCAGCGCCCTTGTTTCCTGCTCCGTTATCCTGCTGCTGCCGCGGCCGCCCTCTACCCCACCATCTCGAAAAACTTCCCCCTAACCCCCTTTTGTTCCTCTCCCTTCTCTCCCTTCTCTCCCTTGCCTCCCTTGCCTCCCTTGCCTCCCTTCTCTCCCTGCTCTACCTGCTCTCCCCCTCTCCAGTTCGCCTTTTGCTGGAGCACCAACTGCCCGGTGCTCAGCTCCCTACGCGGACAGCCCTTCCGGGTCTACACTCAGAACCTCATGGCGCTGAGCCCCGCGCTACCGGACGACCGTCTGGCCGACACGCCCGTGGTGACTACGCACCTGCAACCCGATTGCGCCAAGCCCATCACAACAATCAACTTGGTGGACAATGTGGGAACGTACAAGATTGAGACTGCTCAGAAGCTGATCAAGATTCCGGCCCCAGGACTGGATACGATGGACATGGACGTGACCGTATCGGCGAACTGCGATGACGAGTGGTGGGTTTGGGGCTTTGGGCGCCGTACTCTCTGTCGGGGGGCGGGGGGGCCTTGACTGCCACGGGTGGGGCACTGGGGCGTGTCCCTGACTGATTGGGTTTTAGAGTTGGGTTTTAGGGGCTTTTGAAACTTGAGGGAGGGGCGCTTGTACCTTTGTTGACTAGCGACGTCGATACCCAATGCACCCAACTGTCTGCCTGATCGCGTGCCTTGAATGTTGGATTCCTTCGTGTTATTTCCCGACCTGTTCCCCTTCTCATCCGCTGCCGCATGTGTGTATGTGTGTATGTGCAGGGTTGTGTTTGCGCTGGTGCCGGTGCACGACGCTGGTGGTCTGACGCCGCCCCTGCCGCCGGCCGCCTGCCCTTGCTGGGACCGTCCCGAGAATAACATTTGCCAGGGCATCAAGGTACGCGTGGGGCAGAAGGCAGAAGGGCGCTTGGCAAAGGGACTTCGTGGGTGGATTGACGGAAGGGAAGTCGGTCAATACAAGTGTATGTGGGGTTGCAGCGATTGTTGGAATTGCTAAAATGCTGCTGCTGCTGCTGCCCTTCTGCTCATCAAACAACGGTGAACATCGCGTGTCATTTTGCGATTTGGCATTTGGCATGGAGTCGGCCGGTACCAGATATAGAGCTTGACTGCGGGGCTCGAGGTCAAAAGGTCGGTAGAAGAAGAGGACTGGGACCCGAGGTTTCCGCCCCCTGGGTTGCCTCCCGGCGACTGACTGACTCTTTTGTCGGCGACTGATCGGCTCTTTTGCATTCGAATGCGTCTCGGCAGGTCCCCATTCACTTGACAACGCTGGACATTCCGAACGGCCAGTCGTACTCGCAGTGCATCGACCCCGCCAACTACGACGCCAGGACTGGAAGGATGGCCTACAGGTGCGCACCCCCTTTCCGTCCCCCGGACCACCAGGCCCTCATGCGCACGTGTCTGTCCGTTTGTCTCTGCCTGCACCTGCCAGCCCCAGCCTGCCCGCCTCAGCCGCCGCCGCCTCTGCCTGGCGCATGCCCACAACCCCACACTGAGAGAAACATTGGGTCCAAGTGCCTTCCACCAACCACCCCGCCCTCCCGATGCCCTGCCTCCCACGCACCCACCCACCCACCCACCACCGACCCACCGACCCACCCAACCCCCCACATACACATACACGCGCGCAGCTTCTGCTGGCGCTACGCCTGCCTGCCGCCCGTGTTCGCCACCACTCGCTTCACCGCCACCTGCCGCGAACTGGAGCGCTGGAACATCGCCAAGATGGGAGGCAACTTCAGTCTGGACTTCCAGGGGCCGGAGGGAGTGGACATGTACTTTTACGGTGAGCGGCAGGGTTCGTGGCGGCTTCATAGGCTCTGAGGCTGCGTAGATGTGGGTACGGTAAACCCACGCATCGCAGACATTTTGCTGTCGGCATCGGCATCCGGCCGGCGGCTTGTCCCAGCCGCGTTGCATGGTTGCTCACGTACGCTTGCACTGTTGTCACTTCAGTTGCCACTTCAGTTGTCAATATCGATGTTGTAAGTGTCGTGAATGAGCTGTCGTGATACCGGTATCCCTCACTCGTCTTGACGTGCGACAATGGCCACACAGGCAAGCCCAAGAACGCGTCGTTGGGCTCCAACATCACATTATTCACGTACACCAAGGAGCTGGACAGCACGGTCATCCAGATTCCCGACGGAGGCTTCGGCAATTTTACCTTCGTCTACACGGTGCCGCCCGGCAATGACGACCTGTCGGCGGCCGTCGTGATGGATGCCGTCGGCCCGCGGCCGCCACCGCCGCCACGCTCCATCTCGACCACGTGTGCGTGCCCGCGTTACCCGGAGGAGACGATCGGGGGCACACCCGGGCGATGCAACAGCACGTATGCCACCATGGTGGCGAGGTTTGCAAATGAGACGGAGAAGCCGGACAACTTCACGGATGTCTTCCTGTGCGTCCCCTGGCCCAATTACGGTGGGTGCGGGTGTGAGGCTGTACGTCTGGGGTACGTGTGTGTACATGTACGGTACATGTGCATGTACGGTGTGTGCGTGTGTCTGTGGAGGAGTGGGCAGGATCTGCTCAGCATGCGACTTGGTTGCTTTGCACCGCACGAGTATATGTCTAGTGAATTTGCTTTGGAGAGCCCTTGCCTTGGCCGTGTGCGCCAAGTCCCTGCCTCGATGCCTGTCTTTGTCACTCACCTCGAGTCGGCGCCATGTGCTGTGCTTGGGAGACCTCTCGGCCCCCACCCTAAGTCCCCAATCTGACCTCCATACGCCTCTTCCCTCACCCTGCTCCCCCACCTTGCCCCCACCCCCCCTCTCTCTCTATCCAGACCTCTTGATGCGCGAGATGGCCTGGAGCCACTGCTGGCTGTGAGTAGCGCGGAGCGGGGGTCTCGGAGCGGGGGTCTCGGGTCACGGTTATCCCTCGTCTTGGACTGAGCTTTGGGCATCTGAGCGGGAACGTTGAGCTCTTCCCCACAAAATCCCGTTTGGCCTTTTTGCTGCAAACAAACAAACACAACCCACCATGCACTGTCCCAAGACATCCCCTACACTCCCCCACCCCAACCCGCACCCAACCCAACCCACCCGCACCTGAGACCTGACCCTCCCCCACCCCAACCCTCCCCCACCCCAACCCGCCCCCATCCCAACCCACCCGCACCTGACCCGTCCCCACCCCAACCCGCCCATGCTGCAATCCAGGTGGAGCTGTCTGCCCAAGGAGATGGAGGGCAAGGCCTACACCCTGACAATCAATCAGGTCGCGAGGCACAACATTCCACTCATGCCGCCAGCCCGCTACGAGCTCATCCTCTTCCCCGCGCCATTTGGCATGGAGATTTCCATGACGCTCTTCCCGGTTGAAAGCGCGCCCATGCACTTCAACTCGACCGTGGGCATGCCCGTGGTGGGCGGCACCATGCAGAATGTCACCATGCCGCCGCTGTCCAACTTGACGATTCAGTACTACATCCCGGCCACCTGGAACGTCGACGGCCTTGCGGCCGCGACCATCCTGCGCATGGTCAGGGGCACGGAGCTGCCAGGCCCGCCGCTGCCGCCCGCCATGCCGCCGTCACCACCATCACCCCCGCCAGGAGCCGCGGCGGTGCCCCGTGTGCTGGTGAGTGCGCCCCTGGCTGGCTGGCTAGGTGCGCTGGATGCGGGTCGACCGTATCTCGCGTGTGGTTGAATTTTAGCCTCCTGTCTGTCATTCTTTCTGCATGTCTCTGCCTGCCAGTCTGTTGCCTGCAGCATGTCTGCCAGTCTCGTGTGGCTGTCTGTCTGTCTGTCTGCAGTGCTCTGCTTTGGCGCGTGCGGATCCCGTTTCTTCCTCTCGGACGCCTTTTTGACGCCACCCGCACTGCTGCGGCACTGCGAATCAACTGCCTGCCTTATGTTTCGCCTGTCTTGCTGCCCACCACCCCGCCCGTGCGCTTCGGCTTGCAGATCACCACTGACTTTATGATCACGGCCAACATTTCCTTGGCGTCCCTCACCGGCGGCGCCGCAGAAGTCGGGTGAGGAACGAACGAGGCGAGGAATACAGTACCGGCATGCCCATTCCTGAGAAGCACGTCTGCCGGCTGTCCATAGGGACCACACACGTGGCTGGCCGCTCCCCTCCCAGGGCAGCAGAGGGATGCCCACGTGCCACGATGCAACACCACCCCACAAACACACACACACACACATCCCCCTCTCCGTGCGGCTACGCACCTCCGTGCCCTCTTCGTCCCTTCGCTGCGGTACGGTATCTTCTCCTCTCCTGTTTCACCCCGCCCATGCCTTTGCTGCCCCCTTCTGCGTCCCTGCAGGAAATACGTGACGGTGCCGATCAAGTTTTACGACTATAGCGTGCTGCCGGACTGCTCGGAAAGCAGCACACAGGCCTATGCGGCCAAGCTGCGCCTGGCGCTGGGCCTCAGCCCGTCGGACACTGTCCTGATCAGCTGCCGCTTTGCGGCCGCAACCTATGGCGACGCCCTCCGCCGCCGCCTGCGTCGCATGCTAATCGGCTCCACGAGCTGGCTGCTGCAGCGCGCCGGCGTGGCCACCCCACGCAGCCTGCAGGACGCGTCGTCCAGCACGGAGATGATGAATGTCCAGGCGACTTATACGGTCAAGACCGGCATCGATCCCACGACCTCGGCGGCTGGCTTTTGCAGCAAGGCCGACGGGCTGGGCAACAGCAAATGCGAGCCGTCTTCGGTAGAGACCGCCGCCTGGGTGCAGTACACGGCAGACAAGATTGCGGCGCAGGTGACGGGCGACCCCTGCAGCGCCCTTGCCCAGGAGGCCAAGGCCGAGATCCTGCGCCAGGCGCAGATCTCGCCGTACAGCGTGCAGAACGTGACCTGCACGTCTGTCGCGCTCAAGGCGGCCGACACCGGAATCAGTCCCAGCCCCGAGCCCCAGGGAAGCAACATCCCGAACTCCGGCACCGGCACCGGCAACAACACCACCACCAACCCCCAAACTCCAGCGGCGTCGCCATCGTCATCCAAATCTGGCCTGTCGGCGGGCGCCATTGCGGGTATCGTGATTGGCTCGGTCGGCGGTGTGGTGATTGTGGCGGTTGTCGGCCTGACGATCAAGAACCGGATTGACCAGGGCCCCTCGACGTATGTGGATCCCAGCAGCGCCCGCCCCGGCGCGCGCCGCTGGCGCACGTACAGCATGCAGCAGCGGGCCGAGGAGGCGACGTCGGGTCGCCGGCCGATCGCTGGCGTGTCGGTGTACACTTGAGGAGCAGGAGGAGACGAAGAAGAGGAGGAGGAGCAGGTGGGGGCGGGGCCCCTGCCGCGGGCGTTCTCCCTTAGGTCAGCGGGCTCCGCTGTCTGTTTCCCTTGCTGGGAAATCGTTGCCGTCTGGGCACGTGCGCCCTGCTGCATCGGTTTTGTGAACCGGGAGGGGCGTATGGGGGGGGGTCGGAGGGAGTTGCGCTCTTCCTCGCCCGTCCCTAGTGCTCGTGGGAACGGGAACGGGAACGGACAGGGCAGGGCCGCTGGACTGGATAACTGGATAACTGGATGGATAACTGGATGGATGGATTGCAGGATGAATTGGGGTGGTTGGAGGTTGGCCACGGCTGGGTGAAGGCGGCTGGCTGCCGCTGCCGCTGCGCCTCGCCATTGCCCTGAGGCACCACAACCAGACACTCCAACGTCACCAAAAGCTTGACCAGGAACGAACATGTGCAGTAGGTTGCTTGAAAGTTGATGTCGTCGCGCTTGGATGCTTGGGAGAAGATGCGATTGCGATATTGATGGTGGTGCGAGGGCTTGAGAGCATCGCGATGTCGCTGGGCCGCTTTGCGCCCGACGCAAGCACCTTCCGTGTGCAGCCGTTCCGCTGCGACGGTCGGTGCCACCTGTCGCCGGCCGATGCCGACCCGGGACAGCGAGCTCTAACTGCCCCGCCCGCAGGCTTTTATACTTTGTGTGCAGTACATTTTGCAATGTGTTTATTGTTGCCCACATACACCCAGGGCGGGGGACGGAAGCGGTGGCGGCCAAAGGGCAACTTGGCTATAGCCCCCCTTAGGCTCCTGATCCAGCAGCGTCATCCTATCCGTCATTTTTTGTTTGGACCCGCCCCCATGCGGCCACGGGGGTGGGGCGCCGCAATGCAATGCTGTGCGCCGCCCCCCTGCATTGCTTGCATTCGTATGCGGCCGTGGGGGCTGTTGTACGGTACAGTACGGCACGATGATGATGATGATGATGATGATGATGTGCCCCATTGGATCAGAATCAGGATCCAGGCGTCGTACAGATGGTCCATGAAGGAGGCAGGCAGGCAGGCGTATGCAGTGTTGGTACATGAAAGACCTGTCTGTGTGGCCCGGCTGGTGTGTGCGTGTGCGTGCGCATGTGTGTATGTGATGTACCTGTGCGTGTGCGCGCGCTCCTCTTGGCTTGTCGCGAGCGGATTGCTGTTGTCGTACAGAGGGTTGTGCTGTCGTACAGAGGCGCCGCGCGCGCCGCCGTGCCGGGTGCCTGCACGCCCGCACGCGGTGGCGGGCGGGAAATGTTGCGCCGGCCGATTTTCAAATAAGAGGAGGTCAATGACCCCCCGGCATACCCGCATCTTGTCCTGATTACTTGCGCGAGCTGGCGCGTGCTCGACGCGTGCACTGTGCGTGTGCGCGTGCGCGTGCGCATGCGCCAGGGGACGAGCATGCGTGCGTGTGCTCTGCAGAAGACTGGTGAGCCCGCGCGCGCCTCCACAAGACCGAACGCCGGGGGGCTTATTGCACTGCTCCACTCTGCTTATTGGCTCTCACGCGTTGTCTCTTTTCACCGCTTTGTCGCGCTCAGGTGGCGTACATAGATGCGTTGGATAGCCCTCTGGAGGTTTGGGGAGGGCGGCCTGAGGTTCAGGTGTGGGTCGTAGGTGTGGCTGGTGGGCAATCCGATGGGGGGCGGGTATGGTGGTGACCACGGCAGGCTGTCGGGACCCAAAGGCGAGCAGGGATGGAGCTGCGTCCCCGCGTCGTTGCTTGACTTTTATATTTCTTTGGCGTCACGTCGCAATGTGGGGGCATGCCGGCGGCCGGTGGAGGTATGCGCCCCTTGGCATGGCAAGAAAGCCCCTGCTGCTGCTGCTGCTGCTGCGACCGGGAATCTCGGCTCTTGTGAACCGGGTGAGTTGTGCTGAAGAAGCAACTCACCCGGTTTCTGTGGCTGCACGTGGAAATCGACCGCAGTAGACGACACTCACCAGTCACCACACGACACTGCGTGCCGTTATAAATGCGGACTTCCCGGCACCCCCGCCCCCTCCCCGCCGCCGTTGGCAACCGGACGGGCCTCTCGGTTCTCGGGTGGACTCCGTCGGTGGCATTCGGTTGGCCGACACCGGAGTTGGGTGGCAGCAGCCGAGGCTGTGACTTCACAGTTTACATAAGGGCTGCGGTACACGTGCCGTGCTTTGCTCGGTTCAGGCAATGGACTGGCAGGAGTTTGGCACGCAGGGTTTGGCAACCTGTCCCGCACGTCGACTCTGACACATGGTAGGATTGCGGCGTGGCTGGTACGCGAGGTAGTTTGAGATGCGTTGGTGGTTTTGACAGTACAGTATATGTGTGTCGCGGAGTTGAAGACTAAAGAGACGGACTGGCAGGCGGGCCGCTGAAATAATTGCGGTGCCTCCCATCTACGTAGATGTTCAGACTTCTTCTTTCGCGATGGTTTGCTTCCAGTTGGCTAGGGCCCGGGAAGTACAGTGCCCGCTGGCCTCCGCGTCGGACTGGAAAAAAATTGTAAGAACACGAGTGTGCTCGAGCGTCGGTGTGCTCCATCCATGCTCTCCCCGGGTGTGGTGCTGATTCCTTCCAGGCGCAGGCAGCATTCATGGGTTTTGGATGCATGCCTCTTCGTTGTCCGACACAGCTCCCAACGAACTACTCCTGCCATCTCTTCTGGCCCGCCTGCTGTTCCAGGCCATCACAACCAAGGTGCCAGGCGCGGTATATCTGCCTGGCATTCCCGCCGGTCGGCGAAAGTCACCAGCACGGCAGCCATGCCGCCTCAGGTCGCACCCCTCTGGCGAAGCATACATCCAGTAGGTTCGGAAGCCAATCCCCTCTCCCACTCGGGGGTAAAACGAAGATACCGCAACGGAGAAGATACCGCAGCGGAGACGGAGACTCACACGGGGCCGGGCGGCCGGCACGAATGTCTCAGCACCAGCGTGCCGTACAGCCACGCCTCCACCTGAGCCCCATGCGTCTGGTGAAGTGACCAGCGCCAGGCGCTCAGCGTCAGGCGCACAACCGCACAACCGGTACACGGGCCCTGCGCGTGTGGCTGCGTGGCTCGGGCACTAGGTGACCTCCTGGCCGCCCCGCAGGCGAAGCAACGTCATGATTGTGTCCTGGGGGCGTATGCTGTACTGCTGCAACTCCCTGTCATCAAGCAGCAGGCGGCCGGGGCAGATTAGCTGCAGCAGGTGAGGGGGGAGCCCGCTGTGTGCTGCATACAGCAGCTTCAGCTCGTGGACCGTGTACTGAGGGTGCACGTCGAGCGCGGTGACCATGCCGTTCATGCTCTTGATGAAGACCGGCATGACGGCTGCTGGCCGCGCCCGCAGGACCACCGGCCCAGGACCCTCCGTGATGCGCGAGTCGAGCAGGAGGGGCAGGTAGGAGCGACGGCCGTCCACCACAATCGCTAGGGGAGGAGCTGGGCCCTCGCACCCTGCGGCAGCGCCCCACTGGCGGCAGTTCTCACACAGGTCATGCGAGCTCCACAGGTAGCCGAGGGGCACCTGCCTCTCGGTGCCCGCCGGCGTGCCGTCCGCCTGCTCTAAGAGCACCCTGACGTGCGGTGCGGGACGGCGTTGGTCCAGAATGACGAGCTTGATTGCGTTCTGATGACGAATTACGGTAGAGGCGGGATGTGGCAGTGGGGAAGGGCAGTGGCGGCGTTCAGAAGAGCGCCCGTCATCACGCCAGCCAGCGCTGCATGCGGGCCTTTGCCGGCGTGATGGAGAGGGAGGTTGGGCGGGGATAGGTGGAATGGCACGACAAGTCACAGCGATCGCAGGGTCGCCATTCCCTGCTTACCGAGGGATGGCCGTCGAACTGCAGCAACGAGCGGCCTTCCTCCAGGGCCTCTGTTATGTCACTCGCCACCGCATCTGACCACAATATGTAGCGGCGGTGCTCAGGCGGGATGGCCACGTGCAGCGTGGCTGCGTTGACTGCCTCCATTGGCAGCAGCACGCTGTAGGACCCCCGACGCATGTCATACGGTGCAAACCCCAGCACTGCTACCGGCTCTTCCTCAACGCGCAGCTTGCCGTCCACCATCAGGTGAAACTGCACCAGCAGGCACGGCAGCGGCCCGAGCGTCGCCTGTGGGTGCAGCTGGTCGTGGGGCAGAACGTGCCACCCGTCCCCTTCATCACTGCTGTCGTTGCTGAGATGCATTGGAACCGCACCGGCGCGGAGCTGTCTCAGGTATGGTAGGACATGCAGGGGTCAGCGGTTTACTGGCACAGGGCCGCCCGGGAGCGGCTGTAAGATGGCAGAAGGGACAGGCGCGCCTGGGCCCGCAATCACTAGCGCAGGGCCTGCTGAAGCTGTGGCCACAAGGAATGACGAGTGGAACCCTGGTAAAACAGCATAATATATGAAACAGTAGTCGCAAATCAGGTGGTCATATCAGGGTGGTCCGCCCTGAGTCACACTGCATGGATGCGGACGGCACAGCAGACTTGTGTCACACGTAACGAGCAGTCTGTGGCCATTCATAAGCTGAAGTAGGAGACCAACAGTGACCTTACACATGCACCGGTTGAACCATAGGTCTACGGAGTCTCGGAGTGCGCAGCATACGGGATACCGGTAGAAACGGAACTAATATCAACGGAACTTCCGTGCAATACCGCACAGTGCCCAACTCTAGGTTACTCGTGATGGCCCTAAGCATAATGCATAATTCATGTCGGATACTGTATAACAGTTACTACTGCCAGCAAGCCTGCAATACAGCCTTATAGCCAATTTACATGACACGTTACGTTACCTCACGTTTACATGTAAAGTGGCAGGCCCAAACGGATCCCAATTTACATGGGCTGTTTTGGGGACGTTATCTCCAGTTATCTCTGTTGGTGCGAGGTCCGTACACACTATGTTTTGAGGCGGTAACGTCAAAGCGCCCATGTCATATCACTCCAGCACGATGTTAAACCCTTAGGACGAAGCCGGGAGCGTCGTTGCCCATAATGGAACCCGACGCGCCGAGGTCGGCCTCATCGCGCGAGAACTCGTTCTCAGAGTACGCCAAGCCCTCGATGGCGGTCTCTTTAGGGTTTTGTTTGGATATTGATTGTTTGCATATCGATTATACTAAAGTTGTGCAGCGTCGGCGAGCGGCTGCGACCGCGGCCGGCCCTGCGCGGCGTCGGCATGGCTCTCGGAAGCTCGGCCTGACCCACCACTGTGTCTTGTCGAGAAGCAGCAGCGCCTTGTCAAGATCCATATTGACTTTATGCAGAACTAGCCGGCAGCAAAACTCATTCGGGAGTGCCGACCGTGGTGAGGGACCGGTGCGCTCGTAGGTCGTACTATTTTGGAAAATAGTACGGCACGCATTCTCCAGCGCTGTTCCCGCGCACTTATCTTAAAATGTATATGTATTCACATATCTGCCTGGACTTGTATCGGTTCGTTATATGTGCCCCAGCAGCTTTGGTCACTTAGGCAGCTATTCATAAATGGTATAAAAATGGTGATAAAGCTGCGGTGTGCTTACAAGGAACAAAGATGTGACTTGCACGCTGCGCTTTGCTGCATCAGAGTACATGTGTTTAGGTCCCATAATGATAATGGAAGCGTAAATGCGCGATTTCAAAACGCCGAAGAGGTGGTCGTGACTCGCACGAAATTGTGGGTTGCGCGCCCTGATTTTCTGTAGCGAGCAAGGCATGCTAATCGTGTTGCGTAACACGTGAAAAGAATCATCACAAAGTGCTTTGTGAGTTCTCTCGATGTCGCAAAAGCGCTGCCCATCATCGCACACAACACAGAGCAATCTCGTACAGGACGCGACACGCGTGCTGGGCGTGACCGCCTGACCGATACCCACTTGCAAACGTTGGCAACATTATTGTCAGATTTTGATATTGACCTTCGCTGCTATATTACATGCGCCTGCCCCGGTCCGTCGAAGGCTGAATTGCTGCTCAGAATTGCCGCAATTCGGATATATTGCAAAGCGTTCAAACCTCATAGCCCTACAATTAATAGAACCTGCGCTGAGGTTGTCAACTGTGCGTGCCTGGCGTGGTCCAACGTTAGCGCGTGAGGAATGCCCTTAGGTGGCAAACTTGTCCTCAAAGGTGAAAAATCGTATTCTTGCATTCTGAAAGTTAGCCAGCTTATACCGCTATGGTCTGTTTAATAGGCTTGATCTTTTGACCTGCCGGCACCAGGCGGTGCGACCTTGAAGGAGCTACAAGGCGTGGAGAAGAAGAAGAGCAAGAAAGTCAAGAAGAAGGACGAAGAGAATAATGTTGACGCCGGCGAGGAGGCCCCCGTTGACCCAACCAAGCCCAAACCGGTGAGAGCGAAAGGGTGCGGGAGTGGGGTGGGGGCCGCATGTTGAGCCAGCCATAGACGGTGCGGACGTCGGACCGCGGACGCCACTGGCGGCTCTGGTAAGAGGAGGCGGCGGATAGCACGTGTCACGTTGAGGATTTGGGCACGCAGGGGCCGCACCACGCCCTGTGTGCGGCCCAGCAAGTGCGTCACGACACGCCCGAGTGCGCCCCGACAAGGGCGCCCTTCCCACTCAGAACCCAAAGGCCCTCATGCTTGCTTTCACGTGGGCCGCCGTATGTTGGCGGCGCCAGCCCAGTATCGGAGCCAAATACCAACGGTATGCCAAGGATAGGAGCCCGCCGCAAGAACCATATCTGAATCATCCGGCCCCTTCCTCCTCCCCTCCTTGCCCCCTGCGGCTGCGCAGGTGGCACCGACGGCCGTGAACGTCATGAGCGGCAAGACGTACGAGGAGGAGTTCGATCTGGAGACGAAGCGCGTCAAGGTAAGAGCCAGGAGCCATGCCACCTTACACGGTGGACGCAGAGGCCCGCCCCTGAAACCAATTTCCCAGTGGCAGCGGCTTGGCATGACGCCCGCCCAGCTCCTGCACCTCTTACTTTTTACGGTGCTGCCGCAAATATCGAGCACCATTCTGCGGCGTGGATGAGGCCGTGTCTCCCGCCTTCCCCGGCTTGGTCCCGCAGGAGGGCAAGGCCAAGAGCACACCCTGGGGCTGCGGCTACCGCGCACCGCCGGCCATCCTGCACGGCTACACAGCCAAAGTGACCGGAAAGTCAGGTGCGCTGTGACGAGGGGGCCGCGGGACCGGGGGATGGGGGGCCCGGGCAGCCGAGACCACTACACCCTCACATAACACGATGGTCAACATGGTTACCACGCCGTTGACCCACATCCTTGCCTACCCATTAAGGGGTTCTCGTCACGACGCGACCGACGACGAGCCGCACGAAGGTGTTCCAAACACCGGCCAACTCTCCCCCACATCAGGACCGCCGCACCGCCAGCAACGGTCAACTGCTCAACTCTCCCCCAAACCACTACCGCCGCGCCGCAGCCTGTCGCCTTGCCCTGCCCCTGCCTAGCCGCTCCCTTTCGCCACCGCGGCGCCTGAACGCCGCCGCCGGCATGGCTGCCTGCGGCCCCGACCGCCCCTGATCCCTCCATAAGCAATACCCCTTTGACCGCGTTGACCTGCCGGTACTGGCTCAGCTCCCAACCGCTGCCACCGTATGCCACGTCTGCCCCGCAATGGATCCCACCCAACGCATGTCCTCGCGCAGCTGAGGAGCGGCTAGACATGCGGTCAGCTGCCAAGAGCGACAAGTTCTGCAAGTAGAGGGGAGGACGAGCAGCTGCAGGAGGAGGAGGAGCCCAGTCGGAGCGTAGGCCGAGCAGGAGGCAGATACTCTGGCGCCTGAGTCGGAGGCGGCGGACCCCAGGGTACTGCGCCGGTGCGGGGCTCCAAACGCTCCCAGTCGTTGGCAGGGCGGTGTTGAGATGCTGGCAAATAAACCTCCCGGGCCCGCCCAGACTGGGCTCGCCTCGGCCAGGGGCCCTGCCGATGCGCCTGGGCTGGCCGGCTGATGTCGAGCGCTGCCGCGCTTTGCCCGCCGAGCCGTCCCTCCCTGCCTCCGGACTCCCACCAGCACCGGACGTGGCGAGGTGTGGCGAGGCGCAATGTCGGGGGCATGGGTTACTCGGTCGGCGGCACGGTCGGACCCGCGGGCCGGCTGCCCAGAACCGGCTGGCTAGCGGGGAGCGAGGCGGCGGCCGACGGGCAGGGCAGCGCCGTGCTGCTTCCTATGGTCCCGCCTGGAGCCCGCCTGGGTCTCGGCTCAGGCCTGCGCCCGCCTACTGGCCCTGGGCGGGCGGCGGGAAGATCTCCCGCAAAGCCTCCCGGAAGGGGGTGGTCCGGAAGCCCAGCTCAGCCGCCAGACGGGACACGTCCATGGAGATGTCGGCCGGGCTGGCCACACCCCTGTGGAGTGGGGTCCGTGCGGCGCGGTAGGCATGGGGAAGGGGTTTGGGAAAGGCGAGAATTGCGGCGGTTGGAGGCGCGGTGTGAGGCGGTGCAGCACACGGATGGCAGACGAGAGGCAGTTTGGTAAAGAGTGCGATGCTGTTGTTGTTTTATTGCGGTGTTGTAGCAGTGCGACGTTGTACAAGGCGTGATGTGACCGGGAATGCACTCGCTGGGCGCCGCGTCGGGAGTGAAGGGGTATGTCGGTTTGCCTCCCCCCAATGGGGGTGGGTACTGGAGCTCTGTGCGTGAGGAAGGGGCCGGAGGGCTTGGAGGAGGGGTTATCCACGTATAGGCCGGAGCCCGGAGGGGGGGGGGCGGCGCGGACGGTCCCTGGAATGGCAATACCGGTAGGCCATAGCAGCCGCCGCCCTCTCGACCGCCAATCCAAGCTGGGATTGACACGGAAGATACACAGCGACGGATTGTGTCTCGTTTTGGGTTTGTTGCGGCTGTGGCTGAGCCGGTGGCTGAGCCGCATCGCACACCTGTTGATGGACGCCGCGGACGCGGAGGCGATGGCGCCGTGGCCGCAGCCCAGCGCGTCCGCCACCTGAGGCAACCAGGTCGCGGACGAGCAGGTGAGGAGGCAGTCTGGGGGGTCTCATCACACGTATAGACAGAGAGGCGTGAACGGCACCACAAAATAACAACGATGAAGCGATGAATTGACAATCGTTTGCGAAACGGCATTTAAGGTAACCAGCGCGAGATGCGACAAGCGGCAAAACATACCAAGTTGCCGACCCCGGCGAGGGTGGGCGGCGGGGGTACCGGTACACGCTCTCCTGAGCTTATAGGAAGGCCGACCGGCAGTGGCTGCAACACGGTGTATGCTGAAGGACGCGGCACGCCCTCGAGCTCACCTGCCCACCAGCTGCTCCACCCCTCCCCCCGAGTTTTCAGCGAACGGCTCAACCCCCGGCCTTGCACACGCACCCCCCACTCTATCCGCGCACCTCCCACGCCCACCCGCACCGCCTCCGCAATGTCCTCAATGTGCCACACCACACCCCCAGCCCAGCCCAGCCGCCCTCACCTGCCGCGCCATGTCCGCTCGGGATAGCCGCTCCGGCCCCCCCGCGTTGAACACCCGGTGCCGCCACGGGCCGTCCGCAGGGCCACCGGGTCCCGCCCCTGCCGCCCTTGCTTCCCCGGCGGCAGCCTCCGCCGCGGTGGTGATGAGGCGACCCACCAGCCGCTCCAGGTCCCTCACGTAGACGGGGCTGCGCCACTCATCGTCGAAAAAGGTGGTGGGCTGCGCGCCGCGGACGGCTGAGGCCTGGCGGACGGGGCATGTGGGAAAGGGAGTCACGGAGCTGAAGACTCGCCCCGCAAAGCGCAGCATGCGCCCCAGCACCCGCCTCTTTCTCACAGCCCATTACTTCCACTCCCTCCCTTCCCCGGTCCCAGCACGGCCCACGGAACCGCTCGTCCGCCCAGCAACACCGAACCGAGTCACCGAGCCTCGCGTCCATCCCGCTCCATCTCCTCCCCTCCCTCCTTCCCTCGCTCCCTTCCCCTCCCCCCCCCCCACACACACACGCTTCCGCCTCTTTGCACCCACTCAAATCACTCACCACGAACTGCAGGAACAGCGCCCGGCCGACGGGTTCGGGAGGCGGCGGGCCGTAGATGATGCTGCTCCGCAGGATGGCCACCGGGAACGCCTCCGGGAGCCGCGACTGCTCGTTGGCGGGGCCGGGCAGGAGCCAAGGTGGGGAAGGGAAACGAGCGAGTGCCTTAGTATCGCGGCTTCCTCCTTAGGCTTCCTCTCTTTTCCTTTCTGGGAGAGCTTCGCAGCCGCAGCCGCAGCCGGCCCCCCCCACCCAGCCCACCCCGCCCACCACGATGCACTGCTCGGCCTCCAGCTTGGACTTGCCGTACACGTTGACGGGGCCGCACTGATCGTCCTCTTTCCACATCGCGTGGCTACCGTCGTACACCTGCGCCGGGGAGGGGCGCACACGCCGGCCGCATACGGTATGTGCTCCAAACAACAACGCACCGGATGAAAACATGCGCATACGGGGTGTTCGTGTGCGCGCGTGTGTGTGTGTGTGTGTCCGTGCGACTGTGACGGTGATGGGTTTCGATGGAGGACAGCTCGATCAGCTCAGACTGTAAGCTTATCCTAGCCGTGGACGTGTCCCCAGCGCGACCCAGGGCCAGTCGAGGGCCCCCCCCCTCGGGAGCCCAAGTCGGGAGGCCAAGATGCAGCCCAATTCTCGGGGGCCGGGCTCCCGGCCGACCCACGGGTCCGACCGCAGGACGCGCCTGGTCGGTGGAGAAGTGGATCAGGGCCGCCCGTACGCCCTTCTCTTGCTCCTGGCGCAGAATGCAGTCGATCAGGTGGTTCGGCACATTGACAGCCCTGCGGGGGGAGGGGAGGTCAGGGGCGGGCGGGAGGCGGTTGGCTCGCTCAGCGGATTCTGGAGCAATCGTAGCCAGACCGACAATTCCGACCCCGAAGGATGGCGTTACGAAAGGCAAACAGCCCGCAAGGACCTCCGCCACCCTAGCCATAATCCGCATAGTCCGTCGCTTTCCTGACTGTCCGCAGATGGAAGGCCAAGTCTCCGGCGGTTCGGGACCCTTGGCATTCGGCCCCCACGACCCACCGCCCAGATCTCGCCCGTGTCCTCTGAAGCGGGAAACCCCGTCCCTTACAGCGCCCCCCCATCCCTTTGCCGCTCCCGACCTGGCTGCCTCCGGCGCCGACTCGCACACGCCCGGCTGGCTAATGGCCGCACAGTTGACCACCGCGTGGAAGACGGTCTGCACCCCCCGAGGTGGGGTTGGGGGTGGGGGTGGCGGTCGCGGTGGAAGGGAGGGGGTTGAGAATGATCAATGATGGGGCCCGGAGACACTCGGAGGCGGGGAGGAGGTGCAGTGCCAGCAGAGAACTGCCAGGGAAGGGTGTGCGGGGTGGAGGTGAACTCGCGAGCTTTCGTGGAGCTGTGGACTGAACTCTCCAGCCCCGGCCCCGGGGGCCTTACCTGCTCGAAGGCCTCCCGCAGGCCCTCGCCGGTGGCCAGATCCACCTGGCGCCAGGGAGGGAAGGTGGGAGGGGGGGAGGCAGATGGAGTGGTGGACAGGCGGTGAGGGCCGGGAGGCCCGCTGCGGTGTTCCGGGGGGGTAAGGGGGGGTGTCAACACACGGCCGCGTGCAGCCGTGCACCCTCCTCCCGCGCCACCCGTCAGCGGGTCCGTCCGGGCCGCATAATGCTCCTCCCGCTGCACACCGGCGTGACGATACACGCCTCTGTGCTAGGCGGGCTGCTGGCCAGCAAGCGGCCCCCGATGTCTTCTCACGCAGGAGTTAATCTCCCTGCACTAGTTCCCCCAGGTTTGATCCACACGCAAGAGAGGAACGCACTTTATGGGCCACGGCGCTGCTGGGCGCTGACGCCAGCTGGCGTGTGCCGTACGTGTAGTGCACCTGCGAAGTCGTGATAAGAGGTTTGGGGACTGTTGTCCGTTGCAACACGACTGCAAAAAGTGAATTTTTAATGCAGTGACATTAAACCAGACAGGCAGTTTATGTACCTTGTGGGCATTCGCCAGCGCGTGCACAAGGAATTGCCCCGCGTAACCTGACCCGCCGGTCACAAGGACTGATAGTTGTTGACTACTGTGCATCGTTGAACAACTACGAAGAATTTTCAAAGCAGGATCACGCTGAACACAACGTGAGCGCTTTGCGATGTGCCTAATCAGCCGTAGGATGACACGACTTCAGTGTCTGGGGCTATTTTGGGATGCATATCAAAAAAATCATATTGCATTATATTTATAGTGGGCTTGGAGTTCTGCCTACGAAAGGCTCGCGCCTAAGTGTTTCATGAGTAAGGCTGGATCTGGCTGAAGGAATCACACAGGCGCCCCTCCGCTCCAATTGCTATTAGCTGCATGCCCATAAAGTACAATCCTTTCTAGAGCCTGTACTGGCAGTTGGCCTGCTCCTCGCTGACGAGCCCTCTGTGTGAAGTCCCACGGGCCACGGCAACGGGCCAGATTCAGTTGGCGATAAAATGCCTTCATGGCTGCTGGGGCCGTCGATGCAAACGTGTTTGCAGTTAGCCAGAAATTCCCTTGAACGGCTACATGAGCTTTTGGGCGCGCGACGCCGCCTCGCCTAAACAACAGGTTACCGGCGCCGATCTTCCACCGCATCTCCTTCTCATACCCCCAACAAACCAACGTCGTGACATGCTGCTGCTCGCACCTAACAGCGAACCCCGCCAACAAAGCAGCCTTCGCTCTCTCTCACAGACGCCCCGCGCCGTGCCGTGCCGTGACGTGCCGTGCCGTGCCGCCGCGCCTGCGTGCACTACACACAACCGTGAACAACCGCGCAGGCCGTGTTTCCCAACCCCAGCACGAACAACTTAGGGCAACCACCCAGACCGACCCGCGGGTCATTGCGCCCCTCGCCGTTCCCGCCTCGCCACGCCTCGCCTTTCCACACACTCCCCTGCGCGGCCCTTCACCGCATCAGCGTGAACCCCCCCAGGGGCCCGCCGGGCAGCCCGGGCAGTCGGCCCAGGCCCAGTCGGCCAGCCGCCTCGCGCGCCGTTGCACGCAGCTGGCGCGCCGCCTCCTTGCCCGCTGCGATGTGGGTCTCATCCGCTTCTGAGGACAGCACCACCGCGTGCGGCCGCAGACCCACCGCCTCCGCAGCCAGGTTACCCGCCTGCATCAGGAGATGGTGCGGGATTGATGCACCAATGGGGGGGATATCCACGTATAGGGGGGGTGGTGTTAGCGAGTGACATGTCAGGGAGTGATATCAATGGGGACAGGCAAACCAACAATGGTGGTCTAGAAAGTGCTCTGCGGCACGTAGGCGCTACAGGTGCGGGAAACCAGGTGGGGAGGGTGCGGGAAAGGGAGGTGGGGCGTAAGGATGAGGCGGCGGCGGGTGTTGTACCTGTACACACTCGAGACTCGACCCCCCGTGCCTCAACACCCCCCCTTGTCCACCGCATTTCACGCTCAGCCCCCCCACCACCACATACACATCCACACATACACATACACATCCACATACACATCCACATCCATACACATCCACACACACACAACCCGCCCTGCCCACCTGCAGCCCCGTGACGTACGCCTTCTCCTGACACAGTCCCTTGGCGCCGTGCGTGCCGGGACCCTGCCGTACCCAGTCGCCCGCCATGAAGATGCCGTTGTACGGCGTCCGTACAGTCGGCATGTACGACGCGCAGCCGGGGGAGAAGAGGCTGACGGCTCCGCGGCAGCGCACCACGGACCGGTCGATCACGTGGGGCCGGCCGATGCTGGGATCCACGGCTGCCGTACATGTGTGTATGTGTGTGTTGAGGTCGTGGTGATGGGTGGTGGTGGTGGTGTGAGGGGGAAGAGGGGAGCGATCAAAGAGGGAGAGGGGTCAGGATGAGGCCAAGGCGAGCGGGGGGAGAAGTGTTTTAGGGTTTTAGGGTTTTTAGGTTTTTAGGGTTTGGGGAAGGGGAAGGGTTTAGGTACAACAGGTGAATCTACCGTGTGGTGAACGATGCTGCAAGCGCCCAACCGCCCACTCCCAATTCCCTTCCTGGCCCCCGCCCCCCGAACCCCTCTCCCCAAGACCTCATCCCAAGATCCCATCCTACCCCAACCCTCCCACACCTCGCTTGATCCTTGCCGGGTCCCTTGGCTAACGCCACCTCCGTCCCTCAGCTGCGGTACCGGCTCCATTACCCCTCCCCCCTGCCACATATCCATGATATCAACGCGCGCTGCCCTCCCCTCCCCCGCGCTGCCCTCCCCTCCCCTCCCCCGCGCTGCCACCCTCCCCCTCCCCCCCTCCCCCGGGGCCACCCCCACCCCCCCCCACCACCTGGCAGCATTCGCTCCACCACCTTGGCCGTCAGCTCGTCATCACTGAGGGGCAGCAGCGAGGCGGCGTGGTAAAAGTCCGCCTCCACCACACTGACCCCCGGGTCGGTCCGGTACTCGTCCTGGGCCGGAGGGACGGAGGGAGGGAGGGAGGGAGGGCGAGCCCAGAGGGGCAAACGTTGCGAGCCGCAGCGACGGAGCCGCGGCAACGGAACCGCGGCCCAGGGGCGGGGAGCGGTGGTGAGGGGTGTAGGGTGAAGGCGTGAAGGGGTGAAGGCGCGCTAAGGCGTGAAGGGGTGAAGGCACGCTAAGGCGTGAAGGGGCGGTTCCCGGGGGGAGGCGGGCGGGGCAGTGGGCATCCGGGGTGTCACGCTCCCGCGCGCGAACGACTCTCCCAACATGGTGAGTTGTTGTTGGAACGTTGTTGCGGTGGGCTCCAGAATCCAGACGCTGGTGGGTGGGGGATGGGGAGAGAAGGGCGGAGCCAAAGCTGCACTGCAGGCTGTCGCGCGGCTGCCGCGGCGGAGGTACGGTAGACAACGTCACCAGTACGGGTAATGTCGTCAACTTGCCAAACCGCCGCCGTAACGCTGAGCCGCCGCAACACCCAAACACACCCAACTGACCCCCGCCTCCCCGCACCCGGCGCCATCCGCCGTGCGCTACCCCACACCGCCGCGCCTCCGAAACCACAGCCCACCCGTGCCTCGCAAGGAGCCAGCCATCACCGCGCCTCCGAAACCACAGCCCACCTGCAGCTCGCTGAGGTGGAAGAGCGTGGAACCGACCCCCGGGTCAAACCCCACGAGCACGTTGCTCGGTGTGGCGGGACGCAGCCGCCGGTCCAGCCACAGCCGCACCGCCGCGGCGTCCGTGGTGGCCAGGTTAGAGAAGGCGGAGAAGAAGGGGCTGGAGGCCAGCGGGCGCGAGGCGGCCACGATGTGCTGCGCTGCGCCCACCCCCACAGCCAACACGAACGCGTCGGCGGCCCACTCCTCGGTGCCGCCGCCGGGCGTGCTGACCAGCAACCTGTGGCGGCGGTGGCGGCGGCGGCGGTGACGACGGTGGCGACGGTGGTCCGGGTTGGTTGGGCCCGGGTGAGTTGGGTTGGTTGGGTTGGTTGGTTAGTTGGTTACGGTTGCGGTTTGTTGGTGACGGATCCACATGCGGCAACTTGGGGGGCGCAAGGCACAAGCCCCCGGCAGCCCCACTCACCCTTGGCCGGCTGCCCCGCTCCCCTCCTCCTCTTGCTCCTTTTCAGGGGAGCGGGACCCTAAGTCCGCAACCCTGCCCCCCTCTCCCTCCCCGTCGAGACCGCCCTCTACCCCTCACCTCCCTAGGGTCCTCGAAGGCCTCAGGCCAGTCAGCTTGCCTATTCCGAACCCTTTCCTCCCCCCTTCCAACCCCCGAACCCCCGAACCCCGGCTATATGACCTGCGCCCCTCCATCAACCGCATGACCCACCGCCCCGACCACCCACCCTCAGCCTCTCCCCCCTTCCCCCTCCCCCGTGTGAGCCCCTCACCCCGTCTGGACCGCACCTGCCCTGCCTGCCCGCCCTCACGTCCGGCGGCTCCCGTAGCTCCAGAACCCGGCGGCCCCCCAGCAGCGCCACGCCGCGGGAGCGCAGCCGCTCGGCGAAGGGGACCAGAATGCGCTCCGAAACCGAACCCCGGCACCAACGCGTGTCAAAGTCGGGCTGCGCGTTGGGTCGCGCACCAGGACGAGGGCCGGGGCGAGGACGAGCGAGGATGCGTTGAGGATCAAGGGCAAGGGCACCGAGGGGTTATCCACGTATAGGCCGGACGCCGGAGCCCGCATAAGGGAGGACTACGGTCCAGGGGGGGATGAAAGGTGCTCGTACTTACCGGGAACGGGTTGCTCCTTTCCTCGATTCCCTCTTTGGCCTCTACCTCACCCCCCCTTTCCCCTGCTCTCCTACGGGCCTCCCTCCCCCCTGCCCTGCCCTGTCCTCGACTCCCCCTTCTCCTGCTCGCCCTCCCCCTCCTCCTCCTCCTCCTCTCACTCGCCTGGTGAGCCAGCGCAAAGTAGTAGAGCGCGTCCAGAGCCGCCGCCGCCGACAGCTTGTGTCCGGGTGCGAAGAGGGTGACCAGCAGCATGGGCTCCAGGAACTTGTCGTACAGCCGCCGGGACACACCCGCGGAGCTGCACATACACACACACACGCACACACACGAATACACATACGCGCATACACATAGGCGCACGCCAAGCCCGCGAAGTGGTGGTGGTGGTGGGTTGGGGGATGGGAGGCAGGCCGGGTTGTTGGCCGGCGTAGGGACGGGGTTGAGTGGGGTGGGGTGGGTATGCGGACGCGTTACCCACGCGTATGTACTAGGTTACGTTTAAATCAGTTAATGGTTCTGGATTTGTGTATGTGTATACGGTCCGCAGTCCTCCCCCCCGCCCCCTCCGCAAAGCTCCCCCCTCCCTCCCACACAACCTAAGATAACACCTCCTCCCCCACACCGCCGCCCGCGCACCGGAACAGCTCCCATGCCGAGATCTTGTCGTATGCGTCGTACGCGTCCTGGTCGGTGTCGTACTCGAGCAGGGGGCCCACCAGCGGCAGTGCGGAGAGGCGGTCGGGCAGTGGCAGTTGGGTGAAGAAGGGCGCTGTGTAGAGGAAGGAGCCCAGGGGGGTGGGCAGGCGAGGCTGATCCTGGAAGATGGGCGAGCGCACCTGTGTGTGTGTGTGTGTGTGGGGGGGGGGGGGTAAAAAGAGGAAAACATCGCAGCGGAGAAGGAGACGGCGGGGAAGGGGGGAGGGAGGGGGGGTGTTATCCACGTGTCGTGTCGTGGGGGCCGGTGAGGGGGATGAAGAAAAAGCAGGGCGAGAGGGGTAGGTGTAAGGAAAGCAGTGTTCGCGAGGGCCTTCCCGAAGAGAGGAGTTTCCTCGGGAAGAAGTGAGAGCCCTCCTTCGGGAATGCCCGTGCGTGCTGCCCTCGTCAGGACACAGCCTCGCCTCGCCTCGCGTCCTCGAACCCCCACCTGCAGCCCCGCGGGACTGTAGAACGAGGACTGGGTGAAGGGCGTGAAGGCGTCGCGGATACCCAACGAGTCGACCAGGGAGACTATGTTGGCGTACTGGTACCAGAACCTGGCGTTGGGGCAAAGGGGAGGGGAGGGCGGAGGGAGAGAGGGGTCAGGGCCGGGCGCGGGTGGTGGTGGTGAAACGGGCGACAGGTGGGGGGTCCGAAGGGATGGGCACCACGTTCATCCGCCCGACACGCTTGGGCTCCTGTATGGGCCCAGCCCGCAGCCCCCCCTCGGCTTGCAGGGAGGAACGGCAGACCCGGGCTTGCCGCGCGCCCGGACCGGACAAGCCAAACATGCGGGGGACGTAATGTTGACCTGGTATGGTGAATAACTTTTCACTTAGCAACATAAGACACCATGGTGTAGTGGAATCACGTCTGTCTCACACACAGGAGGTCCCCAGATCGAAACTGGGTGGTGTCAGGTTTTGTCGAGGCTATCTGCGCTTCATGAGTGCATGAACATTTTGTCCTTCTGTCCAACTCCCTCAGCAGGTTCACAGGCCTTCGGCTCGTCTAGATTATGCATGATTTGGTCAAGGTCTCCGTCGATTACCCTTAGCAGGTCTTACTCGCCTCGGCGCCCCGCGCCTCCCCGCGGACCGGCATCAGCGCACCCACCCCTTGATTCCCGGCTCCACGGTGCGTCCGCCGGAGCTCTTCCAGGAAGACGCCAGGCCGCCCGGGCTGGGAGCTGCGTCCAGAACCACCACATCGGCCCCTGCCTGCTGTAGTGCATGAGCCGAGCCAAAGCCAGCCCAGCCGCCCCCAACCACCACGACCCGCGGCTTGCGAGGAGTATCGTCCTTCTGGGAAGGCGGGCTGGGGCCGCTGGAGGCTGTGTGGGCGAGTGGCACGGCGTTGTGGGCGCGGCGCGGTGATGGACGGCGGGAAGGCAACAGCGAAGAGAAGGGCTTTTGCTGGAGGGTACGTCGCGTAGAACCCGTCCTTCCGCAGCGCCTCATATTACTGCTGTAAGTGTCAAACAGTTGTAATGATAGGTGCGATGCTAACGCATGTGTGTCAAGATGCAAGCTTATGCGAAAAATGAGTGGTTAAGTGACTAAGGCCCTGCTTAGATGAAACCAAACATCTGCACCTTGGCAAAGGCAATAACGACTCGACTGATATGTCATTTCTGTCATTCAGGTTGCAAAACGTTGAAGCCGAGCATTTTTGTACGAACAACGACGCGAGACCACCGATGTTCAAAGGTGCGTGCTCTGACAGCTCTAGGGCAATCTGGAGCAAGTCGGCAATATGTATTCAAGAGACAATCAATGTACGTTGCATTTCCGAAACTAACGCCGCTTCGGTTGATTCCAGCGTTTTGGATGCAACCTGCGCGACGTTTCGCTCGATCGCCCAGAAGTGGTCCGTACCGCCTTGCCGCCACGGGCCCTGCCACGGAAAGCATGCACGAGACCTGCCAGCACGCGCAAGAATAGACTTGGTTCATCCGTGTAGGCGCAGGACGGGTGTAGATAGGGGCAGGAAGTCCACGTGTGGCCGGAGACACCTCTGTGTCACGAACCACGCACACCTACCGCACCGATGTCCAACGTGTCATTCACGCTCTTGGGTCCTCTTGGGTGCGTGCCGCGACAGATCACAAGCCCAAGAATCTGACGGAACGGGGCGGTGCGTTGTATCGCTGAACAGCAAAATCCCTACACAGTACGAATCTACTGCTGATGGAACGTGATGGAAGGCCCGCCTCGCAGCTGCACAGCGGACTGGACAACTGCCGTGACGGCGGGAGGGTGCTACACTTGCTTGCCAATAGTGTGCAGCCCGTCTCTGCTACCTGGAAGCTGCTAGCAGAAGCCCTCGACACTCGGAGTTTACATTTTTGTTATGCCCCAACTGGCCATCTTGCATCACCAAGCTCGTGCCGGTTCCGAATTCTGCTGGGGGGAGATATCGATGCTCGTAATAGTGCAAACCTTCACGGGAGTAGTGCGGGCATGTGTCCCTTCGTCGTCTGCCCTAAGCAACCTGCTGTCAATCTGGACAATGCGTGCTTATGCTTATGGATTATACATCCGTCCCTTATTACCTGAGTAAAAGAGGGTCAGTCATGCAGCATGATCGAGGCCTGCTACGTAGTACATATCATGATTTTCACCCCTCTTCATCAACCGCTTGCAGCTAACTCTATAGGTGCCGTGCGTGTTTGGGCCAGATGAGACGAGGTACGGTAGGTTGTGTCGGCTTCCTTGAAGCCGGAAAAAGGCGGGGGCGGGGCCCCACTAATCCGTACGGGTGCGTGAAGTTGAGGGCTGTCTAGGGACTTGGGCCGAACCGCTGCTGGGTGCCCGCTGCCTAATAAGCGAGAACGCCGCCTCTGGGGCTATGACAACGTGCGTGGTTTCGGGTAATTTCACCGCGGGAGGTTCGAGATGCAATCGAACCAAGTCAGTTGGTGGGGCTTCGGACCTGCCTGGGAGTGGGCCCCGTGAACAAAGTGGCCGTCCGCCACGTTGGGATGTAGCCGAAAGGCGGCGCGGAATGTACGTCCGGCTGAACAGGTTGGCTCCTGCTGTATGTCCACTCTATCTTAACGGTATTCCCACCCAGCATTTTAGGGACTTGGGAGCGTTAGGTAGGCATGCGAGTCGGAAGAGACGAAGTTATTAAGGGTCATGTCGTCTATCTACTTGCTTGCGCGGGAGACCCAGATGGGGGCAAAAGCTCTTCAGCAGCCCTTGACAGCGGATCTCGACAGACATGACTTGGGTCCGTCCCTGGTGGCTGGAACCCGTGTTGTCCGGGCTTCCCAACCCCAACCCCGCCGCGTGCCATCGGTGCCATCAGCAGGTTTACATCAGATGTTCAAAGCCGTCGCGAACGAAGTCGCGCGTCGCGATGTATGACGTAATGTCACTGTACTGCACAGCGAATATATATCCACTTCTATTAAGGCTTGCCGACTGGACATGTTGGGCGGCCCACAGAAAACCGCATCGTGCATGCATGCATTTGCGGCGTGGCGTCCAACAACCAGTTTGTGCCCTCATATATAGTTTGCTTGTCCCTTGCAAAACTTTGGGCCATATCATATATAGGGGTTTCACCTTGTCGTCCAAAACCTTGTCTTATGCAAGCTCTATATTTATGACGCACTGTCCTTTTACGCCGGAATGCCCTTAGACCCAGAGCGAGCCCCCTGCAGCCCCCTGCAGGCGCCGATCGCGCGATCGGGCCCACACATGTACGAGCAATTTGTACGCGCATATGTATATAAACGACGATAATAGATAACCTGAGACTAATTGCTGTTCTTGCGATTGTGCTCCATCAATTAAGTGAAAGACCCCCACCAATTTAAAGCGCGTGCGTGATCTAGTCATTCGTTTCGAACTAGTCACTCTACCTTGCTTGTTCCAGCCAACCTTAACTCCTATTTTCATATCCTCGTGTAACATCGTGTACTTACCATGAACAGCTTGAGTTTTGGGCCCTCGTCCTGCTGCTTTCTGTTATCGAAAGGGGTGAGACCCCCTGAGACCCCTTCGCGGTCTCAGCCAGCACTAGTCAGTCTATTGCTGTGTGTTCTATGCAAAATATTGTACTGATTAGTGGCGGGCGAGACACGTACAGGTGCGAAGATGCGGTGGATCCATTTTCCCATGACCATGGAGGCTCAAAGCGGCCTTACAATGAGTACCAAGGATACAACCAAGTATACAACTTATTATTATCCAAAGTGCGGAGACCGTTCTTCCGTTCATCGCGGATTTGATGACCTGCTGACGGCCCTCAAACTAACGCATATTTGATCAGGCAGTCAAAGCACTAAAAATGCTGTTAAGTTCATTCCTCTGAGACTCGCGCATTGAAGACTTTTGAAGGGCGCGCTACGGTATCAGGGCTGAGACCCCCGGGCAGCCCGATGGCCGTCCACTCGGAGTCTCACGAGACCCGTACAGCGGGGTGTCCAGGGGTCTCACCCCTTTACGTATTATACTGTTACTAATCCTAGCAGCAACAGCGGTAGCCGCGCCTTCTCAGGAGGCAATCGCAACCTCTGATGTAAGAAAGCAGGATTGCAGGCCACGCTGTCGTCTGTGCTGACCGGGACCTCGTTGATTGGATTTGCTGCCTGCCTGCTGCTGGCGCAGGCAACCCTGCGGCAGCGGCGTCTCCTCGGCGCTGTGAAGCAAAATAGTTCCTGCATCTACAGCAGTTCCACCTGCGCAGTCGATCTCCGGTTTTTCGCCAACCTGACGGCTGCTCCGGCGACCGACATTCAAAAGTATGTTGGGCTGATTGGATGGCGCCCCAGGATGCAGTATCCCTTGGCTATGCATGGGTGATCAGCGAAAACTGTAGTAGATAAGTTTCCAGGCGGCGCGTGTTATGCGTGTGCGCGTGGCTGATAGATGAGCAAGCGCGCGCGCCGTTGGACAAGCAACCAGCAGCAGGAACCGTCACCCATAAGTGGTACGGTACATGAGCTTTCCATCCTCACCATAATAGGTACCTAAGCTTCCTTGTTGCACCACGCCGCCGCGATCAGCGTACTTGCCCGTCGATCCATCCAACATATTGCTTCCCTCTGCACGTACGCGCGTGTGGGATGCGCCGTGCGTGCGTCCCTCCGCGCGCCACCCTGCACCGCAGGTTGCTGGCACGGAGCATTGCGGACCAGTGCTACCCGGAGGACACCGCCAATGTCACTGAAAAGGGCTGCCCCCTTCAATCAGACAACATCTTCCATGCCAGTGTAAGTTGCTGCGCACGATTTCGTCCAGGCCACGCACGCACTTCAACAAAACCTACTTTAAAAAGTGGTGATTGGTGGGGGCCCCAGGAGATGTGGGGGCCCAAGCCAATCTGATGTGGGTCGAACGGCTCTTAGTCTTGGTGTTGTTGGTGTCCCCCGCACGGGTACGTAGACCTCGCAACCGGTTAATAAGGTTAAACAATGTTGCGACTGACATACTTGCTGGAAGGAACGCGCGGCTAACCCGGCGGGTATGATTTAATTGATGAGACGGAGCCCAGGCGCGGCGGGGTGCACCGGAGGCGACCATTCGAAGTCAAAAATGGACAGCACGGTAGTGGGCTGCCGTACAGTACCCGCCAAAGCGAAATGCGTGCGTGGCAACAGTCTGATCCCTTCACACACGCCAGGGCCGCTGGCCCGGCGTAATGCTTTCTTTGTATGGGCGCTTCAGCGCTTGACTCCGTCCAGCCAGCGCCTCTCGATTGCTTGACACAACAGTCCGTTCGAATGTATCGCGTTATTCTCAACCGCCCGCACGTCGGCCATCCATGACGACTGTGCGTAACCAACCCATGCATATTTGCCATCGTTTCGAATGCAGTCCTTCGTTGCTTCGGCTAGTTTTACTTCAGAGTCTTACGCTGCTAGCTGATGTACGTGCCCACATGCACGCAGTTGCTCCGGAACTATGTCTACTGCCCCGGTTCGCTGCTGGATCAAGCCATCGCCTGCCTGGAGACCACCACCAACGGCAGCTGCTCGGCCAATGCAGCGTGCATGTGGACTGACCGCTTCTTCGGCGTCAAGGGCGGTGGTGTCGGGACCAATGCCAGTGTCACAATGATGTCGGCTGTGGACAGCGCCATCTCCAATTCAGTCGGTTGGCTCAAGGGCCCCCACGACACGGACCTGGCGACCAACTATTACAGCGATTCCGTGGTGATGCCCTTCAAGTACTGCGCGGCGAGGTATGTGCGTGTGTGCGTGCGGACGGGCGGGGCGGGCTTGCTTGGAGTCTGCCGGTTTTGTTGGGGTGGTCGAATATATAATTGTGCTGCTCTGGACTGTTGTGCCCAGGATAGATGCTCCGCGTACTCTATCTGTTGACTCGCAACCGTCTGCTGCTGCTGCTGTTGGCTTGGCCCCAGACACCGTCCTTCTTTTATGTCCTATCTGCGGCCCCTCCTATAGCTCGAGCGATAGATCCCGCCATCCGTGCGTGCAATGCTGTGATACCGTTTATTTTATGTTTGTCCCAGGTGGACGATCAACGAGACTGTCCTGGCATCGCTCTACAACAGCTTCAGCGGGTGGCAAAAGGTAAGAGCGGCACTTATTATGGCTTGCCAGGTAGGGCAGGATACATGCATTGTTTGGTCGGTGCAAGGCATACAAGCATACATGCGTGCTGCCGACCCCCGCTTAGCATATTATTACTCTGACTTCTATCTGTTGATGTTCCCGTGTTATTTGGATGGTCACCGCACGCACGCAGGCTGCGTTTGAGGACTACAACATGCGGACATCTGCTGCGGCGCTGCTGGGGACAGCCGGTCAGGCCATCACCGGCACATGTGCGGCGGGCAAGCAGCTCACCGACTGGGCCGCCTCCGTTTGCACCAATGCCACCAGCGCGCAGACGTGCCCAGGCCGCCGCAACTCGGTGTACTGCCAGTGGGATTCCAATTTTGGAGTGTGCAAGCCGTTCATTCTCTCTGCAGGCGACTCTATTCGGGACCTGTACAGCGACGACGTGTGGATTGAAATGTTGAATAATGCCACCATCAAGTGTCCGTACACTATGGATGCTGCAGTCTGCGCCGCCGGGGGGACCACCTTCACCTATGATACCGCAACGCTCGACTCCCCCTACCAAACGAACCCCGGTTTAAGTCGGGTATTAGACCAGGTTAGGCACGGTTAGCAAGACTTAGCTGTATGGCGCTTCTGCAAGCAGCCACCTTTAACTCCGGCCAAGCAGAGTTAAACACGACTTAAACTGTCGTTTTTCGAGTTAAGGGCGACTTAAGAGGCATTTAGGCTGATTTAGCTAGGAGCGTCCAGATAGGACTGGATTAGAATTAGCCGGAGTTTGGCCACATGCGGGTGGGTGGGGTGTGTATCGGGGGAAGAGCTGCCGCAGCCGCAAGGGCTTGTGTGATTTGTGTGTGCACCCCCCCACCTCCCACCTTCCTTGCCCAGGAAGCTTCTTCGGTGGACACGAGCGGGGGCAGCAAGCGGGGATTGCCCCTGGACGACCTGGCAGGGGCTGATGCTGCACCCAATGCCAGCAAGAAGCACAGGGCAACGGGGGCGCACCAGGTATGCTCTTCGATGATAGTAGTGGGGGTTGGCCTGTCCTGCACTATCTTGTCCGCACCCTGCCCCCAGCCGTGTCATGGCCTGTGCTGTCGTGCCCTGGCCTGCCTCTGTCCTGACCTTTCCTGTCCTGCCGTGGCGTGTCCTGTCCTGCCACTTCTCTGCCCTGTCCTGCCGCTGCCCTGCACTACCCTCTCCTGCCCGGTACTGTCCCTGCCCTGACGTGCACTGTGCTGTGTTGACCACACCCATTAGAATACCGGTGTGTGCTCCCGCTGGCCCACTGCAGGAGGCCACCAGCGTGTTGCTGCCGTCCACAGCTGGTGGGCCGGCCCATCCAGAGGGGGCTTACAAGGACATGCTGAGGCCGCCAGCCGTCCTGACCGAGTCGGTGAGCATTCAGCTATAATATTGCAGGGCTTCGTTCTCACATTTTAAACATTCGTGATGTTTAATACGTTCATTTCGGACCTGGCTAACAGGTAACAGCTCTGACTGAATTCCATGTATGGCTGCTAGGTATGATTGATCACTTTGTGCGTGCCGGTTCCCTGCTATTGCAGACCGAGAAGAAGTTACAGGGGCACAAAAAGCGTTGGCACGGAAAGTCGTCAGCAGTTCGCAAGCGGGCTCGCAACAATGGCCCACGCAACCGCCAACCCAAGCGCAGCGTCATCGCGCACGGGCGCCACCGCTGTCTTGATGTGAAGAAGCTGCGCGATGTGGATGCCAGCTTGTTCCTCTGTGCGAGTCCCGAGGATGTGGCGGCAACGGTGCAGCGCTCAGGCATTGCTGTCATCCACGATGCAGACCTGCAGCGGCTGGCTGCAGCAGCCGCACCCCATGCGGTGACTTATGCCGAGGACAACGGCTTCCCCATCTTCGAGTACGTGGTGCTGGATGAGGAGGACGGCATTGAGAAGGACGGGGAGGGCAGGCCGACAATGGGCACGGGCACGGGCAGGAGAAACGACGGTCGACGGCTGCAGGCCATTCTACAAGATGACGCCCCGGCACCGCTTGTCACCTTCAAGATGCGGGCTGAGACGCTGCTGCGACCCTTCCTGGGGGCTGCACGTCGGCAGGCCGGCGTGCAGAGCATAAAGCTCATGCGGCCGGTTGTTCTGGTCAACAAGCCTGGATCGACTTTGGTCGGGCCCCAGGCGCCGCATGTGGACGTCAAACCAGGGACAATGCATGCTTACATCGCATTTGCGCCCCTGGAGGTGGACACCACACTACTGGTGGCGTCCGTTGGCAGCCACATGACGGTGAGGTTCTGGCACGATCAGGTCCAGAGGCTTAAGGCCAGAGGTGCTGGCGGCGCCGCTGCCGGCGGCGCCGCTGCCGGCGGCAGCACTTCCGACGGCGCCTCTGCCGGCGGCGCCTCTGCCAGCTAGCGGCGCCACTGCCGGCGGCGCCTCTACCGGCGGTGCCGGTGCCGGCGGCAGCACTTCCGGCGGCACTGCTGCCGACGGCGCCGCTGCCGGCGGCACCACTGCCGGCGGCGCCTCTGCCAGCGGCACCACTGCCGGCGGCGCCTCTGCCGGCGGCAGCACTTCCGGCGGCACTGCTGCCGGCGGCGCCTCTGCCGGCGGCGCCGCTGCCAGCGGCACCACTGCCGGCGGCGCCTTTGCCGGCGGCGCCGCTGCCGGCGGCAGCACTTCTGGCGGCACCGCTGCCGACGGCGCCGCTGCCGGAGGCACCACTGCCGGCGGCACCTCTGCCAGCGGCACCACTGCCGGCGGCACTGCTGCTGGCGGCATTACTGCCGACGGTGCCGCTGCCGGCGGCGCCGCTGCCGGCGGCACTGCTGCTGGCATCACCAGAGATGGTGGCAGTGGCGGCGGTGAGGACTCGGGCTACGGCACGAGCGACATGGACACGGACTCAGACACTGACAATGAGGATGGTAGTGTGGATGACGACATCGCTGCCACGGCCGTGTCTGTGCTTTCCCAGCACACGATCCTCCGGCTACACGTGCAGCCGGGCCAGATTGTGTTCCTGCATGGTAATACCGTGCATGCGGGCGATGGCGGGAAGGCGAAGCGCTGGAGCCCCAGGATGCACTGGTACGTGCGGCCTGGTAAGGTGAAGGACCGCACTCACCCTGTCGAGGGGATGCACAACATGTTCGCTGCACTCTTCGGCCCATGGGGCCCCATCAAAGAATGATATCAGCGATCTTGGTACTCGCGATCTGGGTACATCGCGATTCACTTGGCCTCTAAGCAGCGGCCTGTGCAGACAGCAGGCCCACCAGGGCGGGTTCACAACTAACGGAGTGGCTCCATATGGTAGTCAGGGGTGAGGCGGGCGCCCCGAGCGGTGCTGAGCAGGTAGTTCTTGCGGGTTCTCCCTCCCCAAAATGCAGTTTGTGGTGCAAGGGGAGTCAAGCCTCATTTCTGCGGAAGACCTTTAACGAGGAGTGGTTGCTCTAGAGTCTTGCTGTACAGGTGGCTTGGTACGGCAGTTGTGCATTAGTGTCCGTAGAGCTCCGAGTTGGTGTTTGATGTCTCGTCTTCCCCGATGTCTAGCGGTTTACCTATTTTCGTTGCGGTCTTTTTCTAATTAGCGTTCAGTCGGCTTCGTTGTTGGTTTCTTAAGCTAGTCCGCGGATTCCTTGCCCGTCCACCCTCCCCTGGTTCTCGTTGCGCTCGCACCTTGGCTGCACGGGTGCTCGCGTGTCTGTGTGTGTGCCGTGTCTGTCTGTCCTTGGGTTCGTGCACCTTTGGGTTTAGGCCGGTCCAACGGCGGGGGAGGTTTTCCCTCTTGACTCTGGTTCACTTTTGCCACACCCATCGCTAGCCTGGGCACCGTTTTTTTGCTCGATCGACGGAATCGGAGTGCATGTGTCTGTTGGTGTTTTGCCGTCCGGTTCCGTTGCGGTCGGTTGTTGCTGTTCTGTGTTGGGGCCGTTTGTTCGTGGGCCGCGGTGCGGTGTGTTCTCCTCCTGCTTCGGGGTGTGTGCTCTACCGCAGGCTAGTCGGGGCAGTAGGCAGCTGGGCAGAGTGCTGGCACTGAGAGCAGCAAGCGGCGTCACTGTTGGGCGTGCGTCGGCCGGCAGGAGAGTTTCAGCGGCGGTTTTCTCACCATCTTTCACCGTCCCAAGCGGGGGAACGACAGTGGTTGGGATGCGTGCCCAGGGTTTGTAAGCGGCACCAATTTGTAAGGGCTACATGCGGCCACCGATGCAAGGGCATACTCGTGTAACTGTACGGTCGAGCCCTGTCGAGCGTCCGTCTATGTGCCCCACATAAGCAATCGAATCGGCAGCTCGGCACGGAACATATCCTGTCCTCATGGACGGACGCACCTTGTAAGTACGTCAAAGTGACTGTAAGATTGGATACATCCCGCTAAGTGGTGCTAACCCAACATTTCGGACTTACACAGCTAAAGGTGGGGGCTAATACCTCGCTAACTCAAAGTCGGTTATAAGTTGTGCCTTATCCGCACATGCCGCGATAATCCTGCTTAGGCCGACTTAGGCTAAGACGGCCACAACCTTAGCCAGACTTAAACCGGGGTTCGTTTGGTAGGGTCCTTCAGCACGCTCAGGACCTCGTGGTACTACATCGACACTGTTGCGTCGCCGCCCAGCAGCAGCCCACCATCGTCGTCGCCCGGCTCAGCGTCCGCACTGCGGCTCGGGTGGGCGGCTGTCCTTCTGCAGGCCGTGATGTTTGCGTTGGCGGCTCTGATGACGGGTGCCGTCCTGGTAGCTTAATTAGTTAAGACTAATATTAGGTGATACGTATTATTATGCGAGCGCTTGGATGGACGACTGAGAGAGGTAGCGGCTATATACGGGGGTCAGGCTTCCTGGAAAATCCTAAAAACCCAGAACCCTAAAACCCTCGTTTCGGAGGTGGAGCGAGAGAACTTCCTACCTATATATAATGCCCGCGCTGTACGGCAGCAGGATTACTGCGCTGGGTGCCCGCCCGCTGGGTGCAGTAGTGTTGGTGAAGCACGCCGGCGGCATTGTCATGTTTCGTGCGTCGCGTACCGGCAGGCGGCACGACGCGTTTATTTATTATGTCGTGGGTACGTAATGAGTGGGGCCGGGGCGGCGGGGTCGCTGCCATTCACCCCTGAAGGCGCTTAACGGACGGTGCTCCCGCCTCGCTCCCTCGCCGGCATTACCTGATTTTGTAAAGACATGACCGCGCGAGGGTGCGCTTGAACGCTACCCAACAACGCGTATTGAGCACGCGGTGAACGCCGAGATGGAGCTGTCATATGCTTGTCCAGGTGCTTGCTGTTTCATGTTGCGAAAAACAGTGCGCGCCACATTATAATTTTCCGTGATCCGCCCGGCCAAATCACGGCGGCGCACCCGACATTAGATAGGCGCCAGTTACGCGACGGATATGTGTACGTTCTGACAGAGCCGAAGACGGCAGCAGAAACGAAAGGCCTTAATTTAAGCTCATGTCAGGGTTTATAAGAAATGAGTATATATGGGAGCGAGCCATCACGATGAATGTTCCAAGAAACCAACTGCTCGAGGCAGCAGACGTTCAACTCCGTCCTAGGCGGGTGGACCTGCCACGCAAGCAAGAGAACGAATCTAGAACCTGCACGCAGCTATCCAGCACGGCAGTTCACCGACGCACAGGTCGTTGAGTTCCTTTGAGTTTCATGTTCGTACGGATAACGACTCCCTCCTGCATGTATAAAGGCCTCATAGCGCGCCGCGCGTCTTACAAGCACCGACGACTGCATGGGAGCGAACGAGCGAGACGGATACGTACAAAGGTCACCATACATTATACGCACGCTTGTAACTTGCTTGCTTGCTCGCAGGCTTGTAATTAAGCCAAGTTCCCTCTACGACGTTCAGTAGTTGCTGCATAGCCAGGTCGGGTCAAGATGTTAGGATTGCATCGGCGCAGCAGCCTTGGTCTGCTGCTGCTGTTTGCTGGGATGCTACTGTTGGGGATGCTGCCTGCATCGGCGGACGCCACTACTGCCAGCAAAGGTGTGGTGACCATGCATCATCACCCACAACGGAAAGAAGATTGCACAACACAAAATCGTTCTTCCTGCATTTCGTTGTCATATAGCAAGCAGTGTTGTCTTGCGGCCTTACTTGCTTTCATGCTAGCGTGCGGCGGCTCTCAGCAGTAGTAGTGTTATCCGTACGGCAGCACGCAGTCCGTCCTTCTGAGGGTTATTACCCCCGATTGGGAGCATAGTCCTCTGTCATTTATAAATTTCTTGGGACTGTCCAGTAACGATACCGTAGAATGCCAACTGACCGCTCCTGCCTGCTATATGCGTACGTACGTGCACCAGCAGATTGCTACGACAAGTGCCGCAAGGAGAGCCCCAAGTTCAAGCCACACGTCCCCTTCTGCGACAAAGATGACAACACGTATGACGATTATTGCCACGCAAAGTGCAGCTGCAAGAAGCACTGCGATAAGGAGCCCAAGGAGTGCAATCATCACAACAAGAGATCTCCACCGCCTAAGAGGCGGCCTTCGCCCCGTGAGTGAATCCGATCCGATGTACCGTACGTACCGTACCGTACGTACGTACCGTACGTACTTGTTTGTTTCACATCCGCCGCCCTGCGTGCTGGCGCTAGATAGTGAGGCTACGTACCTCTGTGCCAGCGTTAAATTCGGCGGATCAATATATACCACAATACTTTATTTTACATTTATTAACGTAATCAGGTGCGTGGGGACACGAACGAACGTATATACATATGCGTCACTACGTATGCGTGTGTGTACATACATACGCAGGTCGCAATAATCCTCCCCGCCCACCTCCCAAGACTGATTTCGTACCAGGTGCGTGGGTTACATATTACATAAAACGTATTATGCATGCATGCCCACGCAACCATATGTATAGTTAGTTGCGTGCCCAAATTGATTGACGACGGCGGATGACACGAGCATGTCTCGCTCTACGTACGCTGTTGCGGCCCTTATTATCCCATCCCTCGTTATCTATCTGTTCCCTTGTTTATCTCGCTATCTGTTGCACGCGTCGCCCTTGGCCACAGCTGCTATTGAAACTGGGGGTTTCCACACGTGTGTCGTGTCAACAATTGGAAATATGAAGTGCTTTGGGTAAGTAACAAGGTGAATAAGTTGTAAATTATTATTAATTATCTTGGACGAGACATATATATCCGCACGCTTGCTAGCTGCCGGGCTGCACAACCCGATGGCGACTCTATTAATCTGATGTACAGCATACCGTGAAAATCGCCATCGCGCGGTGTTGGTGCTGATGCCATTGCCGTGTGGAAGCGAGCCGTGCCAGCCATCAGTATATATATGCGATGCATGCTGTGCTCCCACCCGGACTCAATCAAATCTATCCAAGCCGGACAACTCATTCCTGCGTGTTCGTGCAGAAGCGCAACTGAATCAGGTTAGGATTAAGCGCAATCTCTCTTATCTTGCTTGCGTGAGATGGAGACACCACGGTGGGCGTGCCCTAATAAGTACCGTTTACATATACGTGCGTGTGCATTACCTCCGTAATCCCCGACATGATTATTAGTGCTAACTAACCCTCCAATATCAATGTGTATGTACATATGTACGTATTGAGGTTTACCGTATTTCAGCATCATCTATCCTGGCGTGCTTGATAGGTGCAATACAAAGCACACCAGGATAGATGATGCTGAAATACGGCACGTGCCAGTACGACAGAGCTGTACTGCTGCGTCCAACAAACGTCCTGTCCTTGTTATGATGCTAGGTGGCTGCTAAGCTGGCGGCTCCATCCACCCTTTATATAGTTTCGTCCCAGCGTCCACGCAGACAACTCCATGCCCTTGTTTTTTTTACGAAAGTGGATACTTGTGTGCGTGTCCGCCGCCGCCGGCCTGCAGGGGCAACTCACAGGGCCAGCTCGGCCTCGGAGACACTAACAACCGTGGAAATGCGCCTCGCGAGATGGGCGGGTTTCTGCCCTTGGTAGATGTCGGCCCAGGTCTCCGTGTGTCTGCGGTGGCGACTGGTTACTTGCATACATGCGCTGTACTGCAACCCGGCGGAATTGTCAAGTGCTGGGGGTAAGCCTATCGCACATATAAACCAGCCATACATACGATGCATTGAACGTTTGTAGCTGCGCGCGTGCCGTATGTATGTACGTACCGGGGCGATGATACACATGAACGCATAGGCATACATGTTGCCCGGCATGCAATCGCATTATCTACTATTGCTAGCGAGCGTCTCTGCTATTGAGATGCATGCATGCATGTCGTTCTATCTCTTCTCTTAACGCACCCTGCATGCATGTACACTACGTATGTAGAGTTAATACTTATGGCCAGCTTGGCTACGGCGACACCACGACCCGAGGAGATCAGGCAGGCGAAATGGGTGCGGCACTCCCTGCAGTGGACCTCGGCTCGGGCCTGAGTGCCACAGCTGTTACAGCAGGGGCTGCACACACGTGCGCGCTTTTGCAACCTGGAGGCATCATCAAGTGCTGGGGGTACGTAGATAGGTCCGATCCAGTGCACGTAGGGCTGCGGCCGGACATGCTACGGCTGATGATGGACGTTCGTTTAAACACCACGCAATTGACGCATGCCCTGCTGGACATTGTTAAAAGATATACAGTGATCGTGCTCGTGCGTGCAGATAAGAAAGTACTGGTTCGTACATTCACAAGGCAAGGTGGACCGTACGCGCGTATGTATGGCGGCTGCACGCTTTTCGGAAGTTTTGTCCAATTGTTTTTTATCCGTCTGTCCGTCGGTACAAACAACTTCGTAATGCTGCTGCAATGCTCCTCTCATCGTGTCAGGGAGAACGGCGCGGGTCAGCTAGGCCTGGGTGACACGGCGACCCGCGGAGACCAGCCAGGCGAAATGGGCGACGCACTTCCGGCCGTGGACCTCGGCCCCGGCCTCACAGCCACAGCCCTGGCTGCGGGAGTTGCTTTCACTTGCGCCCTTCTCCAGCCTGGGCCAATCGTAAAATGCTGGGGGTGAGATAAGAATAGAGAGTTCACCCTGCGTGCGTGTTCGTTGGCCCCCGCGTCTGCGCTCTTTATTACACGCAACGTCTCATTTGCAGTTGTGTTCAACGAAGGCCACTACTGACGCAGTTGCCTTGAAACTAACTGGGGATGGGGATGGGTCTCTCGCCTCGTATGGTAGATACAAGTAAGAGAATGTACGCGCCCAACTCGATCTTATTATTAGTTGGTAGCAGTACTAGGCAGGGCGCTGTGAACATTACCGGTACTGTTACCGTGCGTGCGCGATGGCTGGTTGATCTACAGTAATCACTGACATATATCCCGTGTGTGATTATCCTCAAGGTCCACAGCCACCAATCCTACCCTGCTGGCCGCATTGCCAATGCAGTGACGGTATCGCTGGCCAATTGGGTCTTGGCGTCCCGGACTACCGAGGTGATGGTCCGGGCGAGATGGGCGCCGCTCTTCCCCCCGTGGATCTTGGCACCGGGTTCACCAACATCACCTCTCTTGCAACCGGCTGGTACCACGTATGCGTCGTCTTGCAACCCGGCGGCAAAATCAAGTGCTGGGGGTAAGGATGAAAGAGTTACATTCATACGTAGGATGTTTAACGTTTTGTAATGGGTAGGGAACGTACGTATATATGCACGGGGTACAAAATGTCCTGATACCTACCTCATCACTTGATGGTATGCACGTATATGCTATCATTCCGGATTCCACCGCACGTATGTACGGCATGGTCTCCAAGCAATAGCGTCCTTGCTTGTCACCAACCCTCATCACAAGCAATTGTGAACCCTGACCCTATATATAACCCTTCACGCACGCACCATACATATATACATGCAGAGATAACTCCTACGGTGAACTCGGACTGGGTGATACCGTCCGGCGTGGCGTCGCGCCCGGTCAAATGGGTGACGCACTTCCAACGGTTGACGTGGGCCCCGGCTTGACAGCGACTGCAGTGTCGGCGGGAGAGTATACCACCTGCGCTCTGCTGCAGCCTGGAGGCGTCGTCAAGTGCTGGGGGTGAGTCGGTTCTCAGCTTGGAATTCCGTCGGAACTCTTCCTTGCTGCTACGTACGTATTGGCAAAAGTATTAGGAGCAGTCCAGCAGTGCATCGAAGATGACGGCTGCCATACGTACCGGTGTTTTTATGAATGCCTTGCAAGCAAGCATCTATTTATACTTATGCATGGGCATGGCGCCAGTAGATTTATCATTCAGACATTTTGTATGTTGCAGGTGCGTGGTTCGTTGCCTGTCGCTCGTACGATTGCGAATATGTGCAGACCGGACGGACCAATGTAAAGCTATATATGTGGCCATGTAAAGCCATGCCTATCTACTTTGCCTGCAGGTTGGGCGGTATCGACTTCTCGGAAGACAGCGTGGCCAGGAGTCGCGGGGATGAGCCTGGCGAGATGGGTGCAGCTTTGCCGCCGCTGCAATTGGGCGCGGGACTTATCGCCGTGCAAGTTTCGGCCGGTGACTTGTTTTCCTGTGCACTTTTGCAGCCCGGGAACGTTGTCAAGTGCTGGGGGTAAGCTGCAGATTGCGGTTGGGCTTTGTCTTGATATATTCTACGATTGCTCATTCAGCAGCGAGGATCGATGCAGTCGCGGATCGATCGGTCGCTATCTATCGCAAATGCAATAATGGCACTATTGCAGTTCCGTCTGGGGTTTAGGCCCATACACAGCTAGCTGCCAGCGGCCTGCCCGCCGAGCGACCATCCAGGCGTCTTTAAAATTCCCGGATAAACCGTGCGTACGTTGCCTACTTACATATGCCCAAACCCGATTCGTTGTACATACAGGGACAACGCAATTGGTCAGCTGGGGCTCGGCAGCCGCATCAGAAACATCGGCTCACCCATCGATCCGAAGACGTCGAGTCTTCCACCCGTCCAACTATCTTAATAAGTGATGACTTTCTCATGCGTGTGCTGGCGGCGCGTTCTGCTCCGAAACGCACTGATGGACATGGAAATAAATAAAATGTTGTTGGAACAGGTGCTGGTACGGTGCTATATATCTAATAGCTTGATTGCGTGACAGGCACAGGGCGTCCCCATTGTGTGCGTACGTACGTGAGCCAAAGTGTGCGTACCTATCTACCAAATGTGTTGCAACATGCCTGTTAGCTGTTTCCATCATAGCTGCGCTAAAATATATTATTATCAGAGAATTTAGACGTTGTTGTCCTGGGAGGCATGCTATGATGAGCGTGCACTGCTGGTATGAAATGACGACACACGCACTGATTGCATCTTATAACGAAGTGATGATTACACGCTTTTCCTTGATAAGGGATATTGGCTGATGGACGTACACGCACTGACGTTTGGCCGGTGTTTATTTCATTGTTCGTTCGTATGATATGCATGAACGGTGAACGGCGGCGGGCCACCGGCCATTCATCCAAAACGGTACGACTTTGAGCCCATGTAATAATCTTATCATCTGGTTGACGAAGATATGATCATTACATTCATTGACCGACCCCCAGCACATGCATGTTAACTCCAGCCTCACCCAAGTTCACACGCACCCATCAAATTCGTATCTACCTTGCATACCACGTCACCCGTAAGCCTTTGCCAGCCAGCCAGCAGTATTAATATTAAAGCGTCAGCATGGTCCGCATTTTGCTGCAGACACATGGAGGGGGACCGGCCCAACGAATGTGTACATCGATGCAGAATGCTCAACCTCAAGTCAAAAATAGCACACGCGCGAACTTCATTCAGTGCGACGTCCCCTCGTAATTATTTCTTCCTTTCTCAGTTCATGCCTAGGGCGGGTCCATGCCATTATGCCATTAGACTTGGTGCAGCTGTGCAGGAGCGGCTCCTGCAGCAGCTTCGTGCCTCGCGTGCCGGTAGGTGGCATGACGTGTTTATGTCGTGGGTACGTATGAATGGGGGCGGGGCGGCGGGGTCGCGGCGTGCCATTCACCCCTGAAGCCGCTTGACGAACGGTGATCCCGCGTGCCTCGCTCCCTCGCCGGCATGGCATTACCGCGCGCCTCGCTCCCTCGCCGGCATGGCATTACCTGATTTTGTAAAGACTTGACCGCGCGGGCGCGCTCTTTAACGCTACATATCGGAACGCTACCCGACAACGGGCATTGAGCCAAAGTGTAAGCCGAGATGGAGCTGTCCACAGCGTGTATGTCCAGGTGCTTGCCAGCAGGTTGTTTTACATATATACGTTGCGAAAATGCGCGCGCCGCATTATAATTTTCAGTTGCAAACCCAAACCGGCATGCATTGGGAGTGAACTGGATGTGCTGCGGTAGGTGCGTGTTGCGGTCGATCGGGGATCGGATGTGTGCGCGCCACCGAGCTACCGACAGGCTACCGGCACAGCGTGCACGCCCCGCACGCACCTGAAGCCCTGCCATGGAACCGGATGAGGGCGCCGCGCGCCCACGCACCCCCTCCCACGCACGCCCTCCCACGCTCGCGATTCCCAGACCGACACAACTGGAAACCCCTCAACCTGAACTTCGATGCGGACGGAATATGGATTGGCGTGTGATGACCACAGCACTGACCACAGCACTAGCTAGCTGCTGCCCTCGCAAACGAAGGGCACGGGTGATGATTTAAACCAACGCTTCGCGTAGCTACAGTAGGCCCGAGGCCAGAGGCAGAGCAGCAATCCCTCCCAAGGTTTGGTCGGCACGGAGCCCGTCCTGCGGCCTTGACCCTGTATCGCCGGACAACGTCCTAGCTTAGCCAGCCGTGAAGGCTATAGGGCATAACCGAAGATAGAAAGACCTATTCAACGGAGCACGAGGCCGCTTCTCGCTGGGCTTCATTCAAGGGCATGCCTGTGCCGGACATGATATAGGCGCGGCGCCAGTTACGCGATATGGGTTCGTCCTGACAGAGCCGAAGACGGCAGCAGAAATGACAGGATCTGACATAATCTCATGTCAGAGGTTATAAGGAATGAGTATGGGAGCGAGCCATCACGATCGGTGAATGTTCCAATAAACCAACTGCTCGAGGCAGCAGACGTTCAACTCCTAGGCGGGTGGACCTGCCAAGAGAACGAATCTAGAACCTGAAGCTATCCAGCACGGCAGTTCATTAAAGTTGCATGTTCGTACGCATAACGACTCACTCCTGCCTGCATAAAGGCCTCATAGCACGCGGGACGTCTGCATGGGAGCGAACGAGCGAGAACGAAGGTTCCAACGGACACCATATATATATATTGATTGTACGCACGCTTGGAACTTCTCCGCAGGCTTGCTTGCAAATAAGCCAATTTCCTTCTACAACGTTTAGCAGTTGCTGCATAGCCAGGTTAAGATGTTAGGATTGCATCGGCGCAGCCTTGGTCTGCTGCTGCTGTTTGCTGGGATGCTACTGTTGGGGATGCTGCCTGCATCGGCGGACGCCACTACTGCCAGCAAAGGTATGCGTGGTGACCATCACCCACAACGGAAAGAATATTATTATTGCACAACACCATATCGTTGTTTCCTGCATTTCGTTGTTAGATAGCCGGCAAGCAGTGTTGTCCTGCGGCGGCCTTGCTTTCTTGCTAGTGCGCGGCCGGCCGCTCTCATCAGCAGTAGTGTTCTCCCTACGTACGGCAACACGCGGTCCATCCGTCCTTCTGAGGGTTACCGGTATTACCCTCGATTGGGAACATAGTCCTCTGTTATTAATAAATTTCTTGGTACTGTCCAGTAGCGATAGAATGCCAACTGACCCTACCGCTCCTGCTATATGCTTACGTACGTACGTGCACCAGCAGATTGCTACGACAAGTGCCGCAAGGAGAGCCCCAAGTTCAAGCCACACGTCCCCTTCTGCGACAAAGATGACAACACGTATGACGATTATTGCCACGCAAAGTGCAGCTGCAAGAAGCACTGCGATAAGGAGCCCAAGGAGTGCAATCATAACAACAAGAGATCCCCACCGCCTAAGAGGCGGCCTTCGCCCCGTGAGTGAATCCTCCGAATCCGATCCGATGTACCGTACGTACTTATTTCACATCCGCCACCCTGCGTGCGTGCTGGCGCTAGATAGTGAGGCTACGTACCTCTGTGCCAGCGTTAAATTCGGCGGATCGATATATACCACAACACTTGAACATAATTAACGTAATCAGGTGGGGACACGAACGTAAATACATATGCGTCACTACGTATGCGCGTGTGTATATACATACGCAGGTCGCAATAATCCTCCCCGCCCACCTCCCGAGACTGATTTCGTACCAGGTGCGTGGGTTACACTAGCTACTATATGAAATGTATGTATGCATGCCCCGCAACCATAGGTATAGTTAGTTGCTTACCCAAATTAACGATGACCATGTCTCGCTCTACGTACGCGCGCTGTTGCGGCCCTTATTATCCCATCCCGCCGTCCCTCGTTTATCTATCTGTTGCACGCGTTGCCACAGCTGCTCTTGAAACTGGGGGATTCCACACGTGTGTCGTGTCAACAACTGGAAATATGAAGTGCTTTGGGTAAGTAACAAGGTGAATAAGTTGTAAATTATTATTAATTATCTTGCTTGGACGATTTCCGGAAATGCGGATCCACACGCTCTGCTGCCGGGCTGCAAGGGGCTGCGCAACTCGCCGATGGCGACACTATTAATCTGATGTACAGAACGCAGTGAAAATCGCCATCGCGCGGTGTTCGTTGGTGCTGATGCCATTGTCGTGTGGAACCGAGCCGTGCCAGCCACCACGCAGTATGCGATGCATGCTGTGCTCCCACCCGGAATCAATCAAATCCATCAAAGCCGGGCAACGCATTCCTGCGTGTTCGTGCTGAACGAAGCCGCAACTGAATCAGGCTAGGATTGAGCGCAACATCTGTCACCACCGTGGGCGTGCCCCTATGTATACCCATACGTACATACACGTGTGCGTTACATCCGTATCCCCCGACATGCATGTATGGACTACGTAGTGCCATACTAAGCCTCCACGCAATGTGTATGTACGTACGTGCGCGCGGTATGGGGGTTCTCAGCATCATTCATCCTGGCGTGCTTGGTAGGTGCCATTACATACGACGGAGCTGTACTGAGCGCGTCCATCAAACGTCCTGTTCGTTCCTTTTATGTCGGTTGCCGCCATGCATCTGGCTCCTGGCGGCGGCTCCAACCTTTATTTATTTTTGTCCCAGCAGCGTCCACGCATACAACTCCATGCCCTTGTTGTTCGTTTTTGGGCGGGGCCCCAGCGCGAAGCGCCCAGGGGGGCCCCGCCCTGTAGGATTGCCCATGTCCGTGTCTGGGTTCTGGGTTCTGGGTAATTGGACAAGTGCAGACTTTCGGCCAACGGAAAGACTCCATAAGTAAAAGATTACATTCTTTATTGCACGGTAAATTTATTATTGGAACCCAACATCGTATGAGTAAAAACCAGTTTGGCAGTCTCCATGGACCGAGGCCGAGGTCAAACCAACGCCTCTCGGCCTATAATTAATTCCAGAAGAGTCATCGTTCCTTAAGGTGGAATTCTGACATGACGGCGTGAAATGAATCTTCGTTTCGGCGACCAAATATGTTTGCATTGCAAACACTCTTCCCGCGACCACACCACAGCAGCTCTGCTTGCCGGTCCGATCGTCTTGACGCATATTGCTATTACAAAGGTTGCGTGGGACAAACCATGAGGGGCAAACTGCTGGTTGTTGGACGCCAAGACGCAAATTGCACACACGATGCGGCAGTCTTCTGCGGGCCGCCCAACAAGTCCAGTCGGCAACCTAGGGAATCCCTGTCCTAATGTTAAAGCATTCAAGCCTCCTCTACGGCGAATACCTCAGTAGCGAAGCCTGTGCACTCTCGTCGGCAACTGCACGTCGTCGCAATCAACCCTCGCAAAGCGTTCCGCTGCCCTTCTATTGTCAAGTCAGCCTGCGTGATGTGTAAATGATACACTCCATGTCTACTGTCAAGTAACTTCAGCCAATGCGCTGGCCGGAAGAGTTGCACAGTGCCGAGACGGCGCGCGATGCTAAACATGGGTCGGATTGCTGAAGCCGCAGGCATTTCAGCTATAAAGCTCTGGCTGCCTATCAGCAGGAATGTCGACACTCTCACAGTTGGCGCCCTCGCCGCTCGCTTTGGAAATGCCGTATTTCGGTCGATGCGCACATGCGCTCATGCACCCGACCGGATGACGCGCTTCGCGCGGCGCCGGCAGGCCTTGCTAACGACTCGGCTAGCAGGCATTTCGGGAAACAGCTCTGGCTGTCTATCAGCAGGAATGTCGACACTCTCACACTTCACGCCCTCGCTGCCCTAGCACTCAACTTAACCCGTACGGATTTAGTGGGGCCCCGCCCTTTTTCCGGCTTCAAGGAAGCCGACACCAACCCCTTGTTTACGAAAGTGGATACTTACTTGTGTGGCCGCTGCCGGCCTGCAGGGGCAACTCACAAGGCCAGCTAGGCCTCGGAGACACCAACAACCGTGGGAATGCGCCTGGCGAGATGGGCGGGTCCCTGCCCTTGGTAGATGTCGGCCCAGGGCTCCGTGTTTCTGCGGTGGCGACTGGTTACTTGCACACATGCGCTGTACTGCAACCCGGCGGAATTGTCAAGTGCTGGGGGTAAGCCTACTCATTCGCACATACATGCATTGGACCTGTAGCTGCGCGTGTTCTGTGTGTTATCGGGGCTATGCTACGAATGAACGCATCGGCATGTTGTCCGACATGCAATCACATTACCTTGCCAGCTGGTATAACTACACACCGGTGGCGGGGGAGGACTGGGACCGGGGAAACCCGTCACCCCACTTCCTCTGCTCCCTTAGCCCACGTCTCGGCCTCCGGTCGGGCGTATTATTTTATTATTATTATTATTATTATTATTATTATTATTATTATTATTATTATTATTATTATTATTATTATTATTATTATTATTATTATTATTATTATTATTATTATTATTATTATTATTATTATTATTATTATTATTATTATTATTATTATTATTATTATTATTATTATTATTATTATTATTATTATTATTATTATTATTATTATTATTATTATTATTATTATTATTATTATTATTATTATTATTATTGACAGCGTCTCTGCGCCGGTCACCCCTTCCTTCCTTACCGCACCCTGCATGTACACGCACTACGTAGTTCTAATACTTATGGCCAGCTTGGCTACGGCGACACCACGACCCGAGGAGACCAGGCAGGCGAAATGGGTGCAGCACTCCCTGCAGTGGACCTCGGCCCGGGCCTGAGTGCCACAGCCCTGGCTGCGGGGACTGCACACACGTGCGCGCTTTTGCAACCTGGAGGCATCATCAAGTGCTGGGGGTACGTAGGTCCGATCTATCCATCCAGTGCACGTAGTGCTGCTGCGGCCGGACATACATACCATGCTACGGGGGCCGATGGGCGTTAAAGCACCACACAAATGGATGGACGGATGCCCTGCTGCTGCTGCTACGTGATGAGATGATGAGATCCGTCCGAAATTGTTCTCAAATACTGAACACAGAGATCATGCTCGTGAGTGCAGATTAGAAAGTACTGGTTTGTACATTCACATTATTGTAGACATATAGGCAGTAGGTAGGGCGGGCGGGGTAGATGGACCGTATGCACTTATTTAGTACGTAGGGCTGCACGCTCTTCGATCGGAAACTTTGTCCAAATGTTTTTATCCGTCCGTACAAACTACTTTGTTGATGTGGCATCATCATCTTTGTTGCTGCTGCATCATCGTGTCATCAGGTTAAACGGCGCGGGTCAGCTAGGCCTGGGTGACAACGTAAACCGCGGAGACCAGCCAGGCGAAATGGGCGACGCACTTCCGGCCGTGGACCTCGGCCCCGGCCTCACAGCCACAGCCTTGGATGCGGGAAATTATTTCACTTGCGCCCTTCTCCAGCCAGGAGCAATCGTAAAATGCTGGGGGTGAGAAATCGATTGAGTTCCATATCACCCGACCTGCGTGCGTGTTGGCCTGCGCGTCTGTTCATCTTTTGCGTTTCAGCACAATGTCTCATTTATTTGCAGTTGTGTGAAACGAACGAAGCCAGTGAAACGAACGGAGCCACTGAACGACGCAGTTGCCTTGAAGCTGGGGATGGGTCTAAAAATATTCCGCCGTGTTTGAAAATATATCCTGAAGGTCCCCACGCTTATCTTACCCTGCTTGCCGCATTGCATGCTAATGCAGAGACGGTATCGGTGGCCAATTGGGTCTTGGCGTCCCGGACTACCGAGGCGATGGTCCGGGCGAGATGGGCGCCGCGCTTACCCCCGTGGATCTTGGCACTGGATACACCAACATCACCTCTCTATCAACCGGCTGGTACCATGTCTGCGTCGTCTTGCAACCCGGCGGCAAAATCAAGTGCTGGGGGTAAGGACGGAGTTACACACACGGATAGGGTATCGAACGTTTAACATTGCGTGGGTAGGGAACGTAGGCACGGGTTCCAGATAAGTATTGACGTCATCACTTGGTGGCATGCACGGAGTCTGGACCTTCAGCTTCATATGCTCGCTATCATTCCGGATTCTTCCGCCGTACGTTCATCGTATATCTCCAAAAACTCCAATAGCGTCCTTGCCTCATACCTACCCTCACCATACATCATAACCCTGACCCTATATATATATATATATATATATATATATATATATATATATATATCCCTTCACCACATACATGCAGAGATAACTCCGACGGTGAACTCGGACTGGGTGATACCATCAAACGTGGCGTCGCGCCCGGTCAAATGGGTGACGCACTTCCAACGGTAGACGTGGGCCCCGGTTTGACAGCGACTGCAGTGTCGGCGGGCGCGTACACCACCTGCGCTCTGCTGCAGCCTGGAGGCGTTGTCAAATGCTGGGGGTAAGTTCTCAGCTTGGAACTCGGAACTAACCCTGTTCGCTGCTGTTGGCAGCATAAGTGAATGTTTGTTAGGAGCAGTCCAGTGCAGCGCGCGAAGGCAAGAATGACGACGGCTACCATACCATACCGGTGTTTGTATGCCTTACAAGCAATCTCATTGGGCATGGCGCAAGTATATATATTTATCATACAGGCACCTTGTTGCAGCTGTCGTCTGGTTGCAAATATGTGCAGAAAATTGCAAAGTTATCTGGCCATGTAATAAGAGCTAGCCTTGGCCGCTGTGCCTGCAGGTTGGGCGGTATTGACGACTCTGGCGTGGCCAGGAATCGTGGGGATGAGCCTGGCGAGATGGGTGCAGCTTTGCCGCCGCTGAACTTGGGCGGGGGCCTTTCCGCCGTCGGAGTGTCGGCCGGTGACTACTTTTCCTGTGCACTTCTGCAGCCCGGCAACATCGTCAAATGCTGGGGGTAAGCTGCAGATTGCGATTATTATTATTGATGTATGTATAGCTATGAAATAATATGTAGTAATATTATGGATTGGTTCCAGCCAGTGGTTACAGACACATTGCCGCCGGTCTGGCCGGTCTATCTAATTGCATGCCCAGGCATGCCAGATAGATATCGATAAGCTGTCCTTGCGCAAGTAAGGGATACTATATATTAGTATACATAGTACATTAAAAGTATAAAATATATATACTAAATTTTTATATTATATAATGCAGTTCTGCGAGTTTAGGCCCATCCACAGCTGCCAGCAGCATAGCGGCCTGCCGGCCTGCCTGTAATTTACATATACCCACCCGCTTATTATAATACAGGGACAACGGACTTGGTCAGCTGGGGCTCGGCAACACCAAACCCATCGGCTCACCCATCGATCCGATGACGTCCAGTCTTCCACCCGTCCAACTATCTTAAGTGATGATAACTGTTTTATGCGTGTGCACGGTCTGATCCGAAACGCACTGACGGGCATGGAATAATAAGATGTGAATTGGATTAGATGCTGGTGCCAGTAGTTGTCGTGAAATGAGTTAAAGGAGCGTGGCCGCCTATATGTTGTAAGTTCGATCGGGGCGTACTTCAGTTAGCTATCGCATGTCTTTCCAACATGTCTGTTTGCTGTTTATTTCCATATAGCACGCATGTGAGCGTGCAGTGGTGTGAAATGACACGCTATTGATAGCGAGAGGCATTGGCTGGTGCGTGGACGTAGACGCACTGGCTGTCATGCTTGGGCGGAGCAAAGGCTACTCGAGATGCTGTGCGACGCCTTTCTTAGGCTGTATGCTAGCCGATTGTACGGCACCTGTAACCTCGGCGTTATATTCCCCCCCCTCTGAAGGGAACGTCCTCGGTCCTCACTGCGTCCTCGCAGTGTCTGTGCACAGTCCACTCCGCCTTTCACCACCTCTGCATGCCTGGGGTCTTAGCCAGGTCTTCGGCATTGGGGTGGGTGACTTCCCAAGTCAGGTCATGCGCAGCATACATGCCTCTAGCCTTATATTGCAAGGTTTTCTGGAGTGGAAGCCATTCCGCGACTACCAGGGATCGAGCTGACGATCTCTGAGAGACTGTACGACAGTACTGGTCTCGATACCAATGTCATGCTTGGGCGGAGCAAAGGCTACTCGAGATGCTGTGTGACGCCTTTCTTAGGCTTTATGCTAGCCGACTGTACGGCACCTGTAACCTCGGCGTTATACTGGCCTTGGGGCGGTATTTCATTCGTTCGTCTGGCTCGCTGTATGATGGATGGCGGGTTATTACCGGTGAGCCATTCGTCTAAAACGGCTCTCCGAGCACGCGCGACGATCTTATAATTTGTATGACGACAATAACATCACTACATACGTTCACTGTTACCCGCCCTCCAGCACATGTATGTGTCAACCCCCCGGCCTCATAACACCGTTAGTGCCCAAGCAAATGGCCTTACCGGTATGCAAAATTGTCATTCGCTTTACCCCGGCGTTCAAACATACGTACTGCCACATGCCACATTAGCCATAAGCCTTAATCAGCATTACGTCGTCATAGTATGGTCAGCATTTTATTGCGGACACGTGGAGGGGGGTCGACCCAATGTGCAATGCAATAGGTTCAACCCTGTCTCAAGTCATAAACAAATATATACGCGCGCGCACTTTATTGTGCGACGTCCCTTCGTCTTTCCATCCGCCCTCAGTTCATGCTAGCGTCCATGCCATTATACTGGTGAAACGCGCCCCTTGTACAGCAATTTACGCCTGAAGACCTGGTGCAGCTGCTGCAGCAGCGGCTTCTGCAGCAGCTTTTTCGTTAACCCCACCAGCTTGCGGTTCGACTGCTGCTGCTGCTGCTCCCTCTGCGGCTGCTGCCATGCCTGCCTCCTTTCCCGCACCGGCTCCTGTGGCGATTGTTGCACCTGTGCCTGCGCCTGCTGTGGCTGCTGTTGCTGCCCCTGCTGCTGTGGCTGCGCCTGCACCTGTGACTGCACCTCTGGCTGTGCCTGCTCTGCATTCTGCTCGTGAACCTGCCGCCGCCAGCGCCCGTGCTGGTTCTGCTCATCATGCCGTAGCTGTTCATCATCAGACAGCAGTGGTGGCTGTGCTTGCTGCGATGGCTGCTGTCCGGCGGAGGGTGGCAGAGGGGGACCCTCCTGCTGCTGGGGCTGGGGCGCATGTTGCTGCTGCCGTGACTGCAGCAGCTGCTGTCGCAGCTGCTGCATGGCACGTTGTTGGTCCAGCTGCCGACACCGTCGCTTCACCTGCTCGGAGGCCGTGCTAGGGTCCAACTGCTGGACGTCCGCATCCCCATCCTTGGCTCGTCTGGCCGCATGGATGGCGGCGCATGTTTGGGCGGCGTTGAAGCACTGCCATCCGCGGAGGGTGATGCCCTCATTTGAGCCGGGAGCTTCACATTTAAAAACCACCTGATCGCGGCGCGGGGTAGGACATGGCAAAAATGTTTGTGGTCGGCACCGGAAACGTGTGAAGGTAGGGTAGCTAGTAGACAACGGGTTCAAATGAACAGCATACCGTGCGCCGGTGGCGTGACCCTGCGTGACAACTGTTATCAATGATACAAGCAACTGGCTGGATGGTTAGTTTCAGTTTTGGCGTGACATGCATACGATGCGTGAGCAGTCTGATAATCACATGTGACCGACAGCCAGGGTGTGTACGGCATGCCTGCCGAGTATGTAAGCAGTCAGCCCTGCCTACAATGGATAGTTATTCTTACCTTGATCTCTGCGTCGCCTGACAGGCCGAGGATGCTCCTGATGCGAGCTTGGAAATCCTCCATGCCGCCACCGCCGGGTTTGACGGGGATTTCATAGCGCTGCGTGTGGGGGTTGGATGAAGCAAAGAAAAGCGTCAGGTGTGATGGCGGCAGCGTCGGCCGTGCGTGCTTCATGGTAGTAAGGTTGCTTGGCGGGGCTGCAAGCGAGGGAATTGATGGACTAAGTAAGCCAGGCATAATGGTCGGGAGCGAGCCAGGTACGAATGAATACGGTTCTAGCTGGTTCTAGTTCAGAAGGACCGCCGCCAGCCAGAAGGACCGACAGCAGCAACAGCTATCTAGCCGATCGTATGCATGTATGTCTCTAGCTATATTGATGTCTCTGGATAATCGAACTGCACATACACTATTAATATACAGTAGTCCGGCGGCCGGACAAAGGATAATAATAATAATAATATTACGCCGGGCCAAAACCCTGGCGTGGTTTATGGGGGCGGGTGCGATGAGGCTCGACTAGGAGCCTGTACGCCGCCACCACCAGGGGAGCTGGCCGGACAAAGGCAGCAGGGTGCTCACGGTCCTCACTCACCTGCCCTCTGTGTGCGATGGTCATAACGGGGACTGCTTTGATGTCACGTAGATGGTCAGGCATCAACGTATCTTGGAGTGGTGGCAAGGTATTGCCGCAAAAGCGACACATGCACTCCTCACTCCGGCCCGCGCACTGCAGCTGCCAGCGGCCCAGGCAGCCGCGGTGCACGTAGCGGGGGCAGGGGCAGGGCTGCTCCAGAGGCTCCGACGTCTCGGCGCCGGAAAGGCAGATCCAGCAGCAGGCCTCGTCGCCGGCGGAGCTCATCGCGGCGAGTTGCATGTGGACAAGTTTTGCAAATACAATATAGCTGCTAGCTGCACAAATATAAATTGTTTGCTTGTATATATGCCGATGACTGCTTGGAGTCTGTTGGAGTCTGTTGGAGTCTGTTGGAGTCTGTTGGAGAAGTAGTCTGTTGGAGAAGTAAATGTGGCAATACTGTTTATATACAATATGTATTCGTCGGGGGGGGGGGTTCTGCTGAAATAGGTTGGGGCTGCTGCAAGCGGGTGACGGCGTACGTTAAATCGGTTGCTTGGCTATGTAGGTTGGCTGTTATCAGCAGTTGGCATGTCAGGGTATGTCATGCAAGTCATGTCGGTTGAAATGCCCGTTCCCCTGACAGAAACATTCTGCAAGTTATCTATAAAATATTTGGGGCCGACGAAGGCTAGCCGTTGACGACATCTATTTTGCAATGGAAGCGGGCGGGCGGGCGGGAGGATAGCAACGGTTGCATCGGCAACGAACGAAGCTGCCATCTGATGCATGGCAAAAACTTTTTTCCGTCTATATATACTTATTTTCCATAATTGTTTCACGTTTACATGACGGATCGAGCATACCCACGAGAGCCACGCAACAGACGCGATTATCTGATGTATGACCCTGCCGTGTCACGGTTTCTACTTGAGAAATAAAATGGTTTTTCATTCATCACTTATCCAAAAGAACACCGGCCTCCGCTGAAAATTATCCGATAAGCGGTCACGTCATCAATCCGTATGACAGACCAGCAGATACGATCTATTGGTCACAAGTGCTCCGTTCCTATTAGTATTACCATCCATACTAGCGTAACAAGATAGACCCTCCCGCCACCCTCTCGCGCCCCGTCCCCTCGCGCCCCCAGCACCCCGTCCCCTCGAAACAAAGGAATAATATTTAAACTAATACATAGCTTGAGCCACCAATCAAATGAACCACCACGTTATATCAGAGGCACAATCAAGATATTCATCCCGCACGCGTTATTAGGTTGTGATCTTGGCCGGATACCGAAACTGGCATGCGGTGGTCTGTTTAGAGACTCCGTCGGCGGTACTGCGGCCTAGGGCTCCTGGCGACGCTTCATGCGGATGATTCGGCGCAGCCGCTGCAGCAGGTTACCGGTACGTCCTCCCTCCTGGACGCCGCCGCCGCCTGCTGGCAGCGCCTGCTGCGGGCTTGCCGTTATCTCAGTCTCGCCCACAGCCCGTCTGGCAGCACTGATCCCTGCGCACGTTGCGGCTGCGTTGAAGCACTGCATGCCGCGGAAGGTCATCACCTCGCCGGTGGTGGGCGCCATGCAGAAGAAGGACACCTGAGGATGGGCGTTGACAACCATGCATGTGGAAGGCAGCATCGATAGCGCCCTCAGCTAAACATCAAACAAGAACATTTTATTAAACAAATTAATTATGGATGCTATGGATATTGTACGCGCTACATTTACTGGGCATTGCAATCAATATTTTTTATTTAATATATATTTTATATTATTTAATATTTCTTGTTATTGTAAAAACGGGGTATTAAGAACTGAAAGCCTGATGAGAATATACGTACAATAAAACGTCTTTTCGTTAGGCTGCTGGTGGCATGCATATAACCCCCATGGCAGACAATCATGGCCATGCACACATGCATACATACATGCATTCATCACTCGATGCGCTCATAACCCGCGCGCCCCTGCCTCGCTTACATTGAAGTCAGCGTCGTACGGCATTCCGAACAGGCACTTGACGCGGGCGCGGAACTCGGCAACGCCCTCAATGCCGGGCCGCACCGGGACTTTGTGGCTCTGTGGATTGGGACAATATAGATAGTAGTGTTGGGATGGAACAGTAGTTAAGACGATGCGTAAGGCAGGGCATACCAGGACGATCCATATGTCGCATATTTGTCGCATATATATATGGTATAGACATACGAATGCGTTCTACAAGTCACACCAACGAATGCGCGTAAAGTCGGAATACCTAAAACAAACTCAAGCGGTTGGGATGAGCGGCGAGGTAGGCTAGCTGCTGCGTATGCTGCTGTCCAGGCATCTAGGCACCGCTCATTTCCCAAGCTAGCTAGCTCGCTGCCCTGCCGGCATACATGTATGCAGGCCTCATCGCTAGCTCACGCACCTCGCCGTTGTACGTGACCGCCATGAAGGCCGCTGCCTCGGTCTGCCTCAGGTGGGCGGGGGTCAGTGTCTCGCCCAGCCCCGGGAGGGCGTTGCCGCAGAAGCGACACGTGCACTCCTCGCTCCGGCCCGCGCACTGCAGCTGCCAGCGGCCCAGGCAGCCGCGATGCACGTAGCGGGGGCAGGGGCAAGGCTGCTCCAAAGGCTCCAAATCGGTGGAGCCGTCGTGGCAGATCCAGCAGATCTTGTCGCCGATGGAGCTCATGGCGGGTGCTTGCTTGGCAGCAGCGGAAGCAAGGAGCGCACAGCGGTGTTTCGCTACAATTGATGCAGACAAGCAAGATAAAGCAGCCACTTGCGTAGATGCGTTTGTGGATAGCGAGGTTGGATCGGATAAGGCAGAACGAAGCGTTGGCAGCTTTGTCTATCTACGCTTATACAACAAACAGCGGCGGGGACTCCTTAAGTACAATCTGGCAGCAAGTCGCTGCCTAGATTCGGTTGTTGGCGGTGAGGTCACGTCGTGCAGCTAGGCAAGTTGCTTAGACCGTACCCGCCGTCGAAGCAATGATGCTCCGAAGTCGTCGACGGTTGGTCAATAACGCATTAATAATTTCTTAACTGGATTCGCGACATACAGTCAACGACTATTTCGCAGTTTCAAAAAAAAATATAAAATGTCTTCTGGACACAGGCAAGGGCACGGCAGGAGCTGGTGTCGTCGTCGATCGAGGCAAGCACGTCAGTTCGTTGGCCAACTATGTATCGGTGCGGCGGCATCGACGATTGCTGAACGAAACGCATGGCAGAGTCATGCGATCGCACTGTGTAGCATAAGCTGTTTTCCAGCTCCTCTGTAATAAAATTGCGCTTGGCAATTCCTGAGTATACTGGCGTACAGTGAAGTGCCGCATGCCAATAATCGACAGGTCAGGCTTTGTTTATTTGGACCGGATGAGTCGCTCGTTGTCAAATTTATTTGGCAGCTTTGCCAAAATTGCTAACCGTAAAAATGGTTAACGGTCGTTAGTTGCAAGTTGTATGCACTACATACGCTCGCTGATGAACGTTTCCATCCGCGCGCTCGACACGCTTGATATACAGGGCCAGGACCGACCCACAGGCCCAGGGTCGACGTACAGGCCCAGGATCGACCCATGGGCCCAGCCCCGACCCATGGGCCCAGCCTCGGCCAATGGGCCCAGCCTCGACCCATGGGCCCAGCCCCGACCAAAGGGCCCAGCCCCGAACCAAAGGCCCAGCCCCGACCCATGGGCCCAGCCCCGGCCAATGGGCCCAGCCCCGACCCATGGGCCCAGCCCCGACCCAAAGGCCCAGCCCCGACCCATGGGCCCAGCCCCGGCCCATGGGCCCAGCCCCGACCCAAAGGCCCAGCCCCGACCCATGGGCCCAGCCCCGACCCAAAGGCCCAGCCCCGACCCATGGGCCCAGCCCCGACCCATGGGCCCAGCCCCGACCCATGGGCCCAGACTCGGCCCATGGGCCCAGCACCGACCCATGGGCCCAGCCCCGACCCATGGGCGCAGCCCCGACCCATGGGCCCTGTCCCGATCCAAGGGCCCAGCCCCGACCCAAAGGCCCAGACCCGACCCATGGGCCCAGCACCGACCCATGTGCCCAGCACCGACCCATGGGCCAAGCCTTGACCCATGGGCCTAGCCCCGACCCATGGCCCCAGCCTCGACCCAAGGGCCCAGCTCCGACCCAAAGGCCCAGCCCCGACCCATGGGCCCAGCCCCGATCCATGGGCCCAGCCCCGACCCATGGGCCCAGCCCCGACCCAAAGGCCCAGCCCCGACCCATGGGCCCAGCCCCGACCCATGGGCCCAGCCCCGACCCATGGGCCAAGCCCCGACCCATGGGCACAGCCTCAGCCAATGGGCCAAGCACCGACCCATGGGCCCAGCCCCGGCCCATGGGCCCAGCTCCGACCCAAAGGCCCAGCCCCGACCCATGGGCCCAGCCCCGACCCATGGGCCCAGCCCCCACCCATGGGCCCAGCCCCGACCCATGGGCCCAGCCCCGACCCATGGGCCCTGTCCCGACCCATTGGCCCAGCCCCGACCCGTGGGCCCAGTCCCGACCCTTGGGCCCAGCCCCGACCCATGGGCCCAGCACCGACCCATGGGCCCAGCCCCGACCCATGGGCCCAGCCTGGACCCATGGGCCCATCCTCGGCCAATGGGCCAAGCCCCGACCCATGGGCCCAGCCCCGACCCATGGGCCCAGCCTCGACCCATGGGCCCAGCCTGGACCCATGGGCCCAGCCCCGGCCGATGGGCCAAGCCCCGACCCATGGGCCCGGCCCCGACCCATGGGCCCAGCCTCGACCCAAAGGCCAAGCCCCGACCCATGGGCCCAGCCCCGACCCATGGGCCCAGCCCCGACCCATGGGCCCAGCCTTGACCCATTGGGCCAGTTTCGACCCATGGGCCCAGCCCCGACCCATGGGCCCAGCCCCGACCCATGGGCCCAGCCTCGACCCATGGGCCCAGCCCCGACCCATGGGCCCGGCCCCCACCCATGGGCCAAGCCCCGACCCATGGGCCAAGCCTCGACTCATGGGCCCAGCCCCCACCCATGGGCCCAGCCCCCACCCATGGGCCCAGCCCCGACCCATGGGCCCTGTCCCGACCCATGGGCCCAGCCCCGACCCGTGGGCCCAGTCCCGACCCTTGGGCCCAGCCCCGAACCATGGGCCCAGCCCCGACCCATGGGCCAAGCCCCGACCCATGGGCCCAGCCCCGATCCCAGGGCCCAGCACCGACCCATGGGCAAAGCCTCGACCCATGGGCCTAGCCCCGACCCATGGGCCCAGCCCCGACCCATGGGCCCAGCCCCGACCCATGTTCCCAGCACCGACCCATGGGCAAAGCCTCGACCCATGGGCCTAGCCCCGACCCATGGGCCCAGCCTCGACCCATGGGCCCAGCCCCGACCAATGGGCCCACCCTCGACCCATGGGGCCAGTTTCGACCCATGGGCCCAGCCCCGACCCATGGGCCCGGCCCCGACCCATGGGCCCAGCCTCGACCCAAGGGCCTAGCCCCGACCCATGGCCCCAGCCTCGACCCATGGGCCCAGCCCCGACCCTTGGGCCAAGCCCCGACCCATGGGCCCTGTCCCGACCCATTGGCCAAGCCCCGACCCATGGGCCAAGCCTCGACCCATGGGCCCAGCCTCGACCAATGGGCCCAGCCCCGACCCATGGGCCCAGCCCCCACCCATGGGCCCAGCCCCCACCCATGGGCCCAGCCCCGACCCTTGGGCCCAGCCCCGACCCAAAGGCCCAGCCTTGACCCATTGGCCCAGCCCCGACCCATGGGCCCAGCCCCGACCCATGGGCCCAGCCCCGACCCATGGGCCCAGTCCCGACCCTTGGGCCCAGCCCCGACCCAAAGGCCCAGCCTCGACCCATGGGCCCAGCCCCGACCCATGGGCCCAGCCCCGACCCATGGGCCCAGCCCCGACCCATGGGCCCAGCCTGGACCCATGGGCCCATCCTCGGCCAATGGGCCAAGCCCCGACCCATGGGCCCAGCCCCGACCCATGGGCCCAGCCCCGATCCATGGGCCCAGTCCCGACCCATAGGCCCAGCCTCGACCCATTGGGCCAGTTTCGACCCACGGGCCCAGCCCCGACCCATGGGCCCGGCCCCGACCCATGGGCCCAGCCTCGACCCAAGGGCCAAGTCCCTACCCATGGCCCCAGCCTCGACCCATGGGCCCAGCCTTGACCCATGGGCCCAGTTGCGACCCATGGGCCCAGCCCCGACCCATGGGCCAAGCCTGGACTCATGGGCCCAGCCCCGACCCATGGGCCCAGCCACCACCCATGGGCCCAGCCCCCACCCATGGGCCCAGCCCCGACCCATGGGCCCTGTCCCGACCCATGGGCCCAGCCCCGACCCGTGGGCCCAGTCCCGACCCTTGGGCCCAGCCCCGACCCATGGGCCCAGCCCCGACCCATGGGCCCAGCCCCGACCCATGGGCCCAGCCCCGATCCCAGGGCCCAGCACCAACCTATGGGCCCAGCACCGACCCATGGGCAAAGCCTCGACCCATGGGCCTAGCCCCGACCCATGGGCCCAGCCTCGACCCATGGGCCCAGCCCCGACCCATGGGCCCAGCCTCGACCCATGGGGCCAGTTTCGACCCATGGGCCCAGCCCCGACCCATGGGCCCGGCCCCGACCCATGGGCCCAGCCTCGACCCAAGGGCCTAGCCCCGACCCATGGCCCCAGCCTCGACCCATGGGCCCAGTCCCGACCCTTGGGCCAAGCCCCGACCCAAAGGCCCAGCCTCGACCCATGGGCCCAGCCCCGACCCATGGGCCAAGCACCGACCCATGTTCCCAGCGCCGACCCATGGGCCCAGCCTGGACCCACAGGCCCAGGATCGACCCTCAGGCCCAGCCCCGACCCATGGGCCCGACCTCGACCCAATCATCAATCAAGGCGTCCATTCCGGATGCGGATCTCCGTTCGCGCATGTCGGTAGAGCCTCATATACAGCTTGCGTTTTGATTACAAATGCAAAAACGCCATTTGTGAGGAGCCCGTTAGGTCCTTAGTCCACATCATCGATCAGCAGCGAAGCAGCAGACAAATGGAAACGCGACCCTATCTACCGTACGGTACATATCGACAAATTAAAGCGTTTGGATTAATGCGTGGCTTTGCTAGTCGGTTGCCGATCTATCAGCGTTTAGTGCGTGCGTGCGTGTGTGTGGGCCCCGCCGGGTCGGTTGTCCCCAATTGCACACGCGGCACCCACCCATCCATCCATCAGCACACAGCGCTCCACCCACCCTCCCCTGAACCTGCCTGAACTAATGAAATCATACGACTCCTACATACAGGTAGCGGCGTGGTTGGGAGGTGCGTGGCCGCAACTCGACCATTGTACCATACATGCACCCAAGCATGACGCCATACCGTATGTATATCGTACGTATGATTAGCCGCCTCTTCCCTCCAGACGCACGCCGATATTGCTTGCTTGAAAGATCGCTCGTCCCAAAGTAACGAAGGACGGCCTGCTGTGGTAGTGACTACAGCTACAGCTACAGCGAGATATGCCGTACGTACGTACACCCTTCGTACGGAGAGTGGCTAGCTAGCAAGGCAGCTAGGATGTAACGAATAAACCGCCGGCGTGCCACATAAAGACAACTAACGTGCACCGCATGTATGTATGGAGGTGCGTTGGATGGAAACCAACAAACCTTCCAATCAACGAATCCCATGCATGCCGACGTCGCAAAGCGTACGTCTTACCATGTCGTACCGTGCGTGTCGTATCGTCGGGGCACCAGATTCCACGTGTCAGCTCTAGACAGCGATAGGGAGGTTCTCGAGGCCCCACGGCATCAACAGCAACAGCAACAGCAACAGCCCAGGGAGCAACCCCAAACCCAACACCCAACAACCAGCAACCCCGACCCCAACCCCTCCAAGCCTCCAAACGGAACACTCCCGGCAGTACGTGTATAACCACCACCAGCAGCAGCCTTTCCGCTGCCGCCACCGCCACCGCTGCTGCCGCGCGCCCATCCACGCGCCTTTGCAGGAGCAGCAGCAACAGCAGCCCCCGGCACCTGACCACCAATTGGCAACCGCTAACCGCCAACCGCCAACAGCTTGTACATACGGTCCATCACGCCCCTCACCCCCCCTCCCCCATCATCCATCATGCGGGTGGGGGTGTGTTGTGTTTTGGCTGCTTGACCTCCGTCTTGATCCGCAGCACCAGGTAGGTGAGGGTCCTCAGCAGCAGCAGCATGCCCAGCAGCACCAACACGTCGGGGGCCACGGAGGAGGAGGGGTCGGTGGGCAGACCCAGGGCCGACTGCGTGCGGGGGCGGGTGGGGGTTGGGCGGGTGGGCATTGGGAATGGCATGGCATGGCATGTAGGAAAAGGAAAAAGGAACGTCTTAGCTGGACGACCGTAAGCCCTAGCTAGCGTGTGTTAAGGGAGCAGACGGATGCCTCTTCGGCGGGTACAGCCCACTACCGCATGTATGGAAGGCGTTACCGTGGTTGCGGTGGGACGATGTGATGAAGGCAGGGGGTGGCTGGGGGGGCAGGGGAGAGACACGGGCTCACTCGCTCGCTGGCACCTGTCTACCAATCGTACCTGGATGTCGGTGACGGGTGCGCCGCCCTCCCAGTAGGTGTATCCGCGGAACTGGATCTTGAGCAACAAGTTGAAGCCCTGGGAGGGAGGGGGGGTCGTTGAGGGGTCGTTGGAGGATTTGGGAGGGTGGGGGCGGCGGGGCGGCGGCGGGAGCAGGTGGGGGTGGGGGGTGGGGTCGGGAGCGGGGTTTGGTGGGGACGCGCGGGGTTCAGTTGATGGGAGCGGCTGCATCGGACAGCGGACAGCAGGCAGGGCTGTGGGACTGGCCAGGCGGGGGGTTCAGGGAGTGTTCCTTTGTATATTTATATTATGAGACACTGCGAGGGGGGGTTGGAGCGTGAATTTGCAGAAACGAAACAAGAGAGGGGTTTTCGCTGGGCCCCACATGCTGCATGGGGAGTGGGCACCCCCCACCACTTGTGAGAGGTGCACCAAGTGGGGTAAGGACTCGGGGGAGCGGGGAGAGGGGTGCGTGGGAAGGGGGGGGAGAGGGTCCGGATGGCTGGCCCGAAGGATTTAAAACCCACACCAGCCCTTCATTCATCCACCCACCCAGCCACTCCCCACCCGCCCAAGCCCCCCCACCCAGCCACCCCCCCACCCAGTATATGAATGACAGGTACTTGATCCAGCCTATCCACACGGGGACCGCCTTCACGTAGAAGCCGCCCACCAGCAGGAAGCTGAGCATGACCTTTGGGGGGGAGGGGAGGGAAAAGGAGGGGAGGGGAGGGAGGGGGACGGGCACTGTGAGCCGTGCACATCATCGCATCTTTTCTCACACATTTCCGTCCCACATGTACATACGGTGCGTGCATACGGACAGAGCCGCAGACGCGCACGACAGAGGGTATCGTACGGACACGAGCACACGTCTGTCGTACTGCTGTCGTACCACAGTGGTAATGGTCTGCGCTGCCTTGGGGTCCATGAAGGTGCCTCCGAACAGTAGTCCCCAGCTCTGGGCCAACAGTACGATCAGAAGCATGGAAAATAGGTTGGCGAAGAAGGCACCTGGGGGGGGGGGTGAAAGGGGGGGTGAAAGGGGGGGCAGGGGGTGGTTCGTGGGTTGGAGAAGTGGTGGGGGAAAGGTGGGGGAGATGGGAAAGGGGGGCCTAGTAAGCAGGGGGAGGTGTGAGGTCAGCGAAGAGCGGTATGTTGTAAATGGTGTGATAGATGGCGCATCGAGTTGCGTCGTGTAGTGTTAAAAGAGGGGAGGTGGAAGGGGAAGGTGAAGGGGAGGAGGGGGGGAAGGCGACGGTGAGTTGTTGCCAATACATACATTGACCGTGTTGCCGTTGATTGCCGTTAACGTTGGGTACCGTACTCTTACTTGTAGGGCGCGCAGATACGGCATGGTAAGATGCATGAAGCGGGGCGCGCGGATGCATTTTCCTCCATACCCCCCCCCAGCCCCAGCCCCACATTCACCCGGTGTGGGTCTCAGCCCCCCCAGCCAGTATATGACCACCACGAACAGGGTGGGGTAGAAGAGCTCAATGGGCAGATCGGAGGCGGTGCGGGCGGCGTAGTAGGCGGACAGCCGGTACATGCCTACGAGGAGAAGTAGGGGAGGCGGGGGGGAGGCGAGAGGGGCGGGGGGAACCGGGGGGAGTGGAGGGGGGCGGAGGGTTGGGGGACGGCCGGGGTAAGCATATGCCTTAGGCTTCTTCCGGGCTCGTCTTCCGAGTACCCCACCCCACCCAGCACCCAACCCACCCGCGGGTCGCTCCTTTTTTAGCATTCGGTACTCGTTGGGGAACGTGAACAGCGAAGAGAACAGAGACCTGGGAGGAGGAGGAGGAAGGAGGAGGGAGGGGGGAGGAGGGAGGGGGAGGAAGAGGCGGGGGAGGGGGAGGAAGAGGCGGGGGAGGGGGAGGTTTTAAATCCCCAACACACATAATTCCCCCTCTGCACACACAATTACCCCCAACACACACTTACACACACTACGCGCACATACACACGCCCGCCTGCATCCCCCCGCCTAGCACCTACCTGAAGGAGGGAAAGAGCAGCTCAAAGAAGAGCAAACCCATCACATCCGCCCCCGCCGCCAAATTGGAGCCACGGCCCCGCTGGAACCACAGCAGGCCGGTGATAAGCGACACGGCCAACATCTGGACCAGGTTCTGACCGCAGAGGGACTCGAACCTGGGACGTTGGTACGGTAAATGGAGGTAATGTTTAAGAGTTTGGAATTTCGGCGTTGGATTTTAATTGGGGTTCCGGATTACGGTATTCGGGTTCTTCGGGTTTTAGGGGGTTTGGGGTACGTTTTCCTCCGTACCCGACCTTCTTCCCCGTCCCCAACCCGATCCTGGATCGACCCAAAACACACACGCACGCACACATCCACAGTTCCACACGCAAGCCGCCCCGCCCACCTGCGGACCTTGACCGCCCGAGTCACCAGGATCCGAACCTGCTCCAAGTACGGAGCTGCGTTGCGGGATCCGCCGCCGCCGCTGCCGCCGCTACTGCCGTCGCTGTCAGGTGGCGCCGCCGCCGCCGCCGCCGGCGACTTGGCGTCCCAGGGCTGCTTTCCCGCGGCAGCGACGCCGAAGGGGGTAACGCCGCCGCTGCCACCTGCCGTACCGTTTCCCGGCGGCGGCGGCGCCGCCGCCGCCGCCGCGCCAGTCGTACCCTTCTCGATGTCGGCCTCAACGTCGACGCCTCCAGGGGCGGCCTCGTGCGCCGCGGGGCCCCCGGGCACCACATCTGTCGTACGAATCAGCGGTTGGTTGGGGCCAAGTACGACAAGATCGCTTTTAACACTTTTACGATACGAGTTTTGGGTTTCGGAGCAGCGACGGCACAGAACACGAAACTGGCGGGAGGCACAGAGAGCTTGAGCGGTATAGGTATCCAAACTCAGCCAGCCAGCCCTAACGCACCTTCCTGCACTGTCGGAATCTGGGCGCCGCCGCCCCCACCGCTCCCACCGCTCCCACCGCCTCCCCTCGCGCTGCCGTCCGGCCCCCTCCTCAGCAGCTGCACTCCCTCCAGTTGGGAGGGGTCGGTGAAGCCGCCGGGGTGTGTCGCGTACCTTGGACGCACAAAATGAGGAGGTTTTTTAGGAGTTTTAGGGATTTAGGGGTTTTTGAGGGTTGAGGGTTTTAGGGTTTTAGGCGCCATGCAGTACAACACGACGCAGACGCGAGGCGAAGTGACTCGACTGGACTCTCTTTGACGTACCAGGCCTCGAAGGTGCCGTACAGCGACAGCAGCGCCGCCCGCCCCGTAAGGCCCTCCACAACCTTGGCGGGCGCCCGCCGACCGCCGCCGCCGCCGCCGCCTCGGCCGTTCGGAGCCACCGCCAAGCCCGGCCAGGCGGTGGCGGAGCCGGTGGCGGACGGCTCCCTCTCCCGGTCCTCCTCAGAGGCGGAGGCGGAGGCGGAGGCGGGGGCGGGGGCCTGGAGGGAGCCCATGCTCCCGAGGCCTTTGGTATTGAGGTATTGAGGTGGGGGTGGTGAGGGGTGTTGAGTGAGGTGAGGGGTGTAAAGTGAGGTGAGGGAACCAGGGTGCCACCGGCGATACAGAGCGTGTTGAGTGTTGAAGCTCTTTGGCGAAGCTCTTCAGCGGTTTCTTGCTAGCTTGCTACCGGCCCGGCCCTCGTCCCTAACAGAAGCCCGGTACGTCGCAGAATGTACGGTACGGTACGACACTCGCTGCCGTACCTACCCGCCGCCGCCCTGTCCGCCGCCGCCTGGCTGGCCACCACCTCCCCGGTGGCACAGTCCAGAATGAAATCCGCCAGCGACACACCGTACGGCAGTCCAAACCCAAAGTGCGCGAACCACTCGGCGGCCTGTGCGGGGGCGGGGGCGGGGGGGCCCGGGGTTATTTACGTTATTATAGGCCGGAGCCCGTAAACGGTAACAGTATGAGAAAGAATGTCCTTCCCATCTATCTGCAAAAGAACACCCGAGGTAAACTTGCAAGTAGCAGGGGGCGTTATATACGTAACGAGGATAACGTACGTATGATATATATATATTGTACGACATGCCGTACTGTCGTACCATGTTTGCGTCTCCGCAGTACATGACGTGTCCCTCCGCCAGCAGCATCAAGCTGTCCAATTGGCGGTAGAGGCGCGAGGAGGGCTGGTGGATGGTGGTGACGATGGCGCGTCCGCCCGCTGCCAACTGAGAAGAGGGAAATTAGGGGGAGAGAGGCGGGGAAAAGGGACGAAGGAAGGCGGGGCGGAAAAGAGGGTTACGGGCGTCGCAATCGGACGCGCAACGGACGATGGCCGACTGAGATCAACACCACCAGCGTCGCCCACCGCTGCACACCTCTTGGTATGTGCCCTGCTAGTGGGGGGAAGGTCCGAGGCCAAAGCGCCAAACACCCCTCCCCCCACCAGGGGAAGGCCAAACCTCCCCCGCGGCGGCGTCTTCCCTCGCCGCCTGCCGAGAGACGACGAAGGCACCGGTACCGAACCAACGGCACATACGGTACCGCTCTCCATCGCGCCACACGTCACCCCCTCATGGCTGATGGGGCTGATGGCTGGTGATGGCCAAGCGCCGCTGTCAACTTCACATCCCCACTTGACCACCCACCGCCAATCGCTGCCGTACGCTGCGGTACGCTGTCGTACCGTACCTGCCGCAGCAGCTGCACCAGGTGCAGCGCGGTGGTCGAGTCGAGGCCGCTGGTCGGCTCGTCCAACATGAGTACGGCAGGGTTGATCAACAGCTCGTGCCCCACACTGACCCGCTTGCGCTCACCGCCTGGACGGGGTAACGGGTTGGGGGAAGGGAAAGGGCGGAGGGGGTTTGGAGAGCGAATTTGCAGAAACTAAACCGGGAATCCTGCGGACGTTGGTACAATCTGCGTATCTCCGAGTCCGTTCTTCGCCAGTCTCGTCCGCTGATGCTCCCCTTTGTTCAACCTCCACCCACCCACAACCACCCACAACCACCCACAACCACCCACCGGATATGCCCCGCCTGAAGAAGCCTCCGATGATGGTGTCTCTGCTCCTCGCCAGCCCCAGCCCCGCCATCACCCCCTCCACCCTCCGCCGCTTCTCCTCCGCCGCCATGCCCCGGGGCAGCCGCAGCAGCCCCGCGTACAGCAGCGTCTCGTGGACCGTCAGAGTCTCGTACAACACGTCATCCTTGCAAGTGCATTTGGGTGTGCAACAAGGCGCACGGCGCATAGCGGTTCGGATGCGACTTGGTTGTCCCATTGGTGTTGGTTGAGGTTGGTTGGCGTGCAGCGTTGTTTTTAGCGGAGGTTCTCCGGCTTCCTTGGCTGGCCCAGATGGACCCACGGGTCGGTCCTGCCGACTGCCAACTGCCAACTGCCACACCACGGACCCAGCCACACAGTCAGGCGCTGGGGGTACGCGGCGGTGAGGCTCTCCGGACGCAACCACATATCCGCATTGAAAGCGCAGAGGCTTCCAAACGCATCCAGCACACGGCGTATTGAGAAGTCGCATGCATTAGGGGCTCGCGCGCCTGAGCTCGCGATCGCGCGCTCATACATGTACGACACGGGGGCCTGCCGTACCCACCTGCAGTACGAATCCTATCTTGCGCCTCATGGCCTTGCTGAGCGGCGCGCCGTCCACCGTTACGGAGCCGCTCACTCGCACCTGTACATCCCGTACATCCCGTACATCCCATGGCAGTACCGCAACCACCGGGATGGATGGTGGGTGCATCGCAAGCATTTAACTACGCATTAATATGTTCAATGGTCCGCAATTATCCATTAATAATAGTATAGTATTCTTTGCGCAATGCAGTCCTGGTGGCATTCTACGGCAGGATTGGGCAGTATCATGATCAGCGCTGATCCCTACTTAGTTCTGAAGCAGTCCGAATGGTCGGCGTCCATCCATCCATCCACCCGTTCACACCCGCTCCCACATCGTACCGCTGCCGTACCTGGGACGGTGCCCTGCCTCCCAGCACTGACAACAGGCTTGTCTTGCCACTGCCGCTGGGGCCCATCAGCGCGAGAACCTGACCTGGAGGGAGGGGGGGCGGGGTGGGGTTGGGGTGGTGGTGGGGGTGGGAGCCTGAGAGGTGGGGTGTAGGAAAGAAGATACCGCAGCGAAGGGACAGAGACGGAGACGACGGGGCGGGGTGGAGTGGGGGGTGGGGGCTATTGAACTGAGATGCACCCGGCGGCGGCCAAGTATACCATCCTGATGCAACTGCCAACAACCAACTACCAACTACCGTCTCACCAGGCAGCACCCGGCCCGATACGTCGAACAGGATTTGCCGAAGCGACGGAGTAGCACCCAGGGGCCCGGGCCGGGACGTCGCCGCTTCCCCGCCGGACCTCTGACCCTGCTTGTTGGACCCCCTCCGACCGCCGCCGCCGCCGCCGCAGAGCCACGCGGCCGCTTGTGCCGTACGCTGCGCCAGGGAGGGCGGCTGTAGCTGCGCGGAGACGTACGAGCTGATATGATCGAAGCGCAGTACGACCTGCTGCCTTGGCTCCAGGGGCGCCAGCAGATCGCCGTACTTGGACGACGACGCCTCACCGCCGCCGCCGCCGCCGCCGACCCCGCCCGCCTCATCGCCGGCGCCGCCGCCGCTGATGCCGACGCGGCCGCCGCTAGCGGTACGAATCATGCGCTGCACCCAGCCACTGCCGCTGCCGCCGCCGTCGACGCTCAGCCCGCCGCCGCTGCTCGGTCGGCCACCGGCGCTGCTGCGCCTTCCGGAAGTACGGCGCGGCGAAGGCTCCAGGACGCCGCTGACGTCAGCCCCGGTGCCGTTGCCGGCGCCGTCTCGGTCCCACGGGCGGTCTCCGAGACCGGCGGCGCGGTCGTCGAAGCTGGCGGGTCGGACGCCGCTGCGGCTGCGGAGGGTCTCCTGCGCGGGTCGGGGCAGCTCTGCGGGCGGGAGCACCGGGAAGCAAGAGGGGGTTGGTGGGGGGTACTAGGGGGATGGGACGCGGTCACTCGGTTGGACTTGGAAGGGAGGATCGACACGTGCAGCGGAGGGCGGCGGAGGGCGGGCGTGGGTGCTGTGTTGATTACCGTATCCTTTTACTCTTTCTCAACTTCGGACGAGCACCGAGTGCCGAATGCCAAATACTGACTACTGATTACCGGATTCCGGTCGTTGGCGGTTGGCAGCGGAGAGACCCAATCCCTTCCTCCCTCCTTTGACCGACCTCCTTTTCACTTCTCACACCCCCGGCATATCACGTCGACACGTCACGTCACGTGCCTGGATCCACGTTATCGTACGACAGCATCGGCACCTCCGTCGTCCCAATGCCCTGCGCCTCGCCGCTGTGCATCCTCGCCGCGTCTTCCAACCGCCGCAACCGCTGCTGCTCCTCCTCCCACGCGTTGCGCCACGACGGCGACGGCGCTGCCGCCGCCGCCGCCGCCGCCAGATCGACGGCGGCGGCGGCGCCAGACGTCGACGACACGTCCACTGGTTCCGACAGCAGTGGCGACGCCGAGCCGAAGGCGCCGGCGGAGTGAAGGGACGGCGGCGGCGGCGGCGGCGGCTGCGCCGGCGTTTGGAACGACAGCCGCGGCGGCGGCGGCGGCGGCGGCGCGCGGGCGGCGGCGCGTTTGGGCTCCGCGCTGCGGCGCCGCGTCAGTTCCGACGCGGCGGCGCCGCCGGCGGCGGCGGCAGCATTACCCGGAGGCGAAGGCGGAGGCGAAGTGGTAGGTGGGTAGTAGGACTGCGGCTGAGGCTGCTGCTGCTGCGCCGCGAAGGGACTGGCGCCGGCGCCGGTGCCAGCGGCCGGTGTGTGCTGCATTGTCTGCGGCTATCACCACCACCTCCACCACCACCACTCGTGCGCAGAGAGCCTGTGTGGTGTGGGCAGGTGCCAATGTGGGCAGGTGCACCGTGCACTCACAGGTGAAACGGGATTGAGTACCACCAAGGTGCAGCACCACAAAGAGAGTAACAAAGGATGTTAGCGTCCTCCTCGGGCTTTGGTTCTGAACTCGACTGCCCCAGTGCTCTTATGGGTGGACGCAGAAGGTGCCCAAAGTGATGTTGACGTCTTGGCGGATGACGGATGACGAGCTAACTGACTGCAGACCACGGCCACGTTCCGTCGCCTGGCTGGATTCGACGTCATGGCAAGACTTCTTTTTTTCTTTTGACACTTGGTTCAAATCAGATTCATGAGTAACGTAACGAGCGCCCTACCTGCGCAACGGGTGCGTGCGTGCCACCAAGGCGCGGCGGCGAAAGCCCAGCAAGGACCCAGGGGTCGGTCCGGCCACGTCGCGCTGCCTCTGGGTGACTCCGCCCGCGATCGCCTGCTTACGTTGGCTCAAATGGATGGACGACCCCTGATAGGCTTCACGTAACGTAGGCTTCACGTAACGTAGGCTTCAAGGCGATGTATGATCGCGGCGTGTGTGTGAACAAGAGGAGGTGCGGCAACAGGCTGGATGTCTCGCTGTGTTGAGCTGCAAGTCGGCGTGGCTGTGCCTGTGCTTGGCTGTAACAATCGCGATCTGTGCTATGCAAACGGAAACCTGTTGTTGGGCTATTTCCTGGTTTGATGGGCGCCTAGTATACCCAGTTGGCAAAGAATGTGTGGATTGGGGCGCCGCCTCTTGTGACAGCATTCGTCGGACCAAGCCGCCGTAACGTTAGTAGGTACTGCTGGTCCATTATCCCGGCCTTACTCATCCAATGCGCCCTTCCCACAGGCCTGGGGCAACGTAATGCGGCACACCAGAGCATGAAGGAGAGCCCCGCCAACCGGGAGGCAACAAAAGCATGCAAGGATAAGCGAGGCGTCACGTGGGAGAAGGTGCATTTCAAGGTTTTACGCTGAATCAGGATCAGGCTGAAATATTGTCGCGGACAAGGAATTGGTGTGCGCGCAAGGTCTCCGCAAATGCGCTCCGGCCACCCCGGGCTCTCTGCGCGGCCTGAACAGCTGAATTGCGGGTGAAGCGAATACAGGACCCGCACTGCACAAGCCCTGCCTCGTTGCTGCATGTGCTTCCGTTACCGGTATTCCGCGCCCTCTGCAGCAGTGCGTCCCCGGGCTGCCAACTGCATTCGCCAGCTGCATTCGCATCCGCACAGTTGCCGGGGCCGCGCCGCGGCCACGCCGGGGCAGGGTCGGGAAAGCGGCGCTGCTTCGTTACGGTCGGATGGCGCCGCAGCGCCAGGCTTGCGCTGGTTGTCGCTTGGTCCTCACAGTAACGGGCAGCAGGCGCGCACGAGCGGGTCGTTGCCGCCTCGCCACGCCAATCCCGTTCTCGGCGCGGGCGCTAATCGCCACATCGTCGCGCACCGCGTCGCTCTCAGCTCTCAACACACCTCCGTAAACAGGCGACAGCGGTCTCATTCACACCCCGAATGAAAGACGAGGGCCCCGGCCCCCTCCTCGTCCTGACACCTCACCTCCATGCGCACGCGCGCCCCGCCCCGCGCCGCGCCGCCAAGGCGGGGCAAGGCCCGCGCAGTGAGGGCGGACTCGGCCCCGGGACCGGACGCGGACGCGGAAGCGCCCCACCGTCCGGCAGGCCACTCCAGTGAGCGCCACTGGGACCGGGCAGCAACATACCGGTGAGCCGATACCCCCCGCAAAAGCGCCCGCGCGCTTCTCGCCGCACCGCTTCTGCCAGCCTGGTTGGGCAATCGCCAGTTGAGCGACAGGTGGAGGAAGTGGGCGCAAAGCGGGGGGCGCGGGAAGAACACAACCGCAGGCCCCCGGGCAGATGGCTCGCGGGGGATGTACAATGCCCCTTCCCTCCCCTCCGCTTCCAAGCTTGAAACCTCTCTCTCCGGGCTCTCCACCTCCTCCCCACACCCACCCCTAAAAAAGAAGATAAATACGGGCACCCCCCTCCTCCCTCCCCCCCCCGCAACACAAACACAAACACACACGCGCCAAGATACACGCGCAAAGATACACACGCGAGCACCCAACCGCACACACGCCGCCGAGCAGCACGAGTGCACGGCCTCGCTAGAAGGCCGAGCCCCATACGGCCACGGCTCCTACGCAAATCCCCCACCACCCCTGCCGCCTCAGCCCGCCAAACCCCACATGAACACACTCACGCCACCCGGATGATTAACAGCCGCAACGGGATGATCACACCCCCATCCCCACCCCGAAAGACGCGCGCGCGCACATGCACGCACGCATGGACACACGCACACATCACATCACATCACATCGCCGGCGCGCGCGTATACGGCACCCGTGGATCACACCTCCTCTGCGTTCCTCCTCTCCGCGCTCGCTGACCTCGTATCGTTTCGCGCCAGTCGCTCCCGCTGTCGAGCGCCCTCGGCCCGTTCATGAGTGCCGAAGGCGTGAACAGGCGTCTTCACGTGCACGTGAACTAGGCGCCACGTGCACGTGAACTGGGCGCCACGTGCACGTGAAAACGCAGGTACAAAAGCAGGCGCGTGGCCGCGCGCAGCCACACGCACTCTGCTTCTGCACCACACCGCAGCACGTACGCCACGCCAGCCAGCCAGCACCTCCCTCCCTTGCCCTGCCATTCCATACTTCAACGCTTCGCGAGCAGCACACCCCCCATTGCCCCCCAGACTCCCCCATCCCGCCTCAACATCGGCGCTCGGTCGCTCGGCGGCGCCGCCACTGCCACCGCTGCTGCCAACCACCGCGCAACTGAACGCATGCACACACACGCGGCGCTTCCGTTGGGATCCAAGCGCCCCTGACCAATATATTTACCAAGCAGGCCTGGTAAATGTTGTATAACTCCGAGATACACGCCAAAAAGTATACACGCGTAGTGTACGCTTTGCGTAATGCTTTCCTTTATCTTGCGCACACACGCACCCAACAGAGAGGTCGCTTGGGAAGAATTGGCTGTGGCTCACTCCAGCTGCCAGTCGTGAGCAAAGACGTCCGCACAGGCACCCACACGCCCCGCGCACACGACGCGAGAGCGCGGGTGCGCACGAAGCATCACAGCGCACAAAGGCGCCCAGACACCGCAGTGTCCCAAAAAGGGGCCCTCGACCCGCCCCGCACCCATCAACACACGCCCCGTGTCGCCCCGAACAGCGCAGTGCGGCACGGCGCGGCGACGGGACAAGGAGGGATAAGCCGGGCCGCGGCGGCGCGGCGCAGCTCAGTCGCGCAAGTTCGGGACGCCCGCGCGCACAGCCTTTTGCCGGGTCTCTGCCCTTTTAAGCACGGGCCCTGGGACGCGTCATGACGTGGTTCGTGTGGATCTACAGCCTTCGTTTGAGTAACGACACATTATCTCTCCCTGTTTCAAGAAAGGGCCGCGCTTGCGCGCGTACACCGGCGCTACCGGCGTGAAACGACAACGGTACACGGCACACGTGCAACGTGAACCCGCGAAAGCCTTATTCTTTCCTTTGTCGTGTCGGCGCATTCACCGAGTGCCCCTGCGGCCAAAGGACTAAAGAGGGCGGAGAGGGCGGTTGGGCCACATAAAAGTGGAGCACGCGCTCTCTCTCTCTTCCCCCGTATCAATAGAGACAAAAAAGAAGCCAGTACCTCGACATGGCGACGACGACGGCAACAGGCCACGGCAACGGACAACAAATCTTAATAACAGCCAAAACCCTAAAACCCAAGACAGCGCCGGCCTGCGAAGGTGCGTAGCCCCAGATGTGACAGCCTTTGGGCCCCCAGCCCCCAATACACATCTTGCCCTCCACCCTCGCGCCTTGGTTGGTTGCTGCGCTCCAGAGACCACCGCGCGCCGCGCCGGCCTGATGACTGCCATCAAGGACCCACGGGTCGGTCCACGCCGGCGCCCGTGCAGCCACGCCACGGCGATACGCCACACGGCGATTCTGTCGAGCTCACGTATACCCTCCCGGAGCCCTCCTCTCCCGTGGGTGGGGCGGCGGGCCCCATGCGCCATGCCCACCGCCGCCGCCGCTGGCCCTACCCCGCTGGTCCTCTCCCGGAAGTTTATCAGTTTGCTGCCCGCCTGCGGTCCGCGGGCCAACTCCACCATCCCAGCCTCACATCCGGCGCAGCTGCAGACACACACACCCATTTTGCCCCCATATACAGATGCCATGCACATACACATACACACACGCACAGACTCACTCACATGCATTACAACACCTCGCCGCCATTCCCAGCAAGCATAGCAAAACCGCCGAAGCAAAGGGCGCCCCCGTCCCATCCCATGACCTCCCTATCACGCCAGGGGCCTTCCTCTCAGCCCCGGGCATTCCCTCTCAATTCGCAACACGCCTGCGTGCGCCCCTCCTTACCCCCACAACGCGCTTTCGCCCGGGGACGCAACGGCCAGTGTAGAGCCGCCGCTGCCGCTGCCGCTGCTGTACCTCCCTCATCGATTTCGAACATGGTCCGCGGCCGCAGGGCAGACGACCCCCGCCCGGCAGCCGCAGGGCAACATGACGGGCTGTGCAGCGGCTCTCCTGCAGCTCAGCTCAGCTCGGCCAGTCGCCCCCGCAGAGCTCGCCCCCGTCCTTAGCTCCTTACGCGAATCCTCCCGGCCTGCTCCAATACATGATGTCCAGTTTGGAGACGCAGCCGCTGTTGACCACCTCCTCCAACATGTCCACTACCGCGGTGAAGTTGGGGCGAAGGTGGGGGTCCTGGGAGGGCGCAGAGGGAAACATCGGGAGGGGGGTAAAAGGGAAATACATCGGGAGGGGGTGCATGTTTGAGAAGGGTAGAGTACAACAGACAAGAGGGATGAGATGCCGAGGTGAGGGTAAAAGGGCGAATCAGCAGCGGCAGAGGATGGGGGGAGTAGGGGATGCTGGGGAGTTTCCGTGGTTGCGCAGACAGAAGGGAGGACCCCCCCAAAAAAAACCCGGGTGACCGGGTGGCGATGTGCAAAGGCATGGAAGGGGAAAGGCGTCCGTAATGCGGCCTGGTAAGGGGAAGGGAGGCAGCAGCTTCCTGGCCCGACTGCGGTCCTGCTCTTCCGCGCAGGGATGAACAGACGTGCACGCACACGCAGCCACGCCCGTGCTGTCGCGTCCTTCCCCCGCCCCCACTCCCCCACCCCACCCCACACACACACCCAATGCACACGCACACGCCTCACGCACCTGTGCCCAGCACATGGTGATGAGCTCCCTCAGCTGGTCGGGCCAGCGGCGGGGAATCTCGGGGCGGAAGCCGCGGGCCACCCTCTCCGCGTAGGCCTGCGGCGTGAACAGGACAGGGGCGGCGGAAGAGGGAAAGACGGTGGTGCAAGAATACGTGAGGGGAGGCACGAGGGAGAGAGGGGCGACAGGGGCTGGGAGACACGAAACAGGACTCTCTCTCTCTCTCTCTCTCCTTGCCGTTCCCCTGCTCTTTTCATGGAAAGGGGCGACCCGCCCTCTAAAACCTCGCCTTGTGTTGGCACTGTCACCGTCCGCGGGCACCAGCGACCAAACCAGCACCGGCACCCGCCCCCCATCCCATCACAACAAGCGACCACCCTACCACCTCGTGAACTGGACAGCCCCCGCCCAACCGCCCCACCCTCCCTAAAAACCCGCACCCGCACCCCGCACCTGCGCGTCCTTGCGCGGGTCGTTCTTGATTTCGTCCACCAGCATCAGCTTGCGGTTGAGCACCTCAAACAGGATGACTCCAAAGCTGAACACGTCCACCTTTTCGTTGTAGGGCTGGCCCAGCACCACCTCGGGCGCCATGTAGGCCCAGGAGCCCACCGCCTCCGTAAGGTTGTACCTGCGTCCCCGCGGACAGCGGACAGCGGACGGCGCTCAGTCGTCGTCAGCGCTCACCGCGCAGCGCTCGACAGTCGTTAGCGCTCAGTCGTTAGCGCTCAGTCGTTAGCAAAGACCCCACCTACCTGACTTCGTTGACCCACGTCACGGCACGGCGGGGCGGCGCGCGCTTCTTCTCCGACGCAGCGGGGCCCGCCATGATGCCCAAATCGTCCATGATCTGCACCGTACGGTAGGGCGAGGGCGTTTTTCAAGGCACCGCACCGCATCGCCAGCAGCAAGTGCAGGACAGATCGAGAGAAGCTTCCGCGCACAACGCTTGCCTGTGGCCCAGCTTGCCTGCGACCCAGCCTTCCGGTTCCTTTCCTTCACGGGCCCCAGATCGTCACAGCCCAGCCCCATCCGCAAGGCGGCGGACCGCAACGGTGTCCCTCCCCCCGCCCCTCGCCTGCCCGCCCCGACCCCCGGTCCCCGGCCCCTCTCCCCACCTGCGCCTTCTCCGTGGCCGCCATGGTCGAGTTCTGCTGCTGAATCATCTTGTTCAGCAGCGCCTCGTTCTGAGCCATCTTGGCCTGACGCTCCCGAGCCTCCGCGCTCAGGTCGCCGCCACCGACCCCGGCCGCAGCTGCAGCCTCCTCAGGCTTGGCGGCGGCGGCGGCCGCCGCCGGCTGCGCGGCGGCGGTGCCGGCGGCCGCGGCGCTGCCTGCGCTGCCTGCCGACGCTTCGGCGCCGCCGCCCGACGTCTCCGCTGGCATCTTGCCGGTGACCCTCAGCTTGATCTCCTTCATCTTGGCCATGAGCTTCTGCATGGAGTTCTGCTTCTTGGGCGGGGCGCGCAGGCGGCGCACGGCGTCCTGAGGCGCGATGCCCTGCGAGCGGGGGCGAGAAGACCGTGTGGGCAACGGTAGTGCTTGGGACAATGTTGTACCCAGGGGCGCATTGTTCGACGCCCCAGGGGACGAACGCCCCAGGGACAGACAAAAGGCCCTCCGCTCAATCCAACCCAGGGAGCCGCTCTACCCCGGCCAAAGGCGCTCCGGTGAACTCCACCGCTGTGGCTCCGTCAACATAATGAGGCAGGTCAATGAGCTGAGCAGCACGCCTGCCGGGACACCCACCATCCCCCGGCGCCCGCTTGTCGCATGGCCCATCAGCCCTGAGCCGCAAGCCCCCCCCACACACACCACACACACCACCACCACAAATCCCGCAGTCATGTGGTAGAGCACGTCCTCCGCAGTACTCCCGGGTCGGCTGACCGACAGCCAAGGCTCGCCACCCCTCAGCCCCGCCGGAGTCCGGCGCCACCAACCCGAGCGAGGGGGCGCACGCGAGCGCAAGACATGGCGCACGACCCTCCTCCCCTCTCCCAAATCGCGCTGCCCAACACCGCACACCCGCTCACCTCAACCGTCGCGCCATCCTCGGGGATGGCTGGCTGCACGGGCCGGCCCAGCGGCGACCGCGAGAACGAGCCGTTGCGGGCCCCATCCGCCGCCCCCGCGCCCTGAGCCCCGTCCGCCGCGCCGCCCGCCTCCTCCTCCTCGCCGTCCTCGCTCACGGCTGGCATCGCGCTCGTGCTGCCCGCGTCGCCGGCGGCGCGGCGGAGCCGCGACGAGGCCGCGCCTGCGGCGCCGTTCGCGCCAGCAGCGGCGGCTCCGCCGCCGCTGCCGCTGCCGTTCCCGGCTGCCGTCGCCGCCATCATGGCAGCCTGCTCCCTGCGCTGCTGCGCCAGCGCAGCCTCCAGCTCGTCCTCCTCCTCGCCAATCTCCCCCTCGGCGGCCTGCTGCTGCATGTGGCGCCGGGCGAGCATGCCTCCCATGTTGGCCTCCGACATGACGCGCTTAACCACCTTCTTGATTCGGTCGTCGATCACCTGCGGCGGCCGCGCGCGCGGGACGCATACACCAGTTACACACGCACGCACGCACGCGCGCACGGGCAGGCGGGAGTGCAATGCGGCACACTGGTTGCAGCAAGCAGCCCCAGCACGGGCGGGGTGATGTTCGGGGGCTCTGGAGGTGTGGGTGTGGCGGCGTGGCCAGGGCGGGGTCGGGGAGGGAAAGGGGTGGGTGTGCGGGAGGGCCGACACGGTACACGGCGCCATCAGGTCAAGGCGCCAGCAGCCGTGGCATCACAGCAAAGTGAAACGTGGACAGCCAGCCACTGCAACGACAGGAACCGCATCCCCGCCCCCCGACCCGGGAACCTTTCCCCATACCCACGGGTTCCCGCTCATTCTTTCGTAGCCGGGCCGCTGGGCCCCTCTCTCCACCCAGCCCCGCCTTTACCCCCCCACCACCATCATCATACACACAGAACCACAGACCTTGTGCAGCCCAAAGTCGACGAGCTTGGCCACCGTGCCAGTGGGCCCCTCGTCCGGCATGAGCATGATGTTCTCCAACTTGAGGTCGCGGTGGATGATCATGGGCTTGATGTCGCTGGTGCTGTGCAGGTACTGCATGCCGGCAGCCACGTCACACAGCCACTCCAGCGCCTCGGCGCTCGTGTACACGCACTTGTGCCGGTTCAGCATCTGCTTGTAGACCTGCGAGGTGGCGGGGGATAACGGGTGGCGGAGAACGGGGGATGTTGGAGACAGTGGGGATGTAGGAAACAGTCTCTGAAGGAGCGGGCTACCGGTAGTGTGGGGATGTGAGAGCGTGGGAGGGGGGAGAGGGGCGGGAAGGGGACGTGGTTTCGGCGCGGAGCGCGGGCCATGGGACTCTTCCAGGCTGGGGCCATCTGTCATCGTTGTTTGAGAGACGGTGCTGCTTCCGAGAGGTGAATGATGTGTTTACGAGGTGCGGAATGGCGGCAAGCCGGCAAGAAGACCGGCTGGAGGGGCCCCTACACCCGCAACGATGGCGCGCAGCCCTCCCCCCTCAGGCCCGCCCGCCGCCTGTCTGAGTCCCCCGTCATCTCTCCCCCTTCCTTCCCCTGAGTTCCCTGAGTTCCGAGAGGGCGAGACCGACCCGCCCGCCCCCCCCCGCGGTCCTCACAAACCGCTAAACTGAACCAAACCACTCAGTGCCCTCCACGCCCCCTCTTCGCATGCACACCCATACACGCACTGCACACACCTTGTGCAGCAGGTTGCCGCCCCGCACCAGCTCCTGTACGATAAACAGCGAGCCTGGATTTTGCTCGTCCTCGTCGTCGTACTTGCCAATGCCGTAGCAGGCCACGATGTTCCTGCGGGGTAGGTCGGCCAGCAGCAGGGGGCGGGGTCGAGCAGGCGGCCGCGGCAACAAGGCAGGCGGTCGGGGCGGATGAGACTGGCTCCATGAGTTTCGTGGCCGAAGGCACACCGGCCATGGGCCTCGGCTCGGCCACGTGGGGTTCGGCATGCTGACACGTCCGTGTGCGCTGCACCCCAGGAACGAAAAAGCCCGCTGCGCGTCCCCCGTCCCCGGAGTAGGAGCAGCGAATCAAGTCGCCCATGCCCCCAATGTCACTCAGGCCTCCGGCGCCTTAGTCGCGACTAAGGCGCGACCGGGTGAGACAAACCCAAACCCCGGGAGACACCGGACCGCAGCCGCAGGACCGCGGCTGCGGCTCAGGCGGCTGCGGTGGCCAAGCCGGGGCGGGGCAGGGAAGGGCGGCCATCATGGGGTGCTACAGAGTGCGTCTTTGACCGTTCTGTGGCAAGCCAAAAGCCGTCGGACAGGGCCCAACAAACAGTTGCGCCTCGGGGCAGGGCGAGAGGTAGGAAACACGCGGGCGGCGAGGAGCCGCGGGCTGTTTGTTGGTTGACGGACCTCCGGGCCCTATTGGATGAGTCGTGAGCGCAGCGCAGGTACGTTACAGGCCTACAGCCCAGCCCGTGTGTATAAGTGCGAACTTCGCGCTCAAGAGACGGGGATCAGGGCCGCGCAGCAGCACGTCGTGCCGGCCACGGAATCTGCCGCTGAAGCTCCCACGTGCCGGCACAACATGCGCTATGCGGACGATCTTGCGCTGTGCGGCGCGTATAGGCTTGGGGATGACGTTGGGACGGAGCGTGTGAAAGTGGGATGGTAAGAGAGGTGCGCACTGGTCGGCTGTGGGAGGGAGCTAGGACCACGCCAAGGGGGCAAGTTGCGTGCGCGTATCTGGCAACCACCTCTCCAACAACCTCTGGGGTCTGGGCGCCTGGCGTGCCGGTCCCGAGCATGTGAACTCCCCTCATGTCATCCGGTTTTCGCAAATCACGGCAGGTGGACAGCGGGATTGGCATCCGCTTTGGGCAAGGCACGGCATATGGGTAGCGGGACGGGCGCGGCGACACGTGCCCCCTTGCAGCACGCGCGTACAACTCGCCTGTGGCATATCTTGGTCATGATTTTAGCCTCCTTGATAAAGCGCAGGCAATCTGACCTCCGCTTGAGCATGTTCTTTTTCAGGATCTTAACAGCAACGACGCTCTCCTCCAGCGTGTCAGGGTTGGTGTAAATTCCCTCATACACGCGCGAGAAGGCGCCTTCGCCAATGGGGTTGAGGATCTTAACCCAGTTAGCATTGAAAACAATTGACATAGAGCTGGCATCGTTGCGAAAACTGTCTTGGTGACTGGGCGGCCGGCGAAATGAGTTGTCCCTCCCCGCGAAGGAACCATTGCGCGAAACTCCCGCCGGTGTCTGTGGCTGGGAACCCTGGAGTTGCTGCTGCACCTGCTGCTGCTGCTGCTGCTGCTGCTGGGGTTGCTTTATCCAACGGGGGTCCAGTTGGTAAGTGTCCATTATCTGCACGCACGAAAGTAAAGAAGCGTTCTTGGCCAAAGGCCCGAAAAGGCCAGTATGCTTCAAGTTGGGATTCTCACATAACTCGCTGGCTAACGGACGCAGACCGTCCTCGGCACAGACAATAAAGCCGTACCTCACTTCCCCGGCTGGCCCTTTGACAGCAAGTTAAGATTCTCTCTTGTTAGCGGCTGTAAGGCTGTCTCCGTTTCGCCAAACGCCAGGAGCTCTAGATGCGAAGGAAGAGGCCTGGCAAAGCTTGATGTGGCCAAACCGGTGCCTGGATAGGCGCAATAACGGTAACCAGCCACCGCTAACACTGATCGGACAGAGACCTCCGCTGAAAACGCGTAAACGCCGCTGCAATGGTAAACCTGATATGCCGTACGCAGGAAAAAACCGCCGCTCGCCCTCTGCCGCAAGCCTGTCCCAAATCATCAGTTTCTGTTGCAGGAATATATTTGCTTTCGTATTGTCTACCGCATGGACATCTCCTCGGTCGTCGGTACAACTGCCGGGTCCCAAAATGCACCGCGTGCACTGGGACATTGGGGTTGGGGCTCATCGGAGAGCTGCGTGCACCTACAACCTAAAATATGCCTTGGCGGGGCGACCCATATGCCGTTAGACAAGTCCCCTTGAAGGCGCAGTCCGGATCCTGAAGCGGCACGTTAATGAAAATCAATAAGGGGGCCTGACGGGAGCCTGACATCCGAGTGTCTGCATCTGCTGTATCGGGTCGGTCAGAGAGCTCCTAGACGGGGGAAGGGGGGGGGGTACGCACGACGCAACTCTGCCCAAAACTCTCAGCAGGCATCAACGTGTGCTGTCAGCCCTGGTCAGCCCTACCAACTATTCCAAACAAAGACGACCCCTTCGCGCAGGACGGCTGTGTCTGGTTTCGGCATACACGTTGACCGGCCAGGGCAGGATTGGTGCCAAGCAGGGCAGTTGCCAAGCAGGGCTCCGGTCGCAACTCCACGCAGTCGACGAGGTGATAATTTGGGGGCATGCCACTGGCAGGTCCATAGTTATATACGGACAATCCTGTATTATTATTATTTTTTATTATTGTATTACAAGCTCGAGAGCTCATAAGGCCCAGACGAGCCAGGAGGCTCATGGACCGCGAGAATAGGCAGGTCAAAAAGGAGCTAAGAACTATGTCGCCAAGCAGAAACTAAAGCAGGATCACAAACGAAAACAGGTAAAATGAAACAAACATATATACGGACAATCCTGGGACAATATTGTATTTTTTGTATTGTATTACAAGCTCGAGAGCTCATAAGGCCCAGACGAGCCAGGAGGCTCATGGACCGCGAGAATAGGCAGGTCAAAAAGGAAATAAGAACTATGTCGCCAAGCAGAAACTAAAGCAGGATCACAAACGAAAACAGGTAAAATGAACAAACATTCAAACTAGCATAGAAGACCGCCGTACCCAGATGTTGTGAACTAATTCAGCTAAGCCGCGTTGATTGTCCGCGCCCGTAACAGCAAGCATAGGCGGTGAAATGTAGTCGCCTAAAATGACACCTAGGGTGCTAAAACCCTGACGTATATCGTCGTACGCCGAACACTCCATCAGCACATGATATTCGTCTTCAGTACCACTATCACAGACCCTACAAGTACGCTCAGACCTCTGCCGTCCAGCAGGTCGATTATTCTCAATAGGCCAGGCTCCTAGACGAAAACGCAAAAGAGAAGCATAGGGTTTGGGGGGGATATACCCAGCCGTATGTTTCGGCATCCCCATCCAGTGCGTGTGCCGACACATCTTCACACCGGGCTTGTGGTTATCAGAAACGAACTCACGCGGGGGCGTGAGAAGCCTGCTGTTAAGCCAGTCTTCATCAAACCTCTGCTCCAACGTCCAAATCAAATTCCCAATATTAAGCGAACGCGACGCAACAAAGTCGACTTGGCCCTCCAAATCAAGACCCGGCGGGGGCTCCGGCCAGTGGTCCTGTCCCAAACACCTGAGTCCTCGTAAAACCAAGGCTCCCCACCCATGACCTGACAAGTCTGATTGAAGGGCAAGCCGAATTTCCTCACGAAACACTCTATGGAATACCGAACCCTTCGCATCAACCAGCTTGTTCCAGAAACGGTAGATGAGAGAAGCCCAGTGAACATGCAACGGGCGCTGCCCGAATTCCCTGAACAGGATTTTGTTGTCCGGAATCTTGCGCAGACCCGCGAGCATCTTCAAGTACATGCGTTGCAGCCCAACCATCCGATTCTCTAGCGCCTTTTCAAAATAGCAGTACCGACCTTGGGGATCGCGATCACGTTCGACAACTTGAAGAATGTACGACGGGCCCCAGACCTGTACCCCATAGGAAAGGATGGCGCAGATCTGCACGTCGAAGCACTTGAGGACGTCGTTCGCTATAAGAAACGTGCACCGATGCACGGCACAAAGCAACGGCACAACCAACGGAGCGCTGACGATGTGACGAAAGCCCCAGGTCTTTGCTTTTGCACATTATCGACTCGTTCCGGCGCAAATGACAATCCCGCTTCATGAACCAAGCTCATACAGAACGACTTCCAACGCATCATAACATAGAACTGAGCTGCGACTTTAAAGAGCACTCGATGTACGTGGCCACTGAATATGTCTGAGGGCGCTATGGCGATGAACGAAACAAATGCCTGGCGGTGTGTGGTGGGCCGGCCGAGGATCGAGGATCGCTTTATACCACAAAGCACTTTCGGAGCCAGTTTTGCGCGCTTTCACACGTAATCACACCGGCAAATGCCTTTTAGCTATAGCCATGGTCCACTCAATATCCCCACCCCGCTCCTAAATAGCATTTGGGTCGGTTGGTAAATCAGAGTAACTCGTTTGCGTGGAGTCCATCAAACGTGCGAACGGGTGGTCGTGTAATCGACTTGTCGGTCGGGCGCTCTCATTTGGGCACGAACGGGCAGGAAGTTATTTTAGGAAACCGCCATAACTGTCGACGGCCGGCGGTGCAGCTGTCGCGTCAGTATGCAACGTATGCAGTAGATGATCAAGGGCGTTGCTTGCCAGCTTTCGAATTTATTGGCACATATGAACGGCTGGTCGAATATACATGTTCAGCCGTCTGGGCGCGTAACGGTGGGCGCGCTCTCGGCTGCAAGGCATCGCTAATATGTGCAGTACGTCCTGACAGTACACAGTGACAGTGTATGCGCTCTTGATCATGTTTTCAAAGGTTTATAATTCATTTTAGGGGCTTTGGCCACGTGGCTGAAATGACAAAAAAAGCCGACAACTGTGACGAAACTGTCCGACTTTCCGCATGTCTGACAGGTTGAGACCATATGAGGCCCGATTTAGTTCAACCGAAGCGCGTGATCGTCATCTGTGCGTTTTTATCATAAGGAGATCAGTAAAACAGCATTTCTGGCGCCGCAGATGCGATCCCTCGCGCAGCAACGCCGCGGACCCGCGCAAATGGGTCAACAGCCCCCAGCTCGGCAGCCGCCCTCCGCCTGCTCCCGCCACCGCGCAGCCGCCCCCAACACACGACGCGGCATGATTGTCTGTGGGAGCTGGGACGAAAGCTCTCGCCGTTTGCCGTATGGCCCCCGAACTGCTCTCAGCCCTTGCTCCTCTTCACCCAGCCCTCCGCCTCGTTTTATCGCCCGTTTTGAGGCCCGCAGTTGCAACTCCCAACCCGCTGCACTATGCTTGCGCCCGGGGGGAGGGGACTTCCTCCCGGGTGGCCCGCTTGTATATAACACGTCAGACCGGAAGTCAATGCCCTGCTTGGGGCTTCAGGCCAGCGTCCAGCTTCTCGCGACTCATACCTTTCCTTCTCGGCGGCCGCCGCCCCTCCGGCGTCTGCCCCGGGCGGCACAGCCCGGGTTTCTGTGTCAAACGCACGGCGCCAGAATAGCACAAGCCGACACCGACTGGCGCTCCTGCTCGGCGTGACGGTGCTGCGGGGCGCTGGAGACGGCTGCGATCTGTCTGTGCAGCCGCCGTGCACCTTAAAGCCGAGGTGGCTCGCCTGGGCTCGCCGCACCGCGACCAACATAGCGGGGCAGCGGCCGCGGAAGGACGGTGTTGACGGACCTGACTCGACCTGATTACACCTACGCGCGTACCTTATATATCCGCACTCAAGGCATAGCCGCCCAAGGTTATGCCGGCCAACCGCGCCCGGCGGAAGGGCAGCCGCCGCGGATCTCCCATGGCGGCAGGCGACAGACCCACCGCTGCAGCTGCCGCCGTCGCCACGCGGCGGGCAGCCCCCCGCAAAACAAATTCCTGAACTGTTTGGCGCCCCAAGCCCAAAGCCTAACCGCTCCGTAAGAGACAAGGGCTGGTGCGTTCGTCTGGCTGCGGAGGGCACGCTGCCTCCATCCAGTGCGCCGACGCGTCCCCAGAACTTGCACCTCCGACATACCCCCTGGCTCACGGGCTGTTACGGGACCACCGGGGATGGGGTGTTCCCCCGGTATCTTCTTCTTACCCCCCCCCCTCCCCGAAGCATGCTTCATGCGTATATCCAGACCAAAGCCTAAAGGAGGTACAGAGGGCCTGAGGCCCCGCACCGAACCGCCGCTTCTACGCCAGAGCTTCAGGACCGTCCCGCCGATCTTCCATCCTCTACGCCGCCCCAGCATCGCGGCGGCAGGAGGGGGTGGGGTTGGGAAAGACGAATCGCAGAAAAGTACTCGAGGCTACACTGTAGCGAACCAGCACGCTGCAAAGGGGGGGAGCCAACGCCGCCGGGTGCTTTGGCGGCCGGAGCTCCTCCGGAGAAGGCACAAAGTACACACACGCAAGGAGGGCGATGAAAAATACGATTCGGCGGGGAGGGGCGGGGTGCGGTGCGGCGGCCGTCCTCCGAGTCGAGTGCGTCATGTGCCGCTGCCATCACGCCACGAACACCTGCGCCTCCGCCAGTTTCCGGTAGACCGCCTGTGGTGACAAATCGGCAAGCAGGAAGGGAGGGAGGAGGGAGGGAAAGGGGCTGGGCTGTAATAAGCGAGCTGTTCCAGCCCCGCGTTCGGGTCGTGGCAACGTTCGGACGAGAGGACAGCCGTTTGAATATTGGACGTGCCCCCCCGACCCCCTTCCCTCGCTGCACTTCCACTTCCCTGCGAGTCTTCCATTTAACCCCGTCCCTACCCACACCCACAACCCCCACCTGCGGCAGCCTGGCCCCCGCCATGCTGTTGGCGTACTGCGTAATGACTGCCAGCTCCGAAGCCAGCATCGCCGCCGCCTCCTTGCCCAACCCCGGGCGCCGAGCCGCGATGCTGTCCGCCGCAGTGGCAATCACATCCTGGCAGACGTGACGACAAGAGGGAGGAGGTCACTAAGAGGTCACTACTTTGGTTTCCGAGGGCGGAGACGGAGACAAGGGGGGGATGCGGGTGGGCGACGCCTTCGGCGCCCCTCCGTCAGGCCGCACGTGCGGCCCTCCACCTGTCGCCCGCCCCGCCCCCCTTTCCCGCCCTCTTCTTCCCCCTCCTTGCCTGCAGTCTCTCGGCGATGGCCGGATGCAGCTGTGTGCTCATGCGCACGCACAGGTCCAATCGGGATCGCTCTGTGGGGATGAAGGGCAGCTCCGACAGCCGCTGGAGGGCCTGTGCCGCGGGTGCGGGTCGAGGGGCAGGGAGGGACACAGCAGGGGAGTCAGGGAGTGATATGCGGACGAGTAGCCTCCGTCGCAGGAAGGGGGCGGGGCGGTAGAGTAATTACAGCCCAAAGAGGCGGCGGATAGGCCGGAGCCCGTGAGCGGTAAGTAGTGAGTAGGCAATAGAAATCTTGCCACCGGCGAAAGAACAGCGAGGCAAGTACAACCGAGGCGGCTGACAACGGGAGGGGCCGGTGTGGAGAGAGGACGATTCGTCGCTGGTACTGGTTGCAGCAACCAGCCGTGTCGAGACCAGGTATCGAGAAGGCAGGCAATCCAGCAGACGCCGCGACGTTGTCAAAGAAAGCCTGGGCGGCCAGCTAAACCCCCTGCCACCCTACCTGGTCGTGCCGGCCCCGCTTCGCCGCCAGAAGCATGTCCCGGATGGTCCCCAGCTGTTGAAACGCCTCCAGCTCGCGGCGGGCGGCGGGGTCCGCGGCGACCGCTGCCGAGGCCGACGGCGGCGACGCGCCAAAGGCGCCCGACGACGACGCGGCGCCGCCGCGGACGCCCGTCAGGCGCTCGACGGCGGCGCGGCCGCTGCGCGCGATGCGCTCCAGCCGCTCCATGGTGGGCGTCGGGGTGCCTGCCCGGGTGTGGGGGGTAGCGGATGAGGCAAGATACGGTAAACTGGGAGTTCATCCGATTACAGGCCGCCGGAGCCTCATTGGGGCGGGGCGGAGGGCGCAGTCCGGGCCGCAATGCATGCATGCATCTGTGCAGGCTCGCAGACGAAGAGCGCCGCCGGGGATTCGGGCCCTTTTCCCCCGCAACAACCACGTCATTGGTGGAACCTACCTCCATTCCACAAGGACACGTCCCTGCCCCTGCCCCGTCCCCCATGCCCCCCGGCTCGCGCGTGCCTCCCGCACGCACCTGCAGGCGCCCCCGCCTGTGCCACTGCCTCGTCCACCGCCGCCGCAATGGTCGCCGACATCTGCCCGTTGATGAGCGACAGGGCCGCCACCGGCCGGTCTGCGGCCAGGTACAGCTCCACAGCCTCCTCGGGCTGGGCCGACATCTGGGCGGATAGGCGGATAGGCGGTGGCAGGGCAGGGTCGGGAAGGACAACAACACGGGAGGAGCGGCGGACAGGGGCTGTGAGAAGAATAGGGCCATGGACAAGAGCAGGGACAGTGCAGTCCAGACATGCGAGCTGGCGAGGGAGTAAAATTGGGCGGATGAAAAGGGTATAAGGTTATGGATGGGGGCGTGGACACACGCGAGGGGACAAGGCAGCGGCGGACGGGAAAAATGGGAAAATGGGTCGGGGGACCAAGAGGGCGGAGACGCCCGAGCAAGCGCAACGGTGCGTTTCCCAAGGGGACACTGCCTGAGGGGGGGACAGCAGGCGCCGGCCCGCCCCCCCCCACACACAGGCACGCACCTGGCACTCGTACGCCACCCCTTCAAACAGCCGCCGCCGCTCCTCGGCGTCGGGCACCAGCGCGTGCAGCGACCCCTTCGCGCCCGCGCCGCCGCCCCCCAGCAGCGTCCCGAAGTCTCGTCCCCCCACCAACAGCTCCCGCAGCATGGCGCCCTTGACCGCCAGGCTGCCGCCGCGCGCCATGGCTGCCAGCCAGCGGTAGTACAGCGCCGTGCCAGAGTCGCCGGCGGAGACAAACTTGCGGCTGTACTGTACGGCCATGTTGGCAACGTCGGCGGCGGCGGAGCCGGGGCCGGCGCCGGCGGCGCCGTCGGCTGGCGGAGGGACAGGTGGCGTGGCGGGGGCGGGGTAAGAGGGTTAGGGGTTGCGCGTGGGTTGTCCCGTCTCGCGATGCCCGCGCGCCCCCCCCCATTGGCACCCACACACCCTCTCGTCTTACACTCGCGGGGCCGCGAGCCCCGCAGGCACAAACAATGAGCGAGCCGACCAGCCGGCACCCACCTCCCGGCGTCGCCGCCGCCGCTGCGCCCGCGCCGCCGGCGTTGAGCACCGCCAACGCGCCTTCCGCCTGCATCGCACAGCACAGCACACACCAAACCAGTCGACAGCCGACAGCCGGCGGGGCGACCCACATCAGAACGCACGACTCCACACGGCCGCGTTGACCGCATTGCCCACCACCCAGCACGAAAGCACCGACCCAATCCTGCGCGTCCTCCCCACATCACACCACCATGTGCTCCCAAGTACATCCCTCCAGTGGCAATGTGCAAGTATCCTGAGTACGGTAGTATCCGAGGCGTCTACTGACTGACTGGGCATTTTCCGACCGATCGGGCCCTTGTGGGTACTACTAAAGGTGATTAAGGTGGATAAAGGTGGATACTACTCTTTGTCCGTGAATGCTGCTGCTGCTGCTGCTGCGTTTCCTCGTTTTTCGCGCGTGTTCCGGGCCCACATAGCCGGTTACAACCCACCAAGCAAGCCAGCCGCTCACCTGCAGCGCCAGCCCAATGTGCACCGCATCCAGGCGGAAGGGTTTGGTGGTGTCGTCCCGCCACAGGAAGCGCACCGCCGTCGCCCACTGCAGGCTCAGCAGCAGCACCATCACGTAAGCCAGCGGCTCGCGGTTCTGCTTGCTGCGGGGGGCCGGGGGAGCGGCGGGAGGCGGAGGCCGAGGCGGGTGAGTGGAGGGAGGGGGGTGGCGGAGGGCAGAGGGGTGGAGGGGCGGAGGGAGTCGGTGGCGGTGTGTGTGGGGGAGGGTTGCGTTCGCGAGAGACGACGGGGAACGGAGGATTGGAAGAAGAACGAGGGAGACGGCCACACACCGCCCCCTCCTCTGATACGGACGACGCTCCATCCTCCACCCCATTCTTCCATACATAGACAAACCACACACACACACACAAGTAATCAACGCGCACACAGCTTTGCTACCACCACCGCCGCTGCTCACCTGTAGTACTGCGACGGCCACCTGTTGATGTCCGCCTGCAGCTCCACCAACGTGTACGACGCAACGCCCGCCGCCGGCAGGCCCGCCGCCGCCGCCGCGGCGGCGGCGCCGCCGCCCGACGGCCCCGCCGCCGCGCCTCCGCCTCCGCCGACCAGCGCCAGGCGCGCCCACATAAAGTCCTCGATCGTGGAAAGGATGGGGGGCAGGCCGGCGGCCTGCAGCGCCGCGCTCAGAGAGTCCACTGCGCGGGCGTCCCCCGCCAGCACCGCGCACACGAGTGCCTGGTAGGGCGCCCGGGCGCTGTGGCGGAGACCGTTCTTGTCGCGCAGCAGCCGCTCGGCCTCGCGCGAGAGCGCCACGGCGAACCTGCCACAAACGACGCGACGCGGACCCGACGCGACGCGACGCGGCGACCGCCAGATGCGTGTTTATGTGTGTGTGTGTGTTTGCGTGGGGTAAGAAGAAAGATACCACAGCGAAGGAACGGAGACGGCGGGGGTGTTGAGGGATCAAAATATCGCCCAAATACGGCCCAAAGAGCTTGCAAGCTGAGGTGTTGAGGAGGTACCCGACATATAAGAGGAGGTACCCGACATATAAGGATGCGACCGTGGGTGCGGAGAAGGGCGTTTGCGATGGGGTTGGTGAGGTGCCCTCCTTGCCAGGCACACCCATTCCCTGACACGGAGACAGCGGTTGGCAATGACCCTAAGGCCGTCATGCAGAGGCCGCCGCAGTCCGACAGTCCCCTTCCGATATGTCTTTACCGGAGCATTGGATACCTGGTACGAACCGGTGTGCAGACCGGGTTGGGGGTTTGCAGCGCTCGCTCGTTTACTCGCGATTACTTCACGCCCGCCCCCTCTCCACAGCCCTCACCTCTCCGACAGCCTGCAGCCGTTGGCCGTCCACTCCTCCACCAGTGGCCTCATGCTGGCGCCCACGCCCGCCCCCATGCCCATGCCCACGCCCACGCCGCCCCCGCGGCCGCCCGTCGTGAGGAGCAGCAGGTCGCCGCAGCGCTCGGCGATGCGCGCCGCCGCCTTGTCGTAGCCGGAGCGCAGGCAGTAAAAGAGCTGGATCCAGGAGGTGTCCATGCCGTTGGGGGCGGCGAAATCCAGCGGGCCGCGGTCGCGGAACTTGACCTGCGTGGACGCCCGAGGCGGAGGCGGGTTGTCAGAGTGCAATGCGGAATCAATAGGTACTGGTCGCAGAGCTACCAGGCGCCAAGATACCACTGCAAAGCAACGGGAGCGTGGAGGCGCGATACCGTGTGTGCCATACACACGCACACACACACGCCGACGGTTTATCCAGTAAGACGGGTAACGCCCAACGCACGCGCGTGCGATCCCCGGATGTCCTTCCCGCGGCCCCAGTGCGGCCCGGCCCGCCCAGCCATTACCTCCTCATCGCCTTTCGGGGTATTACGATTGTCCTTTATTCCCGTTCCCCTCTTCCACAACGCCTGTCAGCATCCTGGCAGCTTCTGCCTCTTTGGACTGTTACGCCCTACCCCAGTCACCTGCCCGCCCCCTCCCGCCGACGCCGCACCGCGCGCCGCGCCCCCTCGCCTACTCACCTGCACATACGCCTGTACGTCCCGCAGCGAGTCCGGGTCGGGGCCCCGCTCCGCCACCAGCTTGTACCGCGTAATGGTGGCCCGCATGTGCCGCTGGTGGCCCTCCTCCAGGTGCTTCCGGGCGCCAGCCACCAGCGCGTCAACGTACCGCTGACCGCCGCCGCCTGCAGAGGGCGTCACGTTGCGCCGCCGGGCCTCCCCCAGCACGCTGGCCAGAAGGCCCCAGATGGACGACATGGGGAAGTCCTGGCCCGCAGGCTTGTCCTCGTACTTCTGCATAGGCCGGAGAGTGGGAGACCGGGGGCGGACCGGGGGGAGTGAGAAAACAAAAAACAAGGCACCGCAGGAAAGGGACGGAGGGTGGGAGACCGAGGCCGGACCGGGGAGTTAGTAAGGGCGCAATGCGGGATTACTGATACCGGTAGACGATCAGGAGAGAGCAACGGAACACGGCTGGGCGAGTGCTGTCGCCTACGGCGAGTGCGCCCTGCTTTACCTCGCACGCCTCCTTGAAGCCCCTCACGACGTCCAGCCCCGCCGGTCCGCCCGCGTGGCTGCCCGCCGCCACCGCCATCTTCTTGACCAGCTCCACATAGGCCGCCTCCTTGGGGGACAGCCGCAGGGCCTGGGAAGAAAACACCTGGCCGCCGTCGCCTGCGCGGCGAGATGGGGGGCGGGGGAGGAGCCGCGAGAGCGCAGAGGTGTGCGCAACATCAGCGCTCGCCCGCAGGACTGCAGCGCGGCCTTGCTGACGGACACGTAGTAATGCTTGCAGACATGTCACGTGTCACAAGTGATAGCAGCCCTGCTTACGGTATAGGCCAAGTGTTAGTCCTACGCTGCAGCACCAGAATCCTATGTAAGAGGACGGACGAAGCCGCACGACAGCCGCACACATGTCATCTCGTCATCATGTGGCACTGACGTTTCGACACGCCGCATACAAACGGGAGCATAAACCACCGCGTTTGCGCAGCTTCTTTCCGGGGCCGGCGCGCGCCCCCGCGTGCGCACGCCGACCCTACCCGACCCACCGGTTCCGCTTCGCCCGATCAACGGCTGTGGGCCGCCCGGCGTGCCGCTTGGCGCAATGAGTCCGAACAGGCGGCGCTTATTGGCCGCCCAGTCCCGGGACATGCACTGCTCCATGTACGCCTCGAACGAGGCGACCGACTCTTGCTGGGCCTCCTGCAGGCCGGAATGCGGGGCCGCATGGGGTGGTGGTGGTGGTGTAAAAGTGCAATGCAAAGTTGGTACCGCATGGAGAGGTGTGGTGTGCTGGTGGGAGGGCGTCGGGCGTGATGGTGAGCTGGTGCAGGGGTCGTTTCGTGATCGAGTTCCCGGACTGGAACACACTTATGCGACGATCAAGAAACCATGGCCACCGCCCATGCACTGCCAGCTTTCCCGGGGGATATCTAAGCCGGTTCAGTCAAGACTTGATGTCAGGCAAGACTTGATGTGACAGACGTGCCCGATTCCCTCCGTTCTCCCACGTCCCCAAAGCCTCCAACCCAGTACCAATGTCTCATTGCACCCTAACAAACCCCCTAGCCAGCCAGCCAGGTAGGTAGGTAGGCGATTCGGTACCTGTATGGCCGCCAGCAGCGTGGCCTCCTCCACCTGCTGCAGGTACTCCTCCACGCTGCTCGTCTCCGCGTGGAACACGTCCTCGATGGTGGGCACAATCTCCAGGCCCACCACCTCGGACGTCAGCCTGACGGTGCAAAGGCGGGCGGGGATGGAGCAGGTGGGGACGGAGGGCCATGCGGTCAGCGACTGCTAAGGGATTTGCAGGCCAGGGCAGAGGGCACAACCCGAGTGCTGGCTCCGGGTGCTCCGGCACCGGATGGGTGCAGAATATCCGGATGTGGGCGAGGGAGCGAGGGGGTAAGGAGCGGGGTGGGGGTGATGGCATGGCTGTCGGCTCGCTGAAGGTTGGGACCGAGAGCGTGCGTTGACCGTGCGACATACTGGCATCAGCATTGCATGTGCTTCCACGTTACAGCGATGCCAGATCCTCAAGCTTCAAGACTGTAATTTGCGTGCTAATTAGAACGCCCGGGGGGGGGAGCTGAGCACGGAAGTCGGGAGTATGTGACGATAGGGGGGTCCGGGAAGAAACAGCCGGGAGAGGAGGAGGTCCGGGACATAGCCCGTTTTGGGCGGCACACCGCCCAGAGGTGCCGGCTGCCCACCTGCTAGCATCGAAACCTTGCTGTGCAAGCAAACGTGTCGCTGCTGCTTGTTCCGCCGGGCCCCGGTACCGGTTGGTCCGCGAGCGCAGCGCGTCGGCATACTGCTGGAGCTGCGGCAAGCTACGCTCCACCCGCGGCACATTGTTTAAATCCTGTTTACGGCCCAGAGAACGATGGTCGGCTTCAAAATAGAGTACAACCAAAACCGAAAGCCGCCAAGCATGGAGAAGATCGGTAGCGACAGATAGTGGCTAGGGCGCGTGCAGGCGACTCTATACCGAGGACATGAGCGCACCTGGCCCACTAGGTCTGCAGATTGCTGCAACAAAGTATTCCAGTCGGCCGCTCCGGACATTTGCAAGGAAGGCCGCCCAAGCCAGTTAGACTGTTATAACGTGTTATGATCCATGCATACTAGGATAGTAGTGCTAGATGTGAAGCTTTGGGACCAAGTTTTGCATTCAACAATTTTGGCGGGTTGGTTTGCACGGCAGCTGCTCAAGGCCTGTAACTCACCGCAGCTCACTGTCATTCAATTTATCATAGCAAATTGTAGTCTCTACATACACTATCAGACGTCCACACTTGCGTCTGCGTAGTCCCCAGTCGGCTTATCATAATTGGGCAGTATTCGTAACATCGCTGAAGCTTGCATTCGAGCCAACATCAGTGTCCCGACCTACTGCCACATGTACTGTCTGGTGACAAATTAGCGAACTTGTCGTCTGGCGTTGCGAATCATTTACCTTGTATCTCGGGCCGCGCCTTCCGGCCTTGTCACTCGTGCATCGCTTAGAGAGCTCCGGCGTTGACGACTACACATAGCCATGTCAGATAAGCCTTTCGCGGCAGAAGCCGCGCAGTTTGGGCAGGCAATGAACGCCATCAATTACGGGGAGGTGGTCAAGGCAGCAGTGCGCGACTACAAGAAGGAGGTGCTGGATAAGCAGGGGCAGGAGGTGAAAGCCTCTCATCAGCTAGTTGCCATGGATGACTTGATGGAAGACGAGGAGCTACAGAAATTGCACGAGGAGCGCATCGCCCGCCTCAAGGCGGAGCGCGAGAAGCGCAACCAGCAGGCGCAGAAGGGCCACGGCACGTACTCGGAGATCACGGAAGGGGACTTCTTGGAAATCGTCACGCAGACGGACTTAGTCGTGTGTCACTTTTTCCATCGAGAGTTCGAGCGCTGCAAGATCATGGACAAGCACCTGCAAACGCTCGCACACAAATACTTCAACACGCGGTTCATCAAGCTTTCGGCGCCGGACTCGCCTTTCTTCACGGTCAAGCTGAACATCAAGATGCTGCCGTGCATCATCGGCTTTAAGCAGGGCGTTGCGGTGGGGCGCGTGACGGGCTTTGAGGGGCTCGGCGGACGAGACGACTTTCCAACCGAGTTGCTGGAGGACCAGCTCTTGCTCATGGGGATAATCGAGCTGCCGGAGAGGGACCGTGACGACGAGGACCGCATGGATGGGCCGGGGAAGAGCGTGCGCAAGAGCGTGCACTACAGCAAAACCGCCAGCGACGAGGACAGCGACTTTGACTGAGCTGCTTTGTGTAGGTTTGTATTGGTCGGACGTGCGGGAAATGTGATGGTGACCGGTGTGACCCATGGGACGGGACGGGGCCCTTCCAGAGGCCGACCCACATGGCACGATTGTTCGCACCCATTTAATTTTCATGACTCTTGGGAAGTAAATGTGTAGAGTGAGACATGTTTGTGCGGTATCTTGTCCGTGCGGGACAGGGTGTGCTATGACATAACTTGGATGCGACCTGCGATGTGGATAGACGCCGAGGTGATGCACGCCTCGAAACGATGCTTACTGTGTGCGTGTGTTCGAAGAACCAGTAGAGCATTACACATGACACGCTATTGCAGCCGGGAAAGGATTTCCGGCTGCGAGAGGTGTATAGGTAGGGTGTGGCTCGGCCCTGACCCCTGAGCCGTCGGTACGTTGACCAGCCTAGTCGAACCCGGAGTAGATGCCGAACTCTCGGGCTTGCCGCTTAGACTCCTCTACGTAGTTTTTCCCCCTCGACGACTGCCCCGCGTCGCGTTTTCGCTTTTCCTGCATTCGGAGGACGTCACGGGGCGTGCGAGCACACGGGGCGATGCTTAGCGAGGCCCCGTGTCCATGAAGGGGCTCAAGTAGAGGGCTCAAGTAGAGGAGCCGCGGTGAATGTGTATGGCACATACACGGGGCGCGCAGGGGTGTATACATGCAGAGATGCCGACCATTTGTTCAGCCGTGGAAGAATGTGCCAAGGTGCATAGGGAGAATCAAGTAGACGCAAGGCTGGCAGGCAGACAGCAATCGGACAGGAATGGGCCGCTATTTTGCAGTGCAACGTTGCGATGCCTCGCCGGCTATCAGGAGCGTGTGAAGAAGATGTATTCGTTTAATAACGGCTATGTTGGTTGTTGACGACATCCGTCCCGATCCCGCAACCCTCGTTCTTCCACACCGCGTATCACCGCCGTCGTCTGCTACGGTGCCCGTCTTGCCTTTTGGTTATAGGACAGCGCCTTGTCCTTGGGCCCCGAGCGCTCGGCCTGCTGCTGCCTGGCCTCGAGGCGCTCCTGCCGGGCCTCCTCGCGAAGCCGGGCGGCGTGCTGCATGGCCTTGATGGAGTGCAGCGCACTCTCCTCCACCGCCTTCGTCACGGCCTCGCGAGTGGCGGCCCGGTCCTGCAGCGCGGGCGCGAGCGCACACAAGCGGGCGTGGGTCGAGAAGAGGCTGTGGGTTGATGGCTGCGTAGGCAAAGTCGCAGCCAATCTAGTCCGAGCTTTGGTGCTGGATACTACGCACTGTTGGTCCTCGTTGGACGTGCAGTTCGCTTAATAACAGCAGCAGCAGCAATCTGACCGGCCCCCCTCCATTTGTTCACTTCGCCGCGCAAAATGGCGCACCCTCCAAGATGGTGCCTCCGCCTGCGTAAGGGCCGTGGATGTACGGCCGCAACGGCCCGCTTGGCCCCGTCCATTGCAACCGGGGTTTCGTGTTCGGCGTTACACCAGGGCTCATGGCGGCGCTGGTGGCAGCACCAAGTACCGTACGTCTCCCCAGCCGCACATGCCGGCCCGTGTTAACTGAGGCACCATCTCATCTGGAGCGACTTGGCCCCGACGCGCAGATAGCGCAAAGCCGTGGCTGGCTGGCCTCGTGGTCTGCCACACGCACGATACCCTCTCCTGTACAACAACCCTCTCAGTAACACAAGGCCGTACCTCGCCGTCATCGTCGCCCTCCTGCTGCTTAGCCGCTCGACCACTGGACCTGGATTGGGTAAGCGGGGTATGGCTCGGTGCGCGGCCGCCGTCAAAGGGGCTGGGGTCCCTTGCCTGGCTTCCCACGTGCAGTTGGGAGGGCTTGGATACGAATGGTCAACGGCCCGCAACGACCTTGCCGAGCATAGTTCAAGGGGTTTGCCAGTTTCGCAATCGTGGAGCCCGCGCACCAGTTCCAGTTTTGGGGTTCCTGCTCGGCGGGTGGCTTGACCAGGAGGACGCTGGGGCCGCTCTTGTAGCCAGCCCTCTCCAAATCCTCCACACTCAGAGCTGGCTTCTTTTTCGGAACTTTGACGTCCTCTTGGTCGCTTCCCGAGCTGCTGGGCGCGTCCGTGTCCGAGTCCGACTCGTCCGCGTCGCCGAGAGGCAAGCCCATGAATTTATCCGACTTAGGCTTTACTGTATGCTTTGACATTGTTTGGTTAAATTCCCTACGAGTGTGGGAATTAACTAAGTTGCCAAAGAAATTTGTCTTAAAGGCGCCCAAGCAGGTGAGATGCCGAAAATTTTGTAAGAAGCAATTAATATTATTGTAGTTAATTTCAGCTTGCGCCAATTGACGTATACAGGAATGCGGCCGCTGAGTAAGCTGGCAACATGTCTCGGTTGACGGTTAAATAGTGACTAGTACGGCAGTTGGCGTCGCCTGAAGTTACCGTTACGACGCAAGCGTGGTGTATATATAGGTCGCCCGACCACAGAGACATGCCCTGCGCCCTCCTGAAATCCTGTTGCCTCGGAAAACACGGCAGCTTCTGAGGTTCCGGCAGCGACCCGGCGACAGGTAGGGCCGCACAGGCGGAGGAGCAGGACGTTTGCTAACAGCTTCGAAAGTCTCAGTGTCCTCCTGGCGTGCTTATGGAGGCTATCACTGTGAAGAAGAATGCTGTCCTGGGCCCAGCAGACGTCCACATTATTGACAGTGGTGTCGGTGGGGGCGTTGTTGTGGTTGTGGTTGTTACAGTGGGCTCTCGACCCGTGAGAGAGTAAAGCCAGATGGCCAGGTGGCCTTGCACTGCTGTAGCGAAGACGATAAGGGCAAACGTACCCACGGAACAAACAGCACGAGAATTACCCAGATTGGGACGAGCCGAACCCGGGGCGAAGATTCAGAACTCCACGGCCTCGAGGGAATCAGCCATGGGGCTGTCCCAATGGGCGACGAGCCCCGGGCCCCCACAAGTATCCAATAGGCGCACCAACAGACCAGACAGCAACTCGCGGGCTGCAACTGGGTGAGCCCTGCGCCCTAGTGGAGCATTAGTAGTAGTAGTCGTTACACGGGGCTCCAGGCCGCCGGAGGGGTAGGTCCGGCGGGCCATCAGGCCTGGCAGCTGGCACTGCCCGAAAGACTCTGTGTGCGGCCCGTCCGGGTCTCCCCTCCGCCCTCCCTCGAGTGGTCGTGGTGTCACCCTGGGGCCCTGCGAGCTGGCCGCTGAACTCGACAGCAGACAGTCCCCGTATGTAATTGCATTTCTGGCTGTCGCGCTTAAAGTGTCCCGAAATACGGTGTCTTTGGGCTCTGGCGGCTCTGGCGGCTCTGGCCGGAGAGCACCGCCGGTGCTGGATGTGGTTGATTCGTGGGGCAAAAAGAAGATACCGCAGCGGAGACGGAGACGGCGTTAGCGAGCGGACCCGGAACCCAGTAATACTTATCGAACATACCTGTAACCTTGGGTATTGGGGGGCAAGTCGGCGTTGGCGGCTGCGGCGTGTTTACAGTGCGTGGTCAAGGCGAAGTTGCCATGCCGCCAGGCTCGCTCCTCGGCCCGAGGCCCGTGTCCTCCTCATTCATGGCGCAGAGGTTGATGCTTGCTTGCCGCTCTTACGGCTCTTACGGACTCGCCTGTCTGGGTCGGCTGTCCTCCGGACGCTAGCTTGGATGCACTGTTTGGGTCGCTGCTTGCTTTCGGCGTCTGCCGTTGAAGTCTTGCGCCTTCCCGCGCCGTCCTCCCAGTAATTAGTTCTCACCAAGGCAACCAACATTAATATTATTATTATATTGGCGGGAATGAAGACTGTTGTCAGTCCATTTGGCTGGGCGGGTGCCAGGCACCGGTAACGTTACCAGAATTGCGACTTGCGTCGGCTGCAGACACGCCTCACGACCGTTGTTCTCGTTGACATGTGTAATTGTGTGTACGACGGATGCCCCCAACCGAAAGCACAAATACCATACATACGGCACTACCCCCCACGCAAAACTACCAGATCTAAGCTAGATATCGTACACATGGAAGCTTCCACTGGCGGCAGTCAGCGCGGCCAGCACCCCGGCTGCCCCGGGCAGCACGAGGAGCCCGAGAGCGAGCCGGGGCCCGAGGATCACTGCTGGATTTGCTTTTGCGGCAGCTCCCCCGGAAAGCCGATTGAGAAGCTGTGCGCCTGCCCCGACAGGTTCTTGCACCGCGTTTGCATTGCGCGCTGGCAGGTCGGTTGCGATGCGGACCTTTCGGCTCGAGCTGCTCGAACTGCTCGACCCTAGACCACGACATACATAACTTTGCCACAAGCGCCGCGCCGCCCCGATCAATAATGCACGTCATTTACGATTATTCTGATTGATTGTTCTTCATTTGTTCCCTTGCCGCAGCTGCGATCCGCCGGCCGAAGGTGAGTCGCGTCTCGCGTGCACGTGCGTGGCGGTTGGCGCAAGTCGGCGCCAACAGCCGGCAACCTGCCCAGCGCTACCTACCATTTCGCTGACGACAGCGCACGCACCAATGACAACATTCTATCTCAGCTTAACAATTATTCTTTTTTTGCAGCGAGGAGCACTGGTGCAGGTTCTGCTCTCAGGTAACTGTCAAACAGGGTCAAACTGTCTCCTGGGTTGAGACAAAGCCATCAGCTGCCGTCGAGTGCCTGCCAACATGCGAGCACCCTTGCCGTACCCTTCCTTGCCGTACCCTTACTACACATGTCGTGCACAAACGCACTTCAGGGCCAAGCTGTAGCTTCTTGACTGTCCTGCTCAGCTGCCTCCCTATCCGGCAGAATGTGCAGCGTCGGTTCTTGTTCTTGGGTTCTGGCCCCGCCGGTATTCGACTCGATATGCAAACCCGTGCCCATATCCCAGCTCCCGAGCCGCACCCTGCCGCACCCTGCCGCACCTTTTGATTGGTTGCTTCGCTCACTCGCCCTGCTCGTGTTCGTTTCTCCTTGCATGGATGGACCCTTACGGGCTGTTTCGCAGTGAGCGCCTGACGATGCCGTGTTCTGCTGTTGCCCTCTCCACACGCAGGGGTACCCGCCCTGGGATAGCACGCTGACGCCGCCGCACCTGCAGCAGGTCACCGCGACCGTGCAGGTCTGCGTGCGGGTCGTCTTGGATGACCAGGTGAGGCCCTGTGGCTGGACAGGGTGGGAAAGGGGGTGGGGTTGGCTAAGGCAGGCGCCAGGGGGAGGTCCTGTGGGAGGCGAGTACCCGGCTGGTTCCCCGCCGCCCCACCGCCCCAACGCTCCCCCTCGACGCTCGTGCTAGTTCGCGCCACCATACTGAAACCCCCGTATACTCAAGTCTGGCTAATAATGTTGCACCTTGGTTGATTGCCTGCGGATAACGAAGCACCGTACATGCGCTGATCGCCGCCGCCGCCGCCACCTCTCCCTCCCCGTGCTTATTTCCCGCACCGCAGACGTACCGCGTGCCCCTGCGGCAGGGTCCCGAGGGTAGGGAGGAGTTCCAGCAGCTCATGAAGGCGCTGCACGGCATCCCGCCCGAGAGCGAGGAGAGCCTCCAGGTCTGCGGACGGGCCGCCGATAGGGCTGCGGAACAAGGGAATCGATCTGGGGTTCGGCTCTGGAGCCGCGCCGTAGCGTACTGTAGCAACCAACACGGTCGGGTGTTGTGCCGCCGCACGCGCGCAACCGTCCAGCAGGGTCGATCCGGCTGCAACGCTGCTTCACTCGTCAGTGGTCACTACCCAATATCATATCGGATGACCCGGGGTCAGACCCGTGGTGGTGGCAATGACCCATCAGCAACGCAGACTCACTGACTCAGCGGCGGCTGCACGGGGACAGCAGCAAGAGCATCGCCGCGCGCCTAGGAGATAGGACAGCCAATCAGCCATGCAAGTGCAGAGGGGCAGGCCACAACTTGCATGGCGCATACTGGCATACACCCACCTACACCTTGCGAACGCGGTTATGCAATACCGTATGCCGACCGCGGCCGTTGTGTGCAATAGGGCGAGTCTGCCGCCGCTGGCTTCTCGCTCGCAGCAAACTCGGCTCTCTTCCCGTGCGCTGATCCGGATGTTGTATGTGTACGACTGCATGTACGACTGCATGTACGACTGCATGTACGACTGCCTGCCCCCCTTACCTGGGCACCACTGCGCAGTTCTCCTTCAAGTGCCCGTCGCCGGACGGCAGTAAGTACACGCGGTTGAGCGCGCTGGGAGACAGAATGGGTCGCTCGTCTGTCGGCTCGGCTTGGCGGTCGAGGTCGCGCCGGCCGAAAGGGTTTAGAGTTTTCGGGTTTTAGGGTTTCCATGCATAGGATCCAGGATGCAGGATGCATCTATCGATGACATACGGGATGCAGCGCATTATGCTTTTTGGGTGTGCGCGGCGACGTGGCGCAGACACGCGATCTACCAGGTGTTGTGGAGAGTCTGGAGACTACTGTGCTTGTCGCGCCGGCTGTGCTTCCCCGGTGGTTTCGGGGCGGGCTTGCGCGCCTGTGGTACAGGCGACCGGGCAACCTCGCCGCTGGGCGGCTGCTGCTGCTGTGCACAGCCCACCCCTGCCTACCTGCCAACTAACCCAGCTGTCGCCCATCGCACCCGCATTACACACAACAACGCATCTCCACCGTCCATCCCGGCGGCCACCCCCGACCCCGTCGCCGTCGTGCATTGCGCACACGTCGTGCATGGCTTGGCTCTCTAACGCCGGTGTGACGTGTGCGGCGCGCAGGCGGCCCGGTGGAGCTTCAGGGCATGGAGGCCTTCGATGCCGCCATGTACTGCGCCCGCGTCGCTGCGGCCAGGAGGTACATGGATCAGGGCCTGGGCTTCGAGGAGGCGGCCGACGTGCCGGAGGCGCAGGAGGCGGCGTTCGACGTGCCGGAGGCGCAGGAGGCGGCGTTCGACGTGCCGGAGGCGCGGGAGGCGGCGTTCGACGTGCCGGAGGCGCGGGAGGCGTTCGACGAGCCGGAGGCGCGGGAGGCGTTCGACGTGCCGGAGGCGCGGGAGGAGGCGTTCGACGTGCCGGAGGCGCGGGAGGCGGCGTTCGACGTGCCGGAGGCGCGGGAGGCGGCGTTCGACGAGCCGGAGGCGCAGGAGGCGTTCGACGAGCCGGAGGCGCGGGAGGCGTTCGACGTGCCGGAGGCGCGGGAGGCGGCGTTCGACGTGCCGGAGGCGCGGGAGGCGGCGTTCGACGAGCCGGAGGCGCAGGAGGCGGCGTTCGACATGCCGGAGGCGCGGGAGGCGTTCGACGAGCCGGAGGCGCGGGAGGCGTTCGACGAGCCGGAGGCGCAGGAGGCGGCGTTCGACGAGCCGGAGGCGCGGGAGGCGTTCGACGAGCCGGAGGCGCGGGAGGCGTTCGACGTGCCGGAGGCGCGGGAGGCGGCGTTCGACGTGCCGGAGGCGCGGGAGGCGTTCGACGAGCCGGAGGCGCAGGAGGCGTTCGACGAGCCGGAGGCGCGGGAGGCGTTCGACGAGCCGGAGGCGCAGGAGGCGTTCGACGAGCCGGAGGCGCGGGAGGCGTTCGACGAGCCGGAGGCGCGGGAGGCGGCGTTCGACGTGCCGGAGGCGCGGGAGGCGTTCAACGTGCCGGAGGCGCAGGAGGCGGCGTTCGACGTGCCGGAGGCGCGGGAGGTGGATGCCCGCTGGGTTGTCTGCTGATGGCTGATGGCTGAGGGTTTTGGATGGGTGGTTACCCGGCTGCGCCTCTTCTTTTGAAGCATGTCCGATCGAAGGAGCCGTTCATCAATGGACCCTTCCTTCTGACTCCATCGCTGCGAAAGCCCACAGCTGGCACGTGACGACGTGCATCCCGCATGTCTGCTGCCGTGCCCAGCTGTGGTGCCAAGGAGCTGTGGTTCCGGAGCTGGTTCCTCCCCGGAGCGGAGCCGGGGGGGCGGGGTTTACCAGCTTGATTGGGACGCGGCGACAGTTGCGGCTTGGTGCTTGGGTGGGTCGCCCTGCCTGCCTCGTGTGGCACGGATGCGGTGATGGCTGGCTGGGTTCGTTCCGGACGGGACTGGCAGGAAGCAGCTCCAGGGAGGGGAGGGGAGGGGAAGGGAAGGGAAGGGAAGGCCTGTGATAAAAGTGGTGGAGCGGATCGGGGTGAGGGAGATGCCGGCATGGGAGCATTTCGTTCAGCTCCTGTCATTTGGGTCCGGGATTGCTTGATGTATGTGTGGACGTGGCGGCGGGGTGGTGTCTATGCCTATGGCCAGTCAAGCGGATGAGACGGCTATCGGGTGGGGAGGGGGGCTGCGGGCTGGGATGGCGGGGTAGGTGCCGTTGGTGCTCAGAACGAGTACTGCCTGCATGAGGCGGAGGGAGGGAGGGACGGCCTGAAGGGGGAGGGCCGTCAAGAGGCAGAGCTCCTGGGAGGTTGATGATGACAGGATGCGGAGGAGGGGGCTGATGCTGAAGGGGGGCTGATGATGAGAGGGGTCTGATGATGAGAGGGGGCTGATGAGGAAGGAGGGCTGATGAGGAGGGAAGGCTGATGAGGAGGAGGGGTCTGATGAGGAGAGGGGTCTGATGAGGAGAGGGGTCTGATGAGGAGGGGTTTGATGAGGAGGGGTTCTGATGAGGAGGGGTCTGATGAGGAGAGGGGTCTGATGAGGAGGGGGTCTGATGAGGAGAGGGGTCTGATGATGAGAGGGGTCTGATGATGAGAGGGGTCTGATGAGGAGAGGGGTCTGATGATGAGAGGGGTCTGATGAGGAGGGGGCTGATGAGGAGGGGTCTGATGAGGAGGGAAGGCTGATGAGGAGAGGGGTCTGATGATGAGAGGGGTCTGATGAGGAGGGGTTTGATGAGGAGGGGTTCTGATGAGGAGGTGTTTGATGAGGAGGGGGCTGATGAGGAGGGGTCTGATGAGGAGAGGGGTCTGATGAGGAGAGGGGTCTGATGATGAGAGGGGTCTGATGAGGAGGGGTTTGATGAGGAGGGGTTCTGATGAGGAGGGGTCTGATGAGGAGGGGGGGGAGGAAGAGCCGAGAGCGAGCGCAGGTGGAGAGGCCGGTGGTTGCCGTTTACTTACCACGGTGTGTGGAAGCAAGGCGGCCACGTGCTGTGGAGATGGGGCGCTCGGCAGCGAGGCTTTGCGCCTTGCGCCTGGGTTGTCGTTGCTGTTGTTGCAGTGGCCTCCCGACCCTTGGGAACAGCGGGCCACCCGGGGTGGTGCGGAGGGCTGTGACGGCTGAGCTTCGGCCGGGGCTTGTAAAGGAGCGACAGGCAGCACGCACTGGAGCGACTGGATGCGATGGGAAGGGCGTGCAATGGGGCACGTAGTTACTAGTTTCTCAGGAGGCGGGTGCAATGGTACCAAATGTGCAGGCCCTCGCAGGCCCGCAGCCCGGCTCCCTTATTCTCTCAGGCTTTGCAGAACTTCTGGAGCCTGCACACGTCATACTGCAAAGGATCAGATGTGCCTCGGCAAAACAGCTGTGGAACGCCGAATCATGGCCGAAAGTATGTACCTGGTACGTACCCTTCAACTAGTAACTTTGGCGGTTGACGGTTGGGCGCCCGCTCTGCTGCTGTCAGAATGTACGCCTGCTCCCGCACGCCGCGGTTATTCGGGGTGCTATACAAGTGGAGAGGGTGGTGGGGCGGCTTACGGTGCGGGGCGGGGAGCGGAAGGGGCAGAACCGTGGCCGAAACCCAACGCAATGGGTTCGTATCGACCGACGGTGTCTCCATGAGATCTTCATAGCCGCCGAGCCTACCGTTTGTCACCAGCAGGGCTTCGCGAGCTTGTGCGAATAGGACCTCAAGGGCAGAATCGGCGGATTTACAGGCCGCATTCTGGAGATACATGCTGCCTTCCGGGGATTTCTTCGCGTTTGTGAATATCGCTAGGAGTTGGCACAGTGCGTCCGCCAGGTGGCCGACGTCAATGGTACTCCCGTCTTCCAAATACGCAATCATGGCCGCAGCTGCAGGTGCATCAAACGAAAATGCCGGACCCGACGAAATACATTGTCTGGGGATGCACGGCCGGCCAATGCTTGTCGAGAAGCAGCAGTGCCTTGTCAAGATCCATGTTGACATTATGCAGAACTAGCCGGCAGAGAATCTCATTTGGGAGTGCCGAATCATGGTGAGGGACCAGTGCGCTTGTAGGTCGTACTATTTTGGAAAATAGTACGGCACGCATGCTCCAGCGCTGTTCCCGCGCACATAAAAGGTATTCACATAACTGCTTGGCCTTGTATCGGTTCGTTATATGTGCCCCAGCAGCTTTGGTCACTTAGGCAGCTATTCATAAGTCAAAAGCACAAAAGGACCTTTGCTTGCAGTACAAGGGCCTGAACGGTGAACGGTGAACCTTCACTGAACGTTCACGGTGAGCGTTCAGTGCAGGTCAGTGAACGTTCATTCTCCTTTCAGTGAACGAAGAAACCCGCGGTTACCCGAGGTACTCTGCTCCGCATAAATCGTTGGATTTTTAAAATCGGCCCACCGCCAGGTGGTCGCCGAACAGCTAGCCAAATAACAGGAGAAATGTGTTTCAGATAAATAAAAGGCTTATGTAGGTACCTATACCGAAGCGAGCATGGATACTCCTGTCAACGGCGATGTGGCACGGGCCATCACCAAACTTTTTGCGTGCGAGAAAGATTCCGACTGCGTAATTATCTTTTATCGTGAGAGCAATGCCCCGGCCGAACTGGAGGCACCAGCCAAGCGACGGCGGCTGCAGGACTGCAGCCGCTCAGCCCGGGAGGTCCTCGGCGAGCCACTGCCGGGTCACCAACTCGTCCTGCGCTACGCGTCGGACCTGTTCGCGGCCCAGGTAATCACACCTCAGCCCATAAGCACCGCGCTACACGCCCGTTTTACTCCCCATCAGGTCCCGCCTCCCCAACCCCCGCTCAGCCCCACTCCCAAACCGCCCTCACAACCCTTTCTTAACGCCAACTACAGGTGAAGTGGATCACGGAGAACCCCAGCGCACAGCAGCCCGCGAAAGCTGCCAAGGTAAAGAGCATCACGCAGTTCGCCGACCTCCTGTCGTCTGTCCCTTCTTTCACACAAGCCACAGAACCCCTTCCTCGCCTCGCCGGCAGCAGGACGGCGGCTCCCCGGCCCCGCGGGCGAAGAAGAGGGCCGGCAACAGCAGCAACCGGCGGGGAACCCAGCTGCACGTGCCGCTGCGCAGCGAGCAGGAGCTGCCCGCCGCCCGCGCCGCCGTCGCCTTCGCCTACACGGGCGAGGTGCAGGTAGAGGGCGGCATCCGGGCAGTGCTGGAGGTCCGCCGCCAGGGCGCCTACCTGCAGATGCGCAGCTGCGCCGCCGCCTGCGACAAACGGCTCGTCGAGAAGCTGCAGGCCGGCGGCGCGGCAGCGCCGCCGGCGCCGCCCGCCGGCGACCCAGACCGTCTGTCCGCGGTCCTCGAGCTCTACGCGTGCGCGGAGCTGTGGCCGGACCCGGAGCTCGAGCCGAGCTTCGCCGCGGTCCTGCACGCGGCCAGGGCCGGCCTCGCAGGCCACTTTCGGGATGCGCTGGCGGCGCTCAACGTGCCGTCGCTGCGCGCTCAGCTGCTGGGCCTGCCGGCGGACTGCCTGGCGGCGTTGCTCCACTCGGAGACCTTTGGCGCCGACTGCGAGTCGAGCGTGCTGCTGCTGCTGGCCACCTGGGTGGGCGCCAACCAGGGGGGCGCCGCCGATGCACGCGCGCGGGCGCGGCTGTGCCGCCTGCTGCGGCTGCTGCACCTCAGCCGGCCCTACCCGCACCTTGTGCTGCCGGCCCTGGCGGCCGATCACGAGAGCTCTGCAGCCAACCACGAGAGCTCTCCAGCCGAACGCGACAGCTCTACAGCCGAACGCGACAGCTCTACAGCCGAACGCGAGAGTCCTGCAGCCGACCACGAGAGCTCTGCAGTCGGTTGGTTCCCGTTGTCCGTGGTGGAGGCGGCTTACCTCTGTGGCCTGGCTACCGCATCCGAGCCGGAGCGGTCGACGTTGCTGAACCGCAATGCCTTCGCTGTTCCGAGGCTGGAAGCGCAGCCGCCGGGGCCGCCGGAGCCGCCGCAGCCGCCGGTGGAGCAGTGGCAGACCTACAACCCGACGCCGCGGCCGCAGTGCCTGCCGGCCGGCGGGCTCACCTTCACCTGGCACATCAGTCAGGGGGTGCTGAAGCGGGCGCTTGCGGACCTGCAGCCGGGCAAGCGGTGCTTCATCCCTGGCACCTTTGACGGCGGCTTGACGGTGGTGAGCGCCTGGGGACTCGAGTGGGCGACCGGCGTGCGCGCCACTGGTGGCCAGCAGTCCGCAACACCGTACGTCAAGTGCCAGCTGCCGCGGGTGCTGGCGGCGCCGGGCTCGCGGCTGGACGGGTTTAGGAGGCCTTCGCCGCCGTGACGACCAGGGTGCGCCTGAGCGTCGTGCGCTGGCAGCAGGGTGCGCGCACGGAGGTTGGGCGCAGCAGCAGCTACCCGTTCCTGCTCGACGTGATCGGTGGCGTGGAAGGCGTGATGCCGCTGCAGCAGCAGCCGCAACAGGGCGCCGGCGGCCGGGCAGGCGGGCTGTTGGCGCCGTGGGCAGAGTACTTGCGACAGGGCAAGATCACCGGCACCTTGACTGTGGACCCGCTGTCGGCATCGTAGCCATACGGGCGCGGAGCGCCTTTCCGCATGGACCGCGTCAGTTGGGCCATCCGCTCACGCCGAGCAGCTCACGGACGTGCTCACTGCGTGTGTATACGGTATGGTGATTGGCTGCTTTGACTGGCGGGCATTCAAGGTTGGTGGGCTCACCTCATGGTTTACCAGCTGGTGAGGGTGTGAGTTTGCGTACCGGTACCTGTGGCTGGCGCGCAGCTGCTGGCGGAGGCTGCGGCACAGCCTTCGTTTCAAGCAAGAAATCGGAATCTTGGCTTTGCTTGGGTCTGTCCGTCCGTCTGTCCGTCTCCCCGTTCGTCCGTCCAATTGGCCGCCGCCGGCGGGGTCGGTGCCGCACTGAATGAACCGCTTTGCAGTGGACCCAAAGGACTAGGATGGGTGCTGGTGCAGCAAGGCTTCGGCTCCGTAGGTGGGCACCGCAGCGATCAGGATTGTAGTAGATAGTAGATATACGGTAGATGCCGGATGGCGCATGCCACGCTCGGGACACACAGGCACGCAGAAGGCAGGCTTTACGGTAGTCAACAGACTTTCTCGGGGTTGCACCACCTGCTCGAGCCGGCTTGATCGTCGGTAGAGGTGCGGTGCCGGGCGGGCGCGCGGGGGGGAGGAGGGGAAGAGGCGCGCCCCTTGGGGCGCGCCTGGGGTGCGCACTGTGGGGTTTCGCGCCCCCTCTACATTGCACATGTACGCTCGTTGCTCCTGTATCGCAGGTATGGCTGGCCGTAGCACTATCGAAGTAGAGATGTATTAGTTAGGGGCCCAAACACCTGGGCATTCCAGGACGCGCGTTCTCTCGTTGACGGTAGGCCCGTTAGGCGTGATCGTTTGTCGGGATAGACAGGTGGTGAAGCCGTTACACAACGAGAATGGAAGGGTTGCCATGATGTGGCGTCAGGTGCGGTGTGCAAAAGTGAACCGTAAGTCCGTAATGGTAACACGATTTGCCGTAGGCGAGTTGTTTTTGACGGTGTGATACAGCGACAACGTCTAAACCCCACAGCGCCATGGCTCCTGGAATGCAGGACTTACGGACCGGAATTACCCGGGTGTGAAGGGTGTTTTGCGCACGGTGAGGCACGGGTGTTAGATAGCGCGCATGGCCTGAAGTAGCATGGCAACCGCCAGCCGCACGACAGAAACCCCGGATGGTTGAAGGGTATCCAGACATGGCGGGGAAATTTTAGCCCAGATCGACGTCGCATTTCTGGAAATTATTAGCAACCAACATGTACGGCGACCCCTGGGCCACCTTTGGGCCGTTGCCAATTCGCTAATTCGGCAAGCCTGCATCTTACAGCTTTATAGGCCACTCGTCTGTGCGGGTTGTTCGCTGCGAGCAAAAGTTAAACTTTGCCTTTCGGCAAGTTTGGCTTTACTCAAGGGTTCTCATTTGCATTAGGCCGGGTAAAACAAATCTGTAAAAGTACATATAATAAGCACTCTCATCTGACAATCGTGGCCGTGTAGGCGATTCCACCTGATTTTGGCGATCGGGGTTGCGTCTAGTGCCCCGCGACCATGGCGGAAGATCAGACGGAGACAATGGACGTTGATTTAACGCAAACTGGCGCTGAGGAGACGGCCTCAGCGCCTGCTCAGCTGAATCCGCTGCCGCTGGCGCTTCTCTCAACCATTAAGACTGCGCAAGCCCAAAACGGCTTGCGCCACGGCGATTACATGCGATACAGGTAACAAAAGCTTTGTTATAAGCAAGTCTGGGCCGCTTGCGCAATTGGACCGCTCCAACCTGGACGCGCCGTGGCCATCGCCTCCCAGGAAGCACTGCGCCTCGCGACTGCAGTCGCTCTTCAAGGTCCTAAAGATGCATCACGGCCGCACGAAGTACCAGAAGCGCAAACTGGACGTCCACCACATCACGGACGTGAGGTAAGCGGAGCCCCTCCACGCACCCCTCCTAGGAGCGCCTGGCGGCAGAGCGGCACGCACGCCTCTATGCCCCAACACACAACCCGGCGCCGGGCCACACAGCGCCGCCCAAGCCACCCACATGCCCGCGTGGCAACGACTCACTCCGCGGCCCTGTGGTACGCACTCTCTTACGTCGCTACGGAATCCTTGGCACGTCAATGCAACATGCCGCATGCCCTACTGCAGCCCACTCATCCGCTGCATACCACCACCCCCACCCCCGCCCCTACCCCATAAAACCTCTAACCGCATTCATCCCTCCCTTCCTCGCGCCGCCGGTCCTGCCCTGCCCTTCCAAGGCACCTGTACGTCCCCCTCTTCAATGCGGAGCGGGCCTGGGCCTACGCAATGGAGCTGAAAAAGGAGGCGGAGGCGCGGGGCGGTGGCGCGGGAGGGGGAGTCGACCCGCGCAAGCGCCACCACCTGGTCGGCCGCCTGGCTAAGGTGCGGACAGGGGGGAAGGGGGGGCCTGGAAGGCGGGGGGCGGGGGGCGGGGGCGGAGGCGGAGCCGCTGCGTGAGAGGGGCTGGGGCTGGGGAGTGGATGAGTGGGAGGGGGGCCTGGACGGCGGGTGGCGGGAGGCGGAGGCAGGGGCGGAGGCGCCGCGTGAGAGGACCTTCGAAGATGTACAGTCGTGGAGTGGATGGACAGAGGGGAGGGACACTTCATGGCGCGTGAGGACAGGGCACCACGGCGGCGCCATGACGCTGCGCTGTCGGCCGCCTGGCCGCCCCCGATACGGGAGGGACGGCCCCTTGCTCCTTGCTTCCCTACCTTGTCCTGCCCTGTCGCGCACTGCCGCTCCCTGGTTTCCCCCCTGCCGCACCCTGCCCCACCCGCTGCCCGGACTCCCAACCGCCTGCACTCCGGGGCTCCTGCGCTCAGGCTGTGCTGTGGGCTTCCGAGCTGGCTCGCTTCGCCGCCGCCCGCTCCGACACCCGGGGCTCCCTGGAGGCTGAGGCGTACTGCTGCTGGATGGGCGGCAACCTGCTGCTGGAGAGGGAGAGCGACTGGGAGATGGCGCTGGCCAAGTTCACACGCGCAAAGTGAGGGGCTGAGGGGGAAGGAGGGGAGGCGTGGGGGCTCCTACGTTGACACGCCTGGAGCTGGGGGGAGGGGATAACGGGAGGCGTGGAAGAGAGGGGGGGAAGGAGGCGATCGCGTCCAGGCGCGGCTTTGGTTTGGAATGGGAGCGAGGGAGGGGGGGAAGGGGGGGAGCGTGGATGGGTGGGACGGGCTTGTGCGGGGGCAGAGTGTGCGGAAAGGTGCGTGTGTGTGTTTGTGTGTCTGTGTAACGAGTGTGGTTGGGTAGGGGGAAGGTCGGGCGTGGAGTTGGTGCATTGAAGGGGCTGGGAGGGGTGCAGGGGGCCTTCCTGCCTACCCACCCACCCACCCACCCACCCACCCGCCCACCTGCCCCCCTGCCTGTCTGCCCACCTGCCTTCCATCCCTGCCCTCCGTGCAGGCGGTTGTGGCAGGAGCTGGCCAAGGTGTGCCCCGACCTGGAGGGGCAGTCGCTGTGCCTGGCGCAGGTGAGAGCGGTTGGGGGTTTGGGGGTGGTGGGGGTGGGGGTGGGGCCCTCCCCCCCCCCCACACGTCATCGTCCTATTCTTCTGATACGTTACCGTTCATGGGCTCCTGCCTATACGTGGATAATCCCCCAGTACTCCACAACTGCCTCTGCGCCGTGGCCGTGGCCCCGCACCGGCGGGGCCCCGAACCGGCGAGGCCCCGCCCCGGCGAGGCCCCGCCCCGGGGTCCACCGAGATCCACGCGCCACTCGGCTTCCCCCTGCCATTGCCATGAGGGCGTTACCCGCGCAACCAGACCGCAAGGGGGCCGGCCCGGCTAGGGGGCTTTGCGCGGTACCGTTAGCCGCACGCGACGCACCGGCCATCCAACGCCTCCCCCTTCCTCCCCTCCTTCCCTCCCCCCCCCCAGGTTGAGGAGATGGAGCCCAACATCCGGTACTGCAACTACCGCATCTCCCGGGCGGGGGGTGCGGTGCCGGCGGACCCGGCTGAGCTGCTGGCCATGTCGGGGGCGGGGGCCGGAGGGGAACTGCCGGGACTGGACCTGCTGCAGGTGGGTGGGGGGGTGGGTGAGGGGTTGTTGGGGGGGTTGGAGGGGGTGTATAAGTGCACAAGTGCGTGTGTGTATGGTTTTGGGGGGGGGGGAGGGGGAGGAATCCCGTCCGGATACTGTCGGGGGGGGGTTGGGGTATGGGGGCGCTTAGGAGACAAATGCGGTACTGGTATTGGTACTGGTGTGTATGCGTGTGTGTGGTGTGGTGTGTATTTTGTGTGTGGGGGAGGTCCTCTTCCGGTGACTCGCCTCGACCCGACCAGGCCAGACCCGACCCGACCCGGCCAACCAACCCCATTCGCCACCCTCTTAACACCTTTCTTCAGCCTGGTGCTACGCCATCCATCCATTCATTCATTCATTCGCCATCCATCCATTCATTCATTCATTCATTCGCCATCCATCCATTCATTCATTCATTCGCCATCCATCCATTCATTCATTCATTCGCCATCCATCCATTCACCCTTTTTACGCCCGTCTTTGCCTCTTTGGACTGACTGTCATACTCTTACCCCCCTCCCTTTACCGTACGACAGTCCAAGCTGGCTGCGCTGGCTCAGGAGGCCCAGATGGCGCAGGCAGCCTCCACGTCGTACGTGTCGTGGATGGGCGCCACTCACCCTGTACGGCACGAGCGGGTCAAGTTGGCACTGCACCAGGCGGCCGAGTTCGGAGCGCAGGCGGAGCAGGTGGGGGTGTTTACTACGGTATGTGTGGCGTGCATACCTGTCTTCGCGTGTGTGTTCTCGTGTGTGTTCTCGTGTGTGTTCTCGTGTGTGTATGGGTTGGGATAAAAGGGTGTTGAATGTTGGGGGCGGGGCGGACGGCCTCGCTCGCTCGCTGGCTCGGGGCCTTTCTTGGTTCCTTCCGTACCTGGCCCATCCGCCGAAGCAGCACAGTGCGCCCCATCCTCTGCCCCTGTGTCTGCGCGCGATGTCGTTCGCCGTACACCGCCTGCCGTACACTGTGTTGGGGATTGCCGTACAACCGTCATCGTCCGAAGGTGATGGACTCCGGGGAGGGCGATGCGCTGGACTCCCGGCTGGCGCTGTACGACAAGGCGATCAACGCGCTTTCGGAGGCCAAGAGCCACGTGCGCAACGCGGTCAAGGGGCTGGCGGGTGAGAGGAGGAGGAGGGGGGGGAGGGGAGGAGGGGGGGAGGAGGGGCGGGGAAGGGGGGGAGGAGGGGAGGGGAAGTGGCGGGAGGAGGGGAGGGAGGGGAGGGGAGGAGGGGAAGGGGCGGGAGGAGGGGAGAGAGGAGGGGCGGGAGGAGGGGAGAGAGGAGGGGCGGAGACAGTGGGCAGGAGTGGAGGAGAAATGGGGGCGGGGGCCGGAGAGGAGGAGCGTTGGGAAGGAGGATGGGAGGCGGCGGCTTTGGAAGTACGGCACGCATGGGTGGAGGGGGCGGGGTGGAGGACGAGGGAGAGACACGGCCTTCCCCCTCTCCCTATTTCCAAACCAACAAACACTGCTATCTTCGCCTATCTACCCTTCCTTCCTATTCCAATTCCAAATCTTATCCCGATCCCGATTCCGATCCTGGTCTCGATCCCGATCCAGGTCCCGATGCCGAGGCCCACTTCAAGGAGCTTGAGGCGGTGGAGGTGGCGGTGGAGGGTCTGCGGCTGCAGCGGACTGTGGAGCGCAGTGAGACGCACCTGGCTCACACACGGGCGAGGTTCGGAGCGGGGCTGCAGAGACTGGCGCTGGGGAAGAAGATCAAGGTGGGGGAGGGGGCGTGCCGTGCCGTTGGGGGGAGGGGAGGGGCGGCTGGCTGGCTGGGGCGAGGTGGGGTTGAGGCTCCGCTCCCCTTCCTGCTGACGGTTTCTGCTTCAGCCCCTCTCCACCCACCCCTCTCCGCCCACTCCTCTCCACCCAACCCTCTCCACCCAACCCTCTCCGCCCCTCCCTGCTCCCCCTTCACAGGACAAGGAGCGCCACGCCCGGCCCGAGGAGGTTGTTCGTGTGTGTGACCTACTGGCTCGCCACCTGGAGGACCTGGCGGAGCTGGGGGCCAGACTGGGGGGCAGGGCGGGGGAGGCGCTGCACGACGCGGCGTCGGCGAGGGTGGGTGGGGTGGGTGGGTGGGGAGAGTGGTGTGGGTGGGCAGTTGGGTGGCTCGTGCGGATTGTGGATTGGTGTGGCTGGAAGGGTGGGTAACATGATTGGGTGGTTGTGTGGGTGGGTTAAGTGGGTGAGTCCCCGGCTGGGGGATGCGCGAGGGCTTAGTGAGGAGCCAGGAGGACATGCGGGGTCCGCCTCGCGACCCTGACCACTTTCTACACGCCGATACGATATGCCACCAACCTCCCTCCTTCCCCAACCTCCTCCCTCCCTCCCTTCCCCTCCCTCCCTCCCTGCTGCCCCGCCATGCACACACACGCAGATCGCTGCCGTACGCGCCGTGCGCACGCACCACGTGGCGCACGCGCTGCTGGCCGCCGCCGTCACCGCCTCCGCCGCCGCCGCCGCCGCCGCGGGCGGTGACGCCAAGGACTCCGCCGCCGCCGGTGCGGGCTCCGGCAAGGCGCTGGAGGCGTGGGCGCTGTTTAATCGGTCCCAGGAGCGCGCTGCCGCTGCGGCTGAGGCGCTGAGGGCCCTGCCGGGCGGTGACGCGGCGGCGGGGGTGCTGCTGGGGGGGCGGGAGGCGCTGCTGGCGGATCTGGGGGAGCTGGTCAAACAGGCGGCGGCGTACAAGTGGGTAGGGGCTGTTGGGGGAGGAGGGGGCGGGGCGGGAGAAGGCGGGTTTGTGTGTGGGGGTGGGGGTGGGTGGGGTGGGGACGTGGAGTGGGGGAGGGGAGTTGGGGAGGAGGCAGGGCAGGAGGCGGTGGAGGGAACAGATGTGTTATCTGCGGAGAGAATGAGGGAGGGGCGGGGGGGGGGGGGGTCCAGGGAGCGGACGGTTGAGTGGACTGATCCCGGCCAACGCTGCGGTTTACGCTACCCTTTTGGTTGTCCACGGAACCCAGTCAGCGTGGGCCCGTGGCCGGTACCGCGCGCCTCTCGCCTCTCGGCCCATCGCCGACCGGTCCGTTCACCCGACCACAAAGCCCGCCGCCAGGCACTGGCTCGCGTCGCCAGGCTCGCGTTCCGTTCACCCGTCCCCCCTTCACCCCTCACCAACCCCCACTACAACCACAACCACTTACCACCACCGCTTACCACCACCACTACCACCGCCACCGTCATCCGTACCCGCATTCCCTTCGTACAATTGCCGTACTATATGAATGCACAGGGCCGTTGCCCAGGCCGAGCTGTCCGCCGCCGAGCTCAAGGCCAAGGAGGAGTTGCTGCAAGGCCAAGGAGTCGGAGGACTCTCCCTGGAGCAACAGACCGCTGCTGCCGCCGCCGGCGGGGGATCGGCGGGGACCGCACCCTACCTCCTGGACGCGCTGGAGAAGTGGGAGAGCTTTGCGGGCGGCGCCGCCGCTGGCGCGGCGGCGGGCGCCAAGGCGCCGCCGCGGCTGTACAAGGGGCCGTACGGTTTCGAGGCCATTCCCGTACGGCCCATCATGCTGGACACCGCCAGCGGCTGTCTGGAGTATCCCACCCTGGAGCACCGGCTGCGTAAGGCGGAGAAGAAGTCGGTGTTGTCGTCGCTGTTTGGCTGGAGGAGGTGAAGGGGATCAAGGGGGAGGTGGGAAGGGGGAGGTGGGAAGGGGGAGGGGGACGGATGAGGGGGAAAGGGGGGGTGGGAGGTTGGTGGGTGGATACGGCTGTGGCCGCGGCTGCGAACGGGAACCGGTTCGAGTGGAGGACGAGAGGGGGAGGAGGGGTAAGATGAGGAGGAGGAGGGGGAGGAGGGGAGGAGGGGGAGGACGAGGGGACGAGGTTGGAGGAAGGGCAGTTGACAAACCACACACGAAACCGCAAGGACGGTGTGCGTGTCTGTCTGTGTGTGTGTGTCTGTGTGTATAGGCGCGGCATCGGATGGGAGGTGTGGGACTGCATGCCCGTCCTGGGCCGCGGTGGTTGGGTGTTGTTGTTGTTTTGATGTTGTTCAGTGCCAGGGCAGGTACGTACGGTAAGCAGGTAGCTGCGTGAAGCACGAATGTGAAGCACAAAACGCGTGGAGGTGATGGATTCGTGGATGGCGGTGGTGTGTGTGTACGGTACTAAACTGCTGTGCGGCACCTGTGCAGTACCTGAGGGGTCGGGGGTGGGGGGGGGGAAACACGTTGCGTCGATGGATGCATGGCGGAACAGCCCACCCGTATGCTCCTCCGTCTACGGTATGTACATGGCTGCAGCCACCTTGCCGACGGACCGCTCCCCTGCTGTACGGTATGTGGGCCGTCTCCGTCTCCGTCCCTTCGCTCGCTACGGTATCCTTTGTCTTACATACGGTACCCTGCGGGCCCTACGGTATGTGGACGGACCGTGTCATCAGGGCGACGGGAGTCGAGGTGCGCAATGTGCACGCAGCAGTCCACAAGGTTTCTGGACGTGTCGTTCTCGTTGGAAAGCGTTCCACAAATTCGTACATGCCGCCTCACCTCGCTCGGAATCCCGCTATACCGCTACCGGTATACAGAGAGGGTCGCTACGTACTCGTTCCTCGCCCAGCAGCCCAACGTTTATTACGGCTGCCTGCACATACACCTGCCTAGCGCGAGCACCTCCGGAATGGCACGCAGGCTCTGACAAAGCTTGGCTTGCCTGCCTCCAGCAGCTGTCCATTACATACCGGTACTCCCCTTCTGGGCGGGGGCCGGCCAGCAACGTGAGGCGAGGCGACGAGGAAGCTCCGCAGCAAATGGACGCCCTTACTACTTGCGGCGCGCAGTCTGCCCATACCGGTATGCCCTTACTCCAACTCGTTCCCAGCACACTGCACGCACCACCCATAACTTCCTATCTAAAATTCATGTGAGTATTCGATCGTCTAACACCAATTCTCCATATTATTTCGTGCATGTGTACATGCGGTGCGTGCGTGTTGAAGTCCCCGTAACCGTCAACATAAAATGCTTTAGGCGTTGCTAAGTAATAATGTCCTGAGCTTCGCTTCGGCGCCGTTTCACAGTTCGCTCATACATAGCGACTTCTAGGCTTCGACGTGCGTGTGACGTCAGCATCGATCTGCTTTAGCCCCGCCGGATCCCGACCTAGCCTACTCTGCCGAGCGTACTTGCGCTGTTTCCATTCCCATCCTTTCAGTTATGAGCTAGCCATTTCCCCATTGGGCGGTTCACAAATATAACTGGCGCGGTACGATCGAGGGGAACCTGCAAAAGTCCCGCCTCGGGGCGCGTTGCTAAAGCACATTTTGCTGGCTTTGGATTTTGCCCGTCATGCATGTATGCACGCATTTCCCCCTTGCACTCCGCCGTGCTCCGAGTGACATTTTACATTTTATCGATTTTGCACAAATATGCATGCATGTACTAGAAAGTAGATAGAGGCTTTAAGAAGCCAATGTTATACGGATATATCATTGGTTTGCAGTCAGAATCCACCTGAAACCAGCAGCAGGTATACATACACCCTCATACACGTGGGCCTGCCGGTCGTCGGAGCAGCGGTCGGGACAGCAGTCGAATCAATTAATTACAGAGGAACTGTAATAAATTAATTATAGTCACTTCATTAGTTACATATATAGTCGAGGCAATAAACTGCACATACTCATTAGTTACTCATTAGTTACTCATTAGTTACTCATTAGTCATACACGCGCCGTTTAAAAAATTGCGACTTTCAACAACTGCGATATTGCTCTTTTATTCGTACAATCCACACACGTACCGTTGATACCAGATAGGTATAATTCAAGGAGTATCTGCATCGCCGTAAGCCTTCATTTGTAAGCACTCAGTTGCCTGTTGCTTGGTGCATGCATGCGCCTATTCGTTGCCTCGACGACCGTACGTACGCACCGTACGTTCTATATATGTACGACCGTTAGTCATCCCGTCCATGCTTGTGTACATAAATAATGCGAACAAACAGAAGTTAATAGTATAGCGTGTGCTTGCTGCAGAGTAGGCGAAACAGGCGAACTCACTCACAGCAGTACGTAGTCATCCGTTGCATCTCCATATCACACGCAGCAGTACGTACATTCGCACACAGTTGCTTACTTGCAGTATCTGCAACAACTCTGCAACCAAGCAAGCACTGCAGTGGCCGGCCAGTAGCCTATCACTTTGATACATCTGTCAGTCATATATACACGCACAGCGCTGTAACAATCTATCTACACAACAACATGAACACCGCACGCATCCAGCCATCATCCAACCAAGCAGTGAGGTCCACCACGCAGCTTCCTCGACTGCCATCGGATGAAGAGTTCGAGGTTGGTAGGCTGCTTGCATGTATGCTTACTTGCTGCTGCAAACACACGTACGTGCATGTGGCCGGCGGGGCGATCGCACAGAGACGCAATTCCGCCCTTCATGTTTGCAGGCGGCGTACACGAGCAGCCAGTGGTTCACTGGAGACACTTCCGTCGACGACACGCCCCAGCAGCAGCAGCAGCCGGAGGAGGTTGAAGGCTTCACACAGCCCTATTATCCCTATTATCCCCGGAGGCACCCGCGGTCTCATCGGGGGCAGTGGCGGTCGCAGCAGTGGGGGCAGTGGGGGCACCCGCAGTGGGGGCAGCCGCAGTGGGGGCAGCCGCAGTGGGGGCAGGCACATTATTGGGGGCAGCAGCATCCACACTGGCAGCAGCACATGTGGCAATAGGTTGCAAGACTGGCACATACAACGGCCGCAGCCGTAGCAACAGCAGGCTCATGCATGCTGGTAGGCCTGCCTGCTGGTGGCTGGGGAGTGTGGAGCCGGGGCGGCTGTGTGCAGGAACGTACGTGAGCTGGACGGGACATACATACAGCCCCCCCGCCCGGAACTACACATACTCCTGTACATTGTACAATGTACTTCTATCGTGTACGAAATAAATGCATCGCTTTCATCAATTATATACAGGTGGACCGCTCTATCTCTACGCACTCCGCCGGCGGGGGTTATTGAGGATGGTCGGTTTGAGGAAATTGAGTGCAATGGGGGCTTTCGCGTGGACGGACACCATTATTGGCGGGATGGCATGGTCGAGCGGCAATGAACTTGCCCCCATGCGCATGCAACTACTGTAAAATATTGTATGATTCCAGTAATGGTCCATCCTGCTGGCTGGATGGCTCGCTTGCTCGCGTCCACAAATTTGCACAATGAAACAACGAAGGAGGCCGCACAAGTAACTAACGCTGCCGGTACGTTCAGGTTATTATTAACTCAGTGGTACCGCAGTAGTCATTGCATGCGCGTGAGGGGGGATTAGGAATTACGCACATTTGCGTGTGATGTGGCACCTTTGTAGAATGCAGGTTTGTTACAGTGGGAGCCAACCCCGTAGGGCCGGCGGCTACACGTTTTAGCACTGACCACCGCACGGGGCCTCGCTGATAATACACAGTAGGCCATACCCCTCATCAACCACCCGATCGTCGAGATTCTTAGGGTTCAGCTCTTCAGCAGTTCGCCGCAAATGACGACCGCTTCTGTTCGTGTGCACAGTGGGCTCCCTACATACATGCCCTCGGCGGAAGCAGGGTAGCTATCTTATTTTGCTGAGTATCTACGGCCAGAGATACTCCTGGCTCAGAAGCGCTGAGAGTATCTGTCAGGATCTGTAAACGAGGAGATTTTCTCGGCTAAACACGGCCGGATTATCTAAACTTTCAGCTTTTTGCACGGCAAAATTATCTACAGATTTCCAAGAATTTCTCCCGAATATATATTCATATCTTAATAAGATAGCCACCCTTGTCCCATGTATGGACGAGGCACGTTCGTTGGGGGCTTCACAGATTTTACGTCACAATATCATTGCCGTTCTTGTCATTTCTCGGGCATAAACACTTTCATCACACGGTTTCATCTCGGTCGGGCTGCGCTCAGAGGTCAAGCTGCAGACTCGTTCAATAATGTTCGTTATTAGGACTGTAAGCAGCAAAGGCTTATCCCGCGGATGCTCAGCAGGAGCCAGGCTTACAAGGATCCGTGCTTGCGTGTCATCGTCTGGCACTTCAAACAGCAGGCCGTTGACATGTATGTGTGCAAATTTCGCCCTTGCCTTGCCTTGGAGGGCGCAGAAGGGTGGGGTTCCATATTTACGTCGATCGTAAATGAGTAATAATTAGCTTGGATTGCATGTTAGCCGGAAATGCCCTGAGACTAAAAATATTACCAAACCATGTCATCTGAAACTGTGCATTCTTCCATGGCTGGTGCATGTATAGACAATCATGCGAGTTAGCCTTGCTTTGGAAGGTGGAACGGCGACCCTACGTTCCTGCAAAGGGGCACACCAGCAGATATTCGAACTCCTGGCTTCTTTCCACATTTATGGCTGTTTGTTTTCATGCTTGTACTGCTGTCCTCTTCATGTATTTTGTCGACTGTCGGTCGCCCGGGGAGCGAGCGAGTCCCGGGGTGAACCGAAGTCAGCAGACATTATTGTTCATATTCGCAAGTTCTTGATTAACGAGCACTTGATTGTCGGCTTGCTATGAGGTCACAACCAATGTCGGTCGTTGTAGGACAGCTGCTGGATGGCCTTGTCATTTGTTATTAATGTGATTCTTATTGGCTGACATCATATGCTCCGTTACGAGTACATATCAGGACATACGTTTGTATGTATACTATCCATCACATATCTATTTATTTTGGTGTCTCGCTCGTAGATAGGTTGGTGGGGTTTAGGAATAAATCAATGACGACAGAAGCAGGCGGTAGGTCCTGCAAACACCAGTAAACTATCCGCACCACGCCGTCGCGTCTTTCGAAAACCAATGCAATCATTCATGAGCGAGGGAGCGATGAAAGCATTTCTTCGTCACCAACTTGCCATTTTCTGGGGCCCGTACATATATGTAAGCTGTTACGGAGGCTATTGATGACAAATAACAGCTAGCCCGTAACTCTCTGAAGACTGCACGCTCCATCTTATCGGGTACACTTTGGCTTCGCACGCACCACATCACATCCGCTGCAATTAATTAATTACAGAGGAGCTGGATAACAGCTACATAACAGCTACATAACAGCTACCGCTGCAATTGACAAAAACGTCAGCAGTCAGTTCGTGGCGGTTGGCGACCATCGGTAGCCATATGTATGTATGACTCATGCACCCGTACGGCCTCGGAGGACGTACGGTTGCAGTCGCTCGGACGTATAAATGATGGCCATCTAGGCAGTGATATGAACTCCACATATGATTTGTTTAATACTGAATTATAACTAACTAACACAATCCATCCCATATATAGGTTGACTGCAATTTGAGCAATCTGCTGCACCGTATTTAATTTAGGTTGTTCATTACAACCGGAGCACAATTGATACCGAGAGATGTTTCGTAATGTCTTTGAGGCATGCTTTGGCGGCGAATTCGAACTCGAACACACTTGCGGCGGCCGGGCCGTCTTCGGGGTTTGCACCATCTGTCTCAACTTGACTGAGACCGGGCCAGCGGAGCAGCTTTGCGGCTGCCCAACGCCCATGCACCGGGGCTGCCTGGGCCGCTGGCAGCTAGAGCGAACCCTGGTCCGTGGTCGGCGACGACCTCCATCCGTCCCCGTGCAGAACTCATGCCCGTTCTGCCGCAAGCTTCTGCCGCCCCTGGCCGAGCTGCTGACGCCGCGGCGTGGAATGAACGTTGTAGCCTTCAGGGCTGTGGCTCAAAATGGGAAGGTACGTAATAAGGCGGAACGCGCACAACCGGGTTGTCGATCGCTATTGGGTGATGCGCCTGTATATATGTTCAACGGCAGGGAACCACGCACGCAATAACCCGCCATACATCCAGTTCCTGTCCAAACATACACACGACAATTTCCCACCAACCCCGACACTCCGTTCCCACCAACCATCATTCAATGGCCCTGCCTGCTACCCGCCGATTACGTAATAACTAACGACAACGCCCCGCCGCCCCACCCCTTGCTTCCTTCTGCTGCAGCGTCTGCTGGAAATCCCCGCCGCCAATCGCAAGTCAGGAGCCGAAGGCAAGACCGCTCAGTTCCGCACGCACGTCAATGGCATGTTTGGAATGCTGGATGACGCAGTGCTTAAGGTGAGCCCGCAGCTCCGTGATTTGTTTCGGGACACGATTCGCCCGAGGCGGAACCGCGCAGTAGTCCCAACAATCCTTGCTGATGTTATCTCAGAATGAAACATTACAATATCTCGAAAAATCTGAATGGATCACGCGCGCGCAAAGCGTTATATCGATAGACAATGAGCCTCGTCGGTTCTTCCCCTTAACGTAAATTCACCCAAATATATTTATTAATATTTCAATCAATTAAACGGCCATCCTGTTGCCCCAAAAATAAATCCGGCGTGCAGGTTGCCTTACCATACGCAACAGCAGGACCCACCTCGGCAGGCGAGAGGAAGATGCTACCGCTGCCACCCCTTCCGCCTTCCAGTCAGCAGCAGCGTCTACCGCCGCAGGCACCGCGGGCACCGCAGGCGCCGCAGGCACCGCAGGCGCCGCAGAATCCGCATCGTCCCAACCGTCAACGAATGCCGAAGTGACGACAGCGTAATAATGACATGCCTGCTGCAGCAAAGCTAGCCGCACGGCAATCTGCCCTGTCACGCAACGTTTGATTGTGGCCGTCTTACTTGATTGCTTGTCTTACTTGCTTACTTGTAGCCGATCGATAGATGGATGTATGGGTATATATGGGAGCGACGCGATCTCCACTGTGCGCTTCAATGCGCGCTGTTCGTAAGACCCTCAAAACCTTGCTTCTGCTTGCTGCTGCTGTACGTATATTTAAATAGATGTGCATACCAATGGAAGGGGAACTCGCGCGTGCAACGATGGTAGAGAGAGCCCGCCCAGCTGCGTACATGGCCCTTTTTCTTGTTTGCTTGCCATTGCAGACGGCTCAACTGCGCCCGCCCGCACCCGCCAATCGTGCCTGCTGGCTGGGTGGCGGATGGAACCGGCGGAGGACGGGTGGCAGGATGGTAGGGACTGACGGAATTCGTATACATGAGCGAACTTAAGCTGTTGCTTGCTTGTGCATTTTGGTCCCGTTAGAAGGCGACATTGACCCAAGTAGCTCTAGGGATAACATTGACAGCTCTATGTATGTTGCGACTTCGGGCAATTATACTATCACAATAGAGGTATTGATATACACATGCCTCCTGTAATGTTAATGGTCGTCTGTCGCACCCACAAACTTGCGTTCAAGTAGTACACCTGCAGGCACCGTTAGGCTGTGTTCACATGTGAGCGAATCCGGGTGGATTCGTGCGAAGCCGACCTTGGATTGGTGCGAAACCGGGTCGAATCCCAATCCGAGTCTGGCTTGGGGGGCCGATTGGGCCGGTTTCGCCTGGAATCGCTTGGATTGGACTGGAAACAACGTATTTCAAAGAACCAACTCTCAAACCTGCGTCTAAAAGGTTCATTTATTCTAATGTAATAATTAGATTTACGAAAAGCGTGAGCCGAACTTTTACTAGTACTTTCCGCGATGCATGTTTAAGCCTGGTGATGTGAACAGGATTCGCTGGGACGCCCCGAAGCTGACTTTCAATCCGACCTCGGTTTCGCCCACATGTGAACACGTCCTTAAGAAACCCAAACAAAGATACGAGCGGACGCCGCCGTATATCAAAGTTTACCCACTCTATCTTTGATGATTGTGGTTTCCTAAATCCTCTACTCAGCTCTACTGATGACAAATAATAACAGCTAGCCCGTAACTCTTTGAAGGCTGCACGCTCCATCGTATCGGGTACACTTTGGCTTCGCACGCACCACATCACATCCGCTGCAATCGACAAAAACGTCAGCAGTCAGTTCGTGGCGGTTGGCGACCATCGGGAGCCACATGTATGCATGACTCATGCACCCGTACGGCCTCGGAGGACGTACGGTTACAGTCGCTCGGACGTATAAATGATGGCCATCTAGGCAGTGAGAAGAACTCCACAAATGATTTGTTTAATACTAAAATTATATAACTAACTAACACAATCCATCCCATATATAGGTTGACTGCAATTTGAGCAATCTGCTGCACCGTATTTAATTTAGGTTGTTCATTACAGCCGGAGCATACTTGATACCGAGAAAATGTTTCGTAATGTCTTTGAGGCATGCTTTGGCGGCGAATTCGAACTCGAACACACTTGCGGCGGCCGGGCCGTCTTCGGGGTTTGCACCATCTGTCTCAACTTGACTGAGACCGGGCCAGCGGAGCAGCTTTGCGGCTGCCCAACGCCCATGCACCGGGGCTGTCTGGGCCGCTGGCAGCTAGAGCGAACCCTGGTCCGTGGTCGGCGACGACCTCCATCCGTCCCCGTGCAGAACTCATGCCCGTTCTGCCGCAAGCTTCTGCCGCCCCTGGCCGAGCTGCTGACGCCGCGGCGTGGAATGAACGTTGTAGCCTTCAGGGCTGTGGCTCAAAATGGGAAGGTACGTAATAAGGAGGAACGCGCACACACGGGTTGTCGATCGCTATTGGGTGATGAGTCTGTATGTTTAACGGCAGGGAACCACGCAATAACCCGCCATACATCCAGTTCCTGTCCAAACATACACACGACAATTTCCCACCAACCCCGACACTTTGTTCCCACCAACCATCATTCAATGGCCCTGCCTGCTACCCGCCGATTACGTAATAACTAACGACAACGCCCCGCCTCCCCACCCCTTGCTTACTTCTGCTTCACGCAGCGTCTGCTGGAAATCCCCGCCGCCAGTCGCATGTCAGGAGCCGAAGGCAAGACCGCTCAGTTCCGCACGCACGTCAATGGCATGTTTGGAATGCTGGATGACGCAGTGCTTAAGGTGAGCCCGCAGCTCCGTGATTTGTTTCGGGACACGATTCGCCCGAGGCGGAACCGCGCGCCGTGCAGTTTACTAATATCTATAATGACGTCCCTTGCTTGCAGTAGTCCCAACAATCCTTGCTGATATCATCTCAGAATGAAACATTACATTATCTCGAAAATATGGATGGATCACGCGCGCGCAAAGTGTTTCCCATGTATTTTATGGCTTGCGTTGCCGTAGCCGGCGGCATACATGCATGACGGTGCCAATCATGACGTTATATCCATGGTGCATAGGGGCAGCCAGATTACCACGTGCTTTCGACAAACCGTGATTTCTTAATAACCCTTCCCACAACCCGGAGGCGTTCATTCGTCGTCGTCGTACATGTGGCGGTTCGTATACATATCAAATGCCCAGCTAATGCCCAGCTAATGCCAAAATGCCCAGCTAATGCCATCACCGGTTAGATCACCGAAGTCGGGACGGAAGGGTAGCAAACGTTTCAACAGTCCTCAGAGCGACAACTGTTTTAGCTCCAAGGCTCAAAGACTAGACGCCCAGGTAGTTGCCAGACGCCAGGAGCTCCGTGCAGAGTTTGAAGCCGCCATGAGCCAACCTCTCACGAGGGCGGACCTCGACGCTGTCCTAAGCGCGGCGATGGATAAGCAACGTGTACTGTTCACTAAGGAGGTGGCTGACAAGTTGGCGGAGGGGTTCGACAAGTTGAAGGTGGACGTGACTGGAGAGCTGGTAGTCATCATTGAACAGAAGATTGATCAGAAAATGGAGCAGCTGTACCGCCCGGGAAAGCTGCTTGTTCGGGCTCCTCCGGCGATCATTGAACAACTGGCCTCGACATTGGACAAAGCGCTCCAGGACACCAGCTGCTTTGGCAGGATACACGTCGACGTCATTCCCCGGCTGGATTCTCGCGCGGCGGCACCAACTATCCAGCTTACAGAGGCCGGGCGCCACGCAGGCTGCGCGATGGCGGATGTGGTGTTCAACGCGGACAGCCGGGGCCGCGTCATCACCGCGCTCAGACACGTTCAGAGGCAGCTTGGGGGGGCCACCTCCAACAACTTCGTGTTCCAGGACTCGCTAACGAAGCGGGGCCTCGAACTCAAAAAACAGCGGACGCCAACTTTCGCCCGGCTCCGGAACGAGGAGAACCGGGTCGTACGCTGGGTGAACGGCGTCGACATTCAGGTCAAGGACGACGGGGTCTGGCGGCCCTACAACGGACCATGGCAGCCTAGCAACACGGAGGGCCGCAACGGCAGCGCGGCGGGCGTCGGCGGCAGCGCGGCGGGAGCCAGCAATGGACAGACGGCGGGCGGCAACCGCAATGCGTCAGGAGCGAATGCCGCGCCGCTCGGAGGTGGGACCGGCGGGGGCAGTGGCGGCGGGCAGACCAGGGTGGCTCTGGGGCGCGGGCGAGGGCAGGGTGGCGCTGGTGGCGTCCCCGCTCCGGGAACCTCTCCGATGGACACTCGGGTTTAGGACCCTTCCCGGAGGAATGAACCGCTTCGCATAATTCAGTGGAACTTGCGGGGCGTTACGGAATGGAAATTAGAGCAACGCGAGCTTCTCAATCTCGCACTGCGGTACGACATTGTCGTGCTTACTGAAACTCACGGGACACTCACGGGCCGACTTTCTCGACTTATACCGGATGGGTCGCGGTGTTTTTTCGCTGGTCGTTCAAGGGATCGTGGGGGTGTCTGTGTTTGGGTTCATCAACGCATCGCGCGCTACGTAACGCATTGCACGTCGTCTGATGCCCCTAGGGGCATGAACAGTGTTTGGCTGCGGCTCCAGGGGGACGCGTTGGACCTCGGTGGTAACGGGCTGGTCATCGGTGCTGTCTATGCCGCACCTCTGGGGTCTCGTGTTTATTCGTTGGGTGGTCGCAGTTCGCAGGATAGCGTAACGAGGCGTGTCATGGATAGGGTTCGCGCTCTGGTGCGGCGTTTTCAACAGCCTGGCGACGAGGTTCTGATGTTGGGCGATCTCAACGCCAGAGTTGCTGGAGCTAGCGAGCTTCCCGATGTCGACGGTGACGCGGAACTAGCAGAATTCACTCAAGCGGAGCTGGGGCAGGCCAACCTTTTGCGCGCCATCCCTCCACGTCGGTCCGAGGACACCTCAGATAATGTTTTCGGGCGGGCGCTGGCGGCCCTCTGTCAGGAATTGGAGCTGGTTGTTTTGAATGGTCGAGTGAACGGTGATCCTCAAGGCGCGTGCACGTTTTGGAGCCCTGCGGGACAGGGGCGTAGCATGATAGATTTGTTTGTCGCATCTCCCGCCCTGTTCTTCCGAGCGGATCGTCTGCAGGTCACGAACATACCCGTTGCGCAATCAGGAGTGAAGGTGGGCAGCCTCATGAGCGATCACTGCCCGGTGTCGCTTGACCTGAGGGTTCTGAGGCAGGGCGCCTCCCCAGCGGGTAGATCCAGTCCCAGAGCGCGCTTTGACGTGCGGCGCAAAGCCCGGTACGCTAGTCTTTTTGCTGCGGATGATGCCCCCTCTGTCCGGCGAATCGCCGACGCTGTTAACAAACTTGGCGCCGAGCTGGATAGTACGGCGGTTGTTGAGGTTATCACGATGGCGTGTTCGGCAGCGTTGGAAAAGGCTTTCGGGGGGCGTCTCAGTAGGGTCCGGCGGGTCAGGGAGGATCGGGATGCTCCTTGGTGGACCGATGAGTGCGCCACCGCCCGTAATGCGATGCTGCAGCACAAAGCCTATATGAGGGCGCACGGGCTTCTGGCCGACGAGCAAGCGCGGCTGGTCTTCTCCACGCTGCGTACTCGCTACCAGAGGCTTAGGAAGGATGCTCGCGCCGCGTATAGTGTCTCCCATTTCACGTCCTTTCTGGAGGAGTGCAAGGGCGACCCCCGCGCACTGTGGCGACGGCTCAATCAGGGTTTGAAACCCGACTGCCCCATCCGCGATGTCAATAGTTGGCGCGAGTATTTCGACGCGTTATACAATGATGAGGTTAATGCGTTTAGTGCGGTGAGGGCGGACTATATTCTGAACCTTTTTAACGGGCGTCCCCTCACAGCGCCACGCAACTGGGCCGGTAACGAAGGCGTAGCTCGGAATCAGAGGGTTGTTGCGGCGGCGTCCCTGAATGCCCCGTTTTCACTGGCGGAGGTCATCGCGGCCCTTAAATCATTGGCCAACCATAAATCGCCAGGCCTTGAGCGGGCTCCGGCGGAGTGTTACAAATATGCCACCCGCAAAGTGGAGGATAAGGAAGAGCTCGTTCTTGCGCCGTACCTTTTGCGTCTGTTGGAGCATATCCGGTCCACGGGCGATTATCCCAAGCAGTTTGAGGTTTCGATCGTCACCCCTCTACACAAGAAGGGCGACGCGCTCGATCCGAGCAACTATCGTGGGTTGGCTGTTGGCGGGGCCCTCTCTAAGCTATATGCGAACCTTCTTGACCGGCGGTTGAAGGCTTGGGGAGAGAGTAGCGGCGCGCGCAGTCCTTACCAGGGGGGCTTCCGGCCCAAGCGTGGCACCATCCACAACTTGTTCCTGCTACGGCACCTTACGGATCGTTGCCGCAGGGTACTCCCCAACGGTTCGAGCCAAGCACTTTTTGTTTGCCAGATCGATTTTGAGAAGGCCTTTGACCGGGTGAATAGGGACATGTTGTGGTTGCGTCTCGAGGAAAGAGGGGTCACAAGCGCGGCACTGGCGGCTCTGAAGCGCTGCTATGAGCGGGTGGAACTGCGGGTCAAGGTTAACGGCACGACGGGAGCGGCGTTCCCTTCTTCGCAAGGTGTGAAACAGGGATGCCCGATGAGCCCAACGCTGTTTGGTTTCTTCGTAGAAGGGTATGCCGACTACGTCGACGCCCTTGACGTCGCGCTCCCAGATGCCATGGCGGCCCCAGACTGCCCAGACGTCGAAGGTCGGCGAGTGCCTCTAGCCCTGTACGCGGACGACTTAAGCCTTTTCGCGGCGACAAAGCGACGTTTGATGAGCTTGCTTAGAGCTTTACGGGAGTGGTCCGAGGTGTTTGGTCTTACCGTTAATGCGAGGAAGTGTGAGCTGCTGCTCTTCCACCCCAGTGATCAGGTTAGGAGTCACTTCTACGCGATCAACGGCCTGGTTACTATGCGCGTTTTGGAGGACGGGCTGCCGGTGGACCGGCCCATCACCTGGAAGCCGCGCGCACGTTATCTCGGGCTACATTTTGGCCCTAATAGTTCCTTTGCGTCGTGCACGGACGAACTCTACGTCGCGGGCCAGCGGGCTATGTTTTCCCTGCTTAGCAAGTTGCGTCGACAGGGGCTATTGTTACCTTCCGTCGGAATGAAATGCTTTAATGCGCAAGTCCGTTCTGTTCTGTCTTATGGTTCGCAGTTGTGGGGTGTCGATTTGGTTTTAGCGTTGCTCGAGAGGGGTTTCCCGGCTAACGAGGCACCGCGTTCCTGTTATTTTGAGGTCGCTACTCGGGATCGCATGGTCAAGCTGCAAATCGCCTTTATGAAGCAGCTGGTCGGAGCTTCCGTCCCGCCCCTTCAATTGTTGTTTAGGGAACTAGGGCAGATGCCGCTGCAGATGTACTGGGCTGAATCTGTGTTTCGTTTTTGGAACAGTATGGTTGAGAACACTAGCAGCATATACCACAGTGTTTTTCGTCACGAGATCCGGCTGGCATTGGAATCGGATTTGCAGGGGGACGGCTGGGGAACTAAGATCATTCGGGCTCTGAACATCTTAAGGCATGACTGGCCGGAGGATGCGACGGCGGGTACCATCGACGCCAGGGTTAGACGGTACTCTACGTGCAAGCTCGACGTTGAGGCGCTGTTGGACACTCTTAGGGGGCGCATTAACGATGATTGGGCCAGTGACAGGTTGGCCGTCGACCCGTGCTCTTTCGTTACGGATGGCAGGAAGCCAGGCGTGAAAATGTGCCGTCACAAGCACTGGATGGGGCAGCCGAAGCAGTTTGAGGGTTACATTCCCCCGGCGCACCACCGTGCCCTTCTCCGTTTCCGGTTATGCGTATCAGACCTGGCGGTTAATAGCGAGAGTAATCGAGCCAGGGAGTTGCGTGTGTGCAAGGCGTGTCGCATTAATGGTGCCGTCGAGGACGAGAAGCACTTCCTGTTGGAGTGTTCTGCTCTCGTGTCAGCGCGGCAGAAGCTTTGGGACCTGGGTGTACCGGAGGGAGCGAGTGTTTGCGACGTCATGCAAATAGACGATCAGCGCGGTCTTGCAAAGGTTGTTTATGACATGTTTTGCTTTCGGCGCGAGCGCATCGACCTCGCGGGACCTCGCGGCGCGAGGTCTCAGGGGGTCTCACCCCTTTCGATAACGATAGGCAATGAGCCTCGTCGGTTCTTTCCCTCAACGTAAATTCCCCCAAAATATAAATTTCAATCAATTAAACGGCCATCCTGTTGCCCCAAAAATGAATCCGGCGTGCAGGTTGCCTTACCATACGCAACAGCAGGACCCACCTCGGCAGGCGAGAGGAAGATGCTACCGCTGCCACCCCTTCCGCCTTCCAGTCAGCAGCAGCGTCTACCGCCGCAGGCACCGCGGGCACCGCAGGCGCCGCAGGCGCCGCAGGCGCCGCAGGCGCCGCAGGCACCGCAGAATTCGCATCGTCCCAACCGTCAACGAATGCCGAAGTGACGGCAGCGTAATAATGACATGCCTGCTGCAGCAAAGCTAGCCGCACGGCAATCTGCCCTGTCACGCAGCGTTTGATTGTGGCCGTCTTACTTGATTGCTTATCTTACTTGCTTACTTGTAGCCGATCGATATATAGATGGATGCATGGGTGTGGGAGCGACGCGATCTCGACTGTGCGCTTCAATGCGCGCTGTTCGTAAGACCCTCAAAACCTTGCTTCTGCTTGCTGCTGCTGTAAGTATATATAGATAGGTATACGTACCAATGGAAGGGGAACTCGTCGCGTGCAACGATGTATGGTAGAGAGAGCCCGCCCAGCTGCGTACATGGCCCTTTTCCTTGTTTGCTTGCCATTGCAGACGGCTCAACTGCGCCCGCCCGCACCCGCCAATCGTGCCTGCTGGCTGGGTGGCGGATGGAACCGGCGGATGGGAGGATGGGTGGCAGGATGGTAGGGACTGAATTCGTATACATGAGCGAACTTAAGCTGTTGCTTGCTTGTGCATTTTGGTCCTAACAATTGCGTAATATGCACGCACACGATAATGAGCAGGAGTGAGAAGTTGCGCGCCAGCAGGATTACAACGGGTCAGACGAGGCCTTTGGCAATCAATCAGCGATTTCGCCGGTAAATTGGTTAGTGGCCTGGTCTAGATGTTCTATTGAACATTAGACCCACAGAGTCGTGCGATCGCATTATGTAGCTGTTATCCAGCTCCTCTGTAATTAAATAATGCAAATATACAAGCATCTACTGCTCGTCAGCTAGCGTGCGTCCTTACGTATCCGACCATCGAAAGTGATCGCAGGGTGATCGCCGTTTCCACCACTGTCACAACCGCTTCATATCTTGATAGATTATTCTTATAAGGGTCAAATCGATTTAAAGTCGTTTGGTCTGCCGCTGCCACTTGTACCTGTAGAGTGCCAGCCAACTGCTCCGTCCCGAATCTCTCACAACTTCCGCCAACCCCTCGCCAACCGCTCGGCAACTGCCGCCAGTAGCCAGCAGCAGACTCCACAACCGAAGTACCCACACTCACTGCTTGCCAAATTTATTGCCAACTTTATAAACTCATCTAGCTCATCTAGCTGAACACACCGTGCTCGCTCAATGCACCCGGCCGCACATAAAGTCGCGGCGTCAAGTAAGCGAGCAACGAACCGTCATCATCATCATATCACTCCCAACCATCCAGCCAACCAAGCGAACCAATAGCAAGACACGAAAACAAAACCTAGGGTCATGAACCCCGCTTCCTGTCCGCCGGCGGATGTGCCAATCAGCAGAGACGTCCGCAGGGATCGCTGCTGGGTGTGCTGGACGGGCGCGGTGGACGAGCCGCTGGAAGCGCCGTGCGCCTGCCCGCGCCTGGTGCACCGCACTTGCCTGGGCCGCTGGCAGCTGCAATGCGCGGGCAGAAGGCGAGTAGCGCATGCATATATACTGCATACGTCGATAGATCATCGTTTATTACAGTCTGCAAACGGACTTGATTGGCTGGCAGCTGCAATGCGCGGGCAGAAGGCGAGTAGCGCATGCATATATACTGCATACGTCGATAGATCATCGTTTATTACAGTCTGCAAACGGACTTGATTCGACCCGATGTACCTTTGCTGTATGTATCTTTTGTTTCCTCGCCCCTCCTCCCCCGCCCGCTCAGAGGCGAGTCCCGCTGCCCCTACTGCAACATGACCCTCCCGCCGCTCTCCAAGACGATCATCCCCCCGCACCTCCGCCACACCGTGCATCAGGTGGTGCCGCACCTGGCAGTGGCCTTCCAGGGCAAGGTACGACACCGTACAATACCGTACAGTGCGGCGACGCACCGGCGACAGATAAACGCACACACCGACGCACACATGGATCCAGCCCGCAGGCTCTACCCCGCCTGCTGCTGGCGCGTCGGCCCTACCTACCCGCCCTTCGCAAACGCGCACAGACAACAGGAAACACATACATCCACGCACTACCTCCATCCCCTTCCCCATCCGCATCCCCCATACCACTCCCGCGCAGACCTACCGCATCCCCGTCCGGCCTGGGCCCATGGGCATGGCCGAATTCAAGGCACGGCTGCGCCGAGAGCTGGACATCCCGGATCGCACGCCTTTCCATGTGAGGACGTACGGTATACGCGGAATATATAGATGGGCAGCAGGAACCGGGGCTGCTTTATTGGGGCAGCAGGGGCGGCAGGCCAGGGGAGATCCGCCCGGGTGCGTGGTGGGTCTCATGCAGTGTAACGGCTGGAGACATGTTCTGGGAGGTCGGGGACCTCGCTACCGGTGCGTGCACCGTATGGTATGTAGGGGGGCGCTCCCCGCCGCTCCACTCACCTCACCTCACCTCCGGATTTCTGTTTCTTTCCCGATATGCCAAATACGTTATTATTAGTAGTAGTGGGCCCTTCTCCGATCCGAGTGTATGTTCGCGCGCGCCCTCTTTCCCGCCCTGCTAAGCTGCTCCGGAACCACGAACCAGGCCAACCCAGCCGCCCTATCTACCTGCTTGCGGTCATGCCTCATGCATCCATGTTTACATACAGGTGTCGTTCCAGTGCGCGGAGCCCTCCTCGGGCAAGACCTTCACCCTCAGCGGCATGCAGTGCTTCAACGCCGCCGCGACCTGCGCCGCCGTCAGTGCGGCCAAACGGGCGGTTGGCGAGGACGGCGGGTTCCTGTGGGACGAGCATACGGCAGACCCGCGGGACATCATAGACCCGCCGGACGAGCCGCCGGGCCAGGCCTGGCCCCGGCGGTCGTCGCAGGGCGGAGAGGCCCCGCCGTACGGCAGTGTACGACGGCGGCCGCGATTGTACACGATGGCGGCTGCGGCGCTGTGCTGCCTGGCGGCGGGAGTAATTACGGCCGTGGTGTGGTCGTCGTAGCGAGCCCCGCATCTTGTATTCTTGTTATGCAGCAGGTACAGCAGCAAGCTGCGTTCGGCCCGCCGAGCGCCGACTGCACGAGCGTCGGGTCTTGGGCGGGTGCAGCGCTATGTTCGCGCGTGAGATGACGTTCCGTATATTCCATCTTAAAGAAATAAATTTACAAGAATTGCTTCGCGGGGTTTCGCCGAACCTTTTACCAGCCAGGTTTCTCCCGCCCGGTGTCCTAACAGATAGAAGCGCCGAAGTTCGGGCCCCAACGAATGAAATGTTTGACCAGAAGCGCCGTGAAATGTTTGCCGTTTTTGAAGATGTATGGGCGCCCTGGCACCAGAGTGCTACAAATGTTGGTACTGAACACGCTGGATCCATGATGTCTGTCCTGTAACAACCAGACTGGCAATCCTGTTATTGTGGGAATCGTACGCTTCGCTGGTTGCGGAGGAATGTTCCAGCGCATCCAACGCGCCGAGTGGACCAAGGATAGTTGTAGTTCTCACTCTGGGCCGCATGTCAATGATGGCTGTTTCTGCCTGCTATGGGCGAGCCCCTGGCTGCTGCGCCGCGCCTGCCTCCAAAACATACGCATATTTATGCTATATTAAGTGAATTCGTGCCGGGTGTGGGCGGCACGGCTCCCGGCACTGCCGCGCTACCTAGGAATGTGATGCGACACGAGCGAGGTCGGGCGCCGTTCAGGCGTGTCTGGCAGTAGAGTCCAGTCCGGGCGGACTATGTCTGCAGGGGTCGGCAGGGGGGAGGGAATATGGCAGGCAGGGTATTGGAGCCGCGAGCGCATCTCGTGTCGGGCTGTCGGCGGGCGCAGCGGTTGAGCAGTCCTGCTTGGGTGAGGGTATAGGAAGGGGGTGCGGGACACCGGTTGCAACCGATGGTACAACGTGATTGCCTTTTAGTTCGCTCCGATGGGCACCAAATTTATGCAAGTCAGAGGTATTTTGGGAGGTTCGCAGCGTCGCAGCTAGGTATTTGGACGGGGTCGGTACTTTCCGTGCCTGCCGTACTAATACAGTTCGTTACACTGTGGCGTAGATTTTTCCAGCCGCGCATCATTACTTGGAATGTTAGCTTCTGAACCTGGGGAAAAAATTAAACCATTAAGCATTCCTAGAACCCCCCCAAAAAAGGGGTGGTCCCATTGACGCAGACATCTTGACCGCGAACGAGTGCGGCTCATCACCGATACTCTGACAAGTATTATTAGCAAAGCAGTAGCTGTCAAGTCGCCAAAATGGCAGACCCTCGGTCGCAGCTCCCGCGCACGACACGGGTTAAAAATAAGCAGCCAGCAGATAAGCAAATTACTGCTGAGCAGCTCTTGCGAGAGGCAAAAGAAATCCAGCTTGAGGATGACTACAAGGCGCCCAAGCAGATTATCACCGACCCGGAGGAGCTCAGCGAGTACCGCTTGGCCAAGCGGAAGCAGTTTGAGGACCTTGTTCGCCGTGTCGGAAGATTCAATGGAGGTGTATGGGTCAAGGTGAGGGCGCCGCATCGTCCCGCTGGGCTCCCCGGATTGGCGTGGACGCCAGGGTGTGCAAGGCTCAAACGCTAATGGCCTAAGCACTCTTGCTTATAGCGACTGTGTTGTATCCTGAGAGCAGCCCACTTTCCATCACAAGCAGTTGGCCCAGCGTTGACCCCCGGTGTTCCACGCCAGCCCCCACCCACCCCCGGCGGCTGTCCGCGCTTCGTTGTCCCAGGCTCACGCTTTGCAGCCGGCACGGTCGCATTCCTCCTATTTGCTGTGACCTATAGTGAGAGCCGCCCCTAGACATGATACTCCACCAGCACCTTTGCTCCTAGCTTACGCCGGCATCCCGGCTATCCCTCCCCACCGCTCCTCCGTCCCACCCGCCGCCGCATTTGCTCCGCACACCCGCCATACCCAACCCATCCCCGCGCCCACCTCGCACATACCCGCTCGCTCCCCGCCTCCCTCCCTGGGGCTCCTCTCCCCATTCGCCTCCCGTCAATCCCTCCTCCAACCCCACGGACCTCGCCTTCATCGCCCTCCAATCCCCTCCAATCCCCTCCAATCCCCTCCCCGCCACCCCTGCCACCCCTGCCACCCCTGCCGCCCCGCACCTCCACACCCCGCGCAGTACGCCACATGGGAGGAGCAGCAGAAGGACTTTCGGAGGGCCCGGTCCGTGTGGGAGCGGGCGCTGGCGATCGAGTACCGCAATGTCAGCGTGTGGCTCAAGGTGAGGGGCTCCTGCCTCCCTCATACACCCTCACACACACCCTCACACACACATACACACACACCCTCACACACACACGCACACACACGCACACACACGCACTCTGACACCCTCACTCACACACACACCCTCACACACCCAAAGGAGGGGCTCCGTGGGGGTGCAGTGAGGAGCATCTGAGGGAGGGAACGGAGGCGCCTGGGCGAGCGGAGGGCCGGAGGCCGAGTGCACGCAGCGGATGGTTGGGAGCGGGAGAAGGAGAGGGTGAAGGGGGAGGGCGGGGCTGGGCCCTGCCCGGCCTGGCGGAGGACTGCAGGAGGAGCCGCCAGGGGCCGCGAGGGTGGACTCGGCTGCACTCGGCTTCCGGGTCCGCCTTTTGGATTGATTGCAGCGAGCGGGAGGAAGGGGGGGAGGGGGGACTACCTGGAGGGAAAAGGGGAGGGATGGAAAAGGGAAAAGGGAAGGGGGGGTTTAAGGTCTACACGCAGGACGGCGCCCTTTTACTCAAACCCCGTGACGGCCAGTCGCGTGGGTGGGGTTCGGGGGCCAAGTGGGCGGGAGCCGCCCTGCGGCACCGTGGGTGCCGCGGCGAGGAGAGGCAGTGGCGGTGGAGGCGGCTGCCGCCATCGAGGCACAGGATCCAGGGAGCCACATGGGGAGGGGGAGGGGCAGGAGCCCCATGCACGGGGGTGTACGGAGGCATGTAATGCGCAACCCCCCTCCTGGGAAGGAGTTTTTCTGATTCGATACCGTTCACGGGCTCCGGCCTGTACCCCCGTGGATAACCTCCTGTCAAGCAACCGTCCTGTGGTCCCCCGGACAGGGGTCTCGACACCCCCTGCCTCCTGCCCCGTTGTCCTACTGCACCTGGCCCTCCAAAAGCCCATTTCACACCCCGTCCTTCCGCCCCCCTCCCACCCTCTCCCCCCCCCCCCCACACACACACACAAACACAGTATGCCGAGATGGAGATGCGGCACCGCTTCGTGAACCACGCGCGCAATGTGTGGGACCGCGCCGTGTCGCTGCTGCCGCGAGTGGACCAGCTGTGGTACAAGTACATTCACATGGAGGAGATGCTGGGCAACGTGGCGGGGGCGAGGCAGGTGTTTGAGCGCTGGATGAGGTTCGAACCCGACCACACGGGCTGGATGGCCTACGTCCGGGTGAGTGGCTGGCTGCGGGCGGGCGGGCGGGCGCCGGGGGACGGGGGATGGGGCTGGAGGGGAGAGGAGAGGTAAGGGGAGAGCGGCCTGAAGGGGCGACCTGGCTGGCTGGCGTGCGAGGCCAACCCGAAGTCGCCCAACAGAATCAACGGGAGACCCAAACTAATTAAAGAGTCTGCCAGCACCTCGTAGGGATGGTGATGTGGGGGTGGGGGAGATGGGGGCTGTGTTGGTACCGCCCCCCCTACCGCCGCCCCTACCCCCTGACTTCGTGCTCGTGTGTCATCCCGTCAGTTCACTTCGTGTATCTGCTTGTTCGGCCCCACTCCCACTCCCTTTCAGATTGCCTTGAACTCTCATTCTCTGCCCCCACCCCCTATCCCCACCCCCTATCCCCACCCCCTGCCCCCGCCCCCTATCCCCGCCTCCCAGTTCGAGCTGCGGTACAACGAGGTGGACCGGGCCCGGGACATCTTTGAGCGCTACGTGCAGATCCTACCCAGCGTCAAGGTATCGCACAGGGCGGCGGCAGCGGCGACGGAAGCGTGGGCGGGCTGGGGGCGCGGGGGGACGTGTAGGGTGGGTTTGGGGGGAGGAGGCGGAGGCGGGGAGGGGTATGGGACGGCTTTTGAATAAGACCGGGGTGCAGTCGGGTCCGTGCGCCGGAAGCTGCAGCTAGCCTCAGGGGAGGTAGGGCGATTGGAATTGTTGCGGTCTGGGCTTCTGAGGCGGGGCAGCTCCCCGACCGGCCGTCCGGGTTGTCCTGTCAGCATTTTCCCCCATCCGAAGGCTCTGCCACGTCCCCCCCGCCCCCGCCACGGTGTCCCTCCGCTGCGATAGCCTCTTTGTTACCCTCCGGCCCCCCGCCCCACCCGCTCCTCTCCTCTCCACGCGTCCTCTGTAGGCCTGGGTGCGCTTTGCCAAGTTTGAGATGCAGAACGGCGAGGTGGCCATGGCGCGGCGCTGCTACGAGCGGGCGGTGGAGGAGCTTGGAGAGGACGGACAAACGGTGGGAAGGGGCCGGTTGGGGAGGAGGGTTGAGGGCTGGAGGGAGTCGAGGGACAAGCAGTCCGAATAGGCCTGCGTTGGGGCTTGCGGTTGGGAGGGAGGGTGAAAGGGGGGAAGGGGTAACCTGGAGGGTTTGTGAAAAATTAATTTTGCACTGCACTTTAACAACGAACACCTCCCCCCCACACCTTCTGCCCCTCTCTGTCGCTCCCCACCCCACCCTACCCCCCAGGAGGAGTTCTTCATCAAGTTTGCTGAGTTTGAGGAGAAGGCGCGCGAGGTGGAGCGGGCGCGAGCCATCTACCGATACGCGCTGGACCACATTCCCAAGGTGGGGCTGGGGGGCTGGTGGCTGGGGGTGATGGTTTGGGGCTGGGGCTGGTAGCTTGGGGGTTTGGGGGGTGGGGGTGGTGGCTTGGGGTTTGGGGGGGTGGGGCGGACTTCGGCACAAGGCAAGGGCGGCAGAGCAATCAGGAGGTGGGCGGAGGGGCTGGCTGCAGAGGGGCTGGCTGGGGGGTGGTCGGGCGTGGCGCAGCTGACGCAGTCCTGACGCAGCGGGCGGAAGCTCAAGGGCGGCTGGGTCCCGGTTGGATACGGTGACGCGTTCCTGGCTAGCGTCCCTCTCTCTCTCTTAGGGGAGAACCCACCCCACCCCCACCCCACCACCCAGCCCACCCAAGAACGGTGTGCTAACCGACAGATACCGACAGCATGGCGACCCAAACCCTTGCGGTGGCGGCCCTCCCTCCCTCCTTCCCTTCTTCCCTCCGTCTGTGTGCTGCTCCGCGTGTCGTTCCGCGCCGCTGCCTCCCCTGCAGGCCTCCGCCCCCACGCTGTACTCGCGGTTCGTGGCGTTTGAGAAGCAGCACGGGGACCGGGAGGGCATCGAGCAGGTGGTGGTCAACAAGCGCAGGTGAGCGGGCGAAGGCCGAAGGGGGTGTGTGCGTGCGTGTCTGTGTGCGTGTCGTCTAGTTACATGCGGTCGTCTTCCGTCTGGCCTGATGCTGGCCCGAGGACGCTGTTCCTGAAAACCCCGAACTGGAAGACCACCGAAGCACTTTCTCGCCGGTCCTTCTGTTTGACGCAGCCCCATCGAACAACGCACTGCCGCTCTGTAACCGCCCGTGCCGTCCCGTCCCGTCCCATCCCGGAACCCTCTGCTGCGTGGCGAGAGCAGATTCCAGTACGAGGAGGAGATTGCCAAATCGCCGTACAATTACGACACCTGGTTCGACTACATCAAGCTGGAGGAGGGCACGGGCGACGTGGAGCGCACACGGGAGGTACGGCGATGTACGACAGCGCGGCGCACCGCATCGTGGGCGGGAGGGGGGTGCAGTCTTCGGCGATGCGCAAGGGCGTCGACCAACCCTCCCCCCCCGTTATGTCCCACAGCCACGCCTGCGTCGGGGCCCCGTGCGCGGTCCCTCTGCGACTCGGGGTTGCTGTTGATGATGGCTGGTGGGGTGGAGGCTGCAGCACTTAAGAGGCTGCGATACGTCTTTGTTAGGCCCCAGACTTTTTCAGATGCCTTCCTCTTGACCCTCTCAAGGCCAGCCCCGGAGTGTGGTCCATGGTACTTCAGTGCGCCGCCATCGTGCCCGGACTTCCTAGCCATACAAACCAAAGCGCCTCCTCGAACCTCCTCCCGCCCCGCCCCTTGCCCCTCGCCCTTGTAACCGCTCTGGAATGATGCAGGTGTACGAGCGCGCGGTGGCGCAGCTGCCTCCCTCCTCCGCTGAGAAGCGCTTCTGGCGGCGCTACATCTACCTGTGGATCAAGTACGCGCTGTTTGAGGAGCTGGATGTCGGCGACGTGGATCGAACCCGCGACGTCTACCGGGCGGCGCTGGAGCTCATTCCCCACAAGCAGTTTACGTTCGCCAAGGTGTGGAGGGGCGCGGGCATATGTGCGGGCGGGCCGGAGGGGAGAGTGGGCAGAGGCCGGGTTCTGGGTTCAGCGGGAGAGGGCGGGAGGAGGACGGGAGGGGGGTGGTCCAACGGCTCGCGATGCGGCTAGACGGGGCCGGTGTGGGACGGGGAGAGCGGGCGGGGCGGGGTGGGCGCTCACGGGGTCGCCGCACATGATGACATGAAGAGGGCTGGGAACTCAACCCCCGCTTCTACCTTCTGCCAATACCGGTATCGCATCGCACTCAATGTACAACAACCTCCCTTTTCCCCCCTGCCCTCCCCTCACCTGCTCTGCCCTCCCTCTCCTCCCCTCCCAGATGTGGATCCTCGCCGCCAAGTTTGAGGTCCGGCAGCGCAACGTGGAGGGCGCTCGGCGGCTGCTGGGTCGCGCCCTGGGCACCTGCCCCAAGGAGCGCCTCTTCAAGGCCTACATTGAGCTGGAGCTGACCATGGGGCACGTGGAACGGTGAGACGCGCGCGGCGGGGTGTTGTGGTTGGGGGTTGGGTGGGACGAGGTAAGACAGGAGCGGTCCTAAGGTGGGCGAGGGGGAGGAGGAGGGGGCGTTGAATGTGCCTGAAAGGAACCTGGGGAACGGATCCGGGGGAGGTCGTGTCAGAGGCCAGGAGAGCAAGGCAGCAAAGGCCGGCTGGAGGCTGGAGGCTGACGCGCGCGCGCTCCAAACCCCGTCTGTTCCTCTTCCTCCGCCGCAATCGCAATCGCAGCGTGCGCAAGCTGTATGAGAAGTACTTGGAGTGGCGGCCCTCCAATGTGGGCGCCTGGGTGCGCTTCGCCGACCTGGAGTGCTCGCTGGGGGAGACGGAGCGCTGTCGGGCGCTGTTTGAGCTGGCCATTGCACAGCCGCTGCTGGACATGCCGGAGGCGCTGTGGAAGGTGGGGTAATTGAAACGGCCCGGGGCGAGGGAACGGCCCGGGGTGGAGGGGGACCAGGGGGGTTTGACAAACGGAATCGGGGATTGGGGGGGTTGGGTCAGGTGTGAGGGGCTGGGGGCTGCAGAGGGAGGGGCCAAGGCAGGGGAGATGGCGGAAGGGGAAGGAGAAGGGAGAAGAGGGACGGGGAGCGGCCTCGCTCGCGCTTATTTCTCATACGCACATACTAAGGAAAGGGAGGGGAAGGGAAGGGGGCGTTCAGAGGACCAGGGCCGCTCTTATGAGGAGCCAGATGGGCCGCAGCCCCCGCGATCCGAGACCCCGCAACAGCATGATGCCGGTGTGCCTGACTCCCAGCCGCATGCCGTGTCTCGTCATGCCTTCTTCCCAGGCGTACATTGATTTTGAAATCTCGGAGGGCGAGCGCGAGCGCGTCCGTGTGCTTTACACCCGCCTGCTGGACCGCACCAAGCACGTCAAGGTGTGGCTGTCGTTCGCCAGGTTCGAGGCGGCGCCCATGCCGACGGCGACGGCGGCCGAGGGCGGCGAGGGGGAGGCGGCCGGGTAAGGGCGAGCGCGCGCGTGTGTGGCGCGCGGAGAGGGGGGGCCAGGGTGGAAGGGCCACTGGGAGAGCAGTCCTGGACGCGGTTGCGTGGGTGGGTGGCGAGGAAGGTATAGGAGCATGAATTGGCAGGTGCCGTAGTGCGTCTTGGGCGTGTTGGGCGTGCTGGCTTGGGTGGTGAAGGGCGTTTCTAGTCCTGACGGCTCCACGCAGACCTAGAAGAGCGCCTTTAGGCGCCACCTTTGGGGATGGTGAGGGGAGCTAAATGGATTTTCAGGGAGTCAGGGACCGTTGTGCCCCCCGATGCCCTATCCCACCCGCCGTCCGCCCGGCCTCCCGATGTCCACGCAGGCAGCCGCAGCCGGAGCCGACGGAGGGGCCCGAGTCCGCGCCCGCACGCGCCGCCCGCGCGCGCGCCGTGTACGACCAGGCCTTCCGTACGCTGCGTGACGTGGCACCCGACGCCAAGGAGGAGGCGGTGATGCTTCTGGAGGCATGGAAGGCGTTTGAACAGGAGCAGGAGTGGAGGTGAGGCGGAGGGTTATAGAACGTTGGAAGGCGCGCGTATGCCCGAGAGTATCGGGACTTCGGGAGGCGACCCTGAGCGGTTGAGCAGTCGAACGAGCGAGCCAGACAAAGTCAAAACCAAACCAGAAAACCCTTTTCGACCGGCACGTGCCTCATAGCCCCACCCACCCACGCCCCTACACGCACCCAATCCACGCCCTAGCCTCCGCGACCACCCTTACCTCACCCAACCTGACCCCCCACCTCCTGGCTGCCTACCCGGACTGCTTTTCTCTACCTCACCCTCCGCACTCCCCCCCCCCCCCCGCTCTTGCCCCCCTTTCTTCCCCGCCGCAGCTCCCCCGCCGACCGTGCCAGCCACGTGTCCGATGTGGAGAAGAAGATGCCCCGCCGCGTGAAGCGCAAGAGGGCGGTCACCACGGAGGACGGACACGAGGTGCGCTGGGCGGTTAGCGGGGGGGGGGCGTATGGGGGTACAGAAGTCAGCCCAAACGAGCAGGGCGCAGGGGGAAGGGGGGTAATTAAAACGGCCCGGGGCGAGGGAACGCGGGGAGCGGCCGGTGCTGCGGGGCGGAAGCGGGGATCGATGGGGCAGGAATTGGGGGTGGGCGGCCTCGCCGGGCCGTCGCTGCGGATGGCAGGCTGCTCTCGACCCAGCCGCTGCTCTTGCGGCGGCTTGTGCCGTTGTCGCTGTTGATTATGGGGATGGTGCCGCCAAGAGTAGCAAGAACAATCACGATGTGGATTTGGGCGCCGCACTGAGTGGAATCTCACTCAGTCCACGATGGCCCAGCCAGATTGCCTGATTGCTATGCTTTGCTCCCTGAAAACGGAATCCCCTACGCAGTTCCTATGAAATGCTGTGTCTTTGGAAACCTCCGGCTGCCTATCCTAACTCACCTGCTGCCCCTTCCCCTTTGTACTCCTCGGCAGGTGGGCCAGGAGGAGTACTACGACTACATCTTCCCTGAGGAGGGGGCCGCAGCGCCCGGGCTCAAGCTGCTGGAGGCTGCATATCGCTGGAAGCGACAACGCCAGGGGGCAGCGCCGGGCGGAGACGATGCCGGCTTCGGCGCCGTAGCCGCCGCCGCAGCCCCCGGCGAGGACGGCCCGATCAACGGCCCGGTGCGGCCGTCGGCGTCCGAGGCGGCGGCGGCGTTCCTGTCCAGGCTGGGCGCGGGCCTGGGCGGCGGCGGCGCTGACGCCGGGGGTGCGGGCGAAGGCGGAGCCGACGGGGACATGGACGCGGATGCGGAGGGGCGGGGAGGGCCAGCGCGGGAGGAGGAGGGGGAGGGGAAGGACGGGGAGAGGGAGGCGTCGGGGCGCGGGCGCAGCGGGAGGGATGATAATGACGAGGAGGCAGCGCCGGAGCGGGACCGGGGAGAGGGGGAGGGGCGCGGGCAGGAGGAGAGGAATGAGGAGGGTGCGGAGGAGGAGGAGGCGGGCCGCGCCCGGCGACGGCAGCGGAGTGGAGACGAGGAGGGTGAGGAGGGGCGGGAAGGGGATGGGGAGCCACGGTTGCGGCGTCGGGAGCCGGAAGTGGGGCCGCAGAGCGGGGGCGAGGAGGAGGAGGCGGAGGGAGCGCGGCGTCGCAGGCGCGGCTCGGAGGAGGGGGATGGGGATGTGAAGCGGCGGAGGGGTGAGGAGGAGGGGGAGGAGGAGGGGCAGGGGCGCCGCCCGGGCGGGGAAGGGGACCGCCGCGGGGCGGCCGGCGACATGAGCGATTAGGCGGGCGGAGGCCATTGCACGCTGGGGGAGATCCCCACATTTTGGGGGGCGGGAATGCATGGCTATGTTGAAGGTTTGCGGCTGCCAAAAGCCAAATGGATGGCGTTGTGGTTTGCGTGCGGATACGGGATTGAATGGCCGGACGGCCGGCAGGGTATCGGGGAGCTAAAGACGAGCCTTGGCGCGCGGCCTGGCCTTGAGGTTTGCCTTCCGCAGCATTCGCTAGCTGCACCACATGTCCCCAAGGACGTCTGCTTCGGCGTTGGACAGGACCGGTGAGGTGTCCGGGACTCGCCTGACGCTGCGCTCGTGGCGACGGCGACATCACCAGCACAGTGAGCTTTTACCGTACTGAGTCGGCGGGTTGCTGGCGTTGCGGCCGGGGCTGCGGGTGCTCTGAAGGGACGGTGCGGGCGCTGGTGGCAGGCCGTGGTTTGTCGGGATACGCGGCGCGCGCATGGACAAAGGGCGATGGAGGGCATGGACTTGGCCGGCACGCGATGCCCCCGATAGCAGCGGCGCGGAGGGCGAGGGAAGGCGTGATGTGTCGCGGGCCTCGCCCCAGTCCTCCTCGGCCGCTGAGCTGCGGACCTCCTCCCGCGCCCGTTCCTGTGGCTGACCTGCACGACGAGGCGCCTGAGTTTTCGACGAGCCCCCGTTTTCTCTTATATTCCGGCAACTATCTTAGCAGACAATCAGCAGCGGCCTGACCAAATGGTGCAAGGAAGATCGCACTACTTTGGCCACATGCCGTGCAATACAAGGGTTACATTCCTGCACCCTTTGAGCCTGGGCAGAGGCGCAGCCCCCAATGGGGACCTCTCCCGTTCCGCGCCCCGCCGGATCAGAGGCACCATCGCACCGCCTGAAGCAATACCGCCTCCTCTCCCTCACTCCGCCGTTTCACGGTTGACTGCCGTTCCACGGTTCACAAATCGCAACTCCGTCGCCACCAAATGCCATCGCTTCGCCATAGCTTTCTTTCGTTGAGGTGCCAAGCGGCCGTGGCGCCGCGATGTGTTGGCTTGGAATGCGAGAACGGTTGCCGTCCCTCCTCCAACTCATGCTGCTGCTGCCTTGCGAAGTCCAGGCTCCACCTAGCCTTGCCATCACTTAAAGCCTCCCAGTGGCGCCTCCACTCCCCGCGAATTCCCTTCCCCAAGAACCAGCCCGCTTTACGTCAGTGGACGTAGGACGCTGTGGAGGGCACACGCGGCAGGGCAACAGGGCGGGGCAAAGATGCCGGTCTCGGGTCGGTCGGTCATGTGGTGTAAGGCGGTGACTCATGCCTGGCGACCAGGCCCATGGCAGGAGAGGGAAGACCGGCGGGGCAGGCCCCGGGGATCACAACCCGCTATTAGCAGAGCCTGGCGGGGTCTGCGTAGGTCGGCTTGCCAGGGCGTGCAGTCCTAATAACCCGTGCACCGACAAGCCCGTATCCGTCGAGGCCAACTGGCGTCTAGCTCACCCACCCACCCAGCATCCGCTCGGCCCCTTCCATTTTCGCCGATTGAGCCGCCCAACACCAGGCCGCGTGCCGCCGTCCCGAGGAAAATGCCCGCACCGCGTCGACTCAGCCAGCAGCCAGAAACCGTAAGGCGTTCCTTGCCCCAATTTTCAGGCTTACCCCAAGGACGATATCCGAAGCCCAGTCCCACGGTACTGGGCATCTTCAGACGCGCGTGCACAAGACAAACGCATGAACACCGCGCTTCCCCACCGCCAGCGCATATACACGAATTTCACGCCTCCACGACTTACCCGGCAATTTCCCCACGTAATGCGTGGATTGCTGCGAGTACATCCGGCCTACAGTGCGGGGAGCCGAGCAAGGGGGGTCATTCACGTATAGGGGCATGGCTTTGCCCTAGCCGGAGCCTCTGTCGCATACTCGTCGTCCCCATTGAAAGCAATCGCAACGCCTAGTGCTCGGAGTCTGGAAATCTTTGTCCGGGCATTCCGGACCCTGGCCTTGCGTTCAGGCCGTCTAAAGACACAAAGCCGAGCCTTCGCAGGGCAACCCCTACCCACAAGGCGCATTGGAAAAGGGAAGAGGTCCTCTGAGCGGACTACCGTCGGGAAGGTACCGTGGCACGGCCCGCTTCGTCCGCCGCGTCCGTTCAGCCTCGCTCCGGTACGCGCTTTCTACTGAGCGGCAGGTAACCCAGAGGCCCCCACTCCCCCCCCCCATGACGTGACCCTACTACTCCCGAGCTCCTCCCTGCAAGCACTCACCCACACGGGGCATGACGCACCAAACCAACGTCAAGTTGAGCGACCGGCCGCGCAGGTTGCGGCCCGGGTCAATGAACGCGTACTTGGTCTTATGGTTGTTCAGCCGCACGTGAGCCTTGTCCTGGGGGAACCCGGAAGGGGTGTGGGGTGCCGCATGCCGACATTATCGGCTGCCGTATCCGTGGGGGAACACAAACGGCACAACCAACAAGTTGGCCACGAGACCACAGCTGTTTGCTTGCCTGCTGCTGAACGATGGAATCCCACATGACGATTTGGTTGACGCGGTTTTCGGAAGTCTCATACTCCGCCTGAACGTACACGAAGAGCTGCTTGGTGTTCCAGGTGAACACGCTCCGCAGATCGGCGTCCAGGTCGAACGTTACAGCCGCCTGCAGCAGACACACACGGACTCCTGTTCACCCCAGGTTCCGCACTTTTAGCGCACGCGGTCCTTGCATGCCCGGCGCGGTGTCCGACGTACGTGCTCTCTTCCACCATTGTGCTGCACGAGACGCCGCACGTCCCGAAGCCCTAGCTTGACCTTGGGGTCTGGTTTATGTAGTAGATCTGGAGCAACAACAATGGGCTCATCCTACGAAACTTTCCAGGTGACCATAATGATCAACGACTGTGCCTCGCCTGTGCCAGTCGTTAGTAGGCATAGAACTGCGGCCACAGTTCCAAAGAGCGTAAGGACAGTATTTGCACGTGTCCAAACAGAGTGCATCTCGTCGAAGACCTCGGCTGTCCCCACAATAGTTGAAAGAGCGTCAAGACGGCATATAACGTTTTAAATTTTAGCCTGTCTAAAGTCGGTCTTATACGCAGAAATTTATTAACAGAGCCTGGAAGCCATGGGGAGAAGGGCTTTCCAGCGGTTGGTTGAAACGTACGGCAGCGCATTTGTCAGTTCAGATACCGCGTGACTTTCACAGTGCCTAAGCGCTGAGATCCCGAGTCTCGGTCGCGCAGCCACATCAATTGCTCGTCATCCAGCGGCCAGCGCACAGGTGCTAAGCTCGGTCAGGTGCTAGGTTCGGTGATTGCCAGCCGATCAAACCCCGGGCACTGCATCCACCTTCGCGCCACCCATACTCCGTCGCACCACATGCACAGTAAACCCACATGCGCAAGACCTGCATTAAGGTGGCACGAGAGTTCGTTCCCCTTCCCTATCGGTACAGATTCAGCCGTCCAAATAGCGCTCGTGCTCTCCGTGTGAAACGACAGGATCGATTCTCAGGGGCAGTTCAGAGCCTGTACAATGCCTCCTTGAACACCGCGCCGTCGCTCAGCCGGATAATCTTGACGTCGCGCTCCAGGGGCTGCCACCAGCAAGCGCCGCCGCCGCTGCCGCCACCGCCGCCATGGCCACCATTTTCCGCCACATAGCCGCCGCCGCCGCCGCTGGCACCTGCATCCCCGCCCGCTCCTCGGCGCGGCAGCCCGCCGTCGTCCGCCCGGCACCTCGCCATCATGACGTACGACAACGCGCCGTACGGTGACGGCGCGAGGTCGAACCCGCTGGCCGGCAGGTCGCAGCGGTCCAGCATCAGAACCTCCAGGGAGGGGCAGTGCTCCGTCAGGCGAGCCACCGCGTCGGCGCCCAGCTGCGTCGTGGCGGCGGCGGGGGGGTGGGGGGTGGGTAGCGTGGTACGGCAGAGTGGTTTCGGAGCAGGTGCCACGGGGCAACGCGGACCCGGCTCCCACTCTCCCAGGAGTGCCGCAGGGCGAGAGGGAAGAGGGAAGAGGGACAGGCCGCACCCCCCAAGCGCAGTCCCAGAGCCGACCGGGGGTCCCGCCGCTCTTGTTCCCTTGGGCTCTCCCGCTCCGCCGATGCGCTCCGCTCCCCTCCGCGTCACTCCGTGAGGCGAGGCCTTCCCCGCCGGCTCCATCCGCCCCCCTTATCCGTCCCCAACCGTCTCCGCTGCGGTATCATTTTTTACTCCCCAACCGCGTGTCCCTATTCCAATGCCTCTCACACCTCAAACCCCACGCCTCAGAACCCACAACCCACCCACCTGGCAGCAGTGGCGCAGTCTGAGGTTGACCAGCGAGCCGCACCGCGTCAACCAGCCCAGTAGCGCCCCCTCGCTAAAACCGCCGCCGCCGCCGCCGCCGCCGCCGCAGCCCTCCAGCCTGACGTTGTGCAGTGCCGTACCGCCCTGGTCTCTCAGGTGGCACAGGAACGCGTCGGACAGCCCCGTAAGGCCCACCAGCGCCAGCGTGTGAAGGTGACGCAGCCGGCCGTCGTACGACGGCGGCGGCGCAGCCGCCGCCATCCCGGCGACGCCGCCGCTTTCCCCGCCGGCGGCGTAGCGGCGCCCCGCCACAGTGCCGTACATGGGTCTGCCGTACAGCAGCGACAGCAGGTCTTCGTCGTACATCTCGACGCTCCCGTTGGCGACCAGCCGCAGGTCCGACATGGCCCAGCGCGCCACTGCGGCGGCGGCGGCGCCGCCGCCGCCGCCGGGCCCCTGCGCAGCCGCTTCCGATGCCGCTGGCGTCGTCGCCGCCGCCGCCGCCGCGGCGGCGGCGGCCGCCTCCTTCGGCAGCCAGCCCAGCGGCCCCCAGAGCATCTCCCGGCGGCGGAACGGCCCCGCGCAGCCGATCACGTGCAGCACGTGCAGCCGCGGGCACGCCGCCAGCACCACCCCCAGCCCCGCCCCCGTTACCCCGCACAGCGCCAGACGCAGCTCCTGGAGCTGGGGACACGCCGCCGCCGCCGCCGCCAACCCCGCGTCGTCGACGGCGGCGCCGACGTCCAGCTCCAGCGCCGTCAGGCACGCGAACGCCGCCGCCGCCGGCGGCGGCCCGGCGGCGCCAGCGGCGCCGCCGCAGAGCCGCCGCACCGCGGCGGCCGAGAAGCCCCAGCCCAGCGTCAGGCTGCGCAGGCAGCGAGGCTGCCGCCCCGCGGCGGCGGCGGCGGCGGCGGCGTCGCCGCCGTACGGCGCCAGGCCGCGGCACCTGGCGGCGCCGAGGTGCGTGAGGCGGGTGGCGGTGGCGAGCAGCACTGACAGCTCCGTCGGACCGACACCGGTGGAGCCGGAGAGGTCCAGGTGGCGCAGCGCCCGCAGCGTATGACCCATGGGTCGCAGCCACTCAGGCTCCGCCGGAGGCGGCGGCGGCGCGTCAGCGCCGCCGCCGCCCCCGCCGCCAGTATGACCCATGGGTCGCAGCCACGGCGGCTCAGCGCCGCCGCCGCCGCCCCCGCCGCCAGTTGCCGCCGCCATCGCCGCGGCGGCGTCGCCGGCACGCTGGCGCCTGGACGCCGCCGCCGCCGCCGACGTGTCTCCAACGCGGAACAGTCCTCGGAGGTCTAGGGACTGAAGGCGCAGCACTGGGGGGAGATGGAGGGAGGGGAGATGGAGGGAGGGGAGACGGCGGCCCAGCAGGCGGGATGGGCGGGTTGGGCGCGGAGTGCTGACTCAGTAAGCTACAGTACGCCCATCCCGCCCCCCCGGGGCCGGGGCCCAGCCGCCCACCTCACCTCTCAGCGCGCGCAACCGACCCACCGCCTCCCGCAGCGCCCAGCCGAACTCCAACACGACAGGCGAAACCGCCGCCGCCGCCGCCGCCGGGGCCGGGGCCGTGGTGCAGGCGGAGAGGTCCAGCGTAACCAGCCGCGCGCAGCAGTCCTGAACAGGGCGTCGGCGCCACATTGCGACATACATACACACAGTAGTCGTGCTCTGCATTAGGGTCACATGGTGTACGGCACCTGCCGTGTACGGCGTCTGCCCGTGCTCGTGCTGGGACGGGCTGGTGCTCGGGACCTTCGTGCTCGGTTTGCTGCTCCGGTGCTTCTCACAGTTGGGCACGGCTTTAGCTGTTGGGACCGAGGAAGGAGAATGAGCAGGACCCGCCCCCGCCCCCTCGCCCCCTGGCTCCCACGCTCTCCCGGTTTCCGCTGGCCCCGCACCCATCCATCCATCCATACGCTTCTCCCCACCCTCACCCCAGCCCAAATCCCCCCCACCCCAGCCCCGACTCGGCTCCACTCGACTCCGGCCCCAACGACTCACCCCCAGCCCCAGCCTCCCCAGCTCCTCCCCGGACCAAACCGCCGCCCCCACAGCCACCAGGTGCCTCAGCTCCCGCCCATGACCGCCATCCAACACCAACTCCAGCGGACTGCACCGCGCCCCCGCCGTCGCCGCCGCCGCCGCCGGCGGCAGCATCCCCGCAGCGCCGCCGGCGGCGGCGCCGGCGGCGCCGGCGGCTCCGCGCCGCAGCGCCGCGGCCAGTCCGTCGCCGCACGTCGCCGCGTGGTACGAGCAGTCGAGGTAAGTCAGCCGCCAGCCGCTGCCGCCGCCGCCGCCGCTGCCAGACTCGCCGCCGCCGTGGCAGCGGGGGGTCGCGCTGGGCCGTGGGTCTGTGTGTGGTTGTGGGTCGGGTGTGGAAGCAGCTGCGGGAGGCCTCGACAAGACAGTGGAGAGGAGTCCGAGCGACTGTGTGGGGGCGGGGTGTGAGGTGAGGAGGGGTGAGGAGGAGTGAGGGGTGAGGGGGTGGGTGGGGCGCGGTAGGGGAGGGGAAGGGAGCGGCGGGGCGGCGGGGCGGGTCAGCCGAACAGGAAGGAGGCAGGGCGGGGCGGGGCGGGGCGGCGGGCGCCGGCATGGGTCGGCACGCCGGCCTTCGAAACCCCTAGCCCTCGATACCATCCCATGTTCACATCCCCATATGGCATATATGGGTCCAGCGACACCCATCGGACACAAACCGCCATAAACCTACGTCCCCCGCTCCAACCAGCAATCCAGCCAGCACCCCCACCTCCCAAACCGCCGCAAAACACACGAAAACAAAAAAAACACAAAACCATAACACATCCCGATTCCGCGCCTCCCCTCCCCCTCCCCCTCCCCTTGCCCTCCCCCCCCCCTCACCCAGACACTCACCGCCTGCCAGGCGCGTGCGTCCCTCCGTCCGCCCCATCCGTGCGCCGCCGGCATCACCACCACACCGCCGCCGCAGCCCAGCTCACACAGCCCCACGCCGCCCTCCAGCGCCCCGCCACACCAACCGCACGACCCCCTCCCGCCTCCCCCATCCTCCCCTCCCTCCTCCTCCTCCCGCTGCTGCCTCGGCGCCTCAGGCACCCCCCCGCCCCCGCCTCGGTCCCGCTGCGCGGCGCCGTGTCCCCCGCCGCCGCCAGGCGACGTTCCCCACCGACCCATGGGTCCTAGGGGCGGCAGCGGGCAGGCCGCTGGGGGGTTGTAGACGGGGGCCAGGGGCCAGGTGGCTGCCTCCAGGGGGGCCTCCCGCGGTGCCGCCGGGGACAGCCAGAGGCAGTCGGCGTGGCGGAGGCCGGGCAGCTCCGGAACCAGTGCGGGGCCGGGCTGGAGCAGGGAATGATACGGTGGCGTGAGGGGGGAGAGTTCGTTCCAGCTCTGTTGTGACTCACGATCCAGATCCGTTGAATTCGATGTGGGTGGGTGAGTGGGTGGGTGCTAGGGTGGGTGGGGTGCGTAAAATGTGTGGCTTGGGAGGGGTGGTGGTGGTGGTGGTCCCGACGCCACAAGGCCAAAAACACGATTAATGCCAACCGCCAACCGAACACACCCCACCTACCCCGTCCTCGTACCTCATCCATCAACGCCGACGGCGACGGCGGATGGTGCGCCGCCAGCGGCACCGCATCGGGCCCCGCCAGTAGCGTCATCCGGCCGTCACGGACGTATGTGTACGACGCCCGCTGTACGGCATCCGGCGGCCGGAAAAACTCGCCGTACTCGATCATGACCGAGCGGCCCGGGCGGGTGGTGCTGCGGGTCGCTGCATACCCTCTCCCTGCCGCTGCTGCACCTGCCGCTGCCCCTGCCGCTGCCCCTGCCGCTGCACCCGCTGCTGAGCTGGCGGCGGCGGGGCGCGGGACGCTAGCTGGAGGGTGGCGGGACACCGCGAAGGGAGGCGGCGGCGGCGGCGGCGGCGCCGCCGCCGCCGCGGCGTGGCGCTGTGAGACCGCCGCGCCATTACTAACGCCGCCGCCGCCGTCGCCGCCGAAGGCCAGTCGGTCCCGATCCAGTACGGCGAGATTCTCCTGTCGGCGGCCGGCGCCTGGTCGAGTCGGTTGCCTGCTGGAGGAGGCGGAGGCGGAGGAGGGCGCTACCGCATGTAACCCCGCGCGCCAGCTGCCGGCCTGCAGCGCCCGGGCTGCCATCAGACGGCCGCGCCACGCTGCCACCGCCGGGGCCCAACCCGGCTCGGAAGCTGCCGGAAGGTCGATTGGGAGGAGAGGAGTGAAGTGCCAGAAGGGGGCGGGGTGGAAGGATGGGGGGGGTGATGGGCTGATGGCGTTGTTGCAGGAGCGCTGAGTGGGCAGTTTCGGGGCCAGTGGTGCGATGTGTAATGCCTAATGCGGCCCGGCCGGGCAGTCGGGGCAGTCGGGGCAGTCGGGGCCCGCCATTAGCTCGTGGCTGAATGGCCGCTTTCTTTCTTTGCAGCCGCACTCGACATGCGGGTCATGGAATGCGCGCAACAACGCTTGAATGCCAAGACGCCCGCCCTTCCCGCCAATCAAGGGAGCAAAGAGCCACGTGAGGTCCAGGGGCGGGGGCCTCGCTCTCGTAAATGCTGCGAGGAAATGGGGCTGGGTTGTGAGGCAGGGCTGCGGACATGCGATTTTGTCGGAGGTCAGAGGAGAGGACCCTTGCCCGTGCAAGTCGGTTGTACCGCAGAGGCGGTTCCGGAAGCAGTTGAAGATTCCTAAGTGCGCGACACTTGTGATTGGATTACTTGTGATGACAGGTGTTGTTATAGGTAATGTTCGTTTATGATAATGGGGCTAGGCGAGCAGGTAGGAGTGACCTGGGGCGGCGCGTAGCGCCGCACGCAACGCACCGTCGAGCAGGTGGCTGCAGGTGCAGGCGAGCGCCCTGCCGTCGCGACAACCAAGCTTGGAAAGGATAGCTGCAATAACTGCATCAGGAAGTTCGCAAAGGCTGCGACATTTTGCCGGCTCCGCGGCGGGTTCTGACAGGGCCGCCAAAGGGATGCCATGGAGCACCGACATGTATCACGCGAATTGGAATCAAACTACGATATTTCGTGTGAGTTGTGACTTCACGTTTAGCTTGCTGTCGGCAAAGCGACATTCTATAGTACGACATTCGATCCACGAATCCAGGACTGCAGACTCGCCAAAAACGCGCTTATGAACCCATGAATTGGGTATGTTCTAATCCTTATCACAACACCTTGAGTTTAGACAAACCACAGCTAGTTAGCTCTCTGTCAAGTAAAGAGCCCGCGCACGCCACTTGAACGCAAGCGTAGCCAAGGCCGCTTCGTCTTCCAACTCTGTTTCGGTGAGAATGCTTTACAACTTGATGCCGTCAGGAGCGCTCCAGGTTCTAATTCCAATGTAAGTGTCCCGGTGCGTCCTTCCGCCTTCTTCCCGGCGAAGGGGCCTCGCGCAGCGCGGGCTCGCGAAGCAGACGCAAATTGCTCAGCTCCACCGTGTGATTATAAGCTTTGGATTGCATAGACTCCGTGGGGCCTTGCGGCCTTGCGACCGTCCGGGGATACAGCGGTCGCTCCATGTCCGCCGGCGCCCTTCCGTGGGCACACCAGCCAGGAATTTAAGCTGTTGATACGTTTGTATTAGTTTCAATTATGCAAGCTTATTGACGCGTTCGCGCCCCCTCGCAAATGCCAATCGTCCCGGTCGCCGCTCGGCACGTCAGAGGCGCCTTCCACCACCACGAAGAGCATGTCCCAAGCTCGGAGGAGGAGCAGTTTGTCCAGCGGCCTGTGACAAGGCGGAAACGGGCCATGGACGAGGACCCAGACTACAACGACAGCCGGCCCGCCCAAAACGATGACCATGGTAAGCGGCCCACGCTTTCCTCCAATAGCGTCCACGCCCACCAGCGGCCTTTGTAGTGGAAAAACATATTTTTATGCATTAAATTTTTTCTAGAAATGGCTTCGCTGCTTAGTCGCGCCAAAGGAAGGGCAGCGCGCCAGTGGTGCGCGGAGGTGCCGCCGCTAACCGAGGGCCAGCCTTTGCTGACGGACGAATGCTCGCGCTCGCGCTACTCATACGCAGGCCCGCTCAACAAGGTCGGCTACAGGGGCGTGCGGCGGCGGCCGTGGGGCTCCTTCGCCGCGGAGATTCGCGACGCGAGCAGCGGCAAACGCAGGCAGGTTCGGCCGCTGAAGGCCGCCCCGGTCCGTCGGCCGGTCCTTAGCCGTTTGCCCAGCTCACTTACGCCGCTTAAAATTAACGGACAGCGCCATGCGTGCATTTGGCAAAGCAGCCAATTGCCTTGTCCTAAGTGTGCGGTTTCGTTTCCGCCTGGCGTGCGAGCGACTTGCTCTTCGAAGTCGCACCCTGGTCGCACCGTAAATCTTTGCGCGTTGCAAGCGAGCCGCAGTCGGGCCAAGCCGGAGGCAACTCCCATCGCGCACCAAATTGGGTTTCCGTCCGTGTAAATAATTTAAGAAAAGTATGCATTCCAGAGCCAACTTTCGCCTGACTGGCTCCACCTAATCCACCACAAATGACGCCGTTGCGCCGCTTCGAACGGCTGATTGGGCCCAAGTCCCCAAGGGCCCAAGCACCCACGATGCTATCAATGCCCGCTCGGGCAGCCAGTCGGCGCTGCGGCACCCCATCGCCACCAATCACGACCGCGGCGGAGCGCTGCCCTCCCCCGCGGCGGCAGCAGCAGCACAGTCGACGCCAACGAACCCTCCCCCATTGGATACCCCATTGGCTACAATCAGACTCGAGGCCGGCCGGTCACGGTCACGGTCACGCGCAAAATCTCGTCTCGAACAGCGCAGTTACGAGAGCCGTTACGAACAGACGAACCGGGTCTGTGCTGTGTAGCCGGAGGTTCATCGCCAGTGTGCCGCCGCCGCCGCCCGCCCCACGCCCCCTCCCCCGCCCCACGCCCATCCGTGAATAACGCCTCGCCTCGCCTCAACCCTCCCCTCCCTCCGCCTCGCCTCCTCTATGTAGCTGTTACGGTATCCAGCTCCTCTGTAATTTATCAACTCCTCTGCGCCCTCTCTCTCCACTCACCCACAGGTGGATCGGCACCTTCAAGACGCCCGAGGAGGCGGCGCGCGCGTACGACGAGGCGGCGCTGGCGCTGCACGGCCCGCGGGCCAAGACCAACTTTGTGTACGACTGCCAGGTGCAGCGACAGCCCGCAAAGGCCGTACAGGTGCTGCAGATGGTGAGCGCAGCTCGCGTTACTGCATGTCGTACTGGGCCGTAGGGTTGGTGCCCCACCCGCCCGTTTCCGGGCCTGGCGGCAAGGACGGGATTGAGGGGTTTGGTTGACCTTTACCCTCGAACCACCGGTTGAGTGGACAGGTGGGCTCGAGTGCTGGCCATGGGGCCATGCTTGGTTGCCTCGCGCCATTGGTTTTTGATTTTTGCGCCAATTTGCCAATGGCCGTCCAAGGACCGTGTCGTTGCGAGCGTGAGCGAAAGCCGGTTGGGGGAGTCATGCTGTTACATGGCGTCGCGCTTACGATATTTCTCTAGCAGCCGCCATGACCCGGCAAGGCGAGGCAGACGGGCGCCAGGCCGGTCACTACCTGTTTTGTCCACCCCACTGTATCACTGGGGGCGGCATTGCGGTACCACACAGCCATACGCCACTTCAGTACCGAAGGGTCATGCGCTCCCATCCACCTGCTCCCTCTCGCCCCTTTCTCCGTACCTCTGCCCCGCCCTGCCCCAGGTGTTCCGTCAGGAATCGGACGACTCCAACTGCTCCGTTACGGCAGCGCTGCCGTACTCCGGTTTCGGGGCGCCCCTCGACGCGCAGCGTCAGCAGCAGCAGCAGCAGCACCAGCACCAGCACTACCACCACCACCAGCTGCAGCAACAACTCCACCACCACCAGCAGCAACAGCAGCAGCATCAACAGGCGCAGTTCGAGCTTCAGCAGCAGCAGCAGCAACAGCAACAGCTGCAGGAGGAGCAGTACGACGAGCAGTACGACCAGTACGGCGAACAGTACGAGCATGAGCAGGACGCTCAGCAACAGCAGCAACAGCAGCCGCGGCTGGAAGCGCTGGTGGCAGTGGCGCACCTTTTCGGCCGCCGCGACTTCGCAATGGCATGAGACACGACCTGACCTGGTCGCGGCGCTGCGCGGCGTGTCTGGCTGGCGACGGTGGCGTGCTGACCCGTGGGTCCATCGCCCAGCAGTGACCCACGGGTCAGCTTACAACCCAAAGACTGCTCCGGCGACGGCAAAGGCAAAGGAGCGGTCGAGGCAGCAGGAACGAGTGAGCACCGCCGGGGCAACGGCGCCGTTTCGGCTCCGGCGCCAGTCAGTGGCGACGGTGTTGGCTGTGGCTGCGGCTGCTGCCGCTGCTGGGCCTGACAGACTGTTGGAGGGCTTCACAGCTCCGCAGTTGCAGATGCTGAACCCGGTCCGCCTGCTGACCGGAGGTTGGAAGCTCCAAGTCGGGCGGCTCGCTGTGGTCGGGCGGCTCGCTGCGGATTTTTGTGCGGATGGCACCACGGAATGGTGTTGGTGGTGTATTCTGCTGGTGGGTGGGTGCTCTGGTCTGGTCTGGTCTGTGTCCCGCCGCCGAAATGGAGCCATGGCAGGCGGGGTGGAAGGGTCGGTGTTGTGCGTTTGCGTATGAAGGTGAGGAAGGTGTTGAGGGCAAGCACTGTCGCGGGGTGCGCAGTGCTCTCGCACGCTCGAGCGCGCGGTGTGTGGCTGTTGTGGCTGTTGGTTTTATTGTTGATGATGATGTATGCACGGCATATGTACGAATATGTGTGCGCGCGGCATGTGTAGGGCGGGACAGGGGCGCATGCGTGTTGTGTGTGTGTGTATGTGTATTGCGCACGCTTCAAGCAGGTTTGCACACCTCGCGACGCGCGCGAGGGGCGGCGACGATTGGGGAATGGACCGACCGCAACCGCACCGCAACCTTGACCGGTCTGGACCGGGGCTCACCGGACCCCGGGACCCTGGGGCGCCGTACACGACGGGACGAGACGAGACACGACGAGAGAGGACGAGATGATGATACCGTATGGGACAAGACAGACCCTTCATGAACAGACATGACTTTGACTCTTTTTGATTCTCTGCACGATTACGGAAATTGTTCTGCTGGGTTTGGCTTTTGGAGATGACCGGACGCGCGGCGCGCTCCAACGCCGCCATCTGACCTCATGACCACCGTTCGTTTTTCCCGGGGCTGCCGGGCGCTCCTCGCCCCCATCTGGTGTGCGAGACTGGTGGCCGGACACGAGGAGCCCTACAGGACCGTACAGGACGAGACCGTACAGGACGAGACCATAGACCGGACAAGACCCAATCGACCTTCTCTTCCAGGACTTTTTTTGATGCCGTACTCCCCGGGACCTCTTTGGACACGACCCGACCGACCCGGTCTGGCCCTTGGACACTTATCTGATGCGGGTGGCGTGTGGTTGATTGATAGTGGTAGTGTTTTCTTGCGTGGTCGGGCGACGGGGATTGCATGCCGCGCAGGGGGAAGGGAGCAGGGGAGGGGCAGGGGCACGTGCGGCGGCTGGCAGGCCGCCGCCTCTGGGCGCAGGAAGTGTGCGAGTTTGGTTGCAGACAGCAGCAAAGGGCGTTTTTTCGTGCGAGCGAGCGAGCGCGCGCGTGCGCGGGTGGTGGCGCGGCGGCCGGCCGGCGGGCGGGCGGGTGGTGGCGCGGCGGCGGTTGCGGGACTGTTTTGGGGCTTATTGATCGGTTACCGTAAACCGCCAGGTGCTGGGGCTCTGCGCGGCGCGGCGCAGCACGGCGCTGCCCGGCATAAGGGGAGACCACCCGTCGGACTTCCGCAGGGGCGCAGAGCGCGGCTCGCGCCCTCGCTCGGTACATACACTCTGGTCTGGGGGACCGCGTGCTCCGATGGGGTTTCGGAGCCTCTGGAGGCCCGCAGTTTTCCTGCACTATGGCAGCGGGGACCCGTACAAAAGCGTGCAAAGTCCACCAATTCTTATTATGCTGTTTGCGAACCCGGGATCTGGAGTGACCACCTTGACCCGTAGCAAACAAAGCGACACGTGATGCGTTATTTGTGTGAGAATCGTGAGAAAGGAGACGGAATGCATAAAACCGTTTGCGTCCGGTCGGCAAGCGCGGGCCGTCAACTTGCGTGCGCGCTTGCGTGCGTGGCTGCGTGTGTGTGCATGAGCTGCGTATCTTCCCCGTGGCTGGCTGCCTGTCTGGCTGGGCTCCGCCGGCCGTTTGGCCGGTTCCCGTGGTCGCCCCTCACACGCCCTCTTTGGCCTCGCGCGCGGTGCTTTAACCCGCACCGGCGGCTTTGCGGGACAGACTCTGTACGATTAGGTAGGGAAGTAAAGGACGTCCTTGTGCGAGCTGGCTGGGTTGTTTTTTTTGTTGTCACCATCACTACCACCACCAATTCATCCGAGGAAAACAAAGGGGCGGGGTCGGGGGGCACGTGCAGGCGCGCGCGCGAAGGGGACACCCGTTCAGCGCGCGTGCGTCGTTGTGTTTTTTCGCGTGTGTACCGGTATGTGGGGCCGCGCAAAAAGGCACACACGCGCCCTCCAGTGCACACGCCCCCCCCCGTGGGGGCGGGCGGGTTAAGGTACACCTCATGGGCGGTTACGCGCGGCTCTCACCTCGACCGCAATGCAATGCAGTGCACACGCAAGATGAAGAAACGCATTGCAGGAGGGAGGGCGCCGCTGGCGGGCGGTTCTTCGTTTGCTACATGTTCGCATGTGCCCGCGCATGTCTCTCGTGTGTGTGTGTCTGTGTGTGTGTGTATCAACTGACCGGGGAAGAACTTGCTGCTTTTTTTGTTTGTGTGTCTGCGTCTGCGTCTGGTGGCGCACACACGGGCTGCCGGTATGAGCCGCGTTGGCCGCCCGTGCTGCCCGCCAAGCCACCGGCCAAGCCGCCGGCCTCGGACAGGACCATCCGCTGCGGGCGGCGTCCCTCCTCTGCCGCTGGGCTGGCACAGGGGCCACATCATTTGGGGCTACCCCCTCCCATCCTGACGGCGGACCCGGGACGGCAGCCCCGTGTTTCCTTTGCGGAACTGCGGCGTCTGTGTTTGTGGGTGTGCGTGTGCGACGGCCGGCCCGCCGCATTGCGCGAGAAGCAGGATTGCGACCTCGCGAGGTTGTCCGGAGGGAGGACGAAGGACTGCATGTACGTATGTAGTGTGTTTGTACTGTTGTCTGGCGCGGCGCGGTGCGGTGCGGTGTGGGGTGGTGTGGGGTGGAGGGCTTCAAGGGTTTGCGCATGCATTGGGCGGAGGCGGAGCAGCAGGGGTGTACGGCAGGGTAGCGCGGTCGCGCGCGCACGGAATGCGCGGAATGCGTCCCGGTCCTTCGACGCGGTAGTTCGGCACAGGTCGGGCCCTGTCGGGCACAGACCCGGGCCCCCGGGCTTGTCCCTTTCCACTCGTCGCCCCACCTCGCCTGCTTATGTACCGTTTCTGCGGCAATAAGATTCAATCAAGGGAATCGTGTGGCCGTCTGGCAGATGGCTGGATGGATGCATTCCTAAGTACACATAAGCGCCTATGTCCTCCTGGAGGCCAACACCAACAGCCCTCTCATTCTCCTCCATTCTCTTTTTCTTCTTCTCCTATTCTTCTTTCCGTACTGTTCGTACCTCGCTCGGTCTGGTAATGGTGACGCTGGCTTGCGGGTGCTTGCAAAAGAAAAACCAAAACGGGCTTGCCAAGGGGGAGGGGGCGGTGCTGTGCCGGGCCGGCTTGGTGCTCTGCTGGCGTTGTTGGGCTGTGGTCCTGTGGATGCGCCTTGCGCGGCTCGGACGCAACGTGTAAAGCCGCAGCGACGTACCAGAGACCCGACGGAGTGCTTCGCGCAGCCGGAGTGGTGCTTCGAGCAGAGTGTGCATCCCGGCGGTGCCCGCCTGCCGTCGGCGTCGCCGTTTCGTATCTTCGAAGCGACCCGCCAGGCACGGGCCAGTTTGGGGCGACTGCGACGTTCGCAGACGAACGTTCCTTACAGCCTTACAGCCAACATGCGTCGCTTCCCGTAGATTTGGGCTAGCCCGGTACAGCTAACAGCAAACGTCATGCAGACGACGTTTTGTCGCAGGTTCCGGAGCGATGACACTTGATGGCAGAGGCTAATGGCAAAAACGAAAAAGAATGGCGCGCTGGAGACGCGTCTCGCTCCGACACGCGCCGCTACGGGCCGAAGAGCAGGAGGGGGCGCCGCGAAGGCTCCCGTGCCGGCGGCCCCTCGGGCGAGAGGACGTAATGCGACGACCCTTGCCGCCGGTTACGGACTCCCTTTCCGGCAGAATCAATGCGGAATGGGGACAATGTTCCTAGTGAATGAACAACGAAGCCTATCTTGAACGAAGCCTATCTGGAATGACATCGCATGGTACTCCATAATGTAGGCCAAACCTGAAGACAGGGCCCGAAATCCTTCTGCACCCGTCTTCAGCAGCCCACCAGCGACACCGCGACACATGCGGGATCGCCTGCATGGCCAGAAAGGAACCTCCTCCTGAAGTTAAGCACACACGCAACACGCAAAACGCGTGGGTCTAGAGCCCCACTATAACAACCGCGGCGACACACACAAGTATCCTCCACGCCGCACAGCCTAGACTGGTGATTAAGAATCTTCATGAGGTTAAGGTACACAGGCGGTAAGCAGGTGAATCAATCGGCTTACTAAGCCACGCGCCGACGCGCGAGCGCGGACAACGATCCCTCAGATGGAGGCGTTCTAATAAAGCGCCCTAACACTTTTGAAAGAATGCTGAAAATGCCGCCAGCAGCGCAATCAATAATTAGCCGCTAGCGGACCCAGCTGTGGTCATCGGTATTACCGATGCTGCGAAGAGAGGGCAGCATTTCCTCGACGGCGAATAAAAGTTGATCCTGCACGCGGATAGACAATCGAAGCGGTAGGGGCGCATGAGTCATAAATGCAAACGGCTTAGTCATGGGGTCGCCACGGGACTGACGGCTCTGAGCCCAAAGCAGGGCTTGCGCGGATATGTGCATAAGATTTGTTATAATAATATAACCATACAAGCAATCCATGTATCACATGGTGAGCTCGTGAATGAGCACTCCCACAAACATCGAGTGAAAGGCAAAATCCACGCTCCCGCGAGCTCCGGCACCCTCCCGACCCCCTGTTCCATCCCCATCCCCCGCACCCGGCTCCTTTCCTCCCGGCCGCGTTCCCCTCCCCCCCCTGACCCTCCCCTTCTCCCCTCGCGAAAGCCCCCACCCCACCAGCGCCCACACCCAACCCAACCACACCCACCAGCACGTGTCCACTCCACCGTTGCAAAAGGCCTTGAGCGTGGTGGAGTTGTCCAACTCCAGGCAGATCTTGCCGCCCCGGGCCTGCTCGAGGTCCCAATTGAGCGGCGAGGCCTTGAGCGCAAAGTCGCCCGTGGCCCCCCAGGAGGGCGCCCGGAAGGACATGGTGGCGGCGCCGGCGGGCTGTGTGCCCACGGCCACCACCTTGCGCCGCTGCGTCTCGTTGGCCCAAATCTCCGCCTTATGGAGCGTGAGGCCTGAGCCGCAGGTGCTCTGAGGGGGGAGGGAGGGGAGCGAAAGAGGAGGAACGACGGGGAAGGGGGGGCAGCGGAGGAAGTGAGGGACAGGAGACGGAGGCGGGGGTTGGGGGGGGGGAGGAGGACGAAACCGCGGAGGGGATGGGTGCCACATGTTCACCACCGCCACCACCCACTCATGGCGGAAACCCACACAAACCCACTTAACCTCATTCGAACCACTCAGTTCCACAAAGTTTGCGTGAGTCTGTATTCCCGTTGTTGTGGCTGCTGCAGTTGGCTCCAGAGACCCTCGGAAAACGAGTAGAGTTCGGGCGGGCCAGGGGCGGCCCCGTGTTGGCGCATAAGGCACATCTTAACACGGATACTGACGGTCTCACGTTGAGGGAGTACGGCGTGACGACATCGGTGGTGAAGCAGTACAGGGTGGTGGTGTTTTTGCGGCCGGGGGAGCTGGTGAGGTACGGCAGCGCAGCGAAAGGAGTGGAGCGCGGGCGGGTGTTGCACCTGTGGCGGGGAGAAGGACGGGAAGGTGCCGGGGAAAGGAAAGAGAAGGGAATCATCAGCCGGGCAAGGGTGGCGAGTACGGTAAATGGGGTCAAACGCAGCGAAGGTGCGGAGGCGACGTTGGCGAATGGACCCGGGGACGGGAGGGGAGCGGGGCGCGGCGGGGTGAGGGCTGAGGGGCGAGGGGAGGGGCAGCAAGCGAACAGCCAGTCAACAAGTCTAACGCCCGAGCCCCCAGTGGCTGGGGCGTTCATGTGGGAACGCATGTGCGCGAGTCTAGGTGCGGTTTGGCGGAGGGCCTATGGGCTTACGTCCAGGGTGGGTGCGACCCGTGACGGCGGTGGCGGCCGTTTGGAGCGGTGGCCGCTCGGCAGTTGCTGTTGGCGGCCAACGCCGCACTCCTGGCCTCCCGCCCCAACACACCGCACCCCATTCATTCCACCAACACCATCGAGTAAGACACACTTGCCCACAGCCCGCCCGCCTTGCCGCGCCACGCAACCCAACACAACAAGCACCCTGTCCTTCGAACCCAGGACTCACAGGCACTTGGGGAAGTTAATTTTCTGCGGCTGGCAGGCCAGGGCGACCTGAGTGGTCAGGCAGCTGGGCGCCAGGACCCCCGGCGACGCGCCACCGTCGCCGGCCACGCTGACTGCCAAACTGTAGCCGTTGAGGTAGGCGGGGCAGGCGGCGGAGCCGCCCGTCAGAAGGGACAGCCAGGATACGGCCATATCGTAGATGTACGGCTGCAGCAGCGCGCCGTCGGCGTCGGAGGCGAAGACGCCGCAGATCTTGATCACGCTTTCGGAGCCGCAGGTGACGACGGCGGGCGTGTCGAGGAGCGACGCGCCAACCGCCTGGGCCTGCGCCTCAACGTCGGCTATTACCTGGTCTGCCAGGGCGTGGCATTGCGAGTTGGAGATTGAGATGGGGTAGAGGATGGGCGTGGCGACGGGCGTGAGGGTGAAGTAGGCGCAGGTGGTGCAGGTGTTGGGGGGTGGGGGAGGAGGAGGGGAGGGAGGAGGGGAGGGAGGAGGGGAGGGAGGAGGGGAGGGAGGAGGGGAGGGAGGAGGGGAGGGAGGAGGGGAGGGAGGAGGGGAGGGAGGAGGGGAGGGAGGGGGAGGGGAGGGAGGACGCGGGGAGGGAGGGGGAGGGGAGGGAGGACGCGGGGAGGGAGGGGGAGGGGAGGGAGGACGCGGGGAGGGAGGTGGCGACGGCGGCCGCGGCGAGGGCGGCGTCAGCATCGCCAGCACCAGCGGCGGGGCCGCGGACGCTGTCGGCGACGGCAAGGACGTCTCGTTGCCTTGACCGGTATTGGAGACGGGGCAGCAGTCCAATAGGCTGTCGAAGATGGCCACGGAGCAGACGCCCGGGGGCGAGCCGGCGGGTGGCACACAGAGATCATTCAGGGTGGTGCAGCCCTTGCCAGCGTTGTTGGTGCCGAGTGTGATGCAGATCTCTGAGCCGTCGTTCGCGAGGCCCAGGCCCAGCTGCGTCACTCGCAGGACGGTGGCGCCGACCGGGCCCTGGTCCGGTTTGTCAAAGTCAGGGGCGGCCTTGCCCGGCGCGCCGTTGACGGTGGCTTTGAGGACCACGCCGGTTACGTGGCACTCGCTACGCACGTTGATCTGAGGCGGCGTGGGGGGGGGTGTGGGCGGGGTTGGGGCGGTTGGAATGAACGGATGGAGAGGCGCGCGGGCGCGGGCGGAGGGTGACGCGTGTACATGCCGTTGTCGGTTTATTTGAGGATGGTGCTTTTCTTTTATGGAAAGAATAACGTTTCAAAGGCGGGTTTGTGCAGGTGATGCGTGATGGTTTCCTCGGGTGCCGTTGTCTGACAAATAATGGCGGCACGGCATCCGGCGCCGACAGTCAGCTGAGACGGGCGACGGCGGAGCTGCCTGGGAATTGGGGAGCTGGCAATGCCGATGCATGAACGGATAATGTTGCCTTACCTCAATCTTTTTGACGTCGGCCTTCGCGCAGCAGTATGAGTTGCAGCCAGACGGGGTGTTCACTTTCAACGTGAAGCAGTACTTGCCGCCGCCATACGCCTTGACGGTTGGGGCTAATTGGAATGAAGATGGTGACCCCAGGCAGTTGCAGAATGGAAAGTTGGGGATCGCCCCAGACTGCTGCTGGGCGTCCGCAACCCTGCGGGCATGGGCATCGCAGGCGAACGGATCTTAGTCGGACGTTCAGCGATCTTGCAAGTGGTAAATGAAATCTTGCAGTTCTGGGAATCGGTAATATGGAAGAATTATTATGGGTGTAGAGGACGGGCAGTGGCTGAGTCGGCGGAGTAACTGACGTTGTTAACCAAGTCAACGAAAAGAAAACAACGGGGCAGAGAACCAGTCCTCGCTTGTCAAGCTATGACATATGTTCGTTTGCATTCTTGTATATGTCAAGACGCTTTCAGTAACAATGCTATAATTTACTTACGCTAATGCGGCTGCCGCGAAAAGCAAAACCAGAGCGCCGCGCTTCATATTGTGACAGAAGCTAGCGGCTGTTGGTTAACGGTGCGCGCTGCTGTTCTCCGCTGCTTTTGTTGCGCGTCGCGTTGCCGTGACGGTCGCTGTACGGCGCCCACCGTCGCAACGGTTATTTTTCATCCTTCGTCCAAATTACATGTATGTTGCACTGAAGTGTTAAGAGCTCCGCATGCTGCGCCAGAGGTTGCAGGGATCGTAATGTTGAATGCATACGACTGTATAATGTTACATTTTTTACACTTTGTCAATTTCACCTTTTCTCAGGTGCACGATGTGCTGAATTCCTCTGAAGCGGAGATTGCTGGTGTGGTCGCGCATTCAGATGCGCAACTCTAGCAAACTGTAGCTGCAAGAGCTGCAGCACCTGTGGACGAGGGTTATGATGAGAGTGTACTTGTTCATTCATAGCGCTGGACAAAGGCCGGGCGTTTGCTGTGTAGCCACGGAAAGGCGCATCCAGGCTGCTGTGCGCCGGAGGTCCGAGGGCGACGGAGGTGACGAAATTTAGGCCATCCAGTCCAAGGTAGCTTCAAGTCACTTCAAAAAAGATGACATTTTCTTGAAAATATGTGTTCGTCAGTTTGTCATTCGATCCACGTCGGCAGTGGCCACGGAGACCACGGCGGACAGCGCCCAAATCGTTCGTACGAAGCTGTACGAAAGCACCACGCAGTAATCCTGATCAGTATCCACTGCTGTGAACGCTGCAAGTGCCACTGAATGAAAGGGAAGCCTGGGGAAGCGTCGGATACCTCAGCTGTCTACCAGACCAGTAGCGGCTTATTTTAGCAAGCCACCTTGCCGCAACCCGTCTTACTAATAAGTACTAGCTCCCTCACGCACGTCGAAGTTCAGCAACCGCCGACTGGCCCAACAAGCGCTGTGCACCTCTCCCCATAGGAATACAGTAGCTCTAATCACACAACCCAAAAGACGGTTTGGACTCAACCTATCATCGACCGCCTATTCAGCAAGGTACGGTAAGTCGCCCGTCAAAAGCGCCACGACAGACGCAAGGCGCAACCCATGGGACCCAATTCGGGCAGCTGACCTGCTCATGCAACTTCGGAGCGGTAGCTCTAGGCGCCCAGAAGAGCACCTCCTGCCTTTAGAAAGAACCTCAAAGACACGTCAGAATACGCTGCACCGTGTCACGCTATCTCGTGTGACTGCCACGGAGCGTGGCGAGTACTACTAACTGTCAAGTTTCCGTTGGAAGCCGTTGTTCCTCGGCCCTTCGGGTCAGGTTCAGTAACCGTTTGAGTGCGGCGATTGAGTCTTCGTCACTTGTTAATATTACATTTGTTTGTTGCATATGTTTGGAGCCCTTGCCAAGTTTGGTTTCAGACGGTTTCAGACGGTGCGGGCTCCCCTGGAGTTAACCTAACTGAATCGCTTGGGCTGGTGATAAAACCCGGCGACTGTGCGAGACAAGTTATCTGTGTCTCGCACTTTGAGGTAATAAAGACTCTAAGTAGCATACATTCGCAGATCCGCGATAGGCAGACCGTGTGACGCAGTCTATCTTTGTAACTCAGTTTCAGTGATCGGTTCTCCGAGGAGAATTCCCGTGCCCAGGTCGCCCCAGGAGGGAGCAGCTTAGCTCGCCTCCCGAAGGCGCGTGCTTTCCGCCAGTGCGAGACACAGATTAGCTTGTTGTCATCGAGCATCTGGAGTCAACTTCGTCGACTGTTTGCTACATCGTCGGGCCAAGCCCGTTTGATATATATTTATATTTGCTGGGTCAAGTCCTGCAAGAGCTTGTCCTCGCGTCAAGCGCGAGGGCTGCAAGTGGTCGGGTTCAAGGCCCTTGCTTGCAAGTGTGGCCAGCCGGAGTCAAGTTCAGGCTCGCCTTCATCATAAAGAGGCCCCAGGCCTTTGGTATTGGCAGTGGTCGCTACACGCTGTCATTTGTGGTGGCCCCAGGCCCTGCGAACTCTGACTAAGGGTCTGAAGACGACATGGACGAGCCATCAACGTCATACTCAGCCCTCCCGACGTCTTCCTGGCCCATGGAGCCGTGGAGTCATAAGTCGCTCCCCGCCATGCGGCGTTTTATCGACTCTCAAATCATGTTGGCGTGCAGCAAGCAGCGCTGCACTTTCAAGGAGATAGACGCCGAGTTCATGCTGTACCGGCTGGACCAAGCGCCCAGGCTGGGCTCACGGTACGAGCATTACCATCGCGACGTCAGAACCACCCTGATCGCCAAGGCCACCGAGTGGCTGCGGAGCAAGCCCGGCCGAGCCGGGGCAACTCTCTACGGCCACCACCTCGCAGAATACTACCGGGAGCTGTTGCAGCTTCATTTCGAGCCCGAGAAGAAGGCTGACTACAGGCAGCGCTACGCTCGTCTGGTGCAGGGCAACGTGGCGCCCACGGCATACCTGCAGGAGGCGCTCACTTACAAGCCCTACCTGGGCATCAGCGACTTCGAGTTTTCGACCAACTGGGTGCGGCGGCTGGACCCGACTGTCAACGAGCGGGTGCTATCCAAGTGGGGCCTAGTCCCGCACGACGAGTGGTTCCCGCACCTGAGTGCGATTGCCACCGATGCAGAGGTGGCGTGGAACAACCAGCGGTTTGCAGCAGCCTCCGCTGTCTCCACGCAGCCGGCTGTGGCGCCGACAACCGGCCCACCCCCATCGTCGTCGGCGGCAGCGGCTCAGCCGTCCAAATCAGCACGGCCCAGCAGCAGCACCAGCACGTCCCAGGGGCCCAGCACTGGCTCCAGCAAGTCATCGCGCGCCAAGTACTGGTGCAGCAAGCACGGCTGGAACGCCAGCCACATCACCGAAGAGTGCAAGCACGGTCAAGCCGTGCTAGCCTCCACGGGTGCATCGCACAGCGTGGATCAGCTCAAGGGATTGTTCGAGCAGTTCCTGGCCATGAGTGGCTATGCGCCTGCAGGAGCTGCTGCTGTCACCCCTCCGGCGCCCGCCACCAAGTGGCAGACGGACCACGCTATGCGCCCGGGGCAGCAGCAGTCCCCTCAGCAGCAGCAAGGCGCAGGCGGAGGTGCAGGTGAGCAGCACAATCGCTGCGACTACTGCTCACGGCTCCACGGGGGCGTGTGCTTCATCCGCAACCCAGAACTGGCGCCGCCCAACTACCGAGCACCGTCAGGCGTCCTACAGGCGGCATTTCACAACAACATGCAGGCCTACAGGGCGAAGCAGGCGGCCCAGCCCGCACAGCACGCCCAGCCGGCCCAGCAGGTGCAGCAGCCTGCAGTGGCGGCGACGGCGCAGGTCTACGACAACTACAGTGAGGAGATATACGCGCCGGGGTACCCGGCGCTGATCACGTGCCACGAGGCGATCTGCTGTGAGCAGCAGGCGACCGGCGGCATGAGCCTCAAGGGCTTGGGAGCCGCTTGCGCCACGCTCAAGCAGCAGCAGGTGCCGGTCACTTTCACGCCGGCACCCATCCCGGATATCGAGTTCAGTGCACCCAAGGTGCAGCGGAAGCCTGTGCCTGCAACCGAAGGCGGCAGCAACAGGCTGACTGGCACGTTCACGTTGGAGATCCCCTTCACGCTGGACCACGGCCGAGATTTTGCCGACCAGTTGCGGACCAAGATGCTCTCCGTGCTTGGCCTGTCCGCGGACTCGTGTGCAGTGCAGCCGCCCGAGCACCTCAAGGCCCAGCTGCAGCCTGCCGCCCAGCAGGCGCACCCAGCATTCGTGAACTGCTCCAGCTTCTGCTCGGCTACCGACGCAGAGCTGGGGGGGGGGGGTGCAACAGCAGCAGCTCATCATCGCAGCACAGCGAGTCGCCCTGCTTCACGGGCGCTCCGTCGCCCGGTTTCTTTTCGGAGCTCAAGGCTCCAAGCATCAGCGCCAGCTCGGCTGCGGACAGCGCCAGCGGGGCCCACGGCAGCGAGTCGCCCTACGTCACGGGCGCTCCCTCGCCCGGTTTCTTTTCGGAGCTCAAGGCTCCAAGCATCAGCGCCAGCTCGGCTGCGGACAGCGCCAGCGTGGCCCACGGGAGCGAGTCGCCCTGCTTCACGGGCGCTCCATCGCCCGGTTTCTTTTCGGAGCTCAAGGCTCCAAGCGGCAGCGGCAATCAGGCGCCCAGCGGACTCCTTAGTCGCCTGGCCAGGCCAGTCGTCTGGGCCAACAGCAAGGTGCTCAAGGGGGCTGAGGTGCTCTACGGACAGCTCAACAAGACTGAGCCCGTGTACTGCGAGCCCGGGCACCCAAGGTGCGAGGGCAAGCGCAAGAAGCACGTCATCCGGCCGCCGGCCATCATTGTGGGCACCAAGAGCACTTGGTCAGCCACACTTTTGCTCATCCTCGTCGCAGCCCTTCTGGTCATGTTCTCTGCGAGTGTCGGAGCCACGGGCGGCTCGCGCTGCAGGGAGGCAGGGCTCCAGGCCATGCGCCAGCTCGAGGCGGTTGGTGCCGCCCTGAAGTGCACGAACATCGGGTTTGCGCGGGTGTGGCCCGGCTTGCCTCCCCAGCACCGCACGGAACAAGCCAGCACGCTAGCTGCAGTCGACAGCTACTCCTTTGGCGGTCATATGGCGGCAACCACCACCGAGGGTGCTGTGCTCGCCGAGGTGCTGGATCTCGGCAGCTCACTCAGTGTCTTTGCGCCCGTGGGACTCAGAGAGCAGACCGCGGGATGGGTACGACAGCAGGGCTGCATCCTGCGCCGCGGTGCACCTGGGGCCGGCCCAGCCGCCCTGACCATGGAGGGGTTGGCTCGTGCTAGTGAGAACGGGGTGAATACGGGGGTAATAGTTGTAGAGAATGTGGCCTCTGACGTGGGGCCGGTGCTTGAAGTGGCCGCAGCGCACGCCCGTGAGGCGGCAGTGGCGCGCGTCCCGCGTGATTATCTGTGGAGTGCAGGAGAGGTCCGCATGCGCTGGCTCCGAGCCCGGCAGGCTGAAAGGCGGTTGCTGATAGTGCCGTGCGCCACCTGCATTTGGTTGGTGCTGTTGGCCGGCGGCAAGCGCCGCCACGGGTTCATCAGGTGCACCGTCGCGCCCATGCTCGTCTTCTGAGGAACTTCCCTCTTGTTCTGTTTGTGCATTAGTTGCTACCGTACATCTCATGCCTGGCAACCATCACTCGCCCAGCGGCTTCGTGCTGGGGGGGGGAGTGCCAGTTAACCACATCAGCTGGTCAGCAGAACCTTAGCTGGCGTGACAGCTGTCACGCTATCTCGTGTGACTGCCACGGAGCGTGGCGAGTACTACTAACTGTCAAGTTTCCGTTGGAAGCCGTTGTTCCTCGGCCCTTCGGGTCAGGTTCAGTAACCGTTTGAGTGCGGCGATTGAGTCTTCGTCACTTGTTAATATTACATTTGTTTGTTGCATATGTTTGGAGCCCTTGCCAAGTTTGGTTTCAGACGGTTTCAGACGGTGCGGGCTCCCCTGGAGTTAACCTAACTGAATCGCTTGGGCTGGTGATAAAACCCGGCGATTGTGCGAGACAAGTTATCTGTGTCTCGCACTTTGAGGTAATAAAGACTCTAAGTAGCATACATTCGCAGATCCGCGATAGGCAGACCGTGTGACGCAGTCTATCTTTGTAACTCAGTTTCAGTGATCGGTTCTCCGAGGAGAATTCCCGTGCCCAGGTCGCCCCAGGAGGGAGCAGCTTAGCTCGCCTCCCGAAGGCGCGTGCTTTCCGCCAGAGTGCCAGTTAACCACATCAGCTGGTCAGCAGAACCTTAGCTGGCGTGACAACCGTTACGAACACGCACACGACTCGTAGGATGGACAAGCGAACGAAGCAGCAGGAAGACGCAAAGTGCCAGACAGCGCCCAACCCCCACCCGGCCACCACCCATACCAGCATCTATCAGCCGTTAGTTGGAGCTACTATCAGCTCCTCTTCCAACACACAAGCTCACATCAGCGGAGGGATGATGAATTGATGATCGCAGTCACCTGCTCGTGTTGGGGCTTCATGAATGTTGGGTTTCCCGGCGCTGGGGGTGCCCCCGCCGCGGCTGGGAATCTGGGATACTTTGGGGGCGCCGTCATCCCTTTCTCCACCGGGCGCTTGGGGGTCAGCTGGATCTCTCGTTTACGGAGGCCGGTGGGGGATGGACTTGGGCACCGCTTGCATGGGTGGTCGGTGGGGTACGCGGGTGGACCTTAGTTACGTTCGGTGCTTCGGTCTGTCCCCGCAGCCTTTATCCTGGTTGCGATAGAGGAGAGGAACGATGTTTTTTGGGCGGGGCCCCAGCGCGAAGCGCCCAGGGGGGCCCCGCCCTGTAGGATTGCCCATGTCCGTGTCTGGGTTCTGGGTTCTGGGTTCTGGGTTCTGGGATCTGGGATGGAAGTAATTGGACAAGTGCAGACTTTCGGCCAACGGAAAGGCTGCATAAGTAAAAGATTACATTCTTTATTGCACGGTAAATTTATTATTGGAACCCAACATCGCATGAGTACAAACCAGTTTGGCAGTCTCCATGGACCGAGGCCGAGGTCAAACCAACACCTCTCGGCCTATAATTAATTCCAGAAGATTCATCGTTCCTTAAAGTGGAATTCTGACATGACGGCGTGAAATGAATCTTCGTTTCGGCAAGCAACCAACTATGTTTGCATTGCGAACATTCTTCCCGCGACCACACCACAGCAGCTCTGCTAGCCGGTCCGATCGTCTTGACGCATATTACTATTACAAAGGTTTCAAGGAGCAAACCATGAGGGGCAAACTGTTGGTTGTTGGACGCCAAGCCGCCGATGCACGCACGATACAGTCGGCAACCTAGGGGACTTCCACAGTCCCGGTCCTAATGTTAAAATTGTCAAGCCTGCTCTACGATACGGCAAATACCTCGGTAGTGAAGCCTGTGCACTCTCGCCGGCAACTGCACGTCGTCGCGGCCCCCGCAAACTAACAGTTCCGCTGTCCTTCTATTGGCAAGCCAGCCTGCGTGATGTGTAAATGATACACTCCATACACTCCATGTCTACTGTCATGTAACTTCAGCCAATGCGCTGGCCGGAAGAGTTGCACAGTGCCGAGACGGCGCGCGATGCTAAACATGGGTCGGATTGCTGAAGCCGCAGGCATTTCAGCTATAAAGCTCTGGCTGCCTATCAGCAGGAATGTCGACACTCTCACAGTTGGCGCCCTCGCCGCTCGCTTTGGAAATGCCGTATTTCGGTCGATGCGCACATGCGCTCATGCACCCGACGGGATGACGCGCTTCGCGCGGCGCCGGCAGGCCTTGCTAACGACTCGGCTAGCAGGCATTTCGGGAAACAGCTCTGGCTGTCTATCAGCAGGAATGTCGACACTCTCACACTTCACGCCCTCGCTGCCCTAGCACTCAACTTAACCCGTACGGATTTAGTGGGGCCCCGCCCTTTTTCCGGCTTCAAGGAAGCCGACACCAACCCCTTGTTGGGCTGGAGGTTGACATGATGGCTTGGCTCGGGGCTCGCGTTTTATTGCGCCGTCTACCGGCCTTGACCATCGCCTGATGGCCTTGACCATCGCCTGATGGCCTTGACCATCGCCTGATGGCCTTGACCATCGCCTGATGGCCTTGACCATCGCTTGATGGCCTTGACCATCGCCGTCACCTCCACGTTTAGTCATGCCCGCCAGAGCCGCGCGCGGGATGATATCTTGTTTTTGACCCACTACAATGGTATCTGACGTCACATACAACGTGCAGCGGGGCATGGTACTGAAGGCTGATGTATTGTTGCAAAACCGTTCTCCGCTTTCGCGAGAGTCTTCTAGGTAGTTGCAGGATACGTGTCTTTAGGCCGGTCCCAGAGCGGGGGAGGTTTTGGCTTGACTCCGATTCCCTTTTGCCTCCCCCTTCGCTAGCCTGGGTACCGTTTCGTTTCAGGGAATCGGAATTGGCACACGTAGTCGAAGACTTTCATCTCACAGAGTGGGATCCCTTTCCAATGAGGCGAATTCGCCAGTGAATTGGTTAGTGGCCTGGTCTAGATGTTCTATTGAACATTAGGCCCACAGGGTCGTGCGATCGCACTATGTAGCTGTTATCCAGCTCCTCTGTAATTAATTAACGTTCTAGCGATTAAGCGGGACCATGCCTATTCCATTGGTATTCTGCGGGCGACATCAGGTAAAAGTACCTTGTAGTAACAGGACACCTGACCAGAGCAGCAGCAGCGCAAGAAAAGCTCATCGAGGCTTGAACTCCACCGTACGGACATGGCGAATAATAATCTGCAAGACAATAAACGCCATCTGTATGCCTTACATGAACGTAAATTGATGCTACTGCGCCATTAATTACGGCTGCTGGCCTCTATTCCGGGGTTTCGTTGTCGATGCTCGGCATGCTCCAGACAAGAACCTACCGGCGGCAGCGCGTCCCTGGTGGTTATATCTGACGTAGTATTATGCATGGATTGTGATGCTCATTGCAGTTATCGTTTGCGCCTTGTAGCTCCAGTGTCGATAATCACGGGTCAGACTTGCAGTCCTGTTTCGCGAACCCAAGATTTTATCTATTGCACTGCCAAAAATGACACGAGCCGTACCGGTATGTTTTCTGTGCATGAGAGCTGCAAACCATGCTCCGCAGTTCCGGGCAGGGTTGAACTGTCCCAACGGGGAGAGAGCAGGAGAAAGCTGCTCTACTGACTGTCAGAGGGCACTTGGTTATTGTCAATTGTTTTTTACAACAATCGGCTGTGATAAAAAGCTGGCATCGTTGCCGCGCGAAACGCTCGGGGAGAATTGTTCTTGCGCGTGATTTACCGCGATTTACCTGTACAGTATGTGTCGCAGCTTCCTCGTGGTTTCCATCCACTCAGATGATATCCTTAGCAATCCAAGATTAAAAAAACTGCGAAATCCTTCGCGTAAATATCGTCTACACTGAAGAAGTTGGCCAACCGCTCATAACTGCTGAACCCGACAACAGTCGAAGTTAGCCACTCGAAACCGGAGGGCGCCCGACAGCCATGAAAATGCATTATACGCATTTCAAACAGGAACATGCATAACACGGTTAACGCAAGCCGGTAGCTCCCAAATGCTCCAGACCCACCGAAGCCCCTGGCCTACAGCAGCTGCTCGCAGCGGTGCCGGTTTCCGAACACCAAGCCCAGCCAAGCCTGACCAAGCACATAACCCAAAACCAGTATCCATACCACCACCCCCACTACTTCAACACATAAGCCCAAAAAATGAAGTTTGAAAGTTAACTGCAAAAGGAAGGTGCCAGGCCACATGTTTGTATGCTTCAGCCGTGCTGTGGCCCTGTGAGTCCTTTCTGGCTTTTGAATACCCGTTCCCTACAGTTCATCTCTTTTGAGCGTGCCTAGAAGCGCAATCACAGCAGAACATTTGCCGTTGTCCTTGCCGGTTGGGCGCCGAGCGTCCGTGTGATGTTTGGGGCTCAAGAAAGCAGCACGCCCAACGTCTACCACACGTACGTAAGGGGGTGATGGACCGGCGTCGTCATCACCCTAGGACTGAGCTGCGGTCCTCTTGGTATCGATAGGTGTGTATGCGTTTGTTACAAGGTTGTGGCGCGCGTAACCCCCATACTTGAACAGCTAGCCTTATGAGCCGGGGGCCCAAAGGTGAACAGGACGCCTATTAGCGCAAGGGACACCATGACGCCACCAGTTCGATTCCTGCGAGATTCAGAACAGCAAGGCGGTAGAGGGCCGAAACCATGAACGGGAACAAGATGATCGGCCGAGGGCATATATCCTACATGCGTGCTTCGAGGATGAAGAGTACCGGTAATGTGGCCACGTCGGCACGACAACGGTGCGCATTCTCCCCCAGTTGCCGAGTGACTGTTGCAGTAATCACGTCCGATGATGGAGTGCGGCGAAACGAGGTGCCACTCGCGGTCGCATAGGGCTTGGACCGTAGATACCGTAGATAGGGTGTGAGTGGCGCGCTCCACGCTGCAAGTTGATGACCCTCTAGAGCTCGGTCCCCTGCGACGGGTATCATCTCACAAGTGTGCCGCGGCATTGTGTTGACATGTTATTGTCATTTTTCTAAAACCTTCGCGCTGGAACCAAGGAGTCTTTTGGTTTGGGTGATTTGTACAGCTTGTACCGCACCCTCACCGACTGCTGCGTTGCCGTCACCCTAGTTCGCTCTCACTCTCACGCCTGGGTCTTTCTGTCCCACCGAACATCGCATCGCATCGCATAATCAGCCGCACGTGGGTCTCTGGGTAGTTGGCACCGAAAGCCGGTTCCAAGCTGTACCGCAATCCGCGGTGCAGGGCCACCCATGCACGAAGCCAGATGCTGCCGGGCGTGCGACACTCGTACGTGTCACAGCTTGGCAGCAGCGCTGCAATGTGATGGTCGTCCGGAGGGTCCAGGGAGCGGGGCATGGCTTGCTGGATACCAAGGCAGGCAGCCGCGTGCTCGGGCAGAGGTATGGGTCGATGTGCCGCAGCCAGGGAGGACCAAGATGCCTCAAGAGTGTAATTGTGGCAAACTGCTAGCAGCTCCGTCCACAGTGCCCCTTTTCATCGAATGCACTACGATGTTAAAAATGTGCGGCGTGATGTTCAAGGCATGTGCGATAATGAGTTGATGTGTCTGGCATCGGCATTTGGTGCCTTGCACACAAGAAACTGGCCGAGCCACAGCAACAGCAGATGGGAAGGAGGCCGCATCCGGGCCGAGCAGAAACTTGGAAGAAGAATATCGACTGCGATTTTAGGCTCACGAGGAGGATCCAAACATCTCCAATAGGATCATCAGGGATGTCAACTGAAGAATGCCTCGGGTAGCTCTCCAAACCGATTTCACAAACTCTGAAGTGCCTTTTTGCAAATGCACACATAAAATAGACCCTGGCCGCGGCGGTGGCCATGGCAATCTCGTCCTCAAGCCTATCACGTGACGTCGCATACCGTGCGGCGAGCGAGTACCCAAACGATGCGGAGTAAGTGTACGTTGGAAACACATAATACACTTTTGGTCGTGGGCATGCCGAGGCTCATTGACTCCAAGCGCGAATGCCTCCGTGGTTCCGAATCGACTGGCATGGTGGCTGACGGGTGAACTTCAGCGCCTACACAGGGCGCAAGGCAGACGCAAGAAACATTAAAAAGTGCGAATATGTGAACAGTGTTGACCTATATCTGGACGATTCGCCTGAATGAGAAGATTTCCGACTCCCCACTGGCGCTTAAGGAAAATTGCGATTTCCGATGACCACTGATGACTCGAGAACCCCGAGAATTGCTGAATCTTCGCCCCTTAGTCGTGTGAAAGGCAACCAGAGAAAGACGGTCTGCTAAAAGAGCGACGAGCGAAGAATCACTAATGAGTTGCATTAGGGTGAGGGAAACAGGGAAACCACACCTCCCAATATTTGTGCATGAGAGTGCTTGACAGTAAACTAAGCCGTCGAGTTGGGATGCTGACATGCTCATGCCACATTAATCACGCAGCTAAGGACTATTTTGCCCAACAATAAAATAAGAAGCACGCCAAGCTTTTTTAACGATCGAAGAGGGCAGTATCGTTGACCTAGAAATGACTGGCGGGCGCCGTGCAGGTGAAGGTACGGCTGTCGAAGCCGGCCAAACAGATTAAAGAGAACACAAGGAGAGAGATCACATACGCCACGCTTTACTTAGTTACAGGACTTTGCCAAAATGAAGTTCGGCGCCCTGGTGGCGCTCTGCGCGGCAGCCGCTTTCGCGTAAGTTCAACGACGAAGCGCTTTTACGCCGACTGGGGTATTCGGTGACAGTGTTGGACACGTTTGGTTCGCATAATCTTGACTGTGCTTTTCCTCTTCCGCGTTCGGTGCCATCCGCGGTGAATGCGCTCGGCGATAGCTGGCGCAAATTTGCAAGCAATAGCTCTGCACAGTATAGCAGTAATTTAAGCACTATAACGCCCTGAACTTGCAAGCATCGCGACGTTGTTTGGCGCATTGACAACAGCTCGCCCGCTTACTGTTCAAGCCTTCCATTTCGCCGCGCAGGGTTGCCTCGGCGCAATCCACTCCCGTGGCCTACCCGAACTTCCCTTACTGCCAGTGCGTCAAGAGCCCGTCGCCATATAGCATCCAGCAGAGGGTTACGGCGTTCGGCAACGGCACGTACTGTTTCACGCTGAACGTTCAGACCTTGACCTCTTCCACGGGCTACTGCGCGACCAAGGCCGATGTCAGGAAGATGGAGGTAGGGCAGGCCCGCTGAATAGGAGCTTCTGCGCTGCTGGGCCAAAGAGCGCTTGGTCGCCCCTGTGCCGCCTTCGCTCGTCACGACCGCGCGCGCACCATCTTTCGCCGTCACAGCCGCGCTGCGCCGCACGCAGCCTTCCCCCACCCCCCCGCGCTCGCGCCGTCGCTTTGTCCCGCATCGCGCTTGGCCTCCTGTAACGCACCACTGATACGATAAATGTGTCGTAAATCTTTGGAATACTCGTAAGCAGCTGCAGCACACTCGCTCGCATTGTGTCCCCCCATTGTGTCCCCCCACGGCATCCCTCCCTCCCGCGGGGATTCTGCCAGTCCGACCTCCCGACCCTGACACGCCTGACCCTTCCCCCCCCTGCAACCCCCGCCGCACTCCCGTCCCACACACAGTTCAACGTGAACCCGGAGTGCGACGCCTTCGGCGTCGTCGCCCGGGCCACTCTCAACGGGGTGCCTACCAAGGTCGGCCCTGCAATCGATAAGGCCACGCAGGGCCCCAGCGACGCCCGCATCCTGCGCATCACGCAGCTCAACCTCGACCAGAGCTCCGACGGCGCCATGATCTGCCTCACGCTGGGGAAGAACATCAACGGCAAGGGCTGCTCTACCCTGGAGGAGCTCTGTGTGCCACCCGCCGGCTCGCCGCCAGGCACCTGCTCCATTGCGCTCTTCGACAACAAGCAGGACTGCTGCCCCATCTCTAGGGTCAATGTGCCGACGCCACCGCCGGCGCCGCCAAGCCCGCCGCCGCCGCCGCCGCCGCCGCCGCTGACCGACCAGTGCGCCACCTGCGCCTACCTGCGTCTAGAGATAAACAACCCCGCCGTGGTCACCTTCCCTATCGAGATCTCCGACGCCCAGTGCCGCGCCTTCGCCAACGATGTGTACTCCAACTTAGAGAAGAATGCTGCCGCTGCGGGCTCGCGCCTCATCCCCAACACCACCACCGTCACCTGCGAGAAGGACCGCATCAAAATCTGCTTTCAGCTCGCCTCCAACGCCGACGGCCAGCTGCTGAACGGAGACGCGTTGGCAGTGGAGTGGTTGAACTTCATCACGCTAGCGTCTTGCCCGGCCTGGCTCGCCGGCTACACGACCACCATGATTGTCGCCGGACCCGGTAACGACTTTGAGAACCCGTCGCCTTCTAGCTGCCTGAACGGCAGAGCTACCACCGTCTGTGCCAGGCAGAAGGTCGATTTCCCTAAGTGCGAGTGAGTGCCCCACGGGCGGTATCGGGGCCGGGCCGGGCCGGGCGGGGCGGGGCGGGGCAGGGCGGGGCGGGGCGGGGCGGGGCGGGGCGACGAGGAGCGCTCCCGGAACGAGCGGTGCTTGTGCATATGCTCGAGGAGAAACTAAAAGAGACAATCACCGCAGGCCTTTTGCCTACTGGGCCGGATTTTGCGTGGGTTGAGTGATGGAGGACAAAGGAGATTGGGCATCTGTGCCAGGCAGGGCGGGTCGTGGTTCGTCAATTGGGTTAGGTTGGGTTGGTAGGGGCTACAGGATGCGTTACGAATGGCGTTACAGACTGGCAAAGCCCTTCAGTCAGTGGGACATCTGGCCAGGCAGCGCAGCGAGACTCGACATGACGGGTAAAGACACAGCTGGAATGGCGGGCGGAGGGGGTTTCGGAGACATCCAGCGCCCGTTCCAGAAGCTTCATCCCCAGGCGGTTCTCTCTGAGGCAAAGGCAGTTTTTTTGAATCAAGGTGGTTTTGTTGTGCTGCCCGCCTGCGCCCGCGCCATGCAGGTGTGACACCAGGCCACGCGCGACCCGATTCGCCGCCCTCCCCGTCCTTACCGCGGAGCCTGGCCGCCCCAGCAACAGGACTAACTCCACCCTGTTCTGCTTCCACGTGACTGTCGTGGAGCCGCTGAACCCCAGCGTAAGTGCGGCGGACCGGACGGATGTGGTTTGGTTTGGCCGGGGGGCTAGGACTTGAGGCCTTGTCAGGCGTTTTTCCTCGCTCGCTCCCGGTCTTCTCGGCGCGGCAAGCGTGCCACGCCGACGGCCATGGCGCGACCGGTGTGCCCAGAGATGTGGTTACTGTGCAATCCGCTTGGTTGGCCGCGTGTGTGTGTGTGTTTAGGGGGAGGGGGCGGGAGAAGGGCACGGCCGCTTCGTCGCTGCCTTTGTTTTACCTAAGGCGACGTCCACGCCGGTATGCCGCGGCCGCCGCGCCCGGCGCCTAGGCCAACACCGCTGCCGTCATCAGACTGAACCAGCACCGCTGCCATCCCCGCCACAGCCTCAGCCGGCATCCAACTCCGCCTCTCCCGCCTTCCGTATCTGACCCGGATTGAACGCCTGAACACCGTGTCGTACTCGTGCGAGCCTCGTGCGAGCCTCGTGGCCGGGGTCTGATGTAAGGGTGCAGTAGGCGGACGCGGCAGGACTGCTCCGAACTGCCGACAGCGCTTTGCACCGCGCTTTGCAATCGCGCGCGTAGCCCATGAGGGAGCTCGGAGCCGCAGCCTCCTGATTCCAGGGAGGCGAACCACAGCCGCAGGAGCACACCATCTCCCCCCATGACCCCTCTCGCCTGCACACACCAGCCTCCCTCTGTCTCCATGCTTCAACCCCCTAACTCCCTCCCTCCCTCCCTCTCGCGCCCCTCTCTCCACCCCCACCCCACTCCACTCCACCCACCCCCCATCGCGCTCCCAGAGCTCCTGCGGCAGCTCCAACACCACCCTCAAGGCCGAGATCTTCGGCAATGACATCGCCACGCAGCGCCGCAGGATTCTGGCTCTGGGCATCCAGGCCGCCGACAAGGACAGGATGACCTTCATCGCGCCCTCCTGGGGCAAGACGGGCGAGCAGACGCTCAAGGCGACGCCGCTCAACTGGACTCCCGCCCAGGCGGATGGCGCCAAGATCTGCCTGGAGCTCAGCAACACCACGGACCTGACCACCTTCTGCATGAGCGGTCCCAACACGTGCTGGTGAGTGGCTGAGCCTCTGCTGGCGGCCACCAGCGGCGCTGGGTGGGGCGGGGGTCTTCGTTTGTTTCGGGAGGGCGGTCGTCGTTTCGTCCCGGGTCGGTTTCGGTGTCGGTTGCTTCCGTTCCCCCGGTTGGTTGTGTACGAGCACACCGTACCGGTAACAAATACTTGGGCCCACCGTGACCTTGCCTTCGCGTTGCCTGCGGCGGTTGTTGCCCTTATTGCGCCCCGCATTGCAATCCGGCTGTTGAGGCAGGTGTCCGCGCGAAACGCCAGGTGTCGTTCTCCTTGTTGCTACGAGGAGGTCTCCAGATCTTTCGTGATACCGTAGGCTCAAAGTCCTAGCCACGGCCGCACGCCGCTGTCGGCCTTGGCGCCGTCGCCGACTCGATGAGCCGCCGGTCGAGCTCCTGCCGCCCCTCTCTCTGACGCCATCCGCTGCTGGCCCCTGCCGCCGTTGCTTCTCGCAGGATCAACTTCTTCAACACAGACAAGACGTGCTGCCCGCTCTACTCGGCTACTCTGCCTCTGTAATGCAGTGAAAGACCTAAAGCAGCGGTCCGGCTGGACATCTGGGGAGCGTTGGGGGGATGGGCAATCCTTACGGCCGCCCTCTGTTGAAGCGTGCCTCCATCCACTCCGCCACGTCACCCGTGCCCATCGGCGCGCACTATCTGTCGCAGGTGTTAGCCGGCTTGTTCGTTTGTTCGTTCATTCGTTGTGTTGATTGGCTTTTCGCGCGCGTGCGAGTACCGTGAAGTGCGGTGTGGCTCCGTGTGAAGAATGCGTCATGACCCGCTTGGAAACCCGTCTGCCCGCATAGCGCAGATGGTGATACATACGCCATGACCGCTCGCCCCAGATGTTAATGGGTCAAATGCTGATCAATGCTTATTAAACTCGACCTCTTCCGACCACTTGCATAACAGTACCGTAGATGTCGGTTCAGAGGCGTTAGCTCTCATGTTGGGTGCTATGTTTGGCGGAGCGCTGGCGCGGAGTGCACCCTAGTGCACTATCATTTGGAACTTTTTTTGTTGATTCGTGTGTGATGCAGGATGTAATGTGTGTCGCATGAACGATGGCAGCAGAGAGAAGGCCTGACCGCACTGTAAAATGCTTTGAGGGAAATAAAGCGTTCAATTTCGCCCAGCTTTCATTAGGCTTCATTCTGCTGTTGCGTTGCGTTGAACCCAACGCGACATCCAGCGCCGTCGGTGAATGCAACTATCAGCAACCCGATGAAGTGCCTTTTGATCTGTCCCCATACAGCAGCGCGATATGGCGCTGTGAAGCTGAAAATGGCGGCTTCCGATCGGTGCGCTCACAGCGCTTGCAGCTTGCAGCGTGGTGGTCAACCGGAATCAGCGGGACGTAGCAGACAGGTGCAACGGTTGTCCTCCTGCATGCCATGCAAAGGCAGTATACCTGAATTCAGCCGGTTCTATCCGATCTCCCTTGACCAAGGGAGTAGCAATAGGTTGCAACCGTCCGGCGAGCCATTCCGCTCTTTAGAAGTGCAAGCAAAGTCCAGTGCAAACTAATTTAATGTATTATATTTGTCATGAAATATTTCCCATGAGAGTTATGCCACCAACGATTCACAGCTATAACGCATTTGTCATTGACGACGGCTCCACCAGCGTCGTCCCGAATTCCACAGGCCTTCTACGTGAGATAATGTTACGAACACCTTCGGTAAAGTTTGGAGTTTGAAGTTGATAACAAGAAGTGCCGAACAACTGGTAACGCACGATGTCGGTGTTCCTACTCTCCAACCGAAACCGACGTTACTACAAGTTCACACTAAACATAACCTACTTCAAAAGAATCCCAACTACAAAATTACAGTCTAACCAGTGGTGCAAGGTTCCTCGCTGGAGCTGGGAAAAGGGTTGGAGCCCGCCTGAGCCTCCTGAGCCCGCAACAGTACGGGTCGGCTAATGGCCTAATCCGTCTGGTCTAGTGACACCTCATGGTCTTAGGACAATCGAGGTCACAGGTTCGATCCCTGTGGAGACCCCCGGCTACCGCTGGGTGTGAGATTATGGCTAGCTGCTATGAGTGGAGTTGGTGGCCGAGTTGATTGGCCAGGATTCACACGTTTGAGTGGTGGCGATCGCTGAACCCTCTGTCTCGGTGGTAGTTGGGTGAATGGATGAGGTCCGCCCTAGAAGGCAGAGCTATCCCAGTTGTCCAATGAGGATCGTCTGGAAGGTTCTGTGGTGCGGATGGTGCCCAGAGGAGAATGGGGCCATACCGTACAACTGTAACAATCTCTCTCTCTAAGCCTAATCCGCATGCATGGCAGAAACTGATGCAGCAGCGCAGACTATTCACAAGCGAATTACATATTTGTGCCGAATTTATGCGCATTGCGTGGTGTGAACTTTAAAGGGGTAGATGGTACGCCACAGGGGCGCAGCAGCCATGGGCGTCGCGAACACTAAGGTTGATCCTTTCGCTGCAACTTGGATGCCGTATATAACGTGTGGCTGATTGAGCTTGTAAATTGTGCAAGGAAGAGCGGAGTCCATAAATCGGCCAAGTCCAAATTGACTGCGCGTGCCAGCAGTCAACGCAGCCTTTGTCACGAAACAATTACAGACATACAGAGGCTTCTGCAGAGGCCTGCAGAATCATACCGCCGGGTAGCGACGTAAAGGGCTATTGATTGCCTCAGGTGCTGATGCTTGGTGCACCTCAGCGAGCGTGTGTCAGGTCTTCACTGCCTGTTCACTGTCTGATCATCCAGACGGCGGCTGCATCCGCTTCCTCCGCGCTGAAGCGGCCGTGCCCATCACCTCACCATGCCTTTCAAAATTCTCCTTGCGTGCATTGTTGCAGGCGGCGCAGGCCTTCGTTGGATTTAAAATCCGCTGTGAACTGCACCGACGGGACGCCAACTCGATCGGCTGACCAAGGGGCAGCACCGGAACATGATTTTACGCAAAGTAGGTATTGTTTCTTGCAGCACGCCGCAGTCGGATGCTGCTGCCCAGGCACGTAGACCACCGCACCTATGTAGCGATGCCGCAGAGACACGGTCGCCTTGACGGCGTGGCTGGTGCTCCGGGAGGAGCCTGGGGCCTGGAGAGGCCTGCAGCCCTTTGTAACAAATACTACCGTACTAGCGCATCTGGCTCCAAACCCTCGAGACACACGCAGGGCGTGCACGAGCAAGGTCGGGGTGGCTGAGCGCTGTTTTCAAAGGTGTGGATTCAGGGGTCACCCATTACCCGGTCAGGGGTCACCCATTACCCCGTCAGGGGTCACCCATTACCCAAGTTGATGGAGCTCAAGGCAGGATATCCATGTCGGGCGCGGTCCCAAGCAAGGTTTAGTCAAGGGAATTACAGAGACTTTGCCGCAGTGTACGAATGTTGGGTGTCGGCGCTGTGCTGGATGCGACCGGGGCCCGAGATACAATGCACGAAAAGAACCGCGCGCGCATGCGCTGATCCTCACTCCGCAGTCCACATTTCACACTCGCGCGAGCACGTACAGCGAGCAAAAGACGTGAGGAATCAATTGCATCTCACCAACAACACGCAGTGGATCAGTGGATGCGTAGAACGTCTCAGTACCAAAACCAAGATTGTAACGCGCCAGAAGCCGTCACAAAGATCGCACGCGTCCGCGTCCAATAACACGCACACCAGCGTCAGCTGGCAGCAGCACTTGAGCAACATTTAGACACACGACAGAACAGGACACTCACATACACCACACATACACATAATACCGGCAACAGCGCACCACCCTGCAACACAGAGACCCGCAGCGCTTGTGACCACACCCCTGCGGTGGCACATGCATCACAGCACACAGCATACCTCCTGCGAGAACGCCAACCCTACTTCGAACTTCCTAACACACACCAACAGAAAAGAGAATTTAAGGCCCATCCAGCGCGAAAGCATCCGAGTGTTACGTTGCGTCGTAGTTAACACTCTCCTCGAACATGTACTGTCCTTTTAAATTTCTTTTTTTTTGCGGTTGTGAGCCGCGGCGGCGCTGCGCGCACGCGCACGAACGCCGGAGACAGCCCTCGCTCGCGACCGTGACACAGAATCTCAAGAACCGCAAGCTGCTGACGGGAGAACGCAGCATGCAGAACTTTGCCTGGGTCTAGGGAATGAAGGACGCCGAGTACAGCGGGCAGCAGTTCTTGCTGGTGTCAAAGAAGTTAATCCTGGCGGTGGGGCGAGGGGAGGGAAGGGGCAGGCAGGGCACGGGGGCGGTGAGGGCCAGGCAGGCGCGGCCGGCGCGCTGCAAAACGCAGCGCGAACCCCAGCGGTACAGCGGTACAGCGGTGCAGCAGTACCGCGGTACAGCATCGCTGCGAGATGCCAGGCGATCGGTGCGTGACATAAGGCCCATTTCAAATCCTCACCCCATTCGCGAACACATCCACGGTTTTACCCAGGCATGCAGCACATCCCTTCCATCTCCCTTTGCGAGTTACTCCACCCTCCATCCCCCACCCCCACCCCCACCCCCACCCCGCATCTACACCCCCACCGCGCATCTACACCACCCTTCCGCGGCGAGCCCCCTTTCCCCCCAGTCCCCAGGCCCCAAATCCCCTTTCCCCCAGTCCCCAGTCCCCCACCTAGCGACCCGCGGCGCAGCCACTCACCGGCAGGTGGGCGCCGACCTTCATTCCGCCTGTAAGCCACCCTTCCGCTGTGTACCCCCCTTCGCCCCCAGTCCCCCATCCCCGGTCCCCCACTCACCAGCAGGTGGGCGCCGACGTCGCGACGTTGTTGCAGAAGGACGCCAGGTCGGTGCCCTTCTCCAGCTCAATGCACACCTGGCCGCCGTCCGCCTCGTCCGCGCTCCAGTTCAGGGGCGTGGCCTTGAGCGTCTGCTCGCCCACAGCACCCCAGGTGGTGGACAGGAACTTCATCTCGCCGCCGGCGGGCTGCACGCCGATGGCCACCGCGGCGCGGCGCTGGTTGTCGTCCGCCCAGATCTCGGCCTTGAGCAGGGAGGTGGTCCTGCCGCAGGAGCTCTGCAGACGCGGAGGAAAAGGGGGCGGGGCAGGGGGGCGGAAGAGTGTGAAAAATAGAGTGAGGTGGGGAGGGAGGTTGGCAGAGTGGGTTGGAAGAGTTGTGGGTGTTGTTGTTTTGTGAGGGTAGGCTCCAGCCTCCAGGCCCTTGGCCCAAGGCAGGCTGGCATAGAGCCAAGGTGCGCCCCTCGCCCTTGAACAACAGCGGTCCGCAGTAGCACTGGACAGCACTCGGTCCACTGGCTCGCAGTTGGCTGCAGCAGTTAGCTGGCCAGTCACGGTACCCGAACGCTCAGAGGACATTGGCGCGCAGGCAGTTGACTGCGGCAGTGACGGTACCCGTATACCCTAAAACCCTAAAACCCGCATAACACACTCACGGTGGGCCTGTCGACGGGCACCGCGGCGGTCTGGAAGCAGTAGAGGTTGGTGCTGGACTTGCGGCCCGGCAGCTTGGTGAGCACGGGGACGGCAGCGAATGGAGTGGCGGCCCGCCGGGTGACACACCTGTACAGATGCACCGGGTGGAATAGGAGGAGGGGCGGAGAGAAGCCCATGGGGAGGGGAGGGGAGGGGAGGGGTCAAGGCGAGGGGAGGGCGGAGGGCGGAACGTGAAGGCTTGGGTGCAGTGCGGAGGACGACATATACACACACACACACACACACACACGCGCGCGCGCGCGCTGGTGAGAGAGGCAGCACCCCGGTCAGGTCAGGTCAGATGAAGCGTGTCCGGTGGCCCCGCGCCCAGCACCGCTATCCCTCGCGTAGCACCAGGCAGGCGCGCCCCCCCCCGTGTCACACCCGCCTCCAAAAGCGAGAGGATCCACTTGGAAAACCATCACTCACTTGCACTTGGGGAAGTCCACGGTGGCGGGCTTGCACGATAGGGAGGCGAAGGCATCGACGCAGCTCGACGGCGGGTTGTCGGCGGGGCCGTCACCAGCCACCCGTACGGCAACGGTCTGATCCTCCAGGTACGCGGGGCAGGTGGCCGGACCGGTGAGCAGGGTCAGCCAGAAAGACAACTGATCCTTAATCCAAGGCTGCATTTTGGCGCCGTCGGCGTAAGAGAGGAAGCTGCCGCACACTTTGATAAGGTCGGGCGCGCAGGAGACCTTGGCGGGGGGGCTAACCAACAAGGCCCCCACACTGCCAGCTTGGAACACGATGTCCTCGGAGATGACCGCAGCGATCTCGTCGCACTGATCCGCGCTGATGCTGCTAGGGAACAGAGAGCGGTCGTTGGTAAGGCTATAGTAGATGCAGAAGGGGCAAGGCGGCGGCGGGGAGGGAGGAGGGGGGGAGGGAGGAGGGGGCGCTGGAGGACGGGGCGAGGGAGGCGGCGGGGAAGGAGTCGGCGCGGGAGGAGGTGGGGAGGGAGGAGGCGGGGAAGGAGGAGGTGGGGAGGGAGGAGGGGGCGAGGGAGGAGGGGGCGAGGGGCTGGGCGGAGGCGGCGACGGCGGCGGGGGAGACGGCGGCGGCGGCGGCGGCGGCGGGGGCGACGGCGGCGGCGGCGACGGCGGCGGCGGCGACGGCGGCGGGGGGGACGGCGGCGGCGGCGAGGGGGGCGGGGGCGACGGGGGCGGCGGCGACGGGGGCGGCGGCGACGGCGGCGGCGGCGACGGGGGCGGCGGCGACGGGGGCGGCGGCGACGGCGGCGGCGGCGACGGCGGCGGCGGCGACGGCGGACGAGGAGACGGCGGACGAGGGGACGGCGGCGGCGGGGACGGCGGCGGCGGCGGGAAGTAGCAGGGGGTGGTCAGGCGGCCGTTCACGCAGCCGACCGGCACGGCCGCGGCGGTGCCGTCACCGCCGACGCTCACGGTCACCTCGTAGCCGTACAGGTACTCGGGGCAGACGTCCGCGCCGAGGAGGACCTGCGTGTAGAACCACAGGCTGTCATCGATGAACGGCTGGAGCAACGCGCCGTCGGCATTAGAGAAGAAGACGCCGCAGATCTTGATCACGCTGCCAGTGCACTGGGCCAACGCGAAGGGCGAGGTGAGGCGGGCACCAGTGCTGGTCACTCCCTCGGCAATGTCAGCGATGATCGTCTCAGCGTAAGCGGTGCACTCGTCTGCGGTAAAGCTGTACGGCACAGCCGACGGGGAGATCTCGGTCAGGGAGATGTAGATGCAGGTGCGGCAGGGAGGCGGGGGGGAGGGAGGGGGAGGGGAGGGAGGAGGGGGAGAGGGAGGGGGAGGGGAGGGAGGAGGGGGCCTAGGCGGCGGGGGGGAGGGAGGAGGGGGGCTGGGGGGAGGAGGGGAGGGAGGGGGCGGGGAGGGAGGGGGAGGGGAAGGCGGGGGAGGGGAAGGAGGCGGGGGAGACGGGGGCGGGGGAGAGGGAGGAGGGGGGGAGGGAGGGGGAGGAGAGGGAGGCGGCGGGGGGGAGGGGGAGGGAGGACGCGGGGAGGGAGGTGGCGGCGAGGGAGGAGGAGGCGAAGGAGGCGGCGGCGAGGGAGGCGGCGGCGATGGCGGCGGCGGGCTGGGCGGCGGCGGTGACGGCGGCGGCGGCGATGGCGGCGGTGGCGACGGCGGCAGCGGGCTCGGCGGCGGAGGCGACGGCGGCGGCGGCTTCGGGCTCGGCGGCGGCGGCGACGGCGGCGGCGGGCTCGGCGGCGGAGGCGACGGCGGCGGCGGGCTTGGCGGCGGCGGCGACGGCGGCGGCGGGCTCGGTGGCGGAGGCGACGGCGGCGGCGGGCTCGGTGGCGGAGGCGAAGGCGGCGGCGGGCTCGGCGGCGGCGGCGACGGCACGTTGACCCTGGAGACGGGGCAGCAGTCGTTGCCGCTATCGAAAGCGGCGACGGAGCAGACGCCCGGGGCCATGCCGGCGGGCGGCACGCACATGTCCTCCAAGGTCCTGCAGCCCTCGCCAGTCTTGCTGGGCAGCAACTGGATGCAGATCTCAGCACCGTCATCGGCGCGGGTAAGGCCCAACTGCGTCAAGCGCAGGATGGTGGCGCCGACGGGGCCATCGGGCGCGTAGTCAAAGGACGGAGCGACCTTGGTGGGGACGCCGTTGACGGTGGCCTTGACGGTAACGCCGAAGACGTCGCAGGCCTGGTTGACGTTGAACTGCGTCGCGGGAAGAGGTCAAGAAAGGAGGAATGTGTTACGCGAAGTGCGGTTAAGTGAAGGGCGGCAAGCGGCAAGAGAGTGAAGAGGTGCTGCTGAGCAGCGTCTGCAGCGGCAGGGCGGGCAGACAGGAGACGGGCGGAAGATGAGGGTAGGAGTACACGGTGAAACGTTGTGCAGCGGCTGGCGGAACACTGTGCGCGAACATTACGCGCGTATGTGAAAAACATTATGCGCCTTGGCAGGACATAAGATAGCCAAGAGGCGAGAGGAATTTCAATTCGACAAGGAAAAGCGCGCGAAGCGGCAGTAGATCGCAAAGACTAGTCGTCGGCGGGCACTGGGCAGCACCGCTGTTCTCCACACAATGCCGCAGGGTATATATGCTGTACTATGGAAACCCAGATGGTGGAAGAGAATAAGATCCTGGATGCAAAGCCTGAGAAGGGCGCCATCGGCGCTCGACGCAGGCCATCGCGGCAGGATGTAAGCTCCGGAATGAAGATTTTTCTGGAAGACGCATCCTCTGGAAGACGCATCCTGATGTACGCACCTCAAGCTTCTTGAGGTCAGCCTGGGCGCAGCAGTAGGACGTGCAGCCAGCCGGGACCTGAGCGTTCAGCGTGAAGCAGTACCTGCCACCGCCGCGCGCCCTCACGGTCGAAGAAAGGAAGTAAGACGCTGGGTTCTTTGTGCACTGGCAGAACGGAAAGTTTGGGTACAAACCCGTTTGCTGGGCTTGGGCGGCCCTGCATCCACAGAAGCATGAAGGAGAGGTCATGTACGTACAGGGTAAGCTTGCTGGGACTGAGACGGAGCGCAAAACAGGCAGCGCTTGACATAACAATCATCATGTCAACATACAACAAGCATTTGTGACTAGCGGGCACTACTCGATGACGGTCGCGGCTGCCAGCAACCAAGCTCCATGATACAGGGCGGCACCCTGATCTTGAAGGTACAGAAGCAAACATGGTATCTGGCAGGGAGTATCTCGGAATCGTAACGGAGACCCAGCACTCTATCACCCTCCGATAGAAGACTCACGCGAAAGCGACCGCCACTAGCAGCGCAACCAAACCGCCGGGCTTCATGTTGAAGAGCCACAAGGCGAACTACCTGAGATGACGCTGGTCCCCGCTTTATGCATTTCGATTCAGCTGTCCGTACTAGCAAGTACGGCACGCCCACCAGGTTTATCTCATTGCCCATTCGGAAATTAGGCATCTATGTGTTGCTTGAGTATTAGGTTCATTATTTGCCGGTACTTGCAAGTGGTTCGCATGCGCCGCGCGCAGACAGCCGATTGACTCTATGTCAGGTAAAAATACTTCATCATCGCTTGAAGCAGCCGCTGGCAAGCAATCTCACCATCATGGGTCATTCGCTAAGCCATGCTACCTACAAATGCCATGTTGGCGCGGATGGTGATGATGCTTATTCATGCAGTCCCGGAGGAATAACGCGGAAAAGGCGTTCTTTGATGGCAAACATTGACATACAAATCATATTGCCGCAAAAGATATGCACATGTATAGAGACGATCACTACTGCGATATCTGTATGTACTTTCGGCAGAGAGGTAGGAGTTCTGGCTGACGCCGGCAGACAACAATTGCGCACGATAGCATATTACTTCATGGGATTTATACCTTGCATGAAAGGCGTGAATGTCACACATTATTTTACGCTTCACTGGCGGCGTTCGCCTTGGACAGTTTGGACCGACGTATGTGTCGTAACATGTCGTAGCGTTCACGAATTATAATACGCCGCATTCCAAACAAGCGTACTCAAAATCAGTTCAATAATTTTTGTTTCGTGGTTTCTTAAGGTCGATCTGTGTTGGCCAATGCGACAAAGAATTGCCGTGGCGCGTTAACTGCATGAGAGGTACCGAACGCCAACTGAGCTGCACCTCTTCTTTTGATGCACACTCCCAAAAATAAAAAATAGTGTATCGTAATGCACTTGTGCTTGTCCTACCTTCCTGCGTAGCCGCATGCGACAAACTTAACCGTTCATCCCGCCGCACTCTGCAAGATCGCCATGAACGGCCTTGCCAGTAACCACAACATAATTGTTTTTTATTTTTATTTCTGAATCACCAAACCTGACTTTCATAACCGCTAGTCTTTTCAGGGGAAAGCGCGCGGTGTCTCTGGGAAGCACGGCGGTGCCGACGATGGCTGGCTGGGCCGACGCAGCATAAACGCGGCTGTGCCTTTGGAAATTGGGAAAACGCCACGTCGGCCAGCAGTAATGTTGCGCTCACTTTTGAAGGTATGCAATACGCGCCGTACGCCCACGAAAAATTACGAGCGCTCAGCGCGTCTGGCAGGCCGAGTGCGCGCTCTGCGGCCCAAAATATCAACCTGTCAGCGGTAAGGAGACCCGGCGCGGGCGAGCCGCGAGCCACGAGCTTCCCGGCAAATCGCCACACTCCCTGTCGAGGCCAAAATGGCGCCATTTTGCACTCGATGTCAGACTGGGCGCCCTGCGCCGGCGCGCGTCGGAACCTCGATTGACTTCAAGCGAACGCCGTCGCCAGGCACGCAGCCCGCCAGCGCAAAGCAGCCTCGATCGGCTTGGAGAACCCCAACGCATCAAGTTGGTCAAACTCCGATACGGTACGCCGCCTTCCAGGAATCGCGCCGGCCCCAGGGGCCCCCTCAACACGCACAAAACAAACCTCGCGCCGCATCCCGCTGCGAGCGTCCCTACCACCCGGCTGGCTGGCTGGCTGGCTGGCTGACTGACGGGCGACCGGGCGGGTGCCCCGCCCCGGCCCGCACGTCCCCCCCCCCCCGGCAACACTCGGAACGCAGCGGCAGGACAGGGCGTCGCACGGTACCGCAATATGAGAGCACGAGATTCCAGGTAGCCAGGAAAGCCGGGCACAAGCGTTCACCTTCCCTCCCTTCCCTTCCCTTCCCTCCCTCCCTCCCTCGTCCCTCCCAACAAAGAACCGGTCACATTCCTGCGCGATCGAAGCCGCTGCCGCACTGCACCGCATCCGCGAGCGACGCCGCCGGCCGCGGGCCCGGCTGCTGCTCGGGCAGCGGCTGCTGCTGCGGCTGCTGCGTGGGTGACGGCGACAGCGGTGGCAGCGGTGATCGCGGCGCGGCCTCATCCAGATGCGACGCAGCCGGCGCCGGCTGCTGCTGCTGCAGCCGCGGCGGCGGCTGCGGCGTGAAGTGTTGGCGATTGACAGCCTTGACCGCCTGCTGATCCGACTGCTTGTGCTGCTGATGATGATGCTGCTGCCTTGCCGTACGGGGGCTGCTGGCGGAGCCGCCGCCGCGGTCTCGGGATTTGCCGCCGCCGGCGGCGGCAGCGGCGGCAGCAGCGGCGGCGGCGGCAGCGGCGGCGGCGCCCGCCTTGCCGCCAGTTGCGACCAGGCGCTGCAGCCGCAGCTGTCGCCGCCGCTCCGCCTCAGAAGCGCGCATGGGGCCGCCGGTGATCTCATTGATGATGTGGGCGGCGATTTGGAGGCCGAAGAGGGGAGGAAGGAAGGAGATGGTGCCTGCGGGCAGACAGGGGGAGCGAGGGGTGCGGTGCCCCGCGGGCGGCGAAAGAGGGCAAGGGAAAGGGCAGCGGCAAGAGGGAAGGCGGGCGGTAGAGGCGAGGTGAAGTGAGGGCGGCGTGGTCCATCATAGAGCACCGGCGGCGGACCGATGCGAGGCGGGGGGCGGGGGGCGGGGGTATGGAGGGGCTAGGAATGGAGTGGAGGATGTCGGGGGAGCAGGCTCTTGAGGGAATGGGGGGGATCAGGGAGTGATATGCTCCATTATGTAACAATGAGTCACTGAGGACGTTGTTGGGGGGCCGGGTCCGCCGATTCGCCCCTTTGAGCTGCTTTGCGCTGCTTGGGGGGCCACGAGCAGCCACCACCACCCATCCCCACCACCACCACCCATCACCACCACCATTACCCACTACCACCGCCGCCCAGGATTGAACTGAACCGAATCGGACTACGCCCTTCCGCTGCGGTCTCTTAGCTCTCTCCCTAAGCCACAGCCCGCCCCGCCCCGCCCCTGTGCCACCCACCGTAGTACGAACGTTTGAACGGCGACCCCGACGTCAACGCCAGGCTCGCCCGGAGGCAGGGCTCCGTCGAGAAGACCACCGTGACGCCGCTGCGGATGCCGTACTGGCGGCGCAGCCCGCGACGGCAGGTGGCGGCAAAGGGGTCGCCGTATGTGTCGGAGATGTCCGCGATGTGTACGGCAAGGGGGTCCATGCGCCCGCCTGTGGCATTCGCATTCAAACGTCCCGGGGGATCAAAAAACCAAAAACACACAAAACCAAAAACCATGCAAGGATGGGGGTGGCCTGGCCGGGTCGGCGGGTGCGCAGCGCCGGCGTCGGATGTCTTGTTTAGGCAAGGCTTGGGAAGAGGGTCAGCGGACCTTGGCGGGGCCGGAGCCCGACTGCGTCCGCGGCAGGGCCCGTCTGGCCGCATCGCTGCCGCCACCGCCCGCCGCAATCGCCACGCAACGCCGCCATTCCCCTATCTCCCCCGCCTGCGTCCATTTGCCAACGTCGCCTCAGCTTCCCTCATCTCTTCTCCTGCCCTCGCCTTCTTTGCGCCGGCTGCTGCATTCTGCCGCTGCCCACATTCCCTCCCTCACCTCCCACTTACGAGACAACAGCAAACGACCGCATGCCGCCCGCCCCGCCCCCGCCCCCCCCCCCGTGGTATCTTCTTTTTTACCCCCTCCCCCTCCCCGCCCCTCGGTTCGTGTTCCACACCACCAACCCCGCCCTCCCCGCCCCTCATCATCATCATCATCACCTGCACCCATGGATGACACGACCCTCGCCCCCCGCTTGGCAGCTGCCGCCACCAGGGCCAACTTGGGCGCCACCGAGTCGATACAGTCCACCACCCAATGCAGCGGAGCAACAGCCGCCACCTCTGCCTCTGCCTCTGCCGCTGCCTCTGCCCTGCTCGCTGGGCCGGCTGCAGCCCCGTTGAAGCTGCGACCGCTGCTGCCATCGCTGCGGCCGCGGCCGTCAACGCCACCGCTGCTGCTGCTGCCACTGTTGCTGCATACTGCTGCTGCTGGCTCTGCTGCCTGTTCCGCAGCGGAGGAAGTAGTAGCGGAGGAAGCAGCGGAAGCAGCGGAAGCAGCAGCAGCAGCAGTGGCAGCGGTCCATCTTCGGTCCAGCTCTTCCGCCACTTCATCCAACAGCCGCGAGCACGCCTCGTCAGGGCCCAGGAACTCCTGCGCGCCCAAGCGGGGGAGCATCCTTTCATACACGTACAGGCCCAAGCGACATCGCCGGGGGTCGAGCGACAGGGACCCCATACACCCACACGTGTAGTGATAAGAATCAAGAAAGCGCGCCGGTGGCAGGGAGGGAGGCGAAGGGGCTTGGGGAGGGGTGAGGCCCAGTCTGTGCCTGGCGGCTGTAGCGGCTGTAGCGGCTCTCACCTGCCGTACCACCAGGTTGAGGTGCGGGTTGATATCCAGCAGCCGCTGCGACATGACGTGGGCCTTGGGCAGTCCCACGGTGGAGTCCAGAGCTGGCAGCTGCGGGGTGTGGGTGTGGGGTGTGTGGGGGTGTGTGGGTGTGGTGGGGGGTGGGGGATGTGGGGTGTGTGTGGGTGTGTGGGTGTGGAGGTGGTGCGCCTCATCTCTGCACCTCATCTCGCTGCGCCTCATCCGTCATCCCCGCCTCCCCGCCTCGCTTCGTCTCGCATCGAATTTTGCCTCGTCTCGCCTTGCTGCGGCTGGCCCTTGCCCTCCGTCTGTTCGCTACCGCCCTGCGTCTGTTCGCCCTCGCTCCCCCGTCCCTTCTCTCTCTCTCTCTCTCCCGCCCTCCGTCTTGCCTGTCGGTTCTTGTTGGTGACGTCCACCACGTCCCCGTCCACCACCGCCAGCGAGCCCACGCCCGCCCGCACCAGGAACTCCGCCACGTAGGAGCCCACACCGCCCAGCCCCACCAACAGCACCCGACTGTCGCGCAGCCGCGCCATGCCCTCGGCGCCCAGAAGCAACGTCGTGCGCTCGAGCCAGCCCGGAGGCTCCCAGGCGCCGGCGGCGCCGGCGGCGGCAGCCGCGGCCGCGGCTGCGCCGCGGTCGGGGCCGGAGCCTTCGGCCCCGGCCCCCGCCGCGGCCGTTGCTTCAGCAGCGGCACCGGATGCAGCCGGAGGACACTGGGGCGCGGGTGGTGAGGGCTGTGTTGTGGCCGGGTGCGGCGCGGAGGCCTCGGCCGCTGCGGATGCAATTGCAAGCGCTGCATCGGCGTCGGGTTCAGCGGTGGTGCTGGTGGTCAGCGCCGGCGGAGTCAGCTCCGCGAGATGGACCGCCGATTGGATCCTTGTGGTGGTGTGCGGTGTCCGCTTGGCGCACAGGGGCAGCCCGGACGCGCATGCAGACGTTGACAGCCCGTCATGGCGAGGCCGTTGCGGCAGCGTGAGAGCGTGTCCCGAGCGAGGCTTCGACCCTATGAGCGAGCTGCGTAGCCGGTTGTGTGTGATGGCGTCCATGCCGATTGCGAATGTTCGCTCACTTGGAGGAGGTCGTGTGCTGCTCGCGGGCGGCGTCAGGGAACAGCGAAGCACGCTTAGGGCTCAAGCAAATGGTTTTTACAAGACTTATATCGGGTTTGTTAGTTGGAAGGCGAAGGCATTACGACCCAATTCAGAAGCTAGGCCTTGGCAACTGAACTCGCCTGCGCCACCTCGGCCGGCCCCTAGGGCTGCTAAGGGGCACCAACTAACATGAGCTTACACCACTTTTATTCTAAGCCAATTGGGGTGTCAATTGTAACAGCATGTGTGAGGGGTGAGGGCCATGTCCTTTTGACGGTTATTCCGTTTTCCGCTGCGGTCGCGGTCTCGCAGGATGCCTCTTTGCCCGCTTGCCGCTGTTCCAAACGAATTATAACGAATAAAAAGTGGTCTTCATAGCACACCTTTGGCAGTACCATGAAGTCAAGCTAGCCGGAACGGAGTTCCTCCGAACCGACAAAAGCTAGGCCGCTCAGCACATGTTTGGGGGAGAGCAGCCATCCAAAAGGTGGGTAAATTTACCGCGTATTGTATGTGGTGCAGCGTCAGCCACATTCTTCTGTTGACACTTGCATCGTAACATGCGGGTTGCTGTTCAGCGAAATGTTTGGGGGTGATACTGGCACGGCAAGTCTTGATCCTAACTAAGATCCGTCAACAACTTCTGGTATATCTTGTAAGGGCGTGCCATATTCGCGTCATGCCACGGCGCGCTTGCGCAACTCTTACATTTTTCGCGTATGCGGCTTGGCGGATCGGGGCCAAAGCAGTTGTACACATCGTGTACAACTGCCTGGTCTGGTGCCGTCCCCGTAGCCCGTACCCTACGGACTTGTGCCGTACAGGGACGCATGCCGTGCACAACCGCGTACTCGTCTCAGGGCTCACTGCCGCGCGTCACCATTTGTTGTTACTAGTTGCATCCATAGTCACTGGGACCTCCACGGAACATTGCTCCCAACGCTCTGCCCAACGCACGGGCATCCCCGCACCACCACCCGCCCTGGGCCCCGGACCCGGCCACAAGCAACGCTGCACGCACACGCACACGCATGACGCAGGCCAGATGTCCCAGCCCATTATGCGATCCAAGTAACGTATCGCCATAACTTGCAGCAGGGCACAGCGCGGCGCAACCTCCTATCAAAGCCCCGGCAGGGGCGCCAGGGGCGGCGGCGGCCCCACCTCCTCCCCAGCATCCCGCCGCACAACATCCTCGCAGTACGGCAGCGGCTTCAACCGCAGCAGTAGCAGCAACACCGCCACAGCCGCTGCCGCCGCCGCCGCCGCCACCGCGGCGCCGGCGGCGGCAGCGCCCGGCACCAACGGCGCGCCATACACCCACAGTTCACCGCCGACTGCCGTACGCAGCCGCAGCATCGGGACACTCCCCTGGCAGTCTCGCCAAGAACCCACCGCGGCCGCCGCCGCTGCCACCACCACCGCCGACGCGGACGCGTACGACGATGGTTTCGAATCTGACGGGGAGCAGCGTCGCGGCATGGCCTCCCGCGCGGAGGCGGATCGGGCCCGCATCAGGCGCATTCTCGACGGCGGCGGCGCCGCCGCCGCTGCGACGGTGGAAGACGCCGGCGGCGGCGGGCCGGCGCCTACGGAGCAGGACGCCTGTTGTGAGGTGGCGGCGGCGGGCATCATCGTGGCGAGCCAGGCCTCGGGGCTGTGCGATGTGGCCATGCGGGGTGTCACTCGGCTGCCACCGTCGCTTCTCAAGTTCTTCAGGTGGAAGCCCGGGACGGAGGGCGGAGGGCGGAGGGCGGAGGGCGGAGGGCGGAGGGCCATTCCCTTGGCTGGCGGCGGGGCGGGCGGGTAGAAGCGGCAGGGCAGGCTGCTGGGCAGGGGTGGCCCCTCCTCTTCGCTGCGGGGTTTAGCTGCACGTCATCCGGGCCCACGTCCACATGCACTGCCCGGTGCGGATGCGGTGCGGTGCGGTGCTGCAGAGCGCCGGCGGGAGGCTGCGGAGGCGGCAGCCCGGAAGTCGCGCCGCCGCCGCTGCCGCTGCCGCCGCCGCCACTGCCGCCGCCGCCGCCGCCGCCGCTGCCGCTGCCGCCGCGGATGTGTGTCTCTCTCGTCTCTCCCCCGCGTGCGTAATACGGTAGTAGGCTGCCTTCCGCGGCCTAACTAACCGGGCCGCCCCCACGGTATGGTCGTACATGAACGTCCGCCCTCCGCCCTTACTTTGGGCCCCCGTGGCCCTGCCCCCTGCCGCCGTGTCCCCTGGTCGTGTCTGATGCTGGCGCTGGCTGCAGGGCGGAGGGCGGCCTGGTTTCGGAGCTGCAGCTGCAGGGCAACCGGCTGAGCTCCGCACCCCCCCTGGAGCTGCTGCCCTCCCTGACGCGACTGGACCTGTCTGCGAACTCCCTGTCGGCGGGTGCGTGACAAGCGAGCGCCACTTGGAGTGGGCAAATGCGAGCTGGCGCGTGCAGCTACATGTGTGCGTGTGTTTGTGTTAGGTAGAGGAATGGGCGGCGTGTCATGCAGCCCGGCCGCCCTTCTTCCTCCGCCGTCGGCGTCCCCGCCCCTCCGCCTTGACTGCGGTGTTTTTATCGGTAGTTTGCTCCCCTTCCTATGTAGTGGCAGGGGTAGTGGCAGGGGTAGTGGCAGGGGTTCCGCTCCAGCGATCAGCGACCAGGGATCACACACTTCAAGTCCATGGTCACTGAGTACCGGTGCCATCTTCCCCCCCCCATCCCCCCACCCCGCACCCTACCTGCTACGGTGTTATTTTTTGGAGTCCCGCCCCCGCCCCTACCCACCTCCCGCACCCGCACCCGCTACCGCGCTCGCAGTTCCTCCCAGTCTGGGCAAGCTGCGGCGACTGCAGCACCTGGACCTCTCCCGTAACATGCAGATGGTGGCACTACCCGACTCACTGTGCGACCTAACCGCCCTCACCAGGTGGGGAGCGGCCGGAAGTGCATCCGTCGCCCCGGGCCCCCCCCGCCCCGCCCCACCCCGCCCCGCCCCGCCCCATGCTGCCTGCCTCATCCCGCCGCGGCTCCGGTTTACGACAGCTCCTCCGCTATCGGCCTCCTCCGCGTCCATCCCCGCCTCCCTAGTACTCATGTCCCAAAACGGACGGCCTATCTCCCCTCCCGCATGTGACCCCTCCCCTCCATCCACACCCCACCGCGCACTCGGCCTCCCTCTCCCTCTCGCCCCCCACCCGGCCGCCCCGCCCCGCCCCTCACTGCCCCTCCCCCCACCCGCGCCCCTTACCCCCCTTCGAATGCAGTCTGGACCTGAGCCACAACGCGCTGGAGTGCCTGCCGCTGCGGATGGGCCAGCTGCGCAGGCTGGTGGAGATGCGGGTGGGTGGGTGGCTGACAGCAGCGGTTGAGCGCATGGGGAGCGGAGGTTGAGCTAATGGGGCCCCTCCCCCGCCCCAAAGCCCACGTACCCACGTACCACGTATCCACCCACCCACCCACCCACCCACCCGGCCTGTGCACCGCATGTGTCTGCCCGCATGTGCCTCCCGGCGGCCGCGCTCCTGCCCTGCACGTGTGTACGGCGGCGCAGCTCGACAGCAACCAGCTGTCGTACCTGCCTCCCGCCGCCGCCGGTCTGCCCAGCCTGGTCGCCCTGCACGCCTCCCACAACCGACTGACTGCGCTGCCCTCGGAGCTGGGCGGGGCCTCCAGTCTGACGGGCGTGTTCGTCAACCACAACAAGCTCACAGCGCTGCCTGCCACCCTAGGTGGGTGGGTAGGAGCAGGTCGGAGGGTAAAAAGCAGATACCGTAGCGAAGGGACGGAGACGGAGGGTGGGTGTGTGGGCGGCCGGGTGGCTAGCTGGCTAGGGCCACAGCATCCAGGCATCCCGCATCCCGGCAGAGGGGATCCGGGCAGAGGGGATCCGCGGCTGGTCTTCCTCCACCGGCTTCTGGACGCTTAAAAAAAGTACCGGTACCGGTATCGCGATTCGTTGTTCGTTGTTCGTAATTCGTTGTTCGTTGCCCCCAGGCCAGCTGCGTCAGCGCCTGTGTGAGCTCCAGCTCCACAACAACGAGCTGAGCGTGTTGCCCCGGGAGCTGGGACTGCTGGCCGCCCTCACCCGTCTCACCACCGGATGCAACCCGCTGGTGCACCCCCCACCCGACGTGGCGCGGCGCGGCGCGGCGGCGGTGCGCGAGTACCTGCTGGCGGACTGGCACCACCCGACCACCCACCAGCAGCAGCACCACCACCCGCAGAATGGGGAGGAGGAGGGAGAGGAGGAGCGGGAGCGGAATGAGGTAGGAGGCGGGGCGGGGAGGCAAAAGCAAGCAGCCCCCAACTCCACCCTACCCGTCCTTCCGACGCACTTTTATCCGCCGGCATGCCGTATATGGGACTGTCAAAAGAGTGTCAGACTCGTCTCGGCACGCTGGGCCCCCGTTCCGATGCTGCAGGACGAGGCCGGCGGCGGCGCGGTCGCGGCGGAGGGCGCCGCTGCTGGCGCCGAGCAGGCTGACGGGCAGCTGGGGCCGCAGCCGGACGGGGCGGCAGGTGGCGGGGGCGGGGGCCGGCAGCGACGGCGGCGGCTGGTGCTGAGCGCCGCGTGCAAAGCGTGTGCGGACAAGGACGATCGGATCGAGGAGCTGAGTGAGTGCCTTAAGGCGGAGGGGGAGGTGGCGAGGTGGGGGGGACGGGCGCTCCAGGGGGGCCAGCCGGGGCGGGAGGTACAGGAGCAAGGGCCGAAATTAGGCAGGCCTGGCAGGCCGGCAGACGTGGATGGCTGACGGGCGCTCGGGGGGGTTGGGCGAAGGAGGACGGAGTCCACCGCGGAAGAGCTAGGAAAGGGGGAGGAGGAGGATAGCCGGTACAGCGTTTTGGGACAGCGTTTTGCGCCTGCGCGGCGTGTTAAGAAGGGGGGTGCCCGAGCTGCGGCTGGGCCCAGCGTTCCCGCGGCCAGTCACTGCCTGCCTGCCTGCCGCAGTGTCACGCATCTCCGTCCCCGTCCCACACTTGTTAATAAGTAGCCAACCATGCGCGGATGCCTTTCCTCCGGCATCGCCAAAGGCAACGCCCCCCCCCGCCCCCTGCAGCGACTCATTGTTATATCAAGGAGCATATCACTCCCTGACCCCCCCCCTCCCGCCCCAACACCCGACCCCTCCCGCAGACCAGCTGCTTCGCGAGTGTCGTGAGCGGCTGGAGGCCTCTCAGCGGCAGCTGGAGCACTCCCGCGAGCAGCTGCACCGCCAGGGCAGGGACCTGGCACTGCAGGCCCAGAAGTCCGTGGAGGCGGATGCGGAGCTCAGCCGCCTCAGCAGACAGCTGGCGGCCACAACGGAGGCGGTGCCGCTGAGGGCGACGGCGGCGGCGGCGGCGGCGGCGGGCCGCCGCGGCGGCGGCGGCGGCGGCGGCGGCGGCGGCGGCGGCGGCGGCGGCGGCGGCGGCGGAAGTTCGTCCGTGGTGGCCAGTGAGATGGAGGAGCACCTGCGGCGGGAGCTGCGGCAGGCGCGGGGCGCGGCGGAGGCGGCGACGGCGGACGCGGAGGCGGCGGCGCGGGAGGCGCGGCGGCTGCGGCGGGACCTGGAGCGGCGCGAGCAGGACGTGAGTTGGGTTGGGGCTTGGGGGCGTGCAAGGAAAGATGCCGCGGCGATGTGGGGGTGGGAGGCGAGTGAGAGGGCTTCCCTCCCTCCCTCCCCTTCCTTTACCCATTCCCTTCCCCTTACCCTCCCTCGCTTCCCTCCCTCCCCTCCGGTGTGTGGTTTTTTGGGTGGGGTTGGGGGTATGTGGGGGTGGACACAGGTGGCGGCGCACCGGGAGCGCGCGGAGGAGCTGGCGGCGGCGCTGGGTCGCGAGCGGGAGCGGTGCAATGCGGCGGTGGAGGCCGCGGGTGAGGCGACCTCCCAGATGGAGGGGCTGCGGGCGGCGGCCGAGGAGCGGGAGGAGCTCAGGCGCAAGCTGCAGGTGGGTGCGTGCACGTGCGGTTGGGGAGGGCGGGGAAGGTGGGGAAGGGCGGGGAACGGCGTGGGCCGACGGCGCCGATCTGCGCCCGGTCGCTGCTCTGCCCGCTTGGACTGTCATACGATACCCTGCCCTCCCCCCCTCCCCTCACCGGCCTATACGTGGACAACTCCCCCTTCCCCCGGCCCCCCCTCCCTCCCTCCCTCCCTCCCCAGCAACGTCCGCAGTGTCTCATTATATAATGGAGCATAACACTCCCTGACTCCCTCCCCCCTCGGGGCCCCCCTCCCTCCCCCAGGCGGTGGAGAGCGCCAACAAGGACGCCTGGCGGGCGGCTCAGGTGGCCCGGGAGGGTCACCTCAGCTCCGAAGCCACAGCCGACGTGCTGCGGGGCAAGCTGGTCGCTATGGAGGCGGCCCACAGGCGGCTGGGGGAGCAGATGCGGGAGGAGAGGGCGGCGGCGGCGCGGGCGGCCGCGGAGGCGGATGGCAGGTGGGGTGCGGGCGGTGGCGGGCCAGAGGGGGCACCGACGAACGCGCATGAGACTGCCACTGCCACTGCCGCACGACCGCAGGGGGCGCTCCATCGCTGTCGCTTAGGATGCCCCCGTTGCTGCCGTTCTGGCGCTTGCAATGCTGCTTGCCGCTGCTGCTGCTGCTGGTGCTTACGGCGTGCTGGGTCGGTATTGGCAGCGCCTTGCCCCCCCCCCGCCTATACGTGGATACCCCCTCCCCCCGGGCTCCGGCCTATACGTGGATAACCCAACCCAATCCCCCTATACGTGGACACCTCCCCCCTCCCGCCGCCGCAGGCAGTCGCAGCTTCAGTTGGAGTTGGTGCGGCTGCGTGCGGATCTGGGGGCACTCATGGCGGAGAGGGAGGTGCTGCACGAACTGACGGCGGCGAAAGCGGCGGTGGCCCGGACCGGTCCGGTGCAGCGGGGCCCGGCGGCGGCGGCGGCGGCTGGCGGCGGCGGCGGCGCCGCCCCGGCCTACCACGTGGCGGCGGCGCCGTCGCAATCGCAGCCGGGCAGCTGTGGGGACGCGGCAGCAGCCGCGCGGGGTGCTTGGGCCGCCCCGCAGAGGATCTGACCGGATGGTCACACGTGGGTTCACGCCTGATTTGATCGGTTGATCGGTTTTGTGATTTGAGTTCGCATCTCGCATGTGCCGTAACAGTGGATGAGAGAAGCTCGAGCTGTGTTTTGGGGGAACTGTGACCACGACCACGACCACGACCGTGACCACGACTGTGACCGCGACCGTGACTGGGCTGGGCGGCTGGCATGGCGTCGCGCCTGCGTAAGGCCCATACTGTCCCTTGGGTGGGACAGCTCTGGGTTTGTACGTGGAGCCACTGGGCCGGGGCGGGATCGGCGGAGCAGCTTACGTTCTTTAGACGGGAAGCGTGCGGGCGAGGCAGCGGGGCCAGCCAAACGGCCCCTCACGAGTGTGCTCACGCCACAGGTACACGCTTCTTTCTGGTACTAGTCTATGCGAACAAAAAGCCGGAGCGCTCGCTCCAACTTGCGCCAATCGTTATGGCGTCGGCATGGCTCTCGGAAGCTCGGCCTGACCGACCACTGTGTCTTGTCGAGAAGCAGCAGCGCCTTGTCAATATCCATGTTGACTTTTGTAGAACTAGCCGGCAGAGAAACACGTTCGGGAGTGCCGACTGTTGTGTGGGACCGGTGCGCTTGTAGATCGTACTATTTCGGAAAATAGTACGGTACGCATGCTCCAGCGCTGTTCCCGCGCACATAAAAGGTATTCTTAAGTAGGGTCCGACTTGGACCTGAGACTTGAGACTTAAAACTTGGTATATATACAAACAGCACTTCCCGAGAACGCTTTCTCCAGTTTCACAGACTCGCGCAAACGGGGACACAGGAAACACAGTACCGAAACCATACGCGAACAGGATGGCGTTTCCTTCGCAAGGCAGGGTTCATAGGCCATACGGGAAGACTTGCGCGAGCGCGTCGTAGGTTCTACTTCAATCAAGACTTCACCATGAAGGAGATTTCCGGCCTGTTTAGCGGCTACCCGTGCGTTATAGCCAATTTACATGACACGTTACGTTACCTCACGTTTCCATGTAAAGTGGCAGGCCCAAACGGATCCCAATTTACATGGGCTGTGTTGGGGACGTTATGTATGTTGGCGCGGGGTCCGTACACACTATGTTTTAAAGCGCCCATGTCATATCACTCCAGCACGATGTTAAACACTTAGGACGAAGCCTGCGAGCGTCGTTGCCCATAAATGAACCCGACGCGCTGAGGTCGGCCTCATCGCGCGAGAGTACGCCAAGCCCTCGATGGCGGTCTCATCGCGCTCATTATTTGTATATTAAATGTACTATTTGTACTAAAGTTGTGTGGCGTCGGCGAGCGGCTGCGACCGCGGCCGGCCCTGCGCGGCGTCGGCATGGCTCTCGGAAGCTCGGCCTGACCGACCACTGTGTCTTGTCGAGAAGCAGCAGCGCCTTGTCAAGATCCATGTTGACATTATGCAGAACTAGCCGGCAGAGAAACTCATTCGGGAGTGCCGACCGTGGTGAGGGACCGGTGAGGCATGAGGCATTACATGTGTACGAGCCAAAATGGCTGGTAACATGCGTCCCCCCACAACGGTTATCCGTCAAGGGGCGCACTTTAAGACAACATAAGCCGTATGGTTAGCTACCAAGCAGCTCGGTACGCGCTTTCTGAATCTGGGATAAGAGACTGCCCAGTTTCGCCGGGTCAAAGGTCCCCATCACATCCACCATGCTGCTACCCATAGGGAAGCCTATTGCCTCTCGTAATGGCGTATAGCCCGGACATTCCATCAATACGTGCAACTCGTCTTCTACCGACCCGCCGTGGCACACCCGACATATCCTCTCCGCGCGCGGTTTCCGACCCGGTCCCCGTGCAAACCTTGACACATCCAAGTCCCAACGTCCCAGCCGAAAACGCATCAGGGCCGTGTGGTGCTTTCTCGGCATACACACCCTCAAGTGATCCAATGTTCGTTTGTGGTCCGAGAACGAATACGCCACACCCATCCATTTCAGGTACCGACACGCGGTAACCCCGGGTGCTCCCCGTCCCACACCCCCTTCCTCATACTCTGGGAAATTCCGCGGGTCCCTATCGAGGCTACCCGAGCTCCAATCCAACAGAAGGCGACGTCTGAACTCGGCCAGTAAATTGTCAAACGGGATCTCCAGGCCCAAGATCGCCTTTGCCTTCTCTTCATTGCTAAGACCCACGGGTACATGTTGCCTGTAGTCAAATCCGAGAGTCTCGAAAATCCGAAGCACCTTACCCGCCCAAAAATATTCGTGCGTGGCTGAATGATCTGTTTCCAACCACGATTTGATATCTTCCTCAAGCACTGCCCGTGCCAACGACGTGGATTGCCGCGCTACACGCTTCCAGAAGCCAAATACCTGTCGCGCCCAAAAGTAGTGCAATGGTAACTGCGACGTTTCCGCGAACAATTGTCGGTTAGGCGGCAGGCTAGCGCCTACCACCTTCCGCAAAAAGATCCTTTGGACCTCGACCATCGGGTCCGCCATACACCTCTCAAAGACGCCTGCCGCGCGCCCTACACTCTTCACCCATTTCCCCCACTTCTTTAGCAACACCCCATTCTCCCCTGCTGGCGCTGAGCCAGGGCTCTGTCCCCAACGGTGCCACTCTTTAATTCTTTGACGGCCCATGGTCCCCAGCGCCTCACGGATAGCGTCAGGGCCCCACACTTCAGCCCCGTACGACAGTAACGACCTGATTTGCACGTCAAAGCATCGCAACATAAGATCGGGGACCCATATTCGATTCCTATCTAGTTTCTGCATCAACGCGAACACCGCTCTTCGCCCCACATCGCACAGCTCCATACGGCACGAATCAAACGAAAAACTGGGTCCGTATCGCAAGCCGAGGTACTTCGCACGTTCCTTCACTGGGACAGGTTGCCCAGCGAATTTCAGTTGGCTCGCACCTTCCATCAACGTCGCTAGCGTATCTTGCCTGCCGGCGAAAACTAATAGCTCGCACTTGTTGACGTTCAGACTCATCCCGAAGCCCTCGCAGTATTCCACCAATCTGTCCAACAGAAATTGCATGCGTGCGGGGTTCGTTGCGAATAACGTTAAGTCATCCGCATACAAGAGCTCCGGAGCCCTTTTCCCCCCGACGATCGGGGACCCCCCCTGTGGCCACCGCCGATCGCGTTCGTCGACGTAGTTCGCAAACGTCTCGATGAACATTCCGAATAAGACCGGACTTAGGGGGCACCCTTGCTTCACCCCTTGATCCGACTTAAAAGGCGTGCCCCTCTGACCGTTCACCTTCACCCGAAGCTCCACGTTGTCGTATGCTCGTCTCAGAGCGTCCATCAATTGACCCCCCACGCCACGTTCTGCTAGCCGCGCCCAAAGCGTCTTCCTATCCACCCGATCAAACGCCTTCTCAAAATCTATTTGGCACACCAGCAACCCACTCTGCCCAGGTCTTGCGTAACGGGTCAGGATATGACGCAACACAAAAAGATGGTGCTGTGTGCCTAGGCCCTGGCGAAAGCCTGCCTGGCACCAGTGACGCACAGGCAGCTCCACAGGGTCCGCTTCCGCGAATTTGGTGAGGCGGCGCTCAAGCACGGATGCGTAGCATTTTGCGAGTACGCCGCCAACCGCTATGCCCCGATAGTTACTACAGTCCGTTGGGTCAGGGACCGGTGCGCTTGTAGGTCGTACTATTTCGGAAAATAGTACGGCACGCATGCTCCAGCGCTGTTCCCGCGCTCATAAAAGGTATTTACATAACTGCACGGCCTTGTATCGGTTCGTTACTTAGGCACTAGCTTTGGTTACTTAGGCAGCTATTCATAAATGGACATGACCACGCAATAGGGGTGTTTCTATAGGCCCGAAACCACAATCTACGGAAGCTAACTGTTTCTATGGACATGCTCGTCCCACCGTAGCGTAGGAAAATAATTCTACTGAGCTACGGCGAGTTTGGCCCGTAGCTCAGTAGAAAGTCGTAGAATGGAGCTAGTGGAGCTAGTGGAGCTAGTGGAGCGAGCTTGCTAGTGCAACTTTCGCGCGTCCTGGGCCATCGACGCACTCGGAAAAAAACGGGCTTTTCCCTGGGCAAAATGTTCGCAAGGAGCGCCGTCTTAGCATGGAAATGCGCAACCCTCATAGGCATTCACTGATGTCTTGCTTTATTATTGAACTTATCATTTGAAAGCATATTGGCCTCCTATGCGAGGGTGCGTTTGCAAGCCATAACTCGACCATGAATGATGGGGGTTCCGTGTCGTTGCACGCGCCGCATCGTAACGACTTTTGGGACAGGTTGATATGTCAGTTATGTTTCAGGCGTGTATTGGTGCAAGCCCATAAGCATGGCATTGGCCTGCTGCTGGTTTGTGGGAGCCACATCGGTAGCGACTTTGCTTCGGAGTGCAGATAGTGCTGACGGACTGTTCTTATTTTGTTGCATAACATAAATAGTTGCTTTAAGCAGTTGCTGCAGAATAATGTTGGTTCCGGTCAGGTTTCTGGGCGTGCATAGAAACAGCACTTGTAAGGGCTCTACGCGCTTTCTATGTACGAGGAAGATACGCCCGGAACCAAAGGCCATAGAAACAGGGCTAATAGGGGTGTGGACATGACCACGCAATAGGGCCCGAAACCACAATCTACGGGGACCTACGGGGATGCTCGTCCCACCGTAGCGCAGGAAAATTTTCCTACTTTGCTACGCCGACTTTGGCCCGTAGCAAAGTAGGAAGTCGTAGGATGGAGCTAGTGGAGCTAGTGGAGCAAGCTTATTGGCTCATGACCATCAGCAGGGCAATGACCTGCTCGTTTGTGGGAGCCATTCTTATATCGGCAGGGGCAGTTGGCAGGGGCATCAGGCAGGGGCAGCAAGCAGGGGCAAAAAGGTGCTACTAAAAAGCAAAAAGCTAGTTACTTTTAATATGAGAGAGTACTCATTCTAGTTCTTATTTTAAGCCCGCTTTGCATTGGATCTCACTTCCGGGGCGGCCACTTCCGTGAGACGCGGGAGGGCCGCTTTGTGGCACCAAGTACGGCGTGAGTCCACTCACGCCGTACAATGTGCAAAGCCTTCGGAGAGTGCGAGTACTTGCGTGTTCTTGACACACACATGCATATATAAGGATATTCTCTGAGTATGAAATCTACATTCTCATAGCCGATCTATGGAAGCCCGTGGCGCCTGCAGACGCTCGCCCGAGGACTTTAACTTAAGCTGCAGAAACTTATCCGTTGTAAAAGACCGCTTGCGCATTTCCTGAAGCCTGAATCTCGAACGCGTACGGAAGTTGGGCTAGCTTATGGTCTCTGGATCCCACAAATGGACGACTAGAGGAGTATTCTATAGTACACTAGGCCTTGTCGACTATAACACGACTACAAGTACTAGTTATAGGACAAGCAACATGTCCTGTACTTGCGCCTTTATCTGTTATAATTGCCAAATTGTCTCCAGTCCCCGACTATACAAGTATCATACATATATTGTTGTAACAGAGCATATTATGCTAGTCCACTAGTCCCGCTAGTCCACTAGTCCCCGCCGGGCCCCCTGGCCCCTCTAGTCCACTAGTCCCGCTAGTTCACTAGCCCCCGCCGGGCCCCCCAGCCCCTCTAGTCCACTAGTCCCGCCATTCCACTAGTCCCCGCCAGGCCCCCCAGACCAGCTAGTCCACTAGTCCCGCTAGTCCACTAGTCCCCGCCGGGCCCCCCAGCCCCTCTAGTCCACTAGTCCCGCTAGTCCACTAGTCCCCGCCGGGCCCCCCAGCCCCTCTAGTCCACTAGTCCCGCTAGTCCACTAGTCCCCGCCGGGTCCCCCAGACCAGCTAGTCCACTAGTCCCGCTAGTCCACTAGTCCCGCTAGTCCACTAGTCCCCGCCGGGCCCCCTGGCCCCTCTAGTCCACTAGTCCCGCCATTCCACTTGCCCCCGCCGGGCCCCCCAGCCCCTCTAGTCCACTTGTCCCGCCAGCCCACTAGTCCCCGCCGGTCCCCCCAGACCAGCTAGTCCACTAGTCCCGCTAGTCCACTAGTCCCGCGCTAGTGGACTAGAGGGGCTAGAGGGGAGTACAGGGCCCGGGGGGAGTAGTGGACTAGAGGGACTGGACGACCAGAAGGGCAAGAGAGCCAGAGGGACTAGCGGGACTAGTGGACTAGCTGATCTGGGGGGGCCTGGCGGGGACTAGTGGAATGGCGGGACTAGTGGACTAGCGTGGCTAGGGGGGCCCGGCGGGGACTAGTGGGATGGCGGGACTAGTGGACTAGAGGGGCCAGGGGGCCCGGCGGGGGCTAGTGGAATGGCGGGACTAGTGGACTAGAGGGGCTGGGGGGCCCGGCGGGGACTAGTGGGATGGCGGGACTAGTGGACTAGAGGGGCTGGGGGGCCCGGCGGGGACTAGTGGACTAGCGGGACTAGTGGACTAGTGGACTAGCTGATCTGGGGGGCCTGGCGGGGACTAGTGGAATGGCGGGACTAGTGGACTAGCGTGGCTAGGGGGGCCCGGCGGGGACTAGTGGGATGGCGGGACTAGTGGACTAGAGGGGCCAGGGGGCCCGGCGGGGGCTAGTGGAATGGCGGGACTAGTGGACTAGAGGGGCTGGGGGGCCCGGCGGGGACCAGTGGACTAGCGGGACTAGTGGACTAGAGGGGCTGGGGGGCCTGGCGGGGGCTAGTGGAATGGCGGGAGTAGTGGACTAGAGGGGCTGGGGGGCCCGGCGGGGACTAGTGGAATGGCGGGACTAGTGGACTAGAGGGGCCAGGGGGCCCGGCGGGGGCTAGTGGATTAATTAATTAATTAATTTTACGCGGAGACAGACTCTCGCGTGTGTTTAGGGGACCGGGCCTAGGGAGTAATTTCTTCTCCGTTCGGCGCGATCACCAGGGTGAATCAGACCTGACGGGCGGACTGATTGATCTGGGACATTTTCTCGAGCGCCCCTGCACGATCCGGAGCTTAGCGGGCCGGACTCACCGTTATTCACCCTGGCTATTGCCAGGGGCCAGCGGTGGGATTTGAACCCACATCTACCCATTACCAATTCGACCAAGCATGGGATCGATCCCATGACCACCGAATTGACAAGCGAGTGCTCTACCAATTGAGCTACGCTGACGGGGGCTAGTGGACTAGCGGGAGTAGTGGACTAGAGGGGCCCGGGGGCCCGGCGGGGACTAGTGGACTGGCGGGACTAGTGGACTAGAGGGGCCGGGGGGCCCGGCGGGGGCTAGTGGACTGGCGGGACTAGTGGACTAGAGGGGCTGGGGGCCCCGGCGGGGACTAGTGGAATGGCGGGAGTAGTGGACTAGAGGGGCCCGGGGGCCCGGCGGGGACTAGTGGACTGGCGGGACTAGTGGACTAGAGGGGCCGGGGGGCCCGGCGGGGGCTAGTGGACTGGCGGGAGTAGTGGACTAGAGGGGCTGGGGGGCCCGGCGGGGACTAGTGGACTAGCGGGACTAGTGGACTAGAGGGGCTGGGGGGCCCGGCGGGGGCTAGTGGAATGGCGGGACTAGTGGACTAGAGGGGCTGGGGGGCCTGGCGGGGGCTAGTGGAATGGCGGGACTAGTGGACTAGAGGGGCTGGGGGGCCTGGCGGGGACCAGTGGACTAGCGGGACTAGTGGACTAGAGGGGCCAGGGGGCCCGGCGGGGGCTAGTGGGATGGCGGGACTAGTGGACTAGAGGGGCTGGGGGGCCCGGCGGGGGCTAGTGGACTGGCGGGACTAGTGGACTAGTGGGGCTGGGGGGCCCGGCGGGGACTAGTGGAATGGCGGGACTAGTGGACTAGAGGGGCTGGGGGGCCCGGCGGGGGCTAGTGGACTAGCGGGAGTAGTGGACTAGAGGGGCCCGGGGGCCCGGCGGGGACTAGTGGACTGGCGGGACTAGTGGACTAGAGGGGCCGGGGGGCCCGGCGGGGGCTAGTGGAATGGCGGGAGTAGTGGACTAGAGGGGCTGGGGGCCCCGGCGGGGGCTAGTGGAATGGCGGGACTAGTGGACTAGAGGGGCCAGGGGGCCCGGCGGGGACTAGTGGACTGGCGGGAGTAGTGGACTAGAGGGGCTGGGGGGCCCGGCGGGGACTAGTGGACTAGCGGGACTAGTGGACTAGAGGGGCTGGGGGGCCCGGCGGGGGCTAGTGGAATGGCGGGACTAGTGGACTAGAGGGGCTGGGGGGCCTGGCGGGGGCTAGTGGACTAGCGGGACTAGTGGACTAGAGGGGCTGGGGGGCCTGGCGGGGACCAGTGGACTAGCGGGACTAGTGGACTAGAGGGGCCAGGGGGCCCGGCGGGGGCTAGTGGGATGGCGGGACTAGTGGACTAGAGGGGCCGGGGGGCCCGGCGGGGGCTAGTGGACTGGCGGGACTAGTGGACTAGAGGGGCTGGGGGGCCCGGCGGGGGCTAGTGGACTGGCGGGACTAGTGGACTAGTGGGGCGGGGGGGCCCGGCGGGGACTAGTGGAATGGCGGGACTAGTGGACTAGAGGGGCTGGGGGGCCCGGCGGGGGCTAGTGGACTAGCGGGACTAGTGGACTAGAGGGGCCAGGGGGCCCGGCGGGGGCTAGTGGAATGGCGGGACTAGTGGACTAGAGGGGCCAGGGGGCCCAGCGGGGACTAGTGGAATGGCGGGAGTAGTGGACTAGAGGGGCCCGGGGGCCCGGCGGGGGCTAGTGGAATGGCGGGACTAGTGGACTAGAGGGGCTGGGGGGCCTGGCGGGGGCTAGTGGACTAGCGGGACTAGTGGACTAGAGGGGCTGGGGGGCCTGGCGGGGACCAGTGGACTAGCGGGACTAGTGGACTAGAGGGGCCAGGGGGCCCGGCGGGGGCTAGTGGGATGGCGGGACTAGTGGACTAGAGGGGCTGGGGGGCCCGGCGGGGACTAGTGGACTGGCGGGACTAGTGGACTAGAGGGGCCGGGGGGCCCGGCGGGGGCTAGTGGAATGGCGGGAGTAGTGGACTAGAGGGGCTGGGGGCCCCGGCGGGGGCTAGTGGAATGGCGGGACTAGTGGACTAGAGGGGCCAGGGGGCCCGGCGGGGACTAGTGGACTGGCGGGAGTAGTGGACTAGAGGGGCTGGGGGGCCCGGCGGGGACTAGTGGACTAGCGGGACTAGTGGACTAGAGGGGCTGGGGGGCCCGGCGGGGGCTAGTGGAATGGCGGGACTAGTGGACTAGAGGGGCTGGGGGGCCTGGCGGGGGCTAGTGGACTAGCGGGACTAGTGGACTAGAGGGGCTGGGGGGCCTGGCGGGGACCAGTGGACTAGCGGGACTAGTGGACTAGAGGGGCCAGGGGGCCCGGCGGGGGCTAGTGGGATGGCGGGACTAGTGGACTAGAGGGGCTGGGGGGCCCGGCGGGGACTAGTGGACTGGCGGGACTAGTGGACTAGAGGGGCCGGGGGGCCCGGCGGGGGCTAGTGGAATGGCGGGACTAGTGGACTAGAGGGGCTGGGGGGCCCGGCGGGGACTAGTGGACTAGCGGGACTAGTGGACAAGAGGGGCTGGGGGGCCCGGCGGGGGCTAGTGGACTGGCGGGACTAGTGGACTAGAGGGGCTGGGGGGCCTGGCGGGGGCTAGTGGAATGGCGGGACTAGTGGACTAGAGGGGCTGGGGGGCCTGGCGGGGACCAGTGGACTAGCGGGACTAGTGGACTAGAGGGGCCAGGGGGCCCGGCGGGGGCTAGTGGGATGGCGGGACTAGTGGACTAGAGGGGCTGGGGGGCCCGGCGGGGGCTAGTGGACTGGCGGGACTAGTGGACTAGTGGGGCTGGGGGGCCCGGCGGGGACTAGTGGAATGGCGGGAGTAGTGGACTAGAGGGGCCCGGGGGCCCGGCGGGGACTAGTGGACTAGCGGGAGTAGTGGACTAGAGGGGCCCGGGGGCCCGGCGGGGACTAGTGGACTGGCGGGACTAGTGGACTAGAGGGGCCGGGGGGCCCGGCGGGGGCTAGTGGAATGGCGGGACTAGTGGACTAGAGGGGCTGGGGGCCCCGGCGGGGACTAGTGGAATGGCGGGAGTAGTGGACTAGAGGGGCCCGGGGGCCCGGCGGGGACTAGTGGACTGGCGGGACTAGTGGACTAGAGGGGCCGGGGGGCCCGGCGGGGGCTAGTGGACTGGCGGGAGTAGTGGACTAGAGGGGCTGGGGGGCCCGGCGGGGACTAGTGGACTAGCGGGACTAGTGGACTAGAGGGGCTGGGGGGCCCGGCGGGGGCTAGTGGAATGGCGGGACTAGTGGACTAGAGGGGCGGGGGGGCCGGGCGGGGGCTAGTGGAATGGCGGGACTAGTGGACTAGAGGGGCTGGGGGGCCTGGCGGGGACCAGTGGACTAGCGGGACTAGTGGACTAGTGGGGCTGGGGGGCCCGGCGGGGACTAGTGGAATGGCGGGACTAGTGGACTAGAGGGGCTGGGGGGCCCGGCGGGGGCTAGTGGACTAGCGGGAGTAGTGGACTAGAGGGGCCCGGGGGCCCGGCGGGGACTAGTGGACTGGCGGGACTAGTGGACTAGAGGGGCCGGGGGGCCCGGCGGGGGCTAGTGGAATGGCGGGAGTAGTGGACTAGAGGGGCTGGGGGCCCCGGCGGGGGCTAGTGGAATGGCGGGACTAGTGGACTAGAGGGGCCAGGGGGCCCGGCGGGGACTAGTGGACTGGCGGGAGTAGTGGACTAGAGGGGCTGGGGGGCCCGGCGGGGACTAGTGGACTAGCGGGACTAGTGGACTAGAGGGGCTGGGGGGCCCGGCGGGGACTAGTGGACTAGCGGGACTAGTGGACTAGAGGGGCTGGGGGGCCCGGCGGGGGCTAGTGGAATGGCGGGAGTAGTGGACTAGAGGGGCTGGGGGGCCTGGCGGGGACCAGTGGACTAGCGGGACTAGTGGACGAGAGGGGCCAGGGGGCCCGGCGGGGGCTAGTGGGATGGCGGGACTAGTGGACTAGAGGGGCTGGGGGGCCCGGCGGGGACTAGTGTACTAGCGGGAGTAGTGGACTAGAGGGGCCCGGGGGCCCGGCGGGGACTAGTGGACTGGCGGGACTAGTGGACTAGAGGGGCCGGGGGGCCCGGCGGGGGCTAGTGGAATGGCGGGACTAGTGGACTAGAGGGGCTGGGGGCCCCGGCGGGGACTAGTGGAATGGCGGGAGTAGTGGACTAGAGGGGCCCGGGGGCCCGGCGGGGACTAGTGGACTGGCGGGACTAGTGGACTAGAGGGGCCGGGGGGCCCGGCGGGGGCTAGTGGACTGGCGGGAGTAGTGGACTAGAGGGGCTGGGGGGCCCGGCGGGGACTAGTGGACTAGCGGGACTAGTGGACTAGAGGGGCTGGGGGGCCCGGCGGGGGCTAGTGGAATGGCGGGACTAGTGGACTAGAGGGGCTGGGGGGCCTGGCGGGGGCTAGTGGAATGGCGGGACTAGTGGACTAGAGGGGCTGGGGGGCCAGGCGGGGACCAGTGGACTAGCGGGACTAGTGGACTAGTGGGGCTGGGGGGCCCGGCGGGGACTAGTGGAATGGCGGGACTAGTGGACTAGAGGGGCTGGGGGGCCCGGCGGGGGCTAGTGGACTAGCGGGAGTAGTGGACTAGAGGGGCCCGGGGGCCCGGCGGGGACTAGTGGACTGGCGGGACTAGTGGACTAGAGGGGCCGGGGGGCCCGGCGGGGGCTAGTGGACTGGCGGGAGTAGTGGACTAGAGGGGCTGGGGGCCCCGGCGGGGGCTAGTGGAATGGCGGGACTAGTGGACTAGAGGGGCCAGGGGGCCCGGCGGGGACTAGTGGACTGGCGGGAGTAGTGGACTAGAGGGGCTGGGGGGCCCGGCGGGGACTAGTGGACTAGCGGGACTAGTGGACTAGAGGGGCTGGGGGGCCCGGCGGGGGCTAGTGGAATGGCGGGACTAGTGGACTAGAGGGGCTGGGGGGCCTGGCGGGGGCTAGTGGAATGGCGGGACTAGTGGACTAGAGGGGCTGGGGGGCCTGGCGGGGACCAGTGGACTAGCGGGACTAGTGGACTAGAGGGGCCAGGGGGCCCGGCGGGGGCTAGTGGGATGGCGGGACTAGTGGACTAGAGGGGCTGGGGGGCCCGGCGGGGGCTAGTGGACTGGCGGGACTAGTGGACTAGTGGGGCTGGGGGGCCCGGCGGGGACTAGTGGAATGGCGGGACTAGTGGACTAGAGGGGCTGGGGGGCCCGGCGGGGGCTAGTGGACTAGCGGGACTAGTGGACTAGAGGGGCCAGGGGGCCCGGCGGCGGCTAGTGGAATGGCGGGACTAGTGGACTAGAGGGGCCAGGGGGCCCGGCGGGGACTAGTGGAATGGCGGGAGTAGTGGACTAGAGGGGCCCGGGGGCCCGGCGGGGACTAGTGGACTAGCGGGACTAGTGGACTAGAGGGGCTGGGGGGCCCGGCGGGGCTAGTGGACTGGCGGGACTAGTGGACTAGAGGGGCCAGGGGGCCCGGCGGGGACTAGTGGGATGGCGGGACTAGTGGACTAGAGGGGCTGGGGGGCCCGGCGGGGACTAGTGGAATGGCGGGACTAGTGGACTAGAGGGGCCAGGGGGCCCGGCGGAGACTAGTGGGATGGCGGGACTAGTGGACTAGAGGGGCTGGGGGGCCTGGCGGGGGCTAGTGGAATGGCGGGACTAGTGGACTAGTGGGGCCAGGTGGCCCGGCGGGGACCAGTGGACTAGCGGGACTAGTGGACTAGAGGGGCTGGGGGGCCCGGCGGGGACTAGTGGACTAGCAGGACTAGTGGACTAGCGTGCTTGGCTCTGTTATAACAATATTTGTATATTTATTACAAGTAGTATATATATATATACTAGTTGTAATATAGTTTACTTGTATAGTCGTCCAACCCTCCTGGATCCTGGATCACATGCATGCGGATTTTGTCCCGACTTCTCAGCACTTCGGCAGCCAGTCGAGCATAACATTGTAGGTGGAATTACATGTTGGCCATTGTTGCCCTCTACTAGCCAAAGTGCCACACTCGGCTCAGCTCGGCTAGGCGGCAAAGCTTTGCCTTCCTCTCACCGGCCCAGCAGTCAGTAATTCACCTGGTAACGCGAGCTTTCAGAAATGGCAGCGGAAATGGAAGAGATGGAGCACCAGGGGATGGTTGAAGGGCAGGAGGAAATGACTGGGCCGATGCTTGTGGAGGTTCTGCAGGTGAGCTTTGGACCCCATCGGAACCAAAGCTGCGTTTGTGAAGTTAGGAACCGACGATGACTGACATTTGTGGGGCGAATCCTTCCTTGCAGCAACATGGTGTCGCGGCCGCTGACATTAAGAAGCTCAAAGAGGGGGGCGTGCATACGGTCGAGCACCTGGCCCATGCACCTAAAAAGCAGCTGTCGGAGATTAAGGGGCTCAGCGAGGCGAAGATTGACAAAATGCAGGCTGTCGGTGAGGTGCTGTCCATGCTGTGCACGCGCTAAGTCATGGTACAAAGCGCCGATCCGCATTCAACTTCACTCCGGCGTGCAGCATTCAAGATTATCCCGATGGGTTTCACGACTGCGGCAATTGTCGCGGAACAGCGCAAAGAGGTGAGGCATGTCGCTATCCATACCCGGCCTAGACGGTAGCAATCCACTTATCCCTCGCCGTCCTTTCATGCCAACGCCTTGCATCCTGCCACAATCTCAGGTCATCAACGTAACCACTGGGTGCAAGGAGCTGGACTCAATCCTAGAAGGTGCGACTGAGGCCTCAGGGCCCGAGAGCAAGGGATGAAACCGTCCTGGCGGTACCGTTTACCCATGGGTGCTGCCCCCTGATTGGAACACACAGGCGGCATCGAGACGGGCAGCATCACGGAGATCTACGGGGAGTACCGATGCGGGAAGACGCAGCTGTGCCACACGCTGTGCGTCACATGCCAGGTGAGCGTCCTCCGGAAGCGCACGTGCCGATACCGCAGCTCGGCGGGGGGCCTACAACACTTGCCCCTGCGCTCTGCATGCTCGCAGCTCCCAGTGGACATGGGCGGTGGGGAGGGCAAGGCGATGTACATCGACACGGAGGGCACCTTCCGACCGCAGCGACTGATCCAAATCGCAGAAAAGTAAGCACGCGCCCTATCGACTACTTGGGTCCTCCGACTGCTGCAATTACAGCCCTTCCGTTGTAACGCCAGTGTGGGTTTCGTACCTGTAAATGTATTTTCGTGAGGGTACGCTCCTTCGCTAGGTTACGCGATGGCAGACTGGACTTGCGCTGTACCGGGATCTGACTGCCTTCCGAATCGGGGTCCCACGCATTCCTCCTCCGCCCCTTTTGTGTGTCGTGCTGCCGCAGGTACGGGCTGAGCGCGGAGGACGTGCTGAACAACGTGGCGTACGCGCGGGCGCACAACACGGAGCACCAGATGCGGCTGCTGCAGGACGCGGCGTCCATGCTGGCGGACAGCCGCTTCGCGCTGCTCATCGTGGACAGCGCTACGGCGCTCTACCGCACGGAGTACAACGGACGCGGGGAGCTGAGCGTTCGACAAATCCACCTGGGGAGGTGGGTGTGGAGAGGAACACGCGCGCTGTGGGGGCCCGCGATGGGGACGTTGCGTGCGCTGCGCTGCGGCCACCTATGTGCAACCGCCGTACACGCGTGGGAACAGCCTTTCTCGGGAACGGGATGCCAAACCTGGGCGAGCTCTGGTCGCGCAGCCGAAAGCTTGCGCGACCCAGATACACGGCGGCGGGATAGGAGCCATAGGACACAGCGGGAATGGCTGCGGGACCGCCCGCTTGGCAGACGCGTTTGCCAAGCATGACGGAGGCAAAGCATGACGGAGGAGCATGACAAGGTTGGGAAACGTGTCTGCTGCTGCGCGCAGGTTTCTGCGTGCTCTGCAAGGCATCGCGGACGAGTACGGCGTCGCCGTGGTCGTCACGAATCAGGTGGGCTGGCGGCGTCAGGGGATCGGCCCAAGGGGAAGGCCGCACTTCGTCCCAGCCGGCGACTTTGATTGCACTCGCGTCACCGCTCGGAGGACGCTGCTTGCGCCTGGGCTCGCATGAGAGTCGGCCGCGGCGTTGGATGTCACCCGCTGTGCTTGGTCCGGATCCGCAACTCCCCTCATGGGGGGGGGAGTCTGACCGTGCGGGGATGCAACGTGTGCGGCAGCTGTGCGACAAGCGGAAAGGCAAAATGCGCCCATCCCCCTTCGCCCCGCGTTGCCTCTCCTCCTGGTCCGGGCTTGCTTGCGTCGCACTCCGTTCCTTCGCTGCGGTTTCTCCTTTATCCTCCTTCTGACCCAGCCTGGGCCTGGCCCATCCAAATACTCATCAGGTGGTGGCCGCCAACCTGGACGGCGCCGGCGGCGGTATGTTTGCGGGGCCGCAAGTGAAGCCCATCGGCGGCAACATCATGGCGCACGCGACCACCACGCGCCTGTCGCTCCGCAAGGGCCGCGGCGATAACCGCGTCGTCAAGATCATCGCGTCGCCGTCGCTGCCGGAGCGAGAGGCGCAGTTCTCCATTGCCGCCGAGGGCGTCACGGATGCTAAAGATTAAATCAAGGCTCTGCCCGGCTCCTCCCGGCTCCGGATGGCTGGGCTGGCCCTGGCGAGCTGGAGCTCGGGTTGGGGCGACGCGCGCCATCGGCTCAGGGGCGGACTGCCTGGTGCTTAGCCCCGCGCCGTGTACTATCATGTGAGTGTGAGTGGAGTGTTTTGTACCTATAAGCTCCGGCGGGCCGGTGCTGGTGCCGAAAGCCCCCTGTGTGGTGGATGTATGTGTCGGGTGGATGCCTGATTTGTGCCGTTGTGTTTGCATGGATTGCTGCCGTACCGTGGGTAACTGGAGTCCGCGCCGAGGCCACCCCTGTGATGACCGACCCAGAGTCATGGACGGGAGTTGATGACCGCCATAGGGGTCGTGTCGCGGGAAGGATACAACCTCTCGCCAAATATCGCCGAAGTGAGCTTCGAGGCTTAGGTTGCGTGCACCGAGCGAGTGAGCGGGTGGTCTGTGGCGCCCGTGCGGGGTGGGGCAGGGCCAGTCTGGTTACAATGCATTGCATGGCAATAGCGGCATTTCGCCGGGACCGTCTCTAGCTCCTGCCGATGCCGATGCAAACCGTGTTCTTGTATCGGCACGGGGAGACCGGGGCAACCCTCCAAACGATACTACCAACGAACGATGCAGGAATGATGAAAAGCGGATGAGATGGGGAAGAATCGCGCAAGGTTCTGCTGGGTTCGACTCTTTTACGTTCAGTGGTTTGGGCTTCGTGCCCCGTTCCACTTGTCTCACGAAACACCACGGGTCATCGTCGGCGGTAGTGCACACACGCACGCACGGTGAGACGGTATACATGCCGTGGGAAAATCCTTCGGAGGGAGTTCCGGGTTCAGGTTTGCCATCGCACCAGGGCCCCACAACAGCACAACCAAGACCCAAGGTGCCGATGGATCCAGACAACCCAGCGGCTCCCCGCTCGGTGGGAAACGAACCGCAGTGTCACCACACGCATGTGCACGAACTTGGGGCAGCGCGCAAAAAGCCCGTTCCGTGAAAAAAGCAATAAATCCGTCCGACACACGTCCAAAACAACACTGACAGCCAGTCAGGATTTGCACACAGGCACAGGGCCCAGCTGAACATCGGAGGTTCGGCGGAAGGTGCGTCACAAAACGTCCGTGGAACATATGCGTGTACCTTGTACGGCACCCGGCGATACGCCCGTGTGCCGTTGAAGCCACAACCCACAGCCGTGTCTGGCCAGCAAGAATGTCCGTAACACTGCCACCGCGCGGAGCCACGCAGCCGCGAGCCCCCCGTACGCGGTCACGCGCACGCGCCCAACTCAACATGCGGACCAACTCATAAATACGATATGTAGGGCGCTCCTGCCAGGAACAGGAACTGGAACCCCCCAAAGCCCAAAATTGTTCCTGGCGTGCCAGGAAGAGGCGCTCGGCCATGACTGGCAGACGCCAATCCTAACCCTCAACACCAGGCCTAACCCTCGTACTGGTACGCCAGAAGGAAGCCGGGTCTTCGTCCCGGCAAATAAAACCCTTTGCCCAATTTTTTTCCTGGTTCAGTACTTGCAGAGGTACCCTGGCTATGTATGGTTGTTGGTCTTCACATGTTGCGTGAAGCCGCCGCCTGCGACATCCCGTCGCTGCACACCACGACGATGAATGCTCCTCGGCGGTGTGCAACGGTCCAACGGTAATGCGTCAACGTCTGCACATTGCAGATAACCTGCGCCGCGCACCCTTCCGTCGCGCGCCGGCCTCCCTCCCCCCTCCCCCACCCCCACGTGCGCAACGAGCTGCGCAGCCCCTCTCATCAACCCCACGCATCCGCAGCCGGACGCCCCCCCTTCGTGCTGCTTGTTGCAGAGCTGTTCGACCGCTCGCGCAACCGCCCAAGCGTTTATTTGCCATCTGCACCCCTTTCCTGGGTGAGAGTTAGCCGAGAGCGAGACCAACAACCAACATCCCCTGTTTCTGATCCCAAAATGCCGTCGCGAAACAGCCGCAAACCTAACGGCCGCCGCCGCCGTTCGGCCAGGGTGGGTTCAGCGCTGCACCATGGTTCGCTCCAGGGCGGCCGTGTAGTGGCTGAGGAGGTGGTCTCGGAGCATGCTCCGCTTCAGCAGCACCCGGGCCAGGTGAGCGCGGTTGACGTCGCGGAGCAGCCGGAAGCTGGCATTGGCGTTCGCGCCTGGGGGGGTAAAAAGAAAATATCGCAGCGGAGAAGGGGGGCACGTGTCATGAGAGGGAGCATCGGGGGCAGAGATGCGGGTTACCTGGTTTGAAGAAAGGGGTTTCGTGACCATCAGCTTGGCATGACGAGTCGTCGCGTGAGAGCTGGGGGGGCGTCATTGGCGCTTCCTTGGGGCGTGCACGAGCGCGCAATCGGCGCACGTGGAGCGAACGGCGGGTCCCGCGGGTAAATACATGAACCAGCACCCGCGCGGTCCGAAACGCAAGCTCGCTCCAGCGCAAGCGGCACGCCGCTCCACGTCCGGCACTCAGGTTCACTCACCCCGCCTCTCGATCAGGTGTACAACGCCCGGCACGTGCAACTCGGGGCCCTCCTCCGCCCACGCCCGCTCCAACTCCTGCCCCGCCTGCTGCTGTGGCTGCTGCTGCAGCTGCGGCACTGGCAACGGCAGCTGTAGCTGCTGCTGCTGTTGCGGGTGCTTGGTGAAGGAGCCGTCGGGAAGCTGCAGCAGTTGGATGCCGCGCATCGACCTCTCTGACCCCGACTCCGGCTGCGGGACCAGCGGCTGCTGCAGCTGCGGAGAAGACCCCTCCTGCGCCTCGAAATGCGCCATCTGGCCGCGCGTTAACCGAGCGGATTGTGGTTGGGCGGCGGGGCCGACGAGCGTAGGCAGCACCAGCGGCGGCAGCAGCGGCGGCAGCACTGCGCCTGCGGCGCCGTCGCATGCGGCCATGACCTCCCGCCGCGGCGCGCTCGGGTGTGGCGAGCTCATACCCGCCGCCGCTACCGCGGCGCCGCCTGCTGGCAGCAGCAGCGGCGGCACCGCCAGCGGTTCCAGCAGCGGCACGCCCACCGCCGCCGGCGTGGCGGCGGCGGCGGGGATGCCGGCCAGCATCCCGCTGCCGTCGTCGCTGTACGACCGTCCCACGCACGCGTCCCTGCCCTCGGTGACGAAGCTGGCGAGGCCCCGCCGCGGCGGCGTCGGCCCGCCCGCCGTCACGACGGCAGCCACCGTCACGGCGGCGGCGTGCTGAGCCGCGGCCGCCGCCGCCACCAGCGGCGGCGGCGACAAGACGCCGACAGGGCCGCCCTGCGCCTCCGGGGGCCGACGGTGCGGCGATTCGAAGCCGCTCGCTCGCGCCGCCGCCGCGGCGGCAGCGCCGCCAACGCCCAGCGCGGCACCGGAACTGACGGCGGCTGGCAGCGGCGGTAGAGTGCCAGTTGGCGGCCCCAGTGGCGCTGGCGGGGCGGCGGGGGGCGGCAGCGGCGCCAGCGGCGGCGGGGGCATGGGCAGCGGCGACGCAGCGGCGACGCCGACGCTGAGCGGGTCCAAGACAGGCGGGCCGCCGACGCCGGACGCCAGCTTGTGCGGTGAGCCAAGGGTCGCCAGCTGGCCTGCTCGTCCATCTGGACATGTACGAGCACCAAAGTGTGGTACGACGCCGCGTATGGACGCGAACAGGAGGTGGCGAGTGGTTACAAGTGGGATGGGGAAGGAGCCACTTCCACATGTTCTGGGGATGTGGAAATGAGTGCGCGACTTGGATGGCTGGTTGGCTGGCTGGGTAACAAAACGCTAACAGTCCTTCCTCCCAGGATTACGAGTACGACAGCAAGACGGCAGTGCAGGCGCAGCGACGCAAGGTCCTCAGCGCCGGACCACTCACTCGGTTGTGCCGTAAGCGCCGGCGTCGGCGCCGCCGCCAGCAGTGCCGCCGCCGCCACCGCCGCCGTCGTCGTCGTCGTCGTCGCCGCCACGGGCGGTGGTCTGGTGAGGCTGCTGCCCGGCGCAGCCAGCCCCTCAGGCACCGCCAGATGGGGACGGGAAGGAACGCCCATCAACATGGCGGCGGGGCCGGGGGCGGGGGCCGGGGCCAAGGGCCCAGCGGGCGAGTCCTGCAGCGCGAGGCAAGGCAGGGCAACGGGAGGTGAGGGAGGCAGGGCAGCGCGAGGCAGGGCAGGGCAGCGGGAGGTGAGGGAGGAGAGGGAGGCAGGGAGCGAGTGAGTCCAAAGACGGCTCAGTCGCAGAACAGGCTGGCTGGCTGGAACGGGATGACGGGACTGGGAAACAGGGCATCGGGACGGCCAGGACAAACCGCCGCCGCCGGCACAGCCAGCCAGCCAGCCAGCCCTGGAAGGGGGCGTGTGCGCTTCGGGGCCCGCTTCGGCGCCCACAGCTTTCTGCGGGTTGGCTTGGCTTCGTAGGTTGGGCTTCAGCATGACATGACATCACGTGAGATGACGTGGCGCGCGATTGAGCTGGGAGGGATTTACACGGCAACGAAGGATTTACAAGGCATCACGCAGGCGGCAAGCACGCGCCCGCCCGCCCGCCCGCGTGCCGTACCGTGTTATCCCACCGTAGGGTGCCGTACCTGCGGCGGCTGGCACCTGCACAGTGCGGCTGCGACCAGGTGGTTGGCCAGACCCAGAGCTCCGGAGCGCCGCAGGGTCTGCGCGGGTGAGAGGAAGGGAAGGGAAGGGGGGAGGGTGTAGTAGCAGGCGGAGGCGAAGGCGGGGGAGATGGCGGAGGGGGTGAAGGGGGTCAAAACCCACACCTTCCAAGCCCGGCCCTCCCGGACCCTCCCCAAATCCTCCAGTCCTCAGCGCCCAACCCTCCCTCCCCCTCTCTCCGCCCCCACTCACCTGCGCCAACTCGCTCCTCGCCAGCACCTCCTGACTGGCAGCCGACATCTCACCCGTCAACCGCCGCAGAGAGGCGGAGCTGCACCGACTCCACAGGTCGGCCTGAGGGCGGCGAGTGCGGGGTGAGAGGAAGGAAAGATGGTACATTACCGCAGCGGAGGAACAGCGGCGTCGTTAGCGAGCGGACCCTGGACAGGTGGATGGGCGCGACATGCGGGCCAGCACAGCCAGCATGGCCCGCTGGCTTTACTCCTGCTCCGCTCTGGCGGCTCTGGACTCTGGAGCCCACCGTAACAGCAACAACAGGCGGGGCGTTCAAGTCCAACTCCGAGGGCGCCCGGCCCCCCGCGCCGATTGGGTTGCGGTGGTGCCTCCCCCTTGTTTTGGACCCCTGCCCCAGGGGTAGAGGGCGGTCGGAGGCGTTCTTTGGAGTGCAGCTCTAGAGACTCGAGAGCGCGCGAGTAGGCTGGCCAGGCGAGGGGTGAGAGCTGGTCTTGGTAGGGGTTTGTTGAGGAGTGTGACGCCTCTCGCGTGGCTCTCGCTAAGCGCGGCCTGCAGTCGGCTGCGCCGCTGAGTTGGTTGGCCAGGGGCCGTGGAGGGTGCCCCTGGCTGGCGCGTTAGCGTCACCTGCGCGGCCCGGCCCCTCCCCGCCGTCGCCTGCACGGCCCGGCCCCGCCCCGCCGTCACCGGGGCCGCCCGGCCCCTCCCCGCCGGGCCCCTCGCCGCCGGGGCCGTCGCCGGGGCCGCCCAGATCCCCGTTGATCGCCCATATCACAAAAAGCTTATAGATGTTAGCGCCAGTGACTTTCTGGAAGTGCTGTTTGTGATTGAGCACACTGTTGTGTCGAGACGCTCATTTGTGGACCAGAACAAGCTCCCGTTGTATGCTTGGTACGTTTTGATTTAAGAATGTATAGCTTTGTGTGGATATGCAACAGACGTGGCCCTGCAAGAAGCTTTTGCGGACCCCTTGTGCATGACAAACGCAAGTTTGGCGAATTCAAGTTTTTCACTTATGAATAGCTGCCTAAGTGACCAAAGCTGCTGGGGCACATATAACGAACCGATACAAGGCTAAGCAGTTATGTGAATACCTTTTATGTGGGCGGGAACAGCGCTGGAACATGCGTGCCGTACTATTTTCCGAAATAGTACGACCTACAAGCGCACCGGTCCCTCACCATGATTCGGCACTCCCGAATGAGTTTCTCTGCCGGCTAGTTCTGCATTAAGTCAACATGGATCTCGACAAGGCGCTGCTGCTTCTCGACAAGCATTGGCCGGCCGTGCATCCTCAGACAATTTATTTCAGCGAGCCCCTAAGCGGGCAGCTGGCAGCGCCCGGAATGCCCCCCCCCCCCTTGGGCCGCTGTGGCCCGCGCGACAGCCCGGCGTCGCCGCTCGCCGATCCATTCAGTGCCGCAGCGGCTGATAGCCTCGCCCCCGAAACCCAAAGCTCCAGCATCCCAAGCCGCTTGCCACACCCACGCACGCCACCAGCGCACGCGCACGCGCCATCCAACATAGAACGTACATTGTACACGACGCTGTCGATGCAGCCGGCGGTCCGCTCCGCCAGCTCCGAAGTCAGCACCGGCGGGGGCCCGAAGCAGGTGGCCCGAACCCGAACCCTCCACTCGCCCTCCGGGCCCGGGCCTGGGCCTGGACCCGGGCCGCCGCCCAGCATCTCCTCAGCCGGCTGGCCGCCTCCGGGGCCCCCTTCCGGCGACAGCAGCAGCACCGCCAGCAGCGCCGCGATCCCTGCGTGTGTTGCCCACCGTATGGTTACCAGGGATTGAGACGCAAGCACATTGCATCTGCCTTCGTGCCTCCTCGTCTCACGGTTGTCTGGGTTGGGCACCAAACAGCAAGGCTGCTCCCCCTCTCCTCTCCCCAAGGAAGCTCTCCCTTTACTCTTACGTCTTACCGGTATGCGACACCCCACGGGAACACAATAACACAACACACAGACACAGACACACACCAACACACGCACACACACCACACGCCCAAGACGTCACGGTACAGTAACACGCGCCATCCCCATGATGCCGCCCGAGACACCCTCCTTCCAACAGCGAGCGAGCGAGCGCGCACCCCACCTGCCCCCTCCGAGTGGCCGATGCAGCGCAGGCCGTACCCCGGGTGAGCCGCCATCGCCGCCCGCATTCGGCCCCCTGCCTCCCCAAGCAGCTGCTGAGCGGCGGCCAGCATGCCCCGGTGGCCGAAGCCTAGAGACGGGAGGGAAATCAGAACGGCCCGGGGCGAGGGAACGCAACGGGAGGGAGGGATGGCGGGTGGGAGGGGGCGGGGTACAGGAAAGGTGATCGACAGGGCAGCGTGGGAGCAAATCCGCAACACGGACACAAGAGATGGAAAGGGGGATGGAGGCGGCGGAGCCCCCTCCCACGCCCCGTCCCACCCACCCCGCAGCCCCTCAGGTTCTCCTTACGATACCTTCCGGCCCACCAGCCATTCGTCGGCCAATCGATCACATCGGCCAGCCGAGCCACGCACCTGACCCCAGCACGCTCGCGCCGCCACCCGCCGCCGCCGGGTTCAGCAGGTCAGGCAGGCTGCTGGCGCCGCGGATCACCAGTCGTACCGTACGGCTTTCGTGGTGTACGGCAAGGAAGAAGCCCGGGCACTCGCCGCTGGGCTCCAGGCGGCACGCCAGCACATCGGCGGGCTGACGTGCGGTGTGAGGGGTGAGACAGGGGAGGGAAGGGGTCGACGTTGTGGTTTCAAAAAAAACGGGGGGAGTGGTCTTTTGCGTTTAATACCCAGCCTCGTCATCTCCCGGCTCAGTTCGAGCCGGCAGATGACGAGGCTGGGGGGTTTGAGGGGATGGTGTGGGAGGTGAGGGAGGAGCAAAAGTGCAAAACCCAGCGCGATGGCAGTACCGTACATGCAGTTTTGGGGCCTTATGAACGACCCCCTGGTGTCGTCTTCGTCGCTCTTCGCCCTGCCGTGTCCCCACCTGCAGCCCCAGCAGCCCCATCAGCTGCTGCGCCTCCTCCCCAGACGTCGCCGCCGCCCCGCCGTCCTCCCCGCCCTCCGCCGTCGCATCTTGTGCTGCCGCCGTCGCCGCCGCCGCTCCGCCCGCCTCCCCTCCTCCCTCCACCGCCGTCGCACTCGCCGGCCCTTCCTCAGCAGCAGTGGCCGCTGCGGGCGCCGCCGCAGGCGCCGCCACCGCTGCCGCCCCAGCAGCTGCTGCTGCTGCTGCCGCCGACGAGGCAGGCGGCGCCACTCGATAGGCTGCCTGAGCCCACCGCGCCTCATCCAGCCAGCCCGCCAGCAAAGCCCTGCGGCGCGGGAGCGCCAGCGATGAGGTACGTCATTGGTGCGTCCTTTGCGTCCCTTTCACCCACAGCCACAAGCCCATAACCCACAACCCACAGCCACAGCCAAACTGATACTGATACTGATACTGATACTGGTATTAATAGGGTAGCGTTCAGCAGGTCCCCCCCTTTAATTATCCGCCAACAAATGACCTGGCAGGGGGGAGTCGGGTAGGGTAGGGGTAGGGTCGTGTGGGGGGGCCTCCCCTCCGAAGGGCGACGGTCGCTGTCCAAGCCAGTCCCTGCCCGCCACCGTGTGTGTACGGCACTCACGTGTCCGTCAGCTCCTCCCCCGTCGCGGACCCCGCCGGTGGGGCGCACTGCAGCGACTCGTGCTTGCGGGCCAGAGCCAGCCTACGGTGGAGGTGAAGGGCCGGTCGGGGAAGGGGGTCGGGAGGGGGGAGCGGATCGGCGCAGCGACGCCGAGCAGCTCTCCTTGCACAATGCGTGCGTGCGTCTCGTCCGCCTCTGCCACTCACCCCCCCCAGCCACCCACCAGCCGAACGCCAGCGACTCA